>JASAUF010000140.1:1803750-2405000 GCA_030180095.1 Magnolia changhungtana | reverse complement strand
TAAATACACATGTCAAATATTATTCCAAAAGAAATACGTATACGGTATTTCTACAATACGTAATTTCGACATACGGCGCATTTACAAGTAAACATATATTTTGACGATTCCTTTCGCCAAACTAGTATTTTATTCATATGTTATATAATTATACATTAAATAAACATGTCAAGCATTTATCCAAAAAAAATACGTATACGGTATTTCTACGTATACCTAGAATATGTGAAATTCCATATTTCACACCGTTAATCAAAACAGGAAACGGAAAGCACTTTGTACATGTGCAATTGCAAGCAGATCATGAATCTACCATTATCTGACATTGAAAGCGTTGAAAACCGTAACTTATACGCTTAAAGTCCTCACCTTTGCCTTTGGAAACGCAACGAATCAGCAAGGGTGGAAGAACTTCCGTATACGGGAGTTTTCTAGCCTAAAGAGCGGAATCGGTTAGTTGTTACACAACCCACATCGATCCCACCTCAAATCAGACCTAGGGTTAGGGTTTCTTACCTTCAAATGGGATGGAAACCGCCGGAAAAACACCTGGAATGAAGCGGTGTAGGCTGTGGGGTGATTTGCAACAGTAGGAGGAAGATCCTCCCACTTCTCCCTCACTTTCTCTCTCTTTTCTCTCTCCCAAAACTCAAATTCGTATGGCTGTGAGAGAGGGTGCTCTAAGGCCCTTATATAGCCTAAAACATTCCGAAATTAGACTCAGGTTCAAGGGGTACTGCTAATATAGGATTTTCGTCACTTTTCCAGCTCAAAAGGGAGGTTCTGGTGGCCCTCCTTGAACCAAACGTCAGACTTAAGCTCACCATCGATGGATCTACGTGGGATTACGTTTTTGACTTGATCGGATTCCCAGATCGCACGTGGCGGACCACTTTCAGTTCGACGGTCAGTGGGCCACGATCAGAAATTCCAAGTACATGTAAATGTTCCTGAAATTTTTCTTAATCCGAGGGTGTAATTTGGTCTGATTCTGACGGTCAGGTTGCTTAATACTGACGCGTCAACGAATGATGCCAGATCACTATTCCAGATATTTATTTTAGCATGGGAATAGTGTTTTTCACACTCCTTCACTCCGAATCGAAACGAATGGCCATGGAACATCGGATGGAGCTGATTTTTGAGATGATTGTTAAGCCCAGTGGGGCGGTCCTAGTTCCTTAGCTTCGGGTTAATCGGACTCCCGATGTGCGATCTAGACCTAATACGAAGTTTCGTTTCATTCCCGAGAGCAGACGGGAAATGAGTTTAGTTCTAAACTTTAGGGTAACCTAGCGCCAATGATTCTGCAACTTTTGGGTCTTGCAGATCGTATTTAAAGCGATTCAAATGGATTTCATGGCTAATCGAGTTTAGTACTTAGTTAACTTTGTTAAATTTCTAAAGAATTTAATCCTAAGTGATTTTCATCTGAGGTGGAACTTAGTCCATTGTAGTTTGTATATAAAGTGATCCAAGTTATACTACTTAGCTAGTTTAAGATAGTGTCTAGGGCGAAGGTGCTTTGAAAAATTGAAAGCACAAGGTAGTGAAGGGTGGGATTTGTGAAGAAAATGATTTAAGGAACGATTTGAGACTTTAATTGAGCGTTTAAGTACTTAAACCTGTGTTAGGATTGACCCATTGCCTAAGGACGTCTAATCCCAGATTGGCAAAAATCCGGGGCGTTACAATCTACCCCCCTTAAAACAAAATTTCGTCCCCGAAATTGCCTAAGGGTAATAAGGAAAGATTTCTATTATTTCATTTGCCTAAGACTTATTGATTTCGAGTTCCTACGCGTGGTAGGGTATATACTAGTCTGGTTCCTTTTAGTCTACCCCCCTTAAAACTTAATTCTTCATCCATTTCTCATACCCTGATGGTTTACTACCATTTATTTCTTTACCTATTTGGAGTCTCGACGACAATTCCCACAATTTAGAGTAAGATAGTTGTTTTCATTGTTTGACCAACACGGAGAGACGGTAATAGTGGGCTCGATCCCGATACATCGATCATCTACCTGACCAGGGTAGGAGGCTCATCGTATCCCTTCCGGATCCTGGTGAATCCTGGTCTTCTGCTTGGTCAAGCAGTGAGTCCATTGGTAGTCACCCAGGATTGGGAATTGGGTCAAGCCGCGAAAACTTCGCAGTTGTATATTTCAGTAACTCCGTGGTACGATCACTCTAAAGACGCAGGGAATGTCCATCATTGAAAAGTTCAAATTGTCTATGTCTAAGGTTACCCTTTAGGTCTTAGTCTAAGCGAGTCCTCGATATTATCTACGTCCCAGGGAAGGGTGAATCAAATCTTACTAGATCATCCTAAAACATTTTCATAGTAGAACTTGTTAGGGCTTCTATAATGTGCGTATATTAACAAGCACTGTTTCGATCCTGGGCCAGTGGAGTAGGGTCCACCATGCTTTCGCTGTGCCACCCAGATCAAGAGATGCAATAGGTAACCTAACTAGATTTGGCTCATAATGTTCTACCCCCCTTAAAATTTTATTTTCACCCTCAAGGCTCAAGATTTATGTCCTGCTCCGTATATCGGAACAAGGTGTAGTTTAGGATCTATCCTTGACATGAAATGGGAAATACATTGGTCTGCCTTTCATCGACGATGTGTACGATGGCATTGATACCTATGGGGATCGAGAGGAGTTTAAAATGATGGGTAATGTGGTTGATGTCAGGGGCAGGTGTGGGTTTGAGGTAAGATGCCCAATTCTACCAAGGGGTTTTTTTTTTTTTGTCGCGGTCCAGACTTATCCTATTTAATCATGTCTAGCTTAATAGGCATGCTATCTTTCTACGTTCATAAGCACAATATGTATGCCGACATGGCATGTGATTTAGGACCTGATTCTTAACTGTCTGTTGCTCACTTGGGAAATTCCTTAGGCCTAAAAGGAAATATTTCTATTGGCTATATATTCTCACACTTCTCAAAGACAAAGTTATAAACTTTTGGTTGTAAGTGGTCAAGCCAATACGGAAGAAAGCTGCGTAGTGGGTCTGAGCCGGATACATAGACCTTCTACCTCGCGAAGACAGAAAATCATCGTATCGGGTCCTTAATCCTAGTGATCCCGACCTTCTGCTTGATCAGAGCATAGGGTTCATTGGTCACTACCAGGATTGAGGATTCGATTCAAACCGCGAATACCTCGCTTATATGTAGTTTCTCTACTCCGTGTTCCCGGTTGTACTAAGTCCTTGAGAAGAAAATTCTAAGGGATGTATTAATTGGACCTAACATTGAATCCAAGGGATATATAGGTTTCCTCTAATCGTGAATAGTTTCTACGTCCAAACAAGCTCCCTAAGAGTTACTAAGGAAGCCTAAAGTATTAAGGGGATTCAACAACGGAACGGGGTCTCGCTCCAACCTATTCAAACCAATTAACTACGTCTATCACTCAATTATCTTAACATTGTTAGTCGTTTACATTTCTTAGTCTAATCAAGAAATTCAGGCTCAACTTATGAGCAGCGATAATCCATTAGTTGTAATCTAAAGTCTATGCTTATACACCAGATGATTTTATACCCTTTCTGAATAAAGAAATTATTTTATCGCCTAGGGTCAAAGTTGTCTGATTAGAATTGAGTTGTCTGTACTTGACGCTCGAGCATTTCACACATGCTCACACCAGCTAAGAAGATCCAGGGTTTGTATTATTAATTTGTTGGATTTCCTATATGGTCGTCTGTCAGAAAACTAGGAGTATCGATCTAGGTCTAAAACTCAGAAGGGTCTATTCGGCCAATGGTCTTAAGTTGTAATAAATGGGATCAGATTGCTAATCCCTCATCGGGATTGGGAGTGGCATGGTTGGTAGGAGGGTGGGAGGATTAATTTTATAGGCCTTGGAAAATGAGTCTGGTGTTGGAAAAGTGTGAGATGGGATTTCCAAATCCCAGGATGAGGAATTTCTAAGTATAATTTGAAAGGAAAACACGGGATATGCGTTTAACTACCTACATCCCAAACATAGTATGGATGATTAGGCCTCCAAGAAAATGGCCGTACACGCTCGGATAGAGCCATGAAAAATGAGGATAAGGGGAAATGGAGGGCTGGAGTTTTTGGTTCTCCACGGATTGGAGTCTCAACAGACGTCGTAGAGGCCCAATAGATAGGGTTTGAAGAAGAAAAATGAATAGATGGGATGGGTTGAGAGCTTACCCGAATTTGAGCTCCAAATGGGGCATGTAAGTGATCAAAAGAAAGAGAATGGAGAGGGTAGGAAGTACGTTATGTTGTAAACGTTGGAAGAGGATGAGTTGGGCAGGAAATGATGAAATGAGCGATTAGAGGGAAGGTTTGAGAGGTAAAACAGCAAGTCGAAAGAGAAAGGTGGGCTTGGAGGGGCGTTTGAGAGAGAGGGGGCAAAAACGACGTGAAAAAGGGGTCCCCCAGAAAATTTGGTAGGCACCATACGGGCCTAGGGAAGTTCTATGCCTTTTTTGGTATTTTTAGTTGGTCTATTATTTTAATTATTTTTTTAGTAGTTCATCATCAAGTATACTTCATCTCTACCAAATTTCATTATATTTTGTCTTGTAAAAAAATTCTAAAAATTCTAGAAGCAGCAGCTGTCCAAACTAATAACTTTCGGACAGTTGACACAACGATCCATATTTAACTATATTAAATATTTTATTATATTTTTTACTTATTTTTATATGAAACTATACTTATCAAGCTTAAATATGGCTTTTGAATCACCTAAATCGGAGTTATAACGAGGGAGATATGACTTTTTGAAATCGGACCAAAATCGCAGAAAATAAGTGGCCGAAAACGGGCCAGCAACGAACTGCGGCCCGACCGGGCCTACTGGACCGCGGTCTACCGCGGTAACCGCGGTGGAACCGCGGTCCGCCTTGTCCGGCACCGCGCCGCCGCTGCTCAGTGGTGTTCTCCACCCTCCCAAGAGGCCAATGGTACCCCGGGTCAGCCCCGGGTCCCCCCGGATTGACGCGTGTGGCCCACGACTCCGTTTCGAGTCGTTTCGGGTCAAATTGGGCGTATCTTGCAATCTGGAATGAGTTATCTGATATATAATATATGATTTTGGGGTAGAACGAGCTAATCTATCCAAATAACCTATTTAATTGGTTAGATTCCAAAGTTTGAATGGTCAAAAGTCCAATTTATACATATATTTACTATTTATAATAACTTTTTGTTTCAGTATTATTCTTCATCATTTATATGTTAGAATTTATATCTGGTATGAAAGGATTTAGAAAAAAAATTGAAGAATGAAGTGGTGCAAGGAGAGGTTTTGAATGAATTGGGAAAAAAAGGGGTTTTAAGCTTTGGTGTTGTGGTTGACCCACAACCTAAGAACATTTATTTCTAGGGAATGACTCAAACCTATCAACTGATGACCTAGAGGCAATTCGAGATCGTTTCGTGCAATCATTGAGGCCTACGAGTCCAATCTCTATGGTTGGTCTCAACCAATTGTGTTATTTGACGAAATTAGAGAACCTAAATCTGTTTCTACATTCCGTTGCTCCCTCCTAAGTCAGAGTGCGTTAGAGTGCGTAGTGTGACCATAACCCAGGTCCGGTTTAATCAAAATCATGCTCTGATACCATCTTGTAACGCCCTGAAAATCGGGGGTCGAGTAGTAACTCAACTCTCGAGTTCCAGAACATCACTTATGCAACAAAATGAATGATGATTGAATGTTGACTGTATTAGAGTAGTGAACATGAGTAAGATTAAGCCAAAACAACATATCATACTCCAGAGACAGATAAAGTTGCAAGCGGAAGACTGTAATAGATAGACAAAATATATAAACTATGATGAGTCTCCAGAGTGTGATAACATTTCCAGGTTAAATAATTACAAGGACAATTCTAAAATATACCTAATGTGATGACGTGTAAAGTCTCCTATCCCAAATACCATATCCCCGTCAGTACAATACCAGGTCTTCATAGACCTGTCAGAGAGATACAGATAGGAGAACTCCTCCTCATCACCATAGAAGTAGTCCGACTCTGCTTCACAAGCATCGCCATCACCTGAAACTCAACAAATCTGTTTGGTGTGTACAACACCATCCCGTAACGTGGGAGTGAGTAGCTAACTCAGTGGAACAATAAAGCATAAGTTAACATGTTATCGATGCAGTCAAGCAGTAATGATAAAGCAGTAAATCAAGCACTCCTAGTTACTCGATTAATGCAAGTATGAATGCAGTATGATGGATGCCCTCTCCGACATACTCCCTCATGCGACACCATCTCACGTTCGCGCATGCTTACATCCCACAAAGTTGCTCCACATCTTCCGTGCACATGCGATGCATGATGAGCATGATTACCGAGTTTTTAATTAGTCCGTTTCAAACAAATAGGGATTGGGAAACTAAGGTACCTCCCCGTATCATTCCCAAACATGATCCAATCTAGGGTCGTCACCCTAGTTAATATCGACGATGGTGTGTTTTCTAGGTCACCGCAGAGGTCGCTGTGGGTCAAGTTACGCACAAAGGGTTGCACCACTCCCCCATCACCCCTTAAACGATTCATCACGATACAACTATACGTAAACAGCCTAGTTCATACTCTATATATCGCGGCGAACCCTATGGCACGCCGCAACTTCGTGAGTATGCTCGCGGTCACTACAAAGGGCCGCTGTGGCATTACGCACAAAGGTTGCACCACTCCCCCATCACCTTATCAATGTAGCCGACAGCCGCGAATATAGTGTCCCATACCACCATAATCGGCTCACGAGTTGAGTTGCTCACTGGTCACTACGGGGAGGCACGTAGCCCCGGCCAGTAGGCGACAAATCGACCACGGTGTCCCATACCACCATGCCCGGCTCATGAGTCTTAGCGGATCGAGGTACCATGGTTAACGGGATTATCACTGGTAAGTTTGGTACCCTAGGTTCAAGCATTAACGACCAAACATGGTGAACATACATAAGACACACGGTTTGCTTGACGTGTTCGGCTAGCTCGAGCACACAACAAGTTGGGCGATATGAGGCGCAGAAGCACCTCGTGTGGCCAACCACTATCGCCAACCGAAGTACGACACGGGTTCACCAACACATCATGCGTGGCGGAACGAATCCCAACCACATCTTCAAGTCTGATACCGGATGCCTGGACTATGAACATAGTCCCAAGCTCAGTCAAATCCTAACCATAACATGTGGAATACGGCATGATAACATGGTAATTCAAGAACACTAGCAAGCATATTATAAAGCATAACATGAAGCATGTTAATACACAAGTCACAAAGCATGTTCAAAGCATGTTATAAAGCATTATGTAAATAGGGATACAAATACTTATATTTCGTAGGCGAGTGGTTAGAGTGAGCAACCACATGGAGAGTGTCATATGTGACTCTAAGGTAGCCGAGAATCCCATCTCAAAGACCTACCTAAGATTCTAACACTTAAGCACTTACACTCACAAGTGAATTCACCAACACTTGGAATGCAATAGTTCAACATACATGACGTATGCTAGGGAAGTGTGTACTAGGGTTGTCCCTTTACCAAACTAGTATTTTATACATATACATCCATACAGCAATTAAACATGGCAATCACATCAGCGAATTTTATACGTATAGGGTACTTCCACGTATACCCAATTTCAACATACATAGTGTTTACAAAGGAACATAGATTTCGGTGATTCCTTTCGCCAAGCTAGTATTTTAATCATGTATTGTATAATCATACATTAAATACACATGTCAAATATTATTCCAAAAGAAATACGTATACGGTATTTCTACAATACGTAATTTCAACATACGGCGCATTTACAAGTAAACATATATTTTGGCGATTCCTTTCGCCAAACTAGTATTTTATTCATATGTTATATAATTATACATTAAATAAACATGTCAAGCATTTATCCAAAAAAAATACGTATACGGTATTTCTACGTATACCTAGAATATGTGAAATTCCATATTTCACACCGTTAATCAAAACAGGAAACGAAAAGCACTTTGTACATGTGCAATTGCAAGCAGATCATGAATCTACCATTATCTGACATTGAAAGCATTGAAAACCGTAACTTATACGCTTAAAGTCCTCACCTTTGCCTTTGGAAACGCAACGAATCAGCAAGGGTGGAAGAACTTCTGTATACGGGAGTTTTCTAGCCTAAAGAGCGGAATCGGTTAGTTGTTACACAACCCACATCGATCCCACCTCAAATCAGACCTAGGGTTAGGGTTTCTTACCTTCAAATGGGATGGAAACCGCCGGAAAAACACCTGGAATGAAGCGGTGTAGGCTGTGGGGTGATTTGCAACAGTAGGAGGAAGATCCTCCCACTTCTCCCTCACTTTCTCTCTCTTTTCTCTCTCCCAAAACTCAAATTCGTATGGCTGTGAGAGAGGGTGCTCTAATGCCCTTATATAGCCTAAAACATTCCGAAATTAGACTCAGGTTCAAGGGGTACTGCTAATATAGGATTTTCGTCACTTTTCCAGCTCAAAAGGGAGGTTCTGGTGGCCCTCCTTGAACCAAACGTCAGACTTAAGCTCACCATCGATGGATCTACGTGGGATTACGTTTTCGACTTGATCGGATTCCCAGATCGCACGTGGCGGACCACTTTCAGTTCGACGGTCAGTGGGCCACGATCAGAAATTCCAAGTACATGTAAATGTTCCTGAAATTTTTCTTAATCCGAGGGTGTAATTTGGTCTGATTCTGACGGTCAGGTTGCTTAATACTGATGCGTCAACGAATGATGCCAGATAACTATTCCAGATATTTATTTTAGCATGGGAATAGTATTTTTCACACTCCTTCACTCCGAATCGAAACGAATGGCCATGGAACATCGGATGGAGCTGATTTTTGAGATGATTGTTAAGCCCAGTGGGGCGGTCCTAGTTCCTTAACTTCGGGTTAATCGGACTCCCGATGTGCGATCTAGACCTAATACGAAGTTTCGTTTCATTCCCGAGAGCAGACGGGAAATGAGTTTGGTTCTAAACTTTAGGGTAACCTAGCGCCAATGATTCTGCAACTTTTGGGTCTTGCAGATCGTATTTAAAGCGATTCAAATGGATTTCATGGCTAATCGAGTTTAGTACTTAGTTAACTTTGTTAAATTTCTAAAGAATTTAATCCTAAGTGATTTTCATCTGAGGTGAAACTTAGTCCATTGTAGTTTGTATATAAAGTGATCCAAGTTATACTACTTAGCTAGTTTAAGATAGTGTCTAGGGCGAAGGTGCTTTGAAAAATTGAAAGCACAAGGTAGTGAAGGGTGGGATTTGTGAAGAAAATGATTTAAGGAACGATTTGAGACTTTAATTGAGCGTTTAAGAACTTAAACCTGTGTTAGGATTGACCCATTGCCTAAGGACGTCTAATCCCAGATTGGCAAAAATTCGGGGCGTTACACGCGACCCGCGCAATGATTTCTTCTTCGCGCAAGGTTTCGAAGTGTTACACTGCTCGCATAACACACAACCCGTTGCACGACCCACGCAACCACATCCTCTGACAATTTCTAGACTTAGCCAAATTTCAACCTTTCAACATGGCTCGCACAAAAAGGACCTTCATTGCTATCAATCCTCCCACCGATTAATCTTCTCATCAGGAATTACCGAGTTCCGAACCCTTTGCAACACCTCAAGCTCTAGAATCACCTTCCTCTCCGGCTCAACCCCCGCATAAGCAGTTCAAAACAACCGCTAGGCGTCCGCTTACATAAAAGAACCCGTACTCCCCACATATTACTTCACCCATCGCATTGAGACATCGTCATCTCCCATTCACAGGGCCATCGCCATAGGCGATCTTAAAATGCCTCCAAAGCACGATCACGAATACGATTGGGATGAATGGCTGAAGACGATGGCACATTATCAAACGATTAGTCAGAAGCCGCCTGCCACAGAAGATACCCCTCCTCCTTCTAGACCCAAGAAGCATCGTAGAAACAAAGCCCAGGAGTTTCAAGAGAAGATTAAAGAACACAACAGGAAGAAACTCCACAAATCTTGGGAGTCGATCCGTGTTGTTCAGGGTATCATACAATTCAACAACCCCTAGAAGCAGGGCTTTGTAACAATTCCAATCAGTCTTCATTGCCATCACTCTATGCTGATCTGTGAGCCTAGGGATTACTTAACTACAGAAAAATTGGCCTACACGGAGTCTTGGTCGTTCAGGGAACCGAGACTATTAGAAGGTATTCTGCAGCCACCGAAACTAAGACAGCAAATTGGTGGCATCCATTCCATGATTTTCCTTGTTCCTTCCTATGATCTTCATAGCTTATATCTAACCTGCTTTTATGAAACATTCAAGTAGTGTTTCAGTCATCGCCGCCTCATCTGGAGTCCAGAGGAGTTCATAATGAGAGGTCTTCTGACTCCTCGTAGCTACTATTCTGAATGGGCCACTGCAATCTTGGCGAAACATGTGAGAACTTTGTCAAAGATCGATATTCTCACCGCAATTGAGGCAACGTAACCCTTTTATAAGGAATCTTCTATCTTAAAGGCGTTCCTCAATTACTGGTGCCCTTCCACCAATTCTTTTCATTTCCCTGAAGGCAAAATGAGCATCATACTTTGGGACATTCACAAGATTACCAGTTTACCAATAACCAGAAAATTCTTTGATGAATTCGTCCTCACCAATGAGGAACTGGCTTTCGTCTCTTCACCTGATCGCATCCCCTCTATTTCGGAGTCAACCACCAAACTTTTTAAGGAAATGTCTAAATTCCTAAACATCCACAAAATTCATCCCATGCAATGGCTGGCCCACTTCAACACAGCTCTCAAGTAAATTTCCTTCTTCTTCAATCTCCTTCTATTGCAGCTTGATATATATATAATCTTGATTTCTTTTACTTATTTCCTTTTCTTTCAGGTTCAATAGCAATCATTCACGAGAGCTCGAACATCTTCGACATGATATAAAAGGTTGTGCTGAGTATTTTGTCTATGGGGAGCTCATGGCATTCATTGCTTATTGGCTAAGCATAGCTGTCTTACCAAGTTCTAAATCAGCAGACACTATCCGCCCATCGTTATTTGTCGTAGTGGGTGCTATAGCTGAGGGACTCAAGTTTTCTCTTGCTCCTCTCGTTCTTTGCTCGATCTACAGAGGCTTCAGAGAGATTTCATGCCATGTAAAAAGACCTTCTGTTGGTTCTGCTTCGACTTACATGCCATTTCATTATTTCCTTGGTTGGCTTGGTGTCTACTTTCCATGGACTTCGAAGTATCGGAAAAGGCTTATGTTCATCCTTCCCAAATCCCTCTCTACTTTTTTTAAAAGAGAACTATGGCAAAGAGATCTTATGACTGGGCAAAAGATACCATTTCCTCAAATGCCAAAATAAACTACTTCCATTTCAGTTTGCCTCGTTATGTTGTAGATATGGAGAAATCAGACACAAAATCGCTCACTTCAGCAGAAAGGAGATTTTTTTTGTCAATTAGATCATGCAGTCTCCTACTGAGGGAGGGGACCAAATTCTAGCGAGAACCGTATTATCCTAGCCATTTCGCCTGTCAATTCGGTTTCGATCAGGCAGTGCCAAAAGATTGCGGTTTGGTTACTCGAAGAATGCGAAGCTACAGCACTAGCCCATTCAATTGGGCCACAGTTTGGAAGCAATTATTAGGCCGAGCTAATTCTTCCTTCTTTATTCCAGGCTGCGATCATACTCCTAGGGCGTCATACAACCATATGAGGTGGTGGGTGTACCAATCATATTTGGTTAGAAAGAGTCTGCCAGTGACTAGGCCCATATGGCTTCCACCTCCCGGGCTTAAGGGTCGTATCATTGAAGCGAGAGACAGTTTCATCACAGAGACCAGTCATGCCCCCTCTACTGGTCATCACTGCGTCAAGATTTCTGTGGACGAACTTATTCGTGAGATAAAACCCGATAATACTCTCGAAGGATGGATAGCATATGGTGATACTCGTGAATTTGAACAAATTCCTCTTCATCGTCCATGAAGAGAAGAGGTTACAACAGAGACTTCCCCTCAGCCAGAGAATATCGCCAATCTTCAAGATCAACCCTCTTCTTCTACTCATCCTCAGCAAAAGCTGGCTTCCTCTCTTGTCTCCAGGACTAATCTCCCTAACAACAGCCAACTTCTTCTCCCGTCTCTAGGACTATTCACCCGCAACAGCAGCCAACTTCTTCACCGATGACAAGGTCCGGAACACACGCCCAAGCTTCTCCTCAAGAAGAGACTACCACTACTGCTTCTCCGGTTTTAGCTACCGCAGCTATTCAACCAGAGAGTCACCAATTTCTTTCTTCTAAAGGAAAACAAGTTGTTGTCGAAGAGTCGAGTGAAGGAGATTCGAGTAGTGGAAGCTCAACTTCTTCATCTGGACGTACTATTTCAGATGAAAGCGAAACAGAAGGAGAAGATCAAGATGATGATTATGAGGAGGGAGAAGTTGATGTTGGCAATGAAAATGATATAACTGTAGAAGATGCTCCTGCTGATGAGGGACACATCCTCCCTACCTCTGAGGCTGTTCCTGCAAAAGCTTCACCTATCGTAGGGGAAGAAGAAGAAGAACCCCTAGACTATGGGGAATACAGATATTCGCCACATAAGAAAATCTTGCTGTCATTGTTTACTTTTGTTCTTTTCTTCTTTCTTATCTTATACATTTTATTTCAGGCGATCATGCTACAAATAAGGAGGCAGATAGTGCTTCTCCTTTGGATTTGTCCCCCATTGTACCTATAGCCTCATCGAGATTCTCAATGCCTCCACGAGTAGTAGTACGTGGGAATGCTTTTCTAGTGGAGCCAACTGATTTGCCCACTCCCACTACTGTCGCTTCAAGTACTGAACGTGAAATGGTTTTCCTAATGGAGCCAACTGCTTTACCCACTCCCACTACTGTCGCTTCGAGCATTAAAGATAGGCACCATCTTTTGCTGAGATGGTAGAGCCTAATTTATCCCTTGCCAGGGAAACGCAACTGCTCATGGTTTTAATACCAACGGAAGGTATACCCTTCTCCCCATTTACACTTTTCATATTACCTGCATATACAATTTTACTATAACTTTATATTTCTTATTTCTTAATAGGGAATGTACCTCAAAGTGGTGCAACAAGTTCTGGCTCCATTGGAACTTCATCAAATGTATTATCCTTTAAGAAGGTTTCTGTGTACAAATTGGCACTGATCAGGAACTCCATACTGGCTATTGTTGAGATGTTCAAATATCCCGATCAATGGTCAGATTTGGTTATTGCTTTAGATGTCCTAGATAGTGCCGCAAGGATGGCTAAAGTCAACGTTTCCTCTGTACGTGATGCGCTTCTAAGATTTCATAATTCGATAGCTGCTCTGTCATCAGCTGAAACTATAATCATTCCTCCTGAAATTTTGGAATACAAGAAGCAGCTTGCGTATTCTAAGGAGAGAGTTTCTCAGATTGCTTCCATTGTCTCTTGCCATGATCAAGAATAATTATCTTTACAAGAGCAACTGAAGACTTTTATTAATGGCAAGACAGCTATCCAGGATCGCATTACGCTTCTAAAGCAAGAAATTACTCAATTAGAGAAACAAAGTTCAGAGGCAGAGTTGAACATCGAAAGAGTCCAAGAAAAGATGCAATGCAGCCTCTATTCTATAGACTCTAAAAGATCCGAATTAGTGAAAAATGAAGAACTAATTGCTTCTTTGGAAGAAAAGCTAGCTAGTGTCCCGGATCCTGCTAGAATTATTTCAAATGCCAGATTGGAACATGCCACTGCTCAAGTTAATCTCCAAGACAATTTGCAACAATACTTAGCAACATTAGGCATTACAGGAGAGCTATGAAATGTATAACTTTGATGTATTCTCTTCTTGCTATTATAAATGCTTCCAGAATTGCAAGTTATAAAAGTTTCTTATGCTATTTTGATAATGATGCTTTTATTTTGTTTATGTGATGTTTATTTTATTTTATTATATTATTTGATTGCCTCATTATTATGATGTTTTTTAATTGATGCATTATGATGCATATATTTTATTATAATATATATTTTTTGTCCTCTTATGTCTTGTTAATAAGGGATTCCCTAGATGATCCTAGTCTTGATTGGCGGTACTAGTTTTTAATTTACTCAATTACACACAGTTTAAGCTCTTGAGTAGTGGAGCCCATGCAATTTTTTAGACTCTTGAGTAGTGGAGTCGGATCTCACGTGATGGTCTCTGTAACTCTTAAGAGTTCACTGGACTTCTCACAGCTTGGGGAGTTCACAAACCGTGATCCATTAGAGTAGCCTAGTGAAGCTACTAGGGCCGCGAACTTGGTTGGAATTATGCACAGGGTTGGCCGCAGTAACTTTCTAGAGTTCACAGAGCTCAAAGGTGACCTTTAGGGTACCAAATCTAGGGCCGCCAGTCCATCAATGAGTAGGTTTAAGCCCTTCCTCATGAGTTAGTACTGAAATCAAACTAAAGATCTGGGGGGTCTTACGCATGGTTGGCCTATCTATGGACATTCCCAAATAGCTCACACTACGGCCCGCTTTTCCTTCGTCTGCAAGGTCGATCCCATTCATGGGAGGGCATTTATCCTCCGTTCCCTGTGACGCTGATGGAAAGCTATACAGACGACATCGGTCTCAAGCGTGACTAGCCGTTGAGGACTTTTGGCCTTTTAGGCTTTTAGTCACTGACTTCGTTAGCTGCCCACATAAGTATGTGTACGATGGCCTTCACGGGCTTTTTAGGGCCACTGGCTTCTCGTCGCTGCCCAAATGGCGAAAATGTTAGGTCTTGTGCATAGCTGGCCCTTTTAGGGCTTAGCTAAACTGCCTTAAAATGCCTTTAGAAGACAATAATAAGTTTGATCATCGTTGCTGTGAGAATGATAGACATCTCTGACAGAGATTGATATGTCACCACTTCTGATAATATCTTCAAGAGGATCCATCTGTGTTGTTCATAATAAATCAGCTTAGTGACGATACCAATTTCAACAAAATTTTGCAGGGCTCGCTTAATGATGACGATGGTCACTTTCTTTTCACAATACTTGTTGATGCATAGTGTTGGTATGCTCGCTAATTTCTTCTTTATTCATTCATCTGATGATATATAGACATGGTCTTGTTCATTCTTGCCCCCTTTTGATATAGAATCATTATGTTGATAATATTCTGGATCAAAATCAGTAGCATCTTTAGGGATGGTATCTTTTGATGAAGCGAGCATTGACCGGTATACTGATACCTTGTCTGTCTTGATCTATGACTCTATATGTGTCATTGGAGTATACTTCCTTTATTATATACGGCCCATCCCATTTAGGCTCAAATTTGCCCCCTATTCGACGGGTGACCACTGTAGGTCTTTTCAGCATCAACACCATATCCCCTTTCTTAAAAGAGTGATATTTAACTCATTTATCAAATGCAGCTGATACCCTCACCTGATATGATTGCAACCATTGTTGGGCCACTAAGCATTTCTCATCAAGCAAATCCAGCTCTTTTAGCCTTATTTTTACATTGTCATCATCTGTTATGGAATGATGTACTGCCACTTTGAGTGACGATACTTGTATTTCAATAGGGATCACTACTTCGACACCATATACCAATGAATATGGTGTCGCTCTTGTTACTGTCCGATGAGTAGTTCTGTGCGCCCATAATGCTCTTGTAACTTTTCATCCCAATCACGTTTGTTCCCAGTCACCATCATTTTCAGTGTCTTGACTATCATTTTATTAAACGCCTCTGCTAACCCATTGGTCGGTGGATAGTAAGGTGTCAAAAATGAATGATGAATACTGAACTTCTGGCAGAGCTTCTCCATGCCTATGTTTTTGAAGGGAGTGCCATTATCTGTAATGATTTTCTTTAAAATACCATGGCAGTATATTATCGCATGCCGGATGAAATTAACCACATCCTTTTCCTTGACATTGCGTAATGTCACTGCTTCCATCCACTTGGAGAAATAATTTGTTGCCGCCAAGATATATTGCTTTCCTTTGGACGAGGGCAGATTTATAGGATCAATGATGTCAAGTCCCTACGCCGAAAAGGGCCAAGAGGTGACCGACTAATCCAGGTCTTCTGGAGGGATGTGTATAACGTCTCCGTGAATCTGACATTCATGACACTGTTTCGCATAATCTATCATGTATTTGAACATAGTGGGCCAATAATACCCCATTCGATGTATTCTATGGAATAGATTTCGGCCAGCCTGATGTGCCCCACATTCCCTAGAGTGCGCTTCTTGCAATGTCTGACTTGCTTCTTGTTTGTTTGAACAACGTAGCAGCATTCCATTGTAAGATTTTTTGTACAATACTTCGCTGCATATGATGAATCTGCTTGACTGTTGCTTAATTGTTGTTTATGTGCTGGATCTTCTAGCAAGATGTTATATTTGAGATAATCGATGAAAGGTTGATGCCAATCATCAATTATTACCTCCAAACATGATACAAGAAGTGTCTCTGCAGTTTCATTGATGACCTCTGAAGATGACAAAAAATCTTCTTTCTTCTATAGTTACTTGGAGAGGGATTCAATTTGGGCAGGACATAGTTGCTGCCAGGCTGGCCAAATCGTTCATTCTTGCATTTTAGGACCACAGTATATGCTTGATTTCTACATGATAAAACTGTTATAGCAACTGCTGTGCTTTCCGACAATATGATAGAAGTTCTTACTTTCTTACCACGAATTCAGTTATCAATTGATTTATAATTAATTTAGAATCCCCGAAGATATGCAGCATGTTTATCTCCATTTCTTAAGTCATTTCCATTCTAATGATGAGGGCTCTATACTCAGCCTCATTGTTCGTGCATGTAGTGCCTAACATGAAAGAGTACGGTAACAAATCACCTTGAGGAGTAATGAATATCACTCCTGCCCCCACTCCTGATGCTCGAGCGGTGCCATCAAAATACATCTGCCATGGGCATTGTGACTCAGCCAGCATAACTTGTTCATCTGGAAAGTCATCACTGACGGTTTCGCATTCTGCTATAGGGTGAGCTGCAAGGAAGTCTGCCACTGCTTGTCCTTTTACTGCTTTTGCCGGTTCATACGTGATAGTGTATTCTGAAAGTAACAGCATCCATTTGGCCAATCTTCCAGACAACATTAGCCTTGTCATCAAAAACTTTATCAGATCTGCTCTTGAAATCAAAGTTATGTCATGGGAGAGACAATAATGTCTCAATTTTCGCACTGTAAATATGTAACGCCCCGGATTTTTGCCAACCTGGGATTAGATGACCTTAGGCAATGGGTCGATCGTAATACCTCATTAACTTGTCAGAACTGAATCCCAAAGTCTAAAGCCGCCTTTGAACTCATTTCCTTCACAAACCTCACCCTTCATCACCTTGATCTTCCAATTTTTCTAATAACTTTCACCCTAGACACTATCTTAAACTAGCTAAGTAGTATAACTTGGATCACTTTATATACAAACTCCAAAGGCCTGAGTACCACCTCGACCAGAATTCACTTAGGACTAAATCCTTTAGAAATGAGACAAAGTAACTAGGTGTGAAACCAGATTAGCTACGAAATCCGTTAGGATCGCTTTAAATACGATCTGCAAGACCCAAAAGTTGCAGAATCATTGGTGCTAGGTTACCCTAAAGTTTAGAACCAAACTCATTTCCCGTCTGCTCTTGGGAATGAAACGAAACTTCGTATTAGGTCTAGATCGCACATCGGGAGTCCGATTAACCCGAAGCTAAGGAACTAGGACCGCCCCACTGGGCTTAACAATCATCTCAAAAATCAGCACCATCCGATGTTCCACGGCCATTCGTTTCGAATCAGAACGAGGTAGTGTGAAAAACACTATTCCCATCCAAAATAAATATCTGGAATAGTGATCTGGCATCATTCGTTGATGCGTCAGTATTAAGCAACCTGACCGTCAGAATCAGACCAAATTACACCCTCGGATTAAGAAAAATTTCAGGAACATTTACATGTACTTGGAATTTCTGATCGTGGCCCACTGACCGTCGAACTGAAAGTGGTCCGCCACGTGTGATCTGGGAATCCGATCGAGTCAAAAACGTAATCCCACGTAGATCCATAGATGGTGAGCTTAAGTCGACGTTTGGTTCAAGGAGGGCCACCAACCTCCCTTTTGAAATTTGCCGAAAAGTGACGAAAATCCTATATTAGCAGTACCCCTTGAACCTGAGTCTAATTTCGTAATGTTTGTGGCTATAAAAGGAGCTTAGAACAGCCCCTCTCACAGCCATACGAATTTTAAAGAAAAACCCTAGAGGGAGAGAGAGAAAAGAGAGGGAAGAGCTTGGGTTTTGCTGCCGATCTTCCTCCTACTGCTTTGGACCTTTACACGGCCTACACCGCTTCATTCCAGGCGTTTTCCCGGCGTTTTCCGTCCCATTTGAAGGTAAGAAACCCTAACCCTAGGTCTGATTTGAGGTGGGATCGATGTGGGTTGCGTAACAACTAACCGATTCCGCTCTTTAGGCTAGAAATCTCCCGTATACGGAAGTTCTACTACCCTTGCTGATTCGTTTCGTTTCCAAAGGCAAAGGTGAGGACTTTAAGTGTATAAGTTGCGGTTTTCAACACTTTCAATGTCAGATAATGGTACATTCATGATCTGCTTGCAATTGCACATGTACAAAGTGCTTTCCGTTTCCTGTTTTGATTAACGGTGTGAAATATGGAATTTCACATATTCTAGGTATACGTAGAAATACCGTATACGTATTTTTTTCAGATAAATGTTTGACATGTTTATTTAATGTATGATTATATAATATATGAATAAATTACTAGTTTGGCGAAAGGAATCGCCAAAATATATATTTACTTGTAAATGCGCCGTATGTTGAAATTACGTATTGTAGAAATACCGTATACGTATTTCTTTTGGAATAATATTTGACATATGTATTTAATGTATGATTATACAATACATGATTAAAATACTAGCTTGGCGAAAGGAATCGCCGAAATCTATGTTCCTTTGTAAACACTATGTATGTTGAAATTGGGTATACGTGGAAGTACCCTATACGTATAAAATTTGCTGATGTGATTGCCATGTTTAATTGCTGTATGAATATGATGTATATGTATAAAATACTAGTTTGGTAAAGGGACAACCCTAGTACACACTTCCCTAGCATACGTCATGTATGTTGAACTATTGCATTCCAAGTGTTGGTGAATTCACTTGTGAGTGTAAGTGCTTAAGTGTTAGAATCTTAGGTAGGTCCTGAGATGGGATTCTCGGCTACCTTAGAGTCACATATGACACTCTCCATGTGGTTGTTCACTCTAACCACTCGCCTACGAAATTTAAGTATTTGTATCCCTATTTACATAATGCTTTATAACATGCTTTGAACATGCTTTGTGACTTGTTTATTAACATGCTTCATGTTATGCTTTATAATATGCTTGCTAGTGTTCTTGAATTACCATGTTATCATGCCGTATTTCACATGTTATGGTTAGAATTTGACTGAGCTTGGGACTATGTTCATAGTCCAGCATCCGGTATCGACTTGAAGATGTGGTTGGGATTCGCTCCGCCACGCATGATGTGTTGGCGAACCCGTGTCGTACTTCGGTTGGCGATAGTGGTTGGCCACACGAGGTGCTTCTGCGCCTCATATCGCCCAACTTGTTGTGCGCTCGAGCCAGCCGAACACGTCAAGTAAACCGTGTGCCTTATGTATGTTCACCATGTTTGGTCACAAATGCTTGAACCTAGGGTACCAAACTTACCAGTGAAAATCCCGTTAACCATGGTACCTCGATCCGCTAAGACTCATGAGCCGGGCATGGTGGTATGGGACACCGTGGTCGAGCTGTCGGCCTACACTGGGGCTACGTGCCTCCCCGTAGTGACCAGTGAGCAACTTAACTCGTGAGCCGATTATGGTGGTATGGGACACTATATTCGCGTTGTCGGCCTACATTGATAAGGTGATGGGGGAGTGGTGCAACCTTTGTGCGTTATGTGACCACAGAGCCCTTTGTAGTGACCGCGAGCATACTCTGAAGTTGCAGCGTGCCTTAGGGTTCGCCGCGATATATAGAGTATGAACTAGGCCTGTTTCTGTATAGTTGTATCGTGATGAATCGTTTAAGGGGTGATGGGGGAGTGGTGCAACCTTTGTGCGTAATGTTCTCACAGCGACCTCTCTGGCAGTGACCTAGAAAACACACCATCGTCGATATTAACTAGGACCGACGACCCTAGATTGGATCATGTTTGGATATGATACAAGGGAGGTACCTTAGTTTCCCAATCCCGTTTGTTTGAAACGAACTAATTAAAAACTCGGTAATCATGCTCATCATGCATCGCATGTGCCTGGAAGATGTGGAGCACTGTGGGATGTAAGCATGCGCGAACGTGAGATGGTGTCGCATGAGGGAGTATGTCGGAGAGGGCATCCATCATACCTGCATTCATACTTGCATTAATCAGAGTAACTAGGAGTGCTTGATTTACTGCTTTATCATTACTGCTTGACTGCATTGATAACATGTTAACTTATGCCTCATTGTTCCACTGAGTTAGCTACTCACTCCCACGTTACGGGACGGTGTTGTACACACCAAACAGATTTGTTGAGTTTCAGGTGATGGCGATGCTTGTGAAGCAGAGCCGGACTACCTCTATGGTGATGAGGAGGAGTTCTCCTATCTGTATCTCTCTGACGAGTCTCTAAAGACCTGATACTGTACTGACGGGGCTATGGTATTTGGGATAGGAGATATTACACGTCATCACATTAGGTATATTTTAGAACTATCCTTGTAATTATTTAACCTGGTAATTGTTATCACACTCTGGAGACTCATCATAGTTTATATATTTTATCTATCTATCATAGTCTTCCGCTTGCAAATTTAACTGTCTCTGGAGTATGATATGCTGTTTTGGCTTAATCTCACTCATGTTCAATGCACGAATACAGTCAACATTCAATCATCTTTCATTTTGTTGCATAAGTGATGTTCTGGAACTCGGGAGCTGAGTTTATGCTCGACCCCCCGATTTTCAGGGCGTTACAAAATATTAGTGCAAGACATTCTTTCTCGATTAGGGAGTAATTGCATTTTGTGCCCATCAGAGTTCAACTTAGATAGTAAAGAGCAGTCTCTTTCCCTGCTTCGTTTACCTGAGCTAACAAAGCGCCTAAAGAATTCTCGGCTGCAAATATATACAAAATAAGCGACTTCCCTTTTATCGGAGTTGTTAGTATCGGCGGCTATTTTAGTAATTCCTTTATTGAGTCAAACGCATTCTGAGAGGCTTAGTCCCATGCAAATTCTATACCTTTCTTCATCAAGTGGGAGAAAGGCATACATCTTCCTACCAAATTTGAAATGAAACGGCGAATATATGCCAGCTTTCCTTGCAAACTCTTCAATTCTTTTAGTGTTTTTGGTGGCGGCATATTTTGAATAGTTCGGACTTTCCCTGGATCGATCTCAATGCCCCTATGCCGAACAACAAAACTGAAAAACCTACCTGAAGATACTCCAAACGCACATTTAACTGGATTCATTTTCACTTGTTTCTTTCTGAGTCGATGGAAAACTGATGCCAAATATTCATTATCCTCCTAATGATCTCCTGACCTGACTACCAAGTCTTCAACATAGCACTCAACATGCTTGTGCATCATGTCTTGGAAGATATTTTGCATTGTTCTTTGATATGTCGCCCCGTCATTTTTTAGACCGAACGGCATAACTTTATAACAATAAATTTCAAGCAACATTCTTAATGCTGTTACTTCTTCATCTTTAGGTGTCATTCGAATCTGGTTATATCCTACATAACTGTCCACGAAGGACATGACAGCATACTGAGTTATACTATCAATCGGTAATTTAGTGATAGGGAGGGAAAATCATCTTTTGGACAGGCCTTGTTCAGATCTCTGAAGTCAACGCACACTCTGACTTTTCCATTGTTCTTCTTCACGGGTACAATGTTCGATATCCACTTGGGATACTTGACCTCCTTAATAAACCCGATGTTAATCAACTTACTGACTTCTTCTTCTATCAGGGGAACTAAGTCCGGATGAAATCGCCTTTGCGCTTGCTTAACCGGCCTTTTCTCCTTAGAGATATTCAATCGGTGCAATGCTATGGAAGGTTCTAAGCCCGACATTTCTGCATACGTCCAAGCGAAGACGTCTTTATTTTCTTTGAGAAATCGAATGTATCCTTCAGATTCCTGTTCAGGAAGATCGGTGCTGATGAATGTATTCCTTGTCTCTTCTTCTGTACCAAAGTTTACCTCTCACAAACTATCTATTGTCGGCTGCCCCTCGTCTTCTATCTGCTTCAGAGCCATTTAAGGATGGTCAATCATCTTAAGATCCTCTTCTAATGACTGCACGACTGTAACCATGTTTACTGATGGCTCTGTCCCTAGTCCTTGAAATTTCCATCGCTTTTCCTGACCAACCCCAATAGGAATTTGAATTCCTCTCCCATGATTCAGGCCAGTAGGTTCTTCATAATTGAAACCTATGTTTTTCATGATCTTCTTGCTTGCCGGACTATATTTTTTGAGATCTTACAGTGTCAGCCTACTGTGGTAAACATTATTCTCCGTCTCTTCTTCAGCCTTTGCTTCTACTGTAGCGTAAAATTCTATTGGTTCCTGATGCTTTGCACTAGCCTTGACCTGAAATCTTCCTGGAGCGGCCAAAAATGGCTTACTCCTTTCAATATACGGTAATGGCACAGTATAATTAGACTGTAAAATTTACAACTGTTCGGGCGATAACAGGGTTAGTGGTAGTTGCCCTGGTTGTCTCAGATGTTTCGACACAAAATAGAATTTCTTCTTTGCTTCTGCAGTTCTGGATTATCCTATTTTTTCTGTTTCTTCTTTAATCTCATTTATTTGAATGTCCTTCAGGACTTTGCTTTCATCATTCTTTCTTTCTTCTTTAGTGAACCCTCTATTGTAATTGGCATCTGCAAAGAAGGATTTGGCCTCTATATATGGCTTCGCATCGGCCATCATTTTATATTGTATTCCATCTTTACAGTATTTGAAGCATTGATGCAGAGTAGAGGGTACAATGTGTATTGATGATCTATGGCCTTCCCAAGAGAAGATTATACGTCACCATGGCATTTATAACATGGCACACGACATCAGTGATCAGTTCTCCTATCTTTAGTGTCACCATAATCTTATCGAGTATGCGTTGCCCATCTTGATTGAAGCCCTGTATCATCATTCCACTAGGGCGTAGATCCGAACGATGATAACCAAATTTACTCAACATTAAGAACGGCAGGAGATTCACTGTAGACCCATTATCTATCATAATCCACTTAAATTTCTTTCCATGGATATGGCCTTATATCATTAGCGGTCTGTTGTGCTCTACCTCGCAAATCAGATCGTCATCGAAGAAGGAAATGACTGGTAGACAGTTTTCTTGCTCATCGTGTCCTTCACGTTTCATCTCTGCCAGTAAAGTCTCTCTGACATCATGATCGAACAATGCTTGGACTAAGCTCTGTCGAAATTCTTCTGACAATATAAGCACATCGTAGACGCTTAGTCGAGCGGGTATGCCCTTCAAATGACTTACTACATCATAAGTCACCTTTGTCGTCTCATTCTTTTCTTCTTTCCCATCATCATCACTCTGCCTTTCAATGACTTATTTTCTTGTAACCCCTGCCCTCTGCTTCATAAGAGTTGTTATCTTCTTTCTTGATCTTAGTGTAATCACCGCTACCTTCTTTGTTGTCTTACGGTCCTCTTTCTCTTTCGTATCTTAAGCCTTTCCTCAGAACGTTAGCATATTCACCGTCGGCATGGTCCCTCTTTCTTTTTCTTTACCAATTACTATTTTGCCCCTGTCTATCATTCGCTGTATTATACATTTCAATGTATAGTAATTCTCCATTGGATGCCCTATCAGGTGATGATAGCGTCAAAAATCTCTCTCCTTTGTTCTTGTCACATCTTCAGGGCATTTAGGTTCTGGTAATTCTATCGTGCCGGCCTTCAGCAGTTCGTTCATCATAGGAATGACATCCTCCCTATCAAAAGCGAACCCTTCATGGGAATTGAGCATCCTGGGCCTTTTTCCACTATATCTATTTATTGACTGGGTCCATTCTTCTTTTCGTTTTGGCCTTTTGTCCCTTGAATCCCTTGTATCTTTGCTTCTCTTGTCACGGTCGACGGTATTTATGGCCATCCTGCTGGATACTCTCCTAGCTATCTCGTGGTGAAGCACTGGCATCTTACGAGTCATCAGCTCCAAAACATGAGCCTTAGTGGCCAGGTCATGGAAGGTTCTAATGTCGGCACTGGTGAGTCCAAACGTGATTCCCGTCTCCATATAATTCAGATACATTTTTACCTGTTCTTTTTCTTTTGGCAGCTGCCTACATGAGGTTCCCAATGTCTTCCATCCATCAATAAACTTTTCTACTGGTTCTCCTTCTCTCTACCATACGGAAGCCAATTCTGTAATACTAACATCACGCTCCGAAGAGAAGAAGTTTGACATAAAGGTGTCCCGCATTTGTTCCCAAGTACGTATCGACCCTAGAGCCAATACCATCGGAATGCTTTGTGTGTAAGTGATGACCCGAACAATCGTAAGCAATACTACGGTATTGTAGAAAAATTCCCCATGCTGGTAATGAAGTGCATCAAGTGTTCCTTTGGCAATCCTTCCCCATTAAACTTCTGAAAATATGGATGTTTGAAGTTGGATGGAAACGAAACATCTTCTACCTCCCTTGGATATGGCGTTCGGTATCTGAAACGGCCAGTATTTTCACTCCCTTTCTATTCTAACAACTTCTTCAATGACTTGTCTTATGTCATCTAGTGTTACAGTTCTCACGGCTGGAACAGACCCCCGTGATCCTACCCCTTGTGGTTGAGAACCTTCAGGCTGGTTTTCTTGTCCATTCATTGTGCCATCATTGGTGGAGCCACTATCTGGGATACATTATGCACAAGAGTTGGTAAAGCCTCTCTGAGGTGTCTACACTCATCCATTAACGCTCTTTGTGCTTCTGTCATCTCATTGATGCGATCTTTTGTAGTCGACCTACTTTCCTGGTTTATCTCGGCCATATGCACTACAGCTACTCAACTCTTTGATGAAGCTATAGTCGGAGTGGGGCGAGAGTATGTCGACGTAATTGGGCTTACAAAAAGAGGAGAGGGTGGAGTTTCATTCGACTTTTGTATGCTTCCGGTGCTATTGATTGATTGGGGCGATACAGACATTGGTGAACTTGTCTAGGGCGGCACGGACATGGGTGAGCCTGCCATTAACGCTTTACCTTTCTGCTCTTTCGTTCATCTGACCCTTAGGGCAATCAAAGCCATAAAGCTGCGCGATGTGAACTGCAGAACTACTCGCTCAGGATATATCGCAGGAAGAGGGATTTTAGGGTTCTTTCTAGCTGCATTACGCGTTATCGGCCCTCTGACTCTTGGCGAAGGCAGATTCATTCTAGGGCTTTTTGCATTCCATGCTCTCATCCTGCGAGACATTACAACAGTCCAGCCCTTATCGCTTTCCAGCGGTTAAGATGAAGCAGATACAACCCCAGCTATTGCTTGAATCATGTTGTTTTCGCTTACAGGAAGTCGAGTCATGTATATGGGGGTTTGGTTCGGTGCATACTCTATCGTGAATCCAGTCAGGGTGAAATGGAAGCTCACTTTTCTCACAAAGATTGCCATTGGTTATAACTTGTAGTTGAATCTGCAAACCTTTAATCATATGATACAACTATAGTTAGTGTTTGAAAAATCAAATAATCTATCTTAGAGATGAAGGGGAGGATGTTCCCATTGAGAGTCGCCATTTTGGCGTTGGGAAGACGCCAAATTATGATGAAAGTTCTATAACTTTCCCATTGTTAATGTTAAACAAGATAAGTCCCCAGCAGAGTCGCCATTTTGTTTCGAACAAGAAGTAAATGTATTTGATTTGGGAGATTATCTTATTTAAGTGTAACAGAGAGAGAGTATGAGAGACAATCATCGTATTTTATTAGTACTGGGTTCATTTGCATCCTCAAACATCCCTTGATTCTAAGATAGATCATTTAGAATATACAAATTGTAATTATTAAAGCTTATATGTCGAATCTTGAATTCGACAGAAATTTAACAGTTGCTTCAGTCATCTCCTAGGACTTAGGAAGAATGTTGAATTGATTAACCAATCCCTTCTTTGAGTTTGTCATTTGTACAAAGGAGAGAGCCTGAAGTGATGAAGATCGAACTTGAATGCTTTCAGCAATTCCGGCAGCATTTCAGCCCCTGTTTAGAACTGGCCACATAATGACTTGGTTGTGCGACCCGTGCAACCGGTGTGTTGGTCGCACGATTAGTGTAACTTAATGAGTGGGTTACGTGGTCAACGCAACTCGATGAATGGGTTGTGCGGTCAGCGCAACTTGATACGTGGGTTGTGTGGCTCGCACAACTGACCCCTTCTTCTACTCCTCACCTTCAGTCTTCTTTCAAAGCTCTGTTCTTCTTCTAAAATTTCTCTCTCCCAAATGAGAGGAGTGGGGTATTTATAGACCCCCACACGTGCTAACCCTCAATCTTTGTGCTATGGGGCCCACTTTGCATCAGATGTGACCGTTCATCTTGATCACTCTCTGCTCTTGATTGCGTTACCCATGCAACAATCTGGTTGCACGGTCTGCGCAAAGGCACACTGAGTTGCTCGATCAGCGCAAAGATAAAATCTGTTTCTTTCACTTTAAACTATTTGTGTCATTCGCGCAACTTCCTTAATTGGTTGTTCGTTTTGTTCAACCACTTATTGTTACCCAACCCGTGCAACTGCCAAACGAAGTACTTAGTCCTTTCTCCTTTCTTCACTCAATGTTTGATTTCTAATCTTCATCCTTTGATGATGATGATTTTTTATGCTTCGACGCGGGTTGTAGAAATTCTCTTGAAATTCGCAACGTGCGGCGTTTTCCTTGAAATGAACGTGGGCTCATAGCTTCTAGCGTAGGTATCGGATCGACGTGTGAGACGCGGCGATGACGCGATCGCTAGGGTACAAGTTTCTAGTCGAGCCCACTTAGAATCACTGGATGTGACTTAGGATTGCGCGCAAATACCGATTTCAGGTCGAGGGTTACTGTAACATCCCAAATTTTTACCAATCTGAAATTAGATGTCCTTAGGCAATGGGTCAATCCTAACACCTTATTAACCTGTTAGAACTCAATCCCAGAGTCTAAAGCAGCTTTTGAACCCATTTCCTTCACAAATCCCACCCTTCACCACCTTGATCTTTTAATTTTTCTAAGTACTTTCACCCTAGATACTATCTTAAACTAGCTAAGTATTATAGCTTGGATCACCTTATGTACAAACTACAAAGGCCTAGGTACCACCTCAAATAGAAATCTTACAGGACTAAATCCTTCAGAAATTTGACAAAGTTAATTAAGTGCTAAACTAGATTAGCTATGAAATCCACTTGATCCACTTTACATACGATCTGCAAGACCCAAAACTTGTAGAATCATTGACGCTAGGCTACGTTAAAATCTAGGATCAATCTCATTACCCAGCTACTCTCAGGAGCATCTCGAAACTCCGTATTAGATCTGGACAGCACATCGGAAGTCCGAGTAATACGAAGTTAAGGACTTAGGACCGCTACGCTGGGCTTGACAACCATCTCGGAAATCAAATCCAGATAGTGTCCCACAGCTGTTCGCTTGAGTCCGGAGCGTGTGAGTGTGAGAATACTTGATTTTCTTTTAAAATAAATATCTCAAATAATAATCTGAGACTTGTCGCTTGCGGATCATTTTTAGGCAACCAGACCGTCAGAATCTGACCGAAATACACCCTCGGATTAGGAAAAATTTCATAAACATATCCATGTACTCGGAATCTCCGATCGAGATCCACTGACCGTTGAACTAAAACTGGTCCGCCACGCGTGATCTGGAATCCCAACTAAACATAGATCCAGCGTTAGTGAGCTTAAGTCCAACCGCACATAAAAAAGGGGCCGCCAGAAGTCCTCCGTTGAGCTGAAACAGATGCCTTTTGGACAAAACCCAAGTATACCTTGACCTTAAGTCTAATTTGGTGAGTTTTTAGACTATATAAGGACCTTAGAACCCTCTCTCTTACAGCCATATGAATTTGAGATTTAAGAGAGAGAAAAGAGAGAAAGTGTAGGAGATGTGGGAGAGTCTCCCTGCCCTTCTTTCCTGCTACTATCCATGCTCCACCACTCCATTTTAATCGCTTTTCCGGTGATTCCAGCTCCATTTTTAGGTAAGAAACCCTAACCCTAATCTGATTTGAGGTGTTGATAGTTGTAGGTTATGAAATAGCTAACCTATTTCATTCTATAGTACGGAAGCTTAGCAAACCTATCGACTCCGTTACGATTCTACGACAAAAGGTGCAGACTTTAGGTGTATAGGTTATGGTTTTCAACACTTTCAATGTCAGATAATGATAGATTCATGATCTGCATGCAATTGCACATGCACAAAGTGTTGTCTGTTTTCCATTTCGATTAAAGACGTAGAATATGGAATTTTACATATTCTAGGTATTCGTAGAAAATACCGTATACGTATAAATTTTAGAAATGTGTTTACCATGATTATTTGTTGTATGAATATAATATATATGGATAAAATACTTAGTTAGCGAAAGGACTCGCCATAATACATGATTTGCTAATATACACTATGTATGTGGAAATAGTCTATTTTAGAAAATACCGTATACATATAAAATTTGAAATTGTGTTGGCCATGATTTACTGTTGTATATGTATGCTAGATTTACTAGTATTAACTTCTGGGTGAACGGATTAGCCCTAATACATGTTTTCTCAACATACGTTGCGTATGTTATAAAGTGTGTAGTTTAAGTGTTTGTTGAAATGACTAAGTAAATATGGATTCATGATTTGTGCCTGCCATATGTATGGAACATGATTGAGGTGTGCTAGACAACCCCTTAGCGAAAGGATTTGCCCTAAATCACGCCACGGCCACTATAAGCTATATATGTTAAAATGTGTAGCCCAAGTGTTTGTGGAAACGACTGAATGAATATGGAACTTGGATTCCTGCCTGCCATGACTATCCGTCGTGGGTGCACGCGTGTTGTAATTGGGGCAACTCCCTAGTAAAAGGATTTGGCCTAATACCTATGTAATCAACATATGTCATGTATGTTGATGTAGGTAGTCTAAAGTGTTTGTTGAAATGTTGAATGAATAATAGTTAGTAAATCATAATGTATAAGGGCGTTGAGATATGATTCTCAACTCCTGTAACTATGTGTATGCTTCCTTTAGATATCTGTGTGATTAGGAATTGAATATATACAAACTCATGCTTGTGTTGTACTTCATAACATGCTCAACTGATTGTATGATTTTATCTATGTAATGCGTATGTTTAAATTCATATTTACGTTGTATGATCCATCTTGGATGATGGGGGAGTGGTGTAACGATTCTGTGCAATAGCCATGGCTGCCCTAAACGGATAATACCAGACTTTGATTGTATGATTTGAATCTTGATCCATTACTGCTTTACCTAATAATTGAATGTGATTGGGGCTATTGTATAGTCCAGACAGTCGGTAATGGGACCGAATTCGTGGCTGAGATTCATTCGCCACATAGGACGTGTTTGACGAACACGAGTCATGCGTTGCTTGTCGGTAGTGGTTAAGACACGCGAAGTGCTTATGCACTTCATGTCATACAACTCAACGGGCGCTCGTGCTAGTCAAACTCGTTAAGTAACCCGATCTGTCTTATGTATATTCACCATGTTTGGACGCTACTACTTGAACCTAGGGTACCAAACTTACCAGTGGAAATCCCGTTAACCATGGTACCTCGATCCGCTAAGACTCATGAGCCGAGCATGATGGTATGGGACACCGTGGTCGAGCTGTCGGCCTACGCTGGGGCCATGTGCCTCCCCGTAGTGACCAGTGAGCAACCAGACTCGTGAGCCGATTATGGTGGTATGGGACACTATATTCGAGCTGTCGGCCTACATTGATAAGGTGATGGGGAAGTGGTGTAACCTTTGTGCGTAAAAGCCCTGGCAGCCCTTTATAGTGACCTCGAGCATACTCTGAATTTGTGATGAGCCTTAGAGTTTTGCCGCGGTGTATAGAGTATGAACTAGGCCTGTATCTGTATAGTGATGAATCTTTAAAGAGGTGATGGAGGAGTGGTGTAACCATTGTGCGTAACAGCCCTGGCAGCCTCTGCAGCGACCTAGAAACACATTATCATATGAGATTTACTAGGACTAACGACCCTAGAATGGATCATGTTTGGGAATGATACAAGAGAGGTACCTTAGTTTCCAAATACTGTTGTTTGAAATGGACTAATAACAACTCAGTAATCATACTCATCATGCATTGCATGTGCCTGGAAGATGTGGAGCACTAAGGGATGAAAGCATGTCGCGAACGTAAGATGGTGTCGCATGAGGGTGGTTTGGCAAGGGCATCCATCATGACTACATTCATACTTGCATTAATAAGAGTAGTTAAGAGTGTTTGATTGTATTGCTTTATCATTACTACTTGACTGCATTGATAACATGTTAACCTATGCTTTATTGTTCCACTGAGTTGATCACTCACTCCCACATTATGGGATGGTGTTGTACACACTAACCAGATTTATTTGAGTTTCAGGTGATGGCGATGCTTATGAAGCAAAGCCGGACTACTAGAGGAGGAGTTCTCTTACATGTAATTCTCTGACAGGTCTATGAAGACCTAGTATTGTATTGACGGGGTTATGGTATTTGGAATAGAAGACATTACACTTCCACAACTTGGTACATTTTAGAATTGTACTTGTGATTATTTAACCTGGTAATGTTATCACACTCTGGAGGCTCACCACAGTTTATATATTTTATCTATCTATCACAGTCTTCCTCTTGCAAATTTAACTGTCTCTGGAGTATGATATGCTGTTTTGGGTTAATCTCACTCATGTTCACTACTCTAATACATACAACATGCAATCATCATTCATTTTGTTGCATAGATGATGCGTTGGAACTCGAGAGTTGAGTTTATGCTCGACCCCCGATTTTCAGGGCATTACAAGATGGTATCAGAGCATGATTTGGATTAAACCGGACCTGGGTTATGGTCACACGACATACTCTGACACACTCTGACTTAGGAGGGAGCGACGGGATATAGAAACAGACTTAGGTTCTCCAATTTCACCAAATAGCACATTTAAATGAGATCAACTATAGAGATTGGACCCGTAGGCCTCAATGATTGCATGAAATGATCCCTGAACACTTCTAGACCATCAAACGACAGGTCTAGATCACAATCCACCTCATCCCAACCATTGAAATCGGTAGAATATGGGATAAATGTGACAAGGATAACTACTCCGAATCCTTGGAGCTTCTCTGGACTCCTCACAGAGACTTCTCGAATCTACGAGAAAAGAAAGCAGAAAATAGGAATAAATTCTAATAAATTTGAAATGGATTAATGAATGACAAAAAATAAATAAATGAGTTCATAACCCTTTAAATAGGGATACCAAGTAATGGGAAAGAAATCAGAAACAAATAGTAAAGACGAAATTGAAACAGGAAACGACCATCGATCCAAGGTTTTTCATAATTTCGGGCTGCGTAACCCAGCATAGCTAGGCTTGTTGACTTCATTAGCTCGTTCTACCCCAAAATCATATGTTTTACGTCAGATAACTCATTCCAGATTGCAAGATACATCCGAAATTACCCGAAACTACCCGAAATTGAGCGAATCGGAGTCGAGGGCCTATCCACACCATTCTGGAGGGCCCCAGGGTGGGACCCAGGGTTTTTTTGGGGCCTAGGGAGCAAGAGGGTCTCACCTATGGGGCGGGACCTCAAGATCTGGACCGTTGGTCGGCGAGGCCTCGCCGGATTTCGGGCTGGCCCGGGCGGGCCGGTCAGGCCGATCGCATTTGGGGGCTAGGGTAACCCCCTGATGCATGGGTCGTCCCTTAAAACCTTCCCAAATGCGTATTTCCTTCACAACGCACCCCTCCAAGCTCTCCTTTCTCCGCAAACTTTCTGATTTTTCATAGAAAATGCCCCTCCAATCACTCCTTCCGTTTTAGTGCCCTACCGTCGTTACCCATTCGAAAATGCCCTCCTACAGTTGCGGTCTCCCTCATTTCCCTTCCATTTAAGCCTTCACACTCCCTTTTTGGTCTCAAAATCGTGCAAACTTCAAATCCCATCTTCTCCTTTCCAGGAAATTGATTTCCTTCATCATTTTATGCTTCCAACTGCCCTCCACAGTTGCATACATCTCCCATCTTCTTCCTTTCACTTGCCTTAAGTTCACAGACCCCTCTTTATGGCTCATTTCCTCACAACTCAACAACCCATCAAACCCCATTCCTCTTATCCTTTTCTTTCACTTCCCATGGCTCTATTCGAGCTTAGTACGACCATCTTCTCGGATGTCTAGTCATCCATATTTTTATCTTGTAGTTTGCATGCGCTACTGTCTTAGGGTGGTTATGTTTTCATGTTGATAGGTGTAGTAGTTGGTAGAATGTTTTAGATGTTTGAGAACGTTTAGGGCCCGTTCGGCCAAATTGCATTAGGTGAGTTAGGTGGATAGAATTGTATAAGTAACAATAAATGTACGTGTAGGGTTGGCCCCTAGTTGGGTGTATCCCATGTTTTCCAATGCCATGTTTGGAATGTATGCAATGAAAAGTATATCCCGGGTTTTCCTATTACACTTAGAAATTCCTCATCATGGGATTTGGAAGTCCCATCTCACACTTTCCAACACAAGATTCATTTTTCAAAGCCTATAAAATTAATCCCCTCCCACCCTCCTACCAAACATGCCACTCCAAATCCCAAGGTGGGATTAGTAATACAGTCCCCTTTACTACAACTTAAGACCACCGGCCAAATAGTGTTGAAGCGATAATGTCCCTTGATATACATTAACCCACCACACTCTGACAGCTTAAGCTTTTAGAATAAATGGTTGTTTGACAAATAGACCCTTAGAGTTTTGGACCTAGAGTGGTATTCCTAGATTTCGACAGACCTGACCGTATAGGAAATCCAACAAGTAAGAATGTGAACCTTAGGACCTTCTTAGCTAGTATGAACATGGGTGAAATGCTCAGGCATAATTAAATTCAAGTTCGGGCAACTCAATTCCAATTAGACAACGTTTGACCCTAAATGATAAACAATTTCTTGTATTAGAAAGGGTATAAAATCATCTAGTGTATAAGCATAGACTTTGGACTAACCTGTGGATTACCACTACTCCTAAATTAAGACTAGACCACAGGTTACATTAGAGAATGCCAGAGACCGATAGATGTAGCTAGGTTAAATCTATGCACCTCTTTGATCTGGGTGACGTAGCGGAAGCATGGTGGACCCTACCTCCACTGACCCAGGATCGAAACTGTGCTTGTTGAATACGAACATTATAGAAGCCCTAACAAGTTCTACTATGACCCAGGATCGAAACTGTTTTAGGATGATCTAGTAAGATTTGATTCACCATTTCCTTGGACATAGATAATAACGAGGACTCTCTTAGACTAAGACCTAAAGGTACCTGAGAAATAGGACATTTGAACCTTTCAATGATGGACATTCCCTACGTTTTTAGAGTGATCGGACTACGGAGTTACTGAAATATACACCTACGAAGCATTCACGGCTTGACCCAATTCTCAATCCTGGACGACTACCAATGGACTCACTACTTGACCGAGCAGAAGACCAGGATCTACCAAGACTGGGAAGGGATACGATGAGCCTTCTACCCTAGTCAGGTGGATGTTCGATGTATCGGGATCAAGCCCACTATAATCGTCTCTCCGTGTTGGTCAAACATTGAAAACAACTATCTTACTCTAACTAGTACGTGCAGGATTTTCCCACATCTTGCATTTTGTGATATGACCACCGTACGCCCTAGTGACATCAGGGTCATGGCCTCCACTAACATGTCATGGATGGCTAGATGGGACACCGAAAATGTTTGGTTCTGTCATATGGGTGCCATAGATATCCCTGAGTGAAAATTCCTAAACCCCCCAAGCCAGGAGACGCTCCAACGTCTAGACCGAGTGGATATACATGAGCACATGAGGTCCATATACCAGTAGACTGCGTCTCCCACTGTGTCGTGGTCAGTTGGAAGGGGGTGTGACCTTACCTGCCTGAGTGAGGGGACAATATCTAGGTTGAGTTTGACCAGCTTGAGGAATGGTCCGCTTCGATGAATCGGGCCCGCTATTGGCAGGCGGATAGTGAGGTCTCTTCCACTTACCCAGTTGTGCGCTCGGATAGGGGCGGCAAGCAGGCGTAGAGTGTAGTAGACCCCGGTGATGATCCCAGAGATGTACGGTACTAATATGTGGACTTACTAAGCAGGAGTTGCATACTCAGCATTATACTCATTCATTCATTATACTCATTCATTCATTCATTCACCAACCACTAGGGCTAGTGGTGTGCAACTAATTGTTATGTGTACCTTCGTAATGGCCAGGATTTAGGTTGGGACAGGCGACCAACCTGAGATCAGGAGTTTACCACATTGAATCTATCTATCCAAATTTAGGTATGGGACTGGTTTGGATAGAAGTCCCTTGTAAGCCTGCGATACTATGTACTTGTAAGTGCTATAGTTATTTGCTCCTTTGATTGTCAAATTTTGTTGTGTCAAAATCACAGTATGTGTTTCGTGTAGCACATTGATATATATATTCAAAGCAATGTATCACATGTATAAGGATAATGCTTCAAGTCAAGAACAAAGATCTACTTCAAGAAACGTAAGGTCAAGTACATTGTTCACTCCTTTAAGCTTCAAAGTTCAATGATTTTAAAGTGACATTGAGAGACAAGTCAACTGTTCATACTCAAGAATCAAGGTGAAGTTCAAGCTCTACTACAAATTCAAACTTCAAAAGATCTCAAGTTCAAGCTCCATCATGTGTCGAGATCTCAAGCTTCACGAACTTCAAAGACCGTCTATCATTTGAAGAAAAGAAGGTTCAATGTTCATAAATCATATCCAAGGTATGGAAGACCTTAGATTGACCTTAGGGTAGGTCATTTTGAATACATAATTCAAATTAAATTACTTTATAAGTATTTGGTCTGTTCTTCAACTATTCGTAGACTCTGTTTGACTAATCCTAGCACTGGCTCGACCAGTCCAAGAAATTCCACAACCAGTCCTAAGTTGTTACAAATTCTCAGAATTTTTTTATTGATCAACGACCAGTCCTGGAGACTGCTCGACCAGTCGCGTGAATAGTGCACGACTTGTTCACGACCAGTCCAGCAGCTGCAACGTAAACTCCAGCAACCATTCCTGGTTCCTCACGACCAGTCATGGACAAGTCACGACCAGTCGTGGAGGTCCCTCGACCAATCGTGGATGACCTACGATCAGTCGTGGAACGATTTTATCCGATCGCACTCAAAATTTCAAAATGTTGTTGGTTATACGACCAGTCGTAGTGTCCTTACGACCAGTCGTGAACGCGATTTCTTCATCTTTAAATAGAGCACGATTTTCAAAGTTTGATCTCCAATTAAAGTAAAATCAAGGCATCACTCTGAGAGATAAGTTTGTAATCTTCTTAAGCTAAATTGTGCATATTTAATATTCTCTTTTTATTAGCTTTTTATATTTGATTTTTTTTTTTTGCATTCCAATCTGATTTGAAAAAGGAAATGTGATATATTCCACTTCTTGGAATCAAAATCAAATAGAGCTAGCCCGACTTGATTTAATTTAAAATCAATTTAGAATTTAGAACCATTTCATAAGTGAGTATTGGACATTTAACTTCTATTTGAACTTCTACTCGGATTTGGTTCTTCCGGGCTGCAACAAAAGGAGAAATACAGGTATTTTACATTTGTGTAAATCTTCTGTTTTGGTTTCTTTTGAGATTAAGCCAGAAAAATGTCATTATTTTGGTTTATCTGAGGTGATCTAGAAAACTCAGAGTGTGGGGTTTTTGAATTGTGTAAGCCCACTTGAAAGACACAATTGTGAGGGTTTTAGGTGAACCTGAGAAAAACATATTTCATAGTGAACGCTAATATCCACTATGTGAGGATATTAGGAGTGGAAAAGCAAGCTGTGTGGCTGTTGTTTAATAGTTGATGTACACACAGGCAAACCACTATAACTCTTTGTGTTTTGTGGATGTGTGGTTTAATTTCTATATCTTTTATCATTCAATATTGTGAGATGTATTTATGGATGTGAATGTTGTAATCTTTTACATTTCAAGCATTGTGGGAATATTGTAATAACTTAGATTTCATTTCCTGGTTATTTATTTATTTATTCCTCTGTATCAAGTTTGAGTTTTTGATACAGACCTTTCTAGGAATCAGGTTGTCCTACCATAAACCTTGGTTTTTTGTGTAAGGTTGTCCTTAGAACAACATTTGTATCAGTCTCTCAATGCTCATACATTTGAGGTTGCTTTACATTTTCATATTGTGGTTTGTTTAAAGTGTTAACTTTCATTTATTTGTTTATAAAGCTATCTTATTGTTTAAATTCCGCTGTTATCAATTTTAATTTGGTATAGTCCTATTCACCCCCCCCACCCCCCCTCTCTCGAGGAGATATAGCTTAGCCTTTTTAAGTGGTATCAGAGCCTAATAGCTCGTTATTCTTTTTATATTTGGATTTATTTCTTGAGCTAATCGATCTAAGCTATTTATAAGATGTCAAATTTTGATAGTCTTTCAGTCACTAGGCCTCCACCATTTGATGGCACCAATTATGCCTATTGGAAAGCCAGAATGAGGATTTTCTTAAAATCCATAGATGAGAGTGTGTGGCTAGCCACAGTGACTGAATGGACCCCTCCTACCACTGAAGTAACTAGTATCGATGGATCAAAATTTATGCGTGTAACACCTTATTTTTCTTGGACCAATCTTCAGAAAAGTGAAAGTAGTGCCAATGCAAAAGCAGTAAATGCAATCACTTGCGCACTATCACTGGATGAATTCAAAAGAATTATATCATGTGATTCTGCAAAGCAAGCCTTGGATATTTTAGAAATGACACAAGAGGAAACATCAATTGTCAAAAAAATCTAAAGTCCAAATCCTCACAACCAAATTTGAGGAAATACATATGGAAGAAAATGAAATGTTCATGGACTTCTATACAAGATTAAATGACATTGTGAACTCCATGTGGGGTCTTGGTGATAAAATCCCAGAAAGTAAAGTCTGTGCAAAGATACGACACTCACTTCCTGAACGGTTCAATTCTAAGGTAACTGCAATCCAGGAACTTCGTGATATGGATAATATGAGGTTAGAAGAATTAGTTGGTTCTTTACAAACCTATGAATTCAACTTTAAAGCTCCTAAAGGTAAATTTATCACCCTTAAATCTTCTAAATGTATTTCTCAAGAAAATTCTGATTTAGAAAAATCCAAAGATGATATAGCCCTTTTAGTGAAAAAGTTTTACAATATTTGTGAAAGTAAAAAAGAGGGTCAATTTTCAAAAATGTAACATCCCGAATTTTTGCCAACCTGGAATTAGACGTCCTTAGGCAATGGGTCGACCTTAACACCTGATTAACTTGTCAGAACCCAATCCCATATTCAAAAAATCGTTTGTTAACCCTTTTCCTTTACAAATCCCACCCTTCTTTCACTTTTTCTAAGTACTTTTACCTTAGACACTATCTTAAATTAGCTAAGTATTACAGCTTGGATCACCTTATATACAAACTACAAAGGACTAAATACCACCTCAGACAGAAATCTTATAGGACTAAATCCTTTAGAAATGAGACAAAGTAACTAAGTGCTAAACTAGATTAGCTACGAAATCCATTTGATCCACTTTAGATACAATCTACAAGACCCAAAACTTATAAAATCATTGATGCTAGGTTACCCTAAAATCTAGGATCAATCTCATTACCCGGCTGCTCTCGGGAGCATCTCGAAACTCCGTATCAGATCTGAACCACACGTCGGAAGTCCAAATAATACGAGGTTAAGGACTTAGGACCACCTCGCTGAGCTTGACAACCATCTCGAAAATCAAATCCAAATAGTGTCCCAGTGCTATTCGCTTGAGCTCAGAGCAGGGAGTGTGAGAACACTTGTTTTCTTTACAAAACAAATATCTCAAATAGTAATCTGAGACTTGCTACTTGCAGTCATTTTATAAGCAGCCAGATCGTCAGAATCCGACCTAAATACACCCTCGGATCAGAAAAATTTTCATAACATATCCATGTACTTAGAATCTCCGATCGAGATACGCTGACCGTTGAACTGAAACTGGTCCGCCACGCATGATCTGGGAATCCGACTGAAATAAAAACTTAACGTCACCTTGATCCGGTGTCTGTGAGCCTAAGTCCGACCTTTGGCTCAATGAGGCCTGTCAGAAGTCCTCCGTTGAGCTGAAAAATGATCACTTTGGTTATAACCTAAGTATACTTTGACCTGAAGTCTAATTTGGTGACTTTTTAGGCTATATAAGGACCTTAAAACCCTCTCTCATTCAGCCATACGAATTTGTGAGAGAAGAGAGAAAAGAGGAGAGAAAGTGTGGGAGATGTGGAAGGATCTCCCTGTCATGCTTCCCTGCTGCTATACGTGTTCAACCACCTCGTTCTTGTCGCTTTCTCGGCGATTCCAGCTCCGTTTCTAGGTAAGAAGCCCTAACCCTAATCTGATTTGGGGTGTTGATAGTTGTAGGTTATAAAATAGCTAACCTATTTCATTTTATAGGTTGCCAAACTGCCGAATACGGAAGCTGAGCAAGCCTATCGACTCCGTTACGATTCTACGACAAAAGGTGCAGACTTTAGGTGTATAGGTTATGGTTTTCAACGCTTTTAATGTCAGTTAATGATAGATTCATGATATGCATGCAATTGCACATGTACAGAATGTTGTCTGTTTTCTGTTTCGATTAAAGATGAAGATTATGGAATTTTACATACTCTAGGTATTTGTAGAAAATACCGTAAACGTATAAATTTTGGAAATGTGTTTGCCATGATTATTTGCTGTATGAATATACTATATATGGATAAAATACTTATTTGACGAAAGGATTCGCCATAATACATGATTTGCTAATATACACTATGTATGTAAAAATAGTGTATTCTAGGAAGTACCGTATACGTTTAAATTTTGGAGATGTGTTTGCCATGATTATTTGCTATATGAATATATTATATATGCATAAAATACTTGCTTGGCTAAAGGACTTGCCTAAAATATGTTTTGCTAATATACACTATGTATGTGAAAATAGTGTATTCTAAGTGTTTGCTGAAATGACTAAGTAATTATGGATTTATGATTTATGCCTGCCATATGTATTGAATGTAAGAACATGATTGATGTGTATGCGACAACTCCTTGCTATAAGGATTTGTCCTAATCTATGTTGAAATCAACGTATGTCATGTATGTTGGAGTGGTGTAGTTTAAGTATATGATAAAATGTCTATGTAAGAAATTGTGTGACGAACAAAATTAAATAGAGATGTTGAGATAGGATTATCAACTACCTTAGTGATGTGTATGATTTCCTTCATGTAAGTTATTTAGTTTAATCGCTTACTGTTTTATGAAACGTATGTGTTTGAATTTCCTGTTTGCATTGTGTTTTATAACATGCTTGTTAATATGTTTGAAATACTTGTTTATTTAATTCTGCTTTGATTTCTTCACATGTTAAGTTGTATTCCATAAAATCCGTGAAAGGTGATGGGGGAGTGGTGCAACGTTTCCGAGCAACAGCCCTGGCAGCCCTAAGCGGACAATATTGGATATTTGATTGTATAATTTGAAATCTTGATCCATTACTGCTTTAATTGTTCTGTAATTGATTATGTTTGGGGGCTATGATTATAGTCCAGGCAATCGGTAACGGGATTGAATTCGTGGCTGTGATTCAACTGCCACCTGAGATGTGTTCGACAAACCCGAGTCATACTTCGGTTGGCGATAGTGGTTGGCCACACGAAGTGCTTATGCACTTCATATCGTTCAACTTGTTGTGCGCTCGAGCTAGCCAAGCTCGTCAAGTAACCCGATCTATCTAATTTATGTTCACCATGTTTGGACGCCTTTGTTTGAACCTAAGGTACCAAACTTACTAGTGGAAATCCCGTTAACTATGGTACCTCGATCCGCTAAGACTCGTGAGCTGGACTTGGTAGCATGGGACACCATGGTCGAGCTGTCGACCTACGCTGGGGCCACGTGCCTCCCCGTAGTGACAATTGAGCAACCAGACTCGTGAGCCGAATACGGTCGTATGGGACACTGTATTTGAGCTGTCGACACCTATGACGAGAGCCGAATACAGTGAGACCTGTATTCATGCTGACGGGCGACGAGCCCTTCGTAGTGTCTTCGAGTATACTCTACAGTCTGTAATTGGCAATGAGCCCTTCGCAGCAACTAGAGCATGAGTTGAGCCGAGTACGGTGAGACCTGTATTCGAGCTGACGGCCAGCTATTGAGTCGAGTACGGTGAGACCTATATTCGAGCTGACGGCCAGCAATTGAGCCGCATACGGTGAGATCTGTATCCGTGCTGACAGGTGACGAGCCCTTTGCGATGCCTTCACGATGCCTCTCAAACCATAATATCGTATGAGATTAACTAGGTTTGATGACCCTAGAAAGGATCATGTTTGGGAATGATACAAGGGAGGTACCTTAGTTTCCCAATCCTGCTGTTTGAAATGGATTAATAACAACTCGGTAATCATGCTCATCATGCATTGCATGTGCCTGGAAGATGTGGAGCACTGAGGAATGCAAGCATGCCGCGAACGTAAGATGGTGTCGCATGAGGGAGTGTGTGGTGAGGGCATCCATCGTGACCGCATTCATACTTGCATTAATAAGAGTAGTTAGGAGTGTTTGATTATACTGCTTTATCATTACTGCTTGACTGAATTGATAACTTGTTAACCTATGCTTTATTGTTCTACTGAGTTAGCTACTCACTCCCACGTTACGGGACGGTGTTCCGAACACCCACCAGACATTGTCTGATTGCAAATGGTGACACTACTTTAGGGCAGAGCCGAACTTTTGTGACAACGAGGATGCCTTCTCGTGTATGCTATTTTTTTGACGGCTTCATGTGAGCCGTGTCTTGATCGACGGGATTACAGAGATGTCTAGATGACACTTCACCTTTGGTATAATTTGAAACTGTACTTGTAATTCATTAACTTGGTAACCTTATCACACTCCGGAGACTTACTATAGTTTATTATTTTATTAGTCTTCCGCTTACAATTTAACTGTCTCTGGAGTATGATATGATGTTTTGGCTTAATCTTAATCATGTTCAATGCACTAATACAGACAACATTCAATCATCAGTCATTTTGTTGCATAAGTGATGCGTTAGAACTCGGGAGTTGAGTTTATGCTCAACCCTCGATTTTCAGGGCGTTACAAAAAATCTAATGATAAGAATATATCTAAACCTAAAACTTGGAAATCTTTAAAAGATAGTCAATGTTACAACTGCCATGAATATGGGCATTTAGCAAACAAATGTCCTAGAAAGGACAAACCTAAAAGGAAATGTATGTTAGCTACTTGAGATGAATCTTCTGGCACTGAAGCCTCTTGTGAATCAGAAGATTCTGAAACCAAGTCGGGCAATGAAGTTAAAGCCCTTATGACTCTAGCCAAGCTCACTTTTTTAGATAATGATGATTCAACTAGCAAAGAAAATCTAAATAGTGATCATGAAAATGAAGAAGATCTTCAAGATGCTTATAATGCCCTTTACAAGGAAAGTTGTAAAATTGCTATTAAACTAAAACTTCAAAAAGAAAAGTTTTTTAAGCTTAAAGAAAATTTTGATTCTCTTGTTTTAGAAAAATCCCACATTTCAGATAGTTTTGAAAAGACTAAATGCGATTTAGATTTCAAAACCTCCCTTATTGAAAATCTTAAATCTGAAAATGAAAAACTAAAACTTGAAGTCTCTTCACTTTTGAGTTTGAAATATACTTGGAGGTATGCCCAAGGTGATCTTAAATTTGAAAAACTTTTATCCAGATCCAGAAAATGTGGCGATCGATCCGGTTTGGGTGACAACAAAAATGTTCCTCCTAAACAGAAGAATACTCCTAAGTTTGTGAAAGGAGAGTCTTCAAACTCAAAAAGGAACAGTTCGAATCAAAAATTTTCCAAAAACACTAGAACTTTTCAATCTTTTAAACCTAAAAGCAACCATATCAACTATAAAAACTAAAACTGAAACCCTTTAGCTGAAAAGATAGTTGATTTACTTAAGAAGTTCTTAAAATCTAACTCAATAGGTCAATCTTACAATAACTACAAATATAAGAAGACCAACTATACTCCTAAACCCAAAACTATTTTGAAATGGGTTCCTAAGGTTACTAGCTTGGTTGCCCACACCGATTTCAAAGCTGCAAGCCATTCAAAGTAGTACCTAGACAGTGGTTGCTTTGGGCATATGACAGGCAACAAGGGTCTATTCACCGATCTTAAAGACATGGCTGATGGTTCAATCACATTGGTGATGGCAGCAACTGCAGGATTGTTAGCCAAGGTACGGTTCAACTCTTTAACCTTCCTTTATTTAAGAATGTTTTATATCTTGAAGGTTTAAAATGCAATCTGTTAAGCATATATCAAATATGCGATAACAATCATAGTGTAAAATTTACTAATCAAGGTTGTGAAATTTTAAACAAAAAGGGTTCTGTAATATTAACTGGTCGCAGAACTTCTGAAAACTGCTATATTGTAAGTGATTCTAGCTCATCTAATCAATCGTGTTACATGGTCCATACCGAGGAGACTGAGTTATGGCATAAACGCCTTGGACATGTACACTAATGCAGTCTGTATAGATTGAGCAAAAGAGAACTGATAAGAGGTCTACCTAAATTATAGAAAGTTGATAAAATATGTGGTGAATGCCAGATTGGCAAGCAAACTAGGAGTGCTCACAAAAAAGTGGACTCCAATGCCACATCCAAACCGCTCGAACTTCTCCACATGGATCTTATAGGACCAACCAGGACGGAGAGTCGAGGTGGCAAAAAATACATACTGGTAATCGTGGATGATTTTACCAGATTCACTTGGGTAGCCTTTTTAATGGATAAATCAGAAACCCTTTATGAAGTAAAAAAGAGTTCTCAAACGGATCCAAACAGAAAAAGGTTCTCAAGTCTGTAAGATCCGTAGTGATCATGAATCAGAATTCGAGAATAGTAGTTTTGAGAAATTCTATTGCGATCAGGGAATATCACATGAATTCTCTACGCCCAGAACACCACAACAAAATGGAATTGTTGAAAGAAAAAATAAAGTGCTTCAAGAAATGGCAAATGTAATGTTGAATAGTATGAAGCTCGCTAAAAATCTTTGGACTAAAGTTGTAAATACTTCTTACTATACAATCAACTGAGTTTATACAAGTAAGTCAAATAATAAAACAGCCAATAAAATGTGGTTTGATAAGAAGCCTACTGTCAAATACTTTCGAGTTTTTGGTAGCAAGTGCTATATTTTACGTGACCGTGAAAATCTAGGTAAGTTTGACACCAAAAGTGATGAAAGGATCTTTTTAGGATATGCTTTAAATAGTAGAGCGTATTGAGTATTGAATAAGAGGCCCGATGTTATTCAAGAGTCCATCAATGTAGTCATTGATGATCACTTGAACATACTTGACTCAAGTTCAGATAACGATAAAGTTCTTCTAATTAGCAAACTAGATACTTCATCAAGTCAAAATAACTCTGAATTGAGGACTGTTAAAGATCATCCAAACACTCAGATTCTTGGAAACCCTCTCACTGGTGTGCGTACTCATAGACAACTAGTGGATGTATGTAATTATGTGTGCTTTACATCTCAGACAGAACCGGCTAACGTAAAAAAAGCTCTTACTGATGAAAACTGGATTGTTGCGATGCAAGAAGAGCTTAATCAATTTGTTAGAAATAATGTTTGGTACTTAGTTCCTAGACCTAAAGATAAACATATTATCGAAATTAAGTGGATTTTTAAAAATAATTCTGATAAACATGAAAATAGATTCGAAACAAGGCTAGACTGGTTATACAAGGGTACACTCAAATTGAAGGCATCGATTATGATGAACCTATGCCCTAATAGCTTGTCTTGAATCAATCAGACTATTTATATCCATTGCTTGCTTTAGAAAGTTTAAAATTTATCAAATGGATGTAAAGAGTGCCTTCTTGAATGACGATTTGCATGAAGAAGTATATATTGAACAACCAACGGGTTTTGAAGACCCTAAGAACACTGATTATGTCGATCGCTTAAAAAAGGCTCTCTGTAGTTTGAAACAAGCTCCCAAGGCATGGTACAAAAAATTGACTAAGTTTCTACTAAGTCATAATTTTCAGATGGGAAGTGTTGATAAGACTCTTTTTGTTAAGAAACATAACGATCATATCTTAATAGTGCAAATCTATGTTGATGATATTATTTATGGATCTACCTGTACTAACATGACTGTTGAGTTTGCAGATCTTATGAAATTTAAATTCGAAATAAGCATGGTTGGGGAACTGAATTATTTCCTAGGGTTGCAAGTAAAACAACAACCTGATGGTATCTCCATTTCTCAAACCAAATATGCTCTGAACTTAGTGAAAAAGTTCGGATTTGAGAATGAAAAAAATTTTGATACTCCTATGAGTACAACATTAAGACTCTCAAAGGACTCTACAAGTAAAAGTGTAGATCCTAAATTGTATCGTAGTATAATAGGTAGTTTGTTGTATTTAACTGCAAGTAGACTTGATATTGCTTTTAGCGTTAAAATTTGTGCTAGATATCAATCCGACCCTAAAGAGTCACATTTAACTGTTGTTAAGCGGATTGTGCGATATGTCACAAGTTCTGCTAATCTGGGTTTTTGGTATCCAAATGATACTAATGTTCAATTAGCTGGGTACACTAATGCCAAATGGACTGGTAATGTTGATGATAGGAAATCAACCAGTGGTGGTTGTTTCTATATTAGGAACTGTTTAGTTTCTTGGCAAAGTAAGAAACAAAGTTCTGTATCGCTCTTAACTATTGAGGCTGAATACATCGCAGCTGGAAATGCATGTACTCAGCTTGTATAGATGAATAGAATGTTAAACGATTACGGAATTGCACAAGATTCAACAGTTTTATATTGTGATAATTCCAGTGCAATAAATATATCTAAAAGCCTAATCCAGCATTACAAACCAAGCGCATTAACATTAGATATCATTACATTCATGAATTAGCGGAAGAAAAGATAATTTCATTGGAATACATTCCGACCGAGAATCAGCTTGCTGACATTTTCACTAAACCGCTCGACAAAAGCAGGTTTAATAAATTGAAATTTGATCTTAGTATGTGCAATTTGAATTGATCATCTATGCATTTCTGTATCATATTATATATTTATTATTTTAAATTATTAGAATTTTAAATTATGTGAAAAATGCATGTTTTTGTCTTTACACGACCAGTCGAGGACGTATTCGACCAGTCGTGGCATGACCAGTCGAGGACATCCCACCACTAGTCGGGTAGCACACTAGATCTTTTTATTTGGGGAAAAACCCTTTCTTCCTCATTTCCTCTTTTTTCTCCAATAGGCCGTAGCACAACTAGTCGTACCTTAATTCATCAAGGTTAGTGCATTATTTCAGTGTTTCTTATAGATTCAAGCTCTAATCACTTCATTTTCTTCCTTGGAGTGCTTGATTTCAAGTTTCCTTGAAGTTTTTGGGGTTTTCTTCCCAAAAATCTGTTTTTGAAGAAACTCGCTTTACATCTTTTATAACTTCTTGATTCCTTCATTTCTTTATTGTAAATGGATGCTAGAGGGAAAAAGAAAACTTTCTGAGGTACTTCCTTATATTGATCGACTACTTTAACAAGGTACCACCTTCGATAACCCGAAGATGATCCCTCCTATGTGCGTGATTTACGATTGCGCAATGTTAATGTTAAGCGTCCTGTGGATATTGATCATATTGCTCCATTTGAACTCCTTCCACTTTTCCAATTTGTAGGATAGGTTAACATTCTACATTTGGGTGGGCCTGCATACCAATCTATTGCACATGCTATGTTTACGTGTATTTCTAAATTTTCGACTGAGAATTTAACATTTACAATAGCAACTAGAGAAGATCCATTTGAAATATACCGTCATTTGATTTCTGCTTTAATGGACATACCTGTTAATGACAAGGGTATTCTTATTCACACTCTAGTTGACAAATCGTCGAAATCAGAAAAACGTGTGCTAACTAGAGCTTTGTGTAATATAGATGCACAATGGACTCATAAAGGGAATGCGATTGCTTCCAAGTATTTGTTACCCAAATACAGGGTTCTTCACAGAATCTTTATTTCAAATCTGTATTCACGTTCTGGTAACAAAACCGAACTTACTTCTTTCATGGTTCGGATTTTGCATTCTGTCATCTCTAGTACTAAAATTTGTCTTCCTTCTTTAATATGTCATTCTATCATTCAATTCCGTATCCATCCTGGACACAGTGACATTCCTTTTCATTTCTTATTATTGTGTTAGCCACTCATATGTTAGTTGCTATGCCTGTTAGAGAGGCTCCTATTCATCATCTTATTTTCAACAACTCAAATATAAACAAGATGAAATTGGGATTGGCTCCTGGACAAGTGAATGTGGGTGGTGGTGATGTTGAAGAAGTGAATGAAGAAGAAGGTGGCGATTTACCTCCAAATGATATAAACATGGATGATATTTTTAATGAGATTGGATCAGATTCTGAGGCTGGCCCTGATTATTAGCCTTCTGATTTTAATGAGAGGTTGCATTCTCTTGAGGAACAGGTGGCTCAGATACGTGTAACCCAAGATACTTAGTTTGCTTATATGTGCAAATATATGAGGCGCTTGAACAAGAGTTTACATCCCTCTTCTGGATCTGATTAAGTACTTTCCTATTTGGCCTGTAATAACTCTTATGATACCTTGTTATCTTTCAGTTTGTGAGAGTGACTTCGGATGAACTTAGTTTATGTTGGTTACTTTTATGAACTTGATTTATGATGATTTATGTTGAATGTACATTATTTGTTTATATATTTCATATCTTGATTTATTTGCTCCCTTTTCCTCTTCCATATTTGTGTTGCTTCCTTTGTCATATTGTGACAAAAAGGGGGAGTATGTTTTGTTATGCTTACTTATGGATATGGATATGGTTAGTATATTTTTTTTGTGTTCTACTCAAGGGGAGTAAGTAAGAAGTGTGTTTTGACTATTTCATGATGATGTGTTCTGGTTATTGTAACTAGTGCATTATACTCTCTTGTAGATATATGATGCATGATTTTTTGTTGAGCATGTAATGCTTCTCTTATTTCTAATGGTGTGTTTTGTTACAAATTTGACAAAGGGGGAGATTGTAAGTGCTATACTTATTTGCTCCTTTGATTATCAAATTTTGTTGTGTCAAAATCACAGTATGTGTCTTGTGTAGCACATTAATATATATGTTCAAAGCAATGCATCACATGTACAAGGACAATGCTTCAAGTCAAGAACAAAGATCTACTTCAAGAAACGTAAGGTCAAGTACATTGTTAACTCACTCCTTTAAGCTTCAAAGTTCAATGATTTTAAAGTGACATTGAGAGACAACTCAACTGTTCATACTCAAGAGTCAAGGTGAAGTTCAAGCTCTACTACAAATTCAAGCTTCAAAAGATCTCAAGTTAAGGCTCCATCATGTGTCAAGATCTCAAGCTTCATGAACTTCAAAGACCGTCTATCATTTGAAGAAAAGAAGGTTCAATGTTCATAAATCATGTCTAAGGTATGGAAGACCTTAGATTGACCTTAGGGTAGGTCATTTTGAAATCATAATTCAAATTAAATTACTTTATAAGTATTTGGTTTGTTCTTAAACTAGTCCTGGAATCTGTTCGACTAGTCCTAGCACTAGCTCGACCAGTCCAAGAAATTCCACGACTAGTCCTAAGTTGTTGCAAATTTTCAAAATTTTTTGGTTGAGCTACGACCAGTCCTGGAGACTGCTCGACTGGTTGTGTGAACAGTGCACGACTCGTTCACGACCAGTCCAGCAGCTACGACGCAAACTCCAGCAACCATTCCTGGTTCCTCATGACCAGTCGTGGACAGGTCACGACCAGTTGTGGAACGGTTTCATCCGATCGCGCTCAAAATTTCAAAATGCTATTAGTTCTACGACCAGTCGTAGTGTCCTTACGACCAGTCGTGAACGCAATTTTTTCATCTATAAATAGAGCACGGTTTTTAGAGTTTGATATCCAATTCAAGTAAAATCAAGGCATCACTCTGAGACATAAGTTTGTAATCTTCTTAAGCTAGATTGCGCATATTTAATATTCTCTTTTTATTAGCTTTTTATATTTGATTTTATTTCTTCATTCCAATCTGATTTGAAAGATAAATTGTGATATTCCACTTCTTGGAATCAAAATCAAATAGAGCTAGCCCAACTTGATTTAATTTAAAATCAATTTAGAATCTAGAACCATTTCATAAGTGAGTATTGGACATTGAACTTCTATTTGAACTTCTACTCCGATTTGGTTCTTTCGGGCTGCTACAAAAGGAGAAATATAGACATTTGTGTAAATCTTCTGTTTTGGTTTCTTTTGAGATTAAGCCAAAAAAAAATCTCATTATTTTGGTTTATCTGAGGTGATCCAGAAAACTCAGAGTATGAGGTTTTTGAATTGTGTAAGCCCACTTGAAAGACAATTGTGAGGGTTTTAGGTGAACCTAAGAAAAACCTATTTCATGGTGAACACTAATATCCACTGTGTGAGGATATTAGGAGTGAAGTAGCAAGTTGTGTGGCTGTTGTTTAATAGTTGGTGTACACACAGGCGAACCACTATAACTCTTTGTGTTTTGTGGATATGTAGTTTAATTTCCATATCTTTTATCATTCAATATTGTGGGATGTATTTGTGGATGTGAATGTTGTAATCTTTTATATTTCAAGCATTGTGGGAATGTTGTAATAACTTAGATTTCATTTCCTTGCTATTTATCTATTTATTCCTCTGTATCAGGTTTGAGTTTTTGATACAAAGACCTTTCTAGGAATAAGGTTGTCCTACCATAAAACTTGGTTTTTGGTGTAAGGTTGTCCTTAAAACAACATTTGTATCAGTCTCTCAATACTTATACATTTGAGGTTGCTTTACATTTTTGTATTGTGGTTTATTTAAAGTGTTATCTTTCATTTGTTTGTTTATAAGGCTATCTTATTATTTAAATTCCACTATTATCAATTTTAATTTGGCATAGTCCTATTCACCCCCCCCCCCCCCCTTAGGACATAGTTTGGCCTTTTCAGTACTATCATCCCGACTTCATACTCTAGCTTGGTCATTTTATTCGCACCACATGTTACATTACATCCTCAGCATATAGCATTTGGTTTACTATGCTTCTGTATTGCATAGCCTAGATAAGGCTGATGGTATTTATGAATTTACCAGCATGTTTCTGCATTGCTCTGATATTGCATACTTGGCACTTGCCTTGCGCACATACTTACACCACCCTCTAAACTTTCTATATGCTTATGCACAATAGATGCGTGAAGGTGGAGTTAGGTCGCTCCAACGTTTATCTTGGAGCGTGCAGTGGTCTTTTAGAGTTTTGATTTTCGATATATGTATATTTCCCTTTCAACATTGTATTTAACTGTTTATATTAGTGGATATGTGATGATGATGTTGCCTTTGTGATTTGGGTAAACTTGTGGTTATGCTTCTTACGAGATAAATGCATGTTGAAAAATCCTCCTTATAGGATCCCAGGATTGGAATCTGGCGTATGGGCGTTGGGAGCCGAGAATGGGATACTACGGAGGTTGTTGGCACTGAATTCGACGATCGGGAATTCTGTGAGCACGATTTCCGAGTTTAGGGCATGACACGAGATTAATGTCTGGGATCTTGGGAGCCGAGTACTACATGACTGTTGAAATTTCGGGATGTTGCAGCTGGTATCAAAGCATAGTTTAGGATTAAATAGGGTCGTGGACTAAAGACTCACTATAGTACGTCCGTTAATATTGTTAAGTCAATGAAACATAGCGATGTCGGAACCCTAAGACCAAGCTCTTAATCAGATCGAGCTATTGATTCTTAGTTAGGGAACTAGACCTAGAAGGGAGTAAGTTGAGCCAAAATAGTTGCTGTAATGTGGGAGGTAGGGCCTTGAAACTTCGGGAGTTGTTTCGGCCAACCTTCGGCCGAGAACTCACGAATCAGGTATCGTGACCTATCACAAAGGGATTAGATGTCTTAAGTAAGTCATCCTACCCCAAAATCATGTATAGTATGTTCAAAAATTCATTTCGGTTAGGGAAATATGCCTAATTTAAGTTCCAACGGTCCAGATCATCTTCACCTTCGATCGGGCCATTATCTAGCCCGCCCGGATCACGGAATAGACAAAACGGAATCAGATTTGGAGAGAGAGAGGGAAGAATAGGGCAAGAAGAACCTATTTTAACCACGAATCGTTGATCCTTAGCCCAAATAGGCCACCACCAACTCCAATCGTGCCATAGGCACCCGTCTTGGCCTCAAGCCGATTGTGAGGTGTCAAAAATTAGGCCAGAGGAAGCTAGAGGAGATTTACATAATGGGACAAAGCGCGCAAGAGGCACAACAACCCAAAAGGGTCAACAAGTCGTGGCCCACCGCCAAAAACAGTGCACCACTGCCCAAAGGGGCAGGGGCCCCAGCTGGCACCACAGGAACGACGACCCACCACCATTCCACTACACGCAAGAGGGCGCACCACCACCCATCGCGTAGTGTCGACGTGTCAGGGGACAGAGGCCCAAGGCATCTTGCTGCTGGAGGGCAACGGGCCGCGGCACTGCTGCCGCAACTACGGCTCCTCGCCACCCAGATACCCTTCATGGTGGTGTGCACGTGAATGGGGTGATTTAAACCCCCAAAACCTCTCTCATTTCCCTCACTCTCTTATCCTCGTCACCTCTCTCAAACCCCAAAACTCCTATAACTCATCCTTTTCTTTCATCCTTTCTTCTTCTCAACAATCTTAAATCTACCCTCTCAAGAAGAAAACCCATTCTAGCAAGCTCCTTCTCCTCGAGACACAAATCTCTACAAAACCCCAAATCCCAAATCTCCATCTTCCTAACACCATCCTTGGAAAAACCCAACTCTACATCTACTTAAAGCCCATTTTATCAACCTCCATCTTCTAAAATCCTAAATCCCTACCAATCTTAAATCCATAATCCTCAAGTTTCTACAAACCCATCTTTATTCAAAATCTCACCCTTTGTAAGACCCGTATCCTAGCTCGTACCATTCTATAGGCTTCTGTGATCCTCCCGGTCAAATTTCAGCAGCTCGCGACCTATAATCGGCAGTTGCGCGCGACTCTAAGTCGTATCCCGTATTCCTGAGTTGGCTCAACCCAAGACCTATAGCAGTGTGACCGCGCCGTCATTGCAATTCCGATGCCACATCTCATGCTCTGAGGCGATACCCAGGACAGGAGATGTGGGCCCGTGTTCAGTTCGAGGAAAACACCGCGTGTTGCAAACATCGAGAGAATCTCTACCAAATGTTAAATCAATCCCATCAATCAATCAAAGTACATAACCCATCAAGTCAAGTACCCTATCCCATCCCCAAGTACACAACACCATCCCCAAAGTTAACCTTTCCATCCCATCTCTTACACACCCCATCACTCTCTCTTTCAATCCCTCTCTCTCATCTCTCTCTCTTTCATTCTCTCTCTCTCATTTTCCTCCCAAGCAACTCACGTCCAATGCTCTATGAGAGAGCTAGGTGTGGCCCACCTTCCTACCTACCATCTCTACCATTCAAGTTCAATCTCAACCATTGAAGTCTATCCATTGGAGCTTTAGATCGCATCGGTGGAAGGAAGAGTTCGAGATCTTGATGTGGGTGCTTCTCTCTCTCTTTCTCATTTTTGTATGATGATGTGGCCGTGTGGCCCACCCAGATGGACCCCACCATGAGGCACGCATTTTATCCTAGCCATCTATAGGTGGAGCCCAATTTATGTATATGTTATATCCACACCGTCCATGCATATGATGGCCCACCTGGACAGTACGTCTGAAGGTGAGCTCACCTTAACATGTGTTGTATCTAAAGCTATCCAGCATCCCTGACGCTGGACGTCGTAGAGAAATGAGATTAATAGTGGGTGTACTAGCAAGCTAACAAAATAATAATAATAATAATAATATAATATTATCTTTAAGGTTTTTGGTGGACTGTTTATGTAGGCCCCACCTTGATGTATGTATTCAATCCACACTGTCCATCCTGTTTCCCAACACATTTTAGGCGTTGATCTGAAAAATGAAGCTGATCCGATGTTCTGGCGGTGTCACGCCCCAAACCCAGAAATCAAACTCACAAGAATTCCGATCGCCGAATCTGGTGCCGACAGCCTCCATAGTACCCCATTCTCGACTCCTAGCGTCCATACGCCAGATTCCGATCCTGGGATCCTACAAGGAGAATTTTTTTGTGTACATTTAACTCATAATAAGCATAACTACAAGTATACCCACATCACAAAGGCAACATCATCATCACATATCCACTAATATAATCATTTAAGTACAATGCTGAAAGGGAAATACATGTATCATAAATCAAGCTCGAGAAGACCGCTGCACACTCCAAGCTCAACCCTGCTGCAACCTAACATCACCTGCACGCATCTATCATGCATAAGCTTATAGAAAGCTTAGAGGGTGGTGTAAGTGTGTGCACAAGGTAAGTGTCAGGTATTCAACGCAATGTCATAATCATACAATGTCAAAATAGGCGCAAGGTCATGAATCATATATTATCAAAGTAAGCGAAAATACTAATAAGTCTATGAGTCAAGCAATATCAAAATGCGCAATACAGATCAACTATACAAATGAGGAACAATATCAGAATATGCGATACAGATCAACCATACAAATGAGGAACAATATCAAAATACGTGACATAGATCAACAATACAAATGAGGAACAATATCAGAATACGCGATGCAAATTAACTATACAAATGAAGAGTCATAAAGAGTCAAATATCAGATGTCGCATCTAAACCATATAAATGCAGAAACACAGGTAACCTAAAATGTCATATGTCGCGAATGTAATGCAATATACGGTGTGAATAGAATGACTATGCTGAAGTGTGAAGTCGGGATGATAGTACGTAGTATCGCAGACTATGGGGTCCATCACAAGGGACTTCTATCCAAACCAGTCTCATACCTAAATTGGGATAGTCAAACTCAATGTGGTAAACTCCTGATCTCAGGTTAGTTGCGCACCCCAACCAAAATCCTGGCCATTGCGAAGGTACACGTAACAAATAGTTGCGCACCACCAGCCCAAGTGATAGTGAATAAATGAATGAATAAGTATGCAACTCCTATCAATAAGTCCACATATCAATACTGTTCATCTCTGGGATCATCACTGGGGTTTAGTACACTCCAAATGGAACTGCCGCTCTCCCAGCCGCACAGTCCAAGTGAGCATAAGAAACCTCACTATCCGCCTAGCCAATAGTCTGCCAATACCTATCCGGCACATCGATAGCAGACCCATTCCTCGAGCTGGTCAGACTCAGCCTAGCAATGCCCCCTACGCTCGGGCAGGTAAGGTCACACCCCCTCCCAACCGACCACGACGCAGTGGAGACGCGGCCTCCTGGTATTTTGCACTCCGGCGCTCATGTATCCACTCGGTCTCGACGTTGGGGCGTCCTCTAGTACCAAGAGGGTTTTAGGGATTTTCACTCAGAGCCATCTATGCAGCCGGATGCTAGAACAAATTTCCGGTGCCCCGTCTGGCCATCCACAATATGCCTGTGGAGGCTACGGCCCTGATGTTGTTAGGGCATACAGTAATCATAATGCAAGATGCATGAGTCATACAATCCAGTCATGCATCAATCCCGTGCATACCGTGCACTCATGTGAGATAACCTCCGCCTATCAGGGAGTCTCATAATAGCATGCTCAATGACATGCAATGATCAACCACATCTCACAACAAACATGCAGATGATGCGTATGGGCATGTATCATGATGCTATTCTATCACATACTCATAATCGGTATCCATAACCGGCATCAACAATCAACCTCGACAATGTGGACATCTAACCAACATTGCCCCAAGGAATGGCCCACATAGAACCAAACATATAATGGACCCATGGCCTCATACAAGGGTCAAATATACAACACCATGGGCCTCACTCAAGAGTTTAATACACATCACGATGGGCCTTTCACATGGGCCTAACATACATCATAATGGGTTCCATTGCCTAGCCCTCAAATGCATCACAGTGGGCCTCATCACATAAGCCTCATATACATCACATTTGGCCTTAAACACGGGCTGGATACACATCACAATGGGCCTCGAAAATTGGAATTGACAATCGGCCATGATAATTGGCCTCGATCAATAATCGGAATCGGCAATCAGCTGCGACAATCAGAATCGGCGATCGGCCATGATAATTAGAATCAGCAATCGGCCACGATCGGTAATCGCTCACGATAATCATCCTCGATCGATAACCAGTCAATCAGCCACGATAAGCAGAGTCAGCAATCGGCCACGTCAATCGACAATCGGCCACGATCGGTAATCAGTCACAATAATCAGCCTCGATAGGTAATCGGTCTATCGGCCATGACAAGCAGAATCAGTAATCAGCCACGTCAATCGACAATCGGCCACAATCGGTAATTGGTCACAATAATCGGCCTCAGATCGGTAATCGGTCAATCTGCCATGACAAGCAGAATCAGCAATCAGCCACGTCAATCGACAATCAGCCACGATCGGTAATCGGTCATGATAATCAACCTCGATCGGTAATCGGTCAATCGGCCACGACAAGCAGAATCAGCAATCGGCCACGTCAATTGACAATCGGCCACGATCGGTAATCGGTCACAATAATCAGCCTCGATCGGTAATCGGTCAATCGGCCATGACAAGCAGAATCAGTAATCGGCCACGTCAATCGACAATCGGCCACAATCGGTAATCGATCACAATAATCGGCCTCAGATCGGTAATCGGTCAATTGGCCATGACAAGCAGAATCAGTAATCGGCCACGTCAATCGACAATCGGCCACGATCGGTAATCGGTCATGATAATCGGCCTCGATCGGTAATCAGCCAATCGGCTACGACAAGCAGAATCAGCAATCGGCCACGTCAATCAACAATCGGCCACGATCGGTAATCGATCAATCGGCCATGACAAGCAGAATCGACCTCAATGGTCAGAATCGGTAATCGGCCATGACAATCGAAATCGGCAATCGGTCACGATGATCAGCCTCGATCGCTAATCGGCAATTGGCCACGATAATTGAAATTGATCAATAATCGGAATCGGCAAATCGGTCACGATGATCAGCCTCGATCGCTAATCGACAATCGGCCATGATAATCAGAATCGATCGCTAATCAGAATCGGCAAATCGGTCATGATGATTAGAATCAGCAATCGGCCATGATTGGTAATTGGTCACAATAATCGGCCTGGACAAAGGGCCTAAGGAAAGGTCACGATAAGGACATCTAGCCATCATTGCCCATCAATATAGACATTTAACCAACATTGCTCCCAAGGAGTGACCCACATAGGGCCAAACGTATAGTGTGCCCATGGCCTCACACAAGGGCCTAATATACATCACTTGGACTTCACCAAAGGTCATGAACATAGCACAGTGGGCCACATGATATGGACCGCACTAATGGGCCTCATACACATCAGGTGGGCTGAATCAATGGGCCGCATCAATGGGCCTAATACCATGGGTTTCAAATACATAACAAGTGGGCCTCATGGGTGGGTCACAAATACATCAAGGTGGGCCGCAAATATACATCACGGGTGGGCCTATAAAACATATACATCAGTAGGGATCCACACCCAGGGATGGACGGCCTAGATATACAAATCATACATACAAGGTGGGCCACACGTGCCATCAAGGTAGGACCCACCATAACGTTATTCTCTATCCACTCAGGTCATAAGGCTACAAAGACCTGGATTAAGAGGAAAAGAATAGATATTATATTGATCCAGAACTTCTCTGATCAAAAAGGATTTCAATGGTGAACGTTCAATCTCCACTGATTTCTACAGTGTGGTCCACCTGATAAATCTCGCCAACTGGGTGGACGGTTTGGACATAACATAAACATCAGTGGGTCCATGTAATGGACGGCTGAGATAAAACACACATTTATTAAAGTGGGCCCCACCATCCAGTAGGTGCTGGAAGGTGCAGACATGACCCATTCATCAAGGCAGGCCCCACACAGCACGTGAGGTCCACGCAGATGGCGGTGTGGATCAAACCCACACAACTTACTGACGACATCGCAGCAGGTGAGTCCCACCTTTATGACGGTATAGATGAAGCACATGTGCCATGTGGGTCCTGCACGGATGGACGGCATAGAGAAAATGCTCATAAATCATGGTGCCACAGCATCGTCCAAATGTCTCGACAGTGCAAACACAGTACAAACAAGGTGGGCCCCACCCGTCCGGCATATGGATGGCACGGATAACACATATATATTATATATCCATATATATAAATATATAATATAATATAATATAATATAATATAATATAACATGATATAATATGATATATTATAATATAATATAATATAATATGCACATACCTATAATCCCACTGTCCAGAACGTAATATGACATATTATAATATAATATGATATACACATGTTGCTTTTACCTCATGATCAAACCCATGTACACATACATATATCTCAGAAGGGCCTACACAGCACCGTCCATATGGACGGTGCAGATGGCACACACACAGGGCCCCACGTGGACTACATGGAAGCAAGTCACATACATCAGAGATGGCCCATGCCCTGCACGTTCAGCACATGCAGGGTGGCACTATGGATGGACAGTCTGTGCATAACAGGCCTCATGATCAGACCCTACCTGACGTCAATACAGCAGCTATATAGCTGCTGTATACCAGCATATTCATTTCAAAGAGGTGGGTCCCACGTGGGCCCACCAATCTGTAGTTTACAAATCCAACCTATCCATTATGTGTGTCCCACTAAATTAAGGGGTCAGACTAAGTTTCAGGTGCATCCAAACCTCAGGTGGACCCCAGAAAATGCTTTCATATGGTTTAGCATACCTTCACATGATTGAAGATGGTGTGAGCCACCTGAGAACTTTAAACGGTTGATTTTTGGAGGATCCCGTTTCCCAAAGGGGACTCATCAAATGCAAGGTGTGGATGATTGACATACATCATGGTGGGACCTGTAGTGAGGCCTCCTATCCAGCCCATTAGAAGCAGCAAGACGCTACTAGCTGCAGCGTCCTCTGGACGCTGGCAGCAGCAGTGTCATCTCCCTTTTTTTTTTCTTATTTCCTAAGAAATTTCATAGGCGGGGCCCTCATCTGAAACATCCAACCCGGCCATTTAATTCTACAGCCCATGATCAACCAAATGAGACCAATATGTGATATGTTTTTAGCGAACAGAAGGATCAATGTAGGTTTTAACGGTAATACCACTATTTCCTATGGTATGGCCCGTCCGAGAATCGGATTGGTTTCGAATTTCGGCTCAATGCCTAAAATGATATGGGAAATAGGATAGACGGCTTGGATTATAAACATACATCAAGGTGAGGCCTGTTTGAGTGGTCTACCTAAGTCTCTTGAACCAGGTTGATATTTGTATGGTTAGCACGTCAGTGCACCACACCGTCGGTTCACGCTTCACTTTGAGGTCACGTCCAGTGTCTCGGGACACTGGACACTCTGTATATAACACAGGTAGCATGGTGGGTCCACATGAACGTGGCCCACCTATTGGATCGACATGCTATTTAGTTTTCCCATCACCGTTAAGTAGGGCCCAATTGGCTTGGATGGCCATAGGGTCCATTTGATGGACGGCTTCGACATCACATACATCAAGGTGGGGTACATCCGGGTGGGCCACACGGCCACATCATCACACCAAAATATTGAGAGAGAGAGAGAGGGGGAAAAGAGAGAGAGAAAGAAGCACCCACCTCAAGATCTCTTCGTCCTTCTTCCGCCAACATGATCTAGAGCTCCAAGGGGACGATTTCAACGGTTGAGATGTTCTTAGGATGGTGGAGATAAGAGGTGGGAAGTGGGCCACACATGGCTTCTCATGGAGAGGCTTGGACGATTCTTGCTTGGAGAATGAGAGAGAGAGAGAGAGAGGGAATGAAAGAAAAGTGATGGGAGAGGGATGGGTGAAAGGTGATGGGTGTACTTGTTGTAAGGGAAAGTTGACTTTGGAGAGGGGTGGTTGTACTTGGGGATGGTTGTTGTACTTGACTTGATTTGATTTGATTGATTTAACATTTCGTAGAGATTCTCTCTTAATTGCAATGCGCGGTGTTTTCCTCGAACTAAATACAGGCCCACATCTCTTGGCCTGAGTATCGCCTCGGCGCGCAGGACGTGGCATCGGAACCGCGGCGATGGCACGGTCGCACTGGTATAAGTATTGGGTCGAGCCGACTCAAATCTACAGGATATGACTTAGGATCGCGCGCAAACATCAATTATACATTGCAGGTTACCAGAATTCGTCGGAAAGGATCGCGGGAGTCGACGGAACAGTAGAGACTAGGATACGGGTCTTACAGGCGGGCCATAACCTAGAAAACAATATTTTAACCTTTGAAAACCCATCTTGATGGTCTTATACACTGAAATATGTCGAATATTGGACTTGTTTGGTCTGTCTTGAGCAGTAACAACCAATGGGTGGGGTGAACTTTGCTGATGCAGACCCCACCTAGGAAAAACTGCAAGAAAACAGATTTTTCAAAAAAAAAAAATTAAGCAAGTGACGCTGCAGCAGCGTCCTGCGTGACGGGTGGGAGAAGCCAGGGATGTGGATCCCATGCGTGGGCCCCACCATGATGTGTTTCGAACATCCACACTATACACTTGTTAGGTCCCCTCAAGGCAATGGGCCACCTCAAAAATCAGCCTTGTACGACACTCGGGTGGCCCACACGGAAGGGAACAGCTAGAATGAACATCTACCATTGAAACCTTGTTTAGGAGTCACAAAAGTTTTGGATCATGATGAAATTTGTTTTTCCTCTTTACCAGGGTCCGTGTGACCTTACCCACGAGTTGGAATGCAAATGAACATTATGGTGGGCCCCACGTGGAACCCGTCATTGATGTATGTGTTTTATTCACACCCTCCACGGCCGTGGACGGTGGGAACCCCCATAGTGTATGTGCCCTGTCCGCACCATCCACTATTTGGACGGTGGGACCCACCTTGATGTATGTGTGTCTTGAATCCACACCGTCCATCCATCTGATGTGCCATGGACCCCACACTGGAGGACTCCAACCATCCAGACCGTCCATTCATGTGGGGCTACCATGATGGATGTGTTTCATCAGGCCATGCTGGACATTGACACTCTCACTTTCCCACACACGTGCATATGTATATATATATGATATATATTTTTATATAATATTTTATATTAAATACTATGGTATGCCACTCCTACATGTGGACCCACCATGATCTCATGCGTTAGATTACCACCATCCAAAGCATCCAGAGTCTGGACGGTGACCTTTTTACATTTCATGTGTGTATGTTATGTATATTATATAATATTATATTATATGATACAATATCATATTATATATATTATATTATATTATATATATATATATACATTTATGCTTATGTCATAGGACGTCAGTCAGATCAGTGGCACCCCTGCTGGTGGGCGCATCCCGTCCTGACCGTCCATCACCTCATGTGTTGTATCTCAACTGTCCATCCATTTGGCAACCTCGTCTCACGGCTTGAGACTAAAAGTAAAACAAATCTAGTTATCAAGTGGTCCAACACTGCCAAAAACAATGGAGATTGGACGTCTATCATTGAAACCCCTTTGGGTCATGGAAGTTTTGGACCAATATGATATTTGTCTCTCAGGTTGGTTCAGGTCCTTGTGGCTTAATACATGATATGATGACCCCTATGAAATTTTGTATAGTGGAAATCACTGTCTCCACTGCTATTTGTGATGTGGTCCAACTGACCTTTCGATCATTATTACCACTGTTATTTGTGGTATGGTCCAGATGATCTTTGGATATGATTCAATGTTTGGATTATACTCTAAAATGATCTCCATAGATGGACGAATGGTGTAGTTATTGAGGCCCATTGTGATATATTTGAGGCCCATGGGTCGAGGCCCATTGAGATGTATTTAGGGCCCATGAGTTGAGACCAATTGAGATATATTTGAGGCCCACTTGATTGTATTAGGCCCATGTGTAGGGCCCACCTATTGTGTGTTTGAAGCCCATGGGTTGTGACCCATTGTGATGTGTTCAAGGCCCATGGGTGAGGCCCATTGTGATATATATGTCCCTCGTGTGAGGCCGTGGGCCCACTGTACATTTGGCTTTATGTGGGCTACTCCTTAGGAACAATGTTGGTTAAATGACCACATTGATGAGTAATAATAGTTTAATGTCCACATTGTGACCTTCCCTTAGGTCTTGTTAGGCCCATTCTCATCATTCTCTTAGTGGGTTAACCCTAATTAGTGGGCCTCATTCGCCATAGACAGATGGTTTTGCACTATCGGATTTGATATAACTACGGTCGAGGCCAATTCCGATTGTCGATTCTGACTCCAATTGTCATGACCGATTTGCCGACTTTGATTATCGATCAGTTCTGATTGACGTGACCGATTACCAATCGAGGCCGTTTATCGTGACTGATTACCGATCGTGGCCGAATGTCGATTCTGCTTATCGTGACAAATTGACCGATTACTGATCGAGGCCGATTATCGTGACTTATTACCGATCGTGGCCGAATGTCGATTCTGCTTGTCATGGCCAATTGACTGATTATCGATCGGGGCCGATTATCGTGACTGATTACCAATTGTGGCCGAATGTCAATTCTACTTGTCATAGCCAATTAACCGATTATCGATCGAGGCCGATTATCGTGACTGATTACCAATCATGGCAGAATGCCGATTCTGCTTGTCGTGGCCAATTGACTGATTACCGATCGAGGCCGATTATTGTGACCAATTACCGATCGTGGCCGATTGCCGGTTCTGCTTGTCGTGGCCGATTACCGATTTCGATTTGTCGAGGCCGATTTTCGATTTGTCGAGGTCGATTTTCAAGACCTATATGATGTATATGCAACCCGTAGTTGAGGCCCATTGTGGTGTATATTCAACCTGTGTGATGTATATACGGCCCGTATTTGAGGCCCATTGCGATGTGTATTCAGCCCGTGTGTAAGGCCCAATGTGATGTATATAAGGCCTATGTGATGAGGCCCATTGTGATGCATTTGAGGGTTAGGCGATGGAGCCCAGCATAATGTATATTAGGCCCATGTGAGAGGCCCATCGTGATGTGTAGTAAGCTCTTGAGAGAGGCTCATGGTGTTGTATAATTGGCCCTTGTGTGAGGTCATGGGTTCACTATATGTTAAGATCCATAAGGGCCATTTCTTGGGAGCAATGGTGGTTAAATGTCCACATTATCGAGGTCAATTGTCGATGCTGGTTATTGATGCCGATTATGAGTATGTGACAGCATAACACCATGATACATGCCCATACGCATCATCTGCATGTTTTTTATGAGACGTGGTGGATCATTACATATGTCACTGAGCGTGTTGTTATGAGACTCCCTGATAGGCGGAGGTTATCTCATATGAGAGCACGGTATGCACAGGATTGATGCATGACTAGATTGTATGACTCATACATCTTGCATTGTGTGTTGTGATTACTATACGCTCTAGCGACATCAGGGTTGTAGCCTCCACAGGCATATCATGGATGGTCAGAGGGGACACCGAAAATGTTTGGTTCTAGCATACGGGAACCATAGATGTCCCTGGGTGAAAATTCCTAAACCTCTGTGGCCAGGAGAAGCCCCAACATCTAGACCGAGTAGACAAATGAGCGCCCGAGTGCCTAATACCAGGAGGCCGCGTCTTCCACTGTGTCGTGGTCGGTTGGAGGGGTTGTGGCCTTACCCGCCCGAGGGAATGGGGGCATTGCTAGGCTGAGTTTGACCAGCTCGTGAATGGGTCCGCTATCGACGTGCAGGGTAGATATTGGCTGACTACTGGCCAGGCGGATAGTAAGGTCTCTTCCACTTGCATGGTTGCGCGTCCAGTGGGTGACGATTGCATGTAAAGTGTACTAGACCCTGGTGACGATCCCAGAGATGAACCGTACTGATATGTGGACTTATTGAGCAGGAGTTGCATACTCATTCATTCATTCATTCATTCACTATCCACTCGGCCTGATGGTGAGCAACTATTTATTACGTGTACCTTCGCATGACTAGGATTTCGGTTGGGTGCGCGACTAACTTGAGATCAGGAGTTTACCACATTGAGTCTGACTATCTAAATTTAAGTATGGGATTGATTTATATAGAAGTCCATTGTGATGAACCTCATAGCCTGCGATACTATGTATTATCATCCCGACTTCACACTCCAGCATGGTCATTCCATTCGCACCGCATATTACATTACATCTGCGGCATATGGTATTTTGGGTTATTGTGTTTTTGCATTTATATGGTCTAGATACGATTGACGCTATTCGTGGACTCATCAGGAATTACATACTATATCGCATCCTTGGCATTTGATATTTAGTTCTTTATGACTCCTCATTTGTATAACTGTTCTATATTGTGTATTCTGATATTGATTGACTCATGGACTTATCCATATTTTCGCTTACTTTGTTATCATATAATTTTTGATCTTGCCAGTATTTCTGTTTACTCTGATAATTCCTGCTCTTGTCAGTATTTCTGCTTACTCTGGTAATTCATGATCTTGTTAGTAATTCTGCTTATTCCGATATCGTACAATTTATGGATTACCAGTATTTTCAGTACTGTATGATGATGGCATTGTATTGAATACTTGGCACTTACCTTGTGCACACACTTACACCACTCTCTAAGCTTTCTATAAGCTTATGCATGATAGATGTATGCAGGTGATGTTAGGTTGCAGCAGTGTTAAGCTTGGATCATGCAGCGGTCTTCTAGAGCTTGATTTTTGATTTATGTATTTCCCTTCAGTATTGTAATCAAATGATTATATTAGTGGATATGTGATGATGATGTTACCTTTATGATTTGGGTATACTTGTGGTTATGCTTATTACGAGTTAAATGTATAAAAAAAATCCTCCTTGTAGGATCCTAGGATTGGAATCTGACGTATGGACGCTAGGAGCTGAGAATGGGGTACTATGGAGGCTGTCGGTACCGGATTTGGCCATCGGGATTCCTGTAAATCCGATTTTCGGGTTTGGGGCATGACACCCTTAGACCTTTCACCCCTCAAGATTAGTAGAGAATGGCCCTTGTTGAAGTTATATCCTTCTTCTCCATCGCCTTCATCTTTTCCTTCATGCAAAAGAGGAAGGCGGCTCCCGACGAGGCAAAGCCAAGCCATGGTAGACGAGCAAGAAAAGGGGGCGAACCGCAACTAGCAATAGCTCCCAGCAAGGCGGGGCCAAGTCGCGAGAGACATTCGAAACGAAGTCACGACAAACAAGCTATGGTGGTTCTTCCCGCACATCCCGAAGTAAACCTAGGGAGGTTCCGAGATCGTAAGGTCGTGTTTGAGGTCTCCATCGAAGACAAGCTTTTTGGCGAGTTCGTGTTGCTCGATCGCCTCTTGCACAACGATTGGGCACATATGTTTAAGGGTACTTACCGCTCCAATGTGGGTTTGGTAAGGTCATTCGACGCCCTAATTCATAAGCCAAATACTAACCCCTTAGGATTCGACATCCCTTTCAGCAGACAATCGGTCTGTATTGATGTAGAAGCCATCTCAAAAATCCTCGACATGCCCCCAGGGAAATACATATTGATGTGAAGAATATGAAGAAGAAGCAGAGTCAAGATGAGCGCGTCATGCACTTGTGTGGAAAGATCGTTGAGTGGAGACGCATCAGCAGTATGTCTGCTTCGGACTTAATCACCCCGTACTGGTTACTCCACCACATTTGTAGCTACAAAGTATACCCAAGGACGAGCAACTGTACAGAGTGTAACCGTTTCATGATCGAGTTCCTTTACCAAGTGAGCTAGGGAGTACAAGTATGCCTCCAAGATGATCAAGACACTTCATTGCTTCGAAGCTGAGAAAATTGAACTCATGACATACGGGTTTAAGAAAGAAGCATGCATATGGTGGGACAGTGTACTAAGAACGGTCCCGGCCGAATTCGTGTGGACCTGGTCCGAGTTCGAGACGCGTTTCTTCCAAAAATACTATCCCCTTACCTACCATCATGAGAAGGAGAGTGAATTCCTCCGCCTTTGACAAGGGGGAATGTCAGTAGCAGAGTATGAGAACTGCTTTATGGAACTATCTAGGTATGCTCCACGAATCATAGCAAATGAGCCTATGAAGACGTGACGATTCTCCGAGTGCCTACGGGTGGGCATTTGTACCAAAATGTTTTGTGCCACCATTCTTACGTAGGTGGAATTGGTAGAAATGTCCTTGCGGTCGGAGCAAGATGGGGAGAGAATCTCCCGAGCTCATCTACAGTCGGGCCCAAGGCCTAGGCCCGAGCCTCAACTCCCGCAAGTTGCTAACAAGAGATTCCGAGTGGACTTGCCACTGAGGCATCCCATCATGTCGGCCCCTCAACCAAGATCTAATCGTGTTTGTACTTACTATGGAAAAGGGGGCCATACAGAACCATCCTGCTTCACGAAAATGAGGGACAATGGCTACACTCCGCCCCAACGGATCAATCGCCCACCTCAACCAGCCATTTCGGTCCCTCCACTGCAAGCAGCACGCCCCCAACAGCCAATTCAGCACTTACCAAATTATCAGAACAGGCCACTGCAACGGCCGAATGCAGCTGCCCCCAACCGAGCTCAACAGTCACAAGTACATGCATTGATGGCTGAGGATCCCGCCATAGTCGACCTAATGCCCTTGGCCTTTGAAGTTATGGGGTAGATTCAATTTACTGTTGTGTTTATTTTAGTAAACATTGGCTCCACTGCCTCATTCATATCATGCTCAGTTATGAAGCGCGTGGGTCTAAACTCCACCCCTATACAGGGGATACAAGTTATTGCGGCCACAGGGACTTTCTCCAAATCTACCAACCATTACCAGAAATGCCCCATCGACCTAGGAGGTAGGGAGATATGTATTGATTTAGTAGTAATAAGGATCTTCCACTATGACGTTATACTCGGTATGGATTGGTTAACCAACGTGAGAGCAGAGATCGATTGTGAAACCCGTCAAGTTACCATCCACGAATCTGATAAGGCTCCATTCACATTCCCGGCCCAGGTCAGTTATCCGTATAGGTTGCACTGCTATGTTTCTCGAATGGTCAAGAATGATGTTCCAATGTTGCATGGGGTACCCGTAGTACAGATTACTTAGACTTGTTTGGGACGATTCCTAGGCTTCCACCCAAACGTGAAATCGATTTTACTATCGACCTCACGTCAGGCGCCACACCTATTTCCTTGCCCACTTATTGAATGCCCCTGTGTGAAATGGAGGAGTTACGAACGAAGATCGATGACTTGCTGCTCTCAGGCTTTATACAGCCGAGCATGTCTCCCTGGGGAGCCCCTGTCTTATTCGTGAAAAGGAAAGATGGATCGTTACGATTGTGTATCAACTATTGTCAGCTGAATCAAGTTACAGTAAAGAACAAATATCCATTGCCAAGGATAGATGACCTCTTCGACCAGTTGAAGGGTACCCAATACTTCGCAAAGATTGACCTCCAGTCCGGGTACCACCATCTTCGAATCAGAAAGAAAGACGTGCAGAAGACTGCCTTCAGGACCAACTTTGGTCACTATGAATTCCTGGTGATCCCATTTGGCCTTACAAATGCCCCGGCAGTGTTCATGGACCTCATGAACAGGGTATTCAGGCCTTACTTGTTTAGATTTGTCATCGTATTCATCGATGACATTCTGATTTACTCGAAGAACCAGACAGAGCATGAAGAACACTTGCGAGTGATTTTTACTCTTTGCCCAGTACCGAAAGTGTGAATTTTGGAAAGAACCGGTTAAATTCCTGGGACATGTGGTGTCGAAACAAGGCATAGCTATGGACCTCACCAAAGACTGGACATAGCCTGGTTCGATTATAGAGGTGCGGAGTTTCCTCGGGCTCGCGGGATACTACCGCAGGTTCATTAAGGACTTCTCCAAAATAGCCCGGCCGCTATCCCAACTCACACGCAAGGACATTAAGTTTACTTGGAATGAGAAAGTGGAAGCAGCATTTCGAGAACTTAAGGACAGGCTGACTTCTGCGCCCATGCTAGTACTTCCTGAGACAGGGACCAAGTATACCATATATACCGACCTATCTCATGTTGGGTTAGGCTGTGTCCTCAGGCAGGGAGATCGGGTAATCGCTTATGCCTCCCGTCAGTTAAGGAAACACAAGGAAAACTACCCCACTCACGACTTTGAGTTAGCCGCAATGATCTTCGCATTGAAGCTTTGGAGGCATTATTTGTATGGTGAGGAATTTGAGCTCTTTTGCGACCACAAGAGCCTTAAGTACATATTCACCTAGCGGGACCTGAACATGAGACAGCGTCGCTAGATGGAGACATTGAAAGACTTCAAATTCAAAGTGTCTTACCACCTTAGCAAAGAAAATCTAGTGGTCAATGCCTTGAGTCGCAAGCGGGTCCAAGAATTCACCGCCCCGTTGATGGTGAGTGAATGGAACATGGTAGAGTTCATCCGCGATTTCGAACTCAAGTTATTCATCAAGGAGCCATTTGAGAGTGTAGCCCACCTTCGTGTGTAACCAACAGTTGACAGCCAGATTATCAAAGCCCAAGGTCAAGACGAGTTTTTGATAAGCATGAGAGAGTGAGTGAATGATAGTGAAAACTCCAACTAGAGGGTTGGTACTGATGATGGCTTGCGCTTCCGTGACCGATTATGTGTTCCAAACCTCCACGAGTTACAGAAAGAGGTAGTAAACGCCGCCCATAATTCCAAGTTAGCAACGCATTCGAGTAGCACCAAAATGTACCAAGACTTGAGGCAGTCCTACTGGTGGGATAACATGAAAGTTCAGATTGCCGACTATGTGTCAAGGTATCTCGTTTGTCAGCAAGTGAAAGTCGAGCACCGTCAACCTCCTGGCCTCTTACAGCTAATGCCTATAGCCGAGTGGAAGTGGGATTTCATTTCAATGGACTTCATTTCTGGGCTGCCGAAGACAAGAAAGGGGCACGACTCGATTTGGGTGATTGTGGACAGGCTAACAAAGTCTGCTCACTTCCTCCCAATTCGAGTAGCCAACTCTGCAGATAACTTGGCCAAGATATACATCAAAGAAATAGTGAGGTTGCATGGTGTCCCCTTGGAAACAGTATCGGATAGAGATACGCATTTCACTTCAATCTTCTGGACCCGAATTCAAGAGGCTATGGGTGTGAAGCTAAAATTCAGAATGGCCTTTCACCCCTAAACCGATGGGCAAACTGAGCGAGTGAACTAAGTACTAAAAGACATGTTGCGCACACGTGTACTAGATTTCAAGGATAGTTAGGATGATTGCATTCCATATGCTGAATTCGCATACAACAATAGCTTTCAAGCGAGTATTGGCATGGCACCCTGCAAAACTTTGTATGGGTGCTCGTGCCAAGCCCCACACTGTTGGGCAGAAGTTGGGGAGAGAAGCCTAATTGGGCTGGACTTAGTACAAGCAACGTTCGAGAAAATCAATATCATCCGACGTCTCCTCTTAGCAACCCAAAGAAGGCAAAAGAGTTATGCGGAGGCGAGGAGGAGGCACTTAGAATTTTTGTGGGCAACCATGTATTTCTTAAGATCTCGCCCATGAAGGGGGTTTTGCGATTCGGTAAGAAAGGGAAAATCTCCCCGCGATTCATCGGGCCATTCCAAATACCGAATCGAGTTAGTGCGGTGGCTTACTGCCTCACACTACCCACACCGCTCGTCCGCGTTCACAACGTATTCCATGTGTCCATGCTCAAGAAATATGTTCCCAATCCAACACACATCATCTATTGGGAGCAGGTAGAAGTAAGTGAAGGTGTTACGTACATACTGCAGCCCACATGCATACTGGATAAAAGTGAGCAGGTGCTTCTCAACAAGACCATTACATTGGTAAACGTCTTGTGGTCTCATCACACCGAAGAAGAAGTTATGTGGGAGACTGAAGCCGAGGTCAGAAAGAATTACCCACGAATACTTGAAGAATATGAACATGTACAAATTTCGAGGATGAAATTTTCTTTTTAGGGGGGGTAGATTGTAATGTCCTGGAAATTTTCAAACTAGTCAAAGCGGACTAACTGACCTATTTGGGATTAGCGGACTTAGGACACCTGTGACCTAATCACCGCCCCTGGCCAAAACCCTAACCATGCAAGACCACAAACAAGGCTAGATCAAGTTATCAACCCAAACCTAAGATAAACACCGAGGACCAAACTCCCCGTGAGAGTGACCCGATACACCGTTTCAGTTGTAGGACGAGTATCACCAACCCAGTGGGCCCAAAATACTGGAAAGGCATATGCCTTGGCGGGCTTGACACCCATTGCGAGTATATTAAGTCAAGACGGTGCCCAGAAACTACTCAACTTAGGCCCACCAACTGAGAGTATAACAAGCGTAAATAGTCAACATAATAAACCGAAACTTAAAGGACTAGCACCTCATTCGATTATGGAATTGAGGAGTTCAGACCATTGGATGTTAGTCAAATTTGAAACACCCATCAGGGTCATTGCCTTGGCAAGATCTACAAAAGTTAGGGTCCAACTGGCGTGGGACACCGTTAAATCGCAAACAGGGCCCTTAAGGTCCATCTATACACCAAATCACTGGTCCGTAATGTCTTGTGGCTTATCCACTACTGGAACGCCTATCCCTAGGCATGGATTTCCCTGTGTGCCTCCCCTCGTAACCCTACTGACCTAAACGGACCCCTATAGGGTTAGTATGAGAGACCTAGTGCCATTGGGGCCATTTGTACCCAAACTGGCACTATAAGAACCCCACTTTCTCACACTCCTCTCCCTTACACAAATTTGTCATTTGACCTAGGGGTTTTCTAAAGGAAGAAGCAAGGGAAAGAGAAGGGAAGGTAGGGAAAGAGAGGGGTTGGCCGAGGAGAACCAATTTCCTCTTCTTTGGGAGGACCCCGTGTTGCAACCAGGAGCTTTTTCGAGTTCCCTAGAATCACGAAGAGGTGAGATCCGACCCTTGACCCAAACCCTAGGTTAATCGAATTTTCTTTCCAAATTTCCTTATAGACTCCGAATGTTGGATAGGTTCTGACGCCCTCCGCCGAACTCTATCTTTGACACCACTAAGGGAGGGAGACTCGTCGCAAAGGTGCGGATTATTAATTTTAGGTTGCCTTTTATCGACCCCTGAGGGTCCAAATAGTGATCATGGGTCTTGAGCTGCCCTTATAAATTAGTTATGCCATTTTACCTTTAAACGAGTTGCCATTTGTTTGTTTCAATTGATCTATTGCAGTCCACATGTTTGATTAAATGTCTCATGATTTTCATCCAGATCTTTGCCGTTGATCACCTATTCGATGAAATACGTAAGCGTAGCCATGATGATAAATGTTATTCATATGTTTAAATTTGATAATTTCATAAATGTGTAAACCAACTGATGTTTAAGTGTTTGATGAAATGCCTATGTGGGCCTGATAATAACATTATGCTATAGTATTGTAGCGATTATCAAGTTACGGAGATATATGATTTCTTACCTCCTTGGGAACATTGACTAACCGCCTGAATTAAGGAGCGGCTTGATCCAAGCAGGCCGCATTTAACTTGTTCAATTGACTTGGGTTGAACTTAGACGGTCACCAGTAGTCGGACTACGCAGGACTCTTGTACCAATGTCGGTCGAGCTAAAGTGCCCCAAGTCGACCGAATAATCTTGAAAGTCAACGAATTTACTCGAAAATTGTGGATTGAAATAACTTCAAATAGAACCTAGAGTACCCACGTTGCTACTAAATGAGTCGACTTTAAATCGCAACAATGAAGAACCCACAAGACTCATCAGCCGGGCATGGTGGTATCGGACACCAAGTCCGAGCTTTCGGCCTACACAGGGGCAACGAGCCTCCTCGTAGTGACCAATGAGCAAATTAAGGAAGCTGTGAATTAGACATTCCAAACTACAACGATACCGTGACCGTCTCACGGGTGCGTATGAGTGACGACTCTTATGTAAACCGGGAACGCCCTCCACTCGTCGATGGGCCGCCTAACCTTGTTCGTCTGAACTGTGTCATCCGGGTCCATAGTGATCATTCGAGCCTGTTGGTCAGGCCAGTGTTAGCCTCTCATCGATGAGGGAACTGTCGCACAGGTCATGAACCTGATGTCGGATTTGGAGATGCAGGTAAGGAGTGTTTCCCGCCACTTCAAGCTCGCAAACTAGTTGAGACCAATATAAGATGAGGATACTTTTATTTCCCTCAAACCACGGGGTGAACAAAATTAATTAAATGCTTGGCTAACGATTCAAATTCATTGCATTGCACTAGTTAGGGGTATACCTATGTTATGACTTCATGTTCCGTAATTGTTAAGAATTTTTAGAAAGTATTGCTTCCCTAAATATCCTTACCTGTACTGATTAAATTGATAACATGCGTAACTCATTGTTAATAGTACCACTGAGTTGATCACTCACTCCCACTCAGGGACAGTGTTTTAAAATACCAACCAGATGATTCCATAGATGCAGGTACCACTGAGGCAGACGCACTCGAAGATGCTTATATGGACCAGGAGGCGGAATTCTCATTCTTCCAGCTTTCTGACGGGCCGACTTAGATGACATATCACTTGATTTTGGGCATCTATATTTGAACCTGGATGCCCCAGTCTTTTGGACATATTTTTTTGAGAGCTTTAGATGTATATTAGGCCTAGTTGTAGGCCTGTATCCTAACTCGATCTATAGGACATATTCAGCGTACTCTCTTTCCCTTAACTATGATCATTTTGTAAACCGTCACTTGTTTACGTGTAATCACTTAGATGCTTGATTATTATATGATGAGTACCTGAATAAACTTCCTGCCCAAAGGGGCGAGATTAACGTCCGGGATCTCGGGAGCCGAGTACTATACGACTCTTGAAATTTCAGGATGTTACAACTAGCTGAGATTTCCGGGCTATCTCAGAAAAAACTCAAATGAAATAATATAGTACTTATCTTCAAATGCCAAATCGAAGACGTAACTATAGCTTTAATTATAGTGATCTTCTTTCATTGAATATTGATGAAGACGTATATGTGTTCAACCTAAAAAGAATATAGGAATCTAATTTATTTTCAAGTAATAAACAAAAACTCTAATGCTGCAAATTCATTTATCTAATTCTCAAGTAGAGTATGGATTACTCTATTGAAAACGATTAGAACTAACTTGAGAAAGAGAATATAATATAATAAATTAAATATCAGATTTACTGCACAAATAGCTTAAGAAGGACCTGACTTTCTCTCCTTGCTTGAGTAAATTGCTCATCATTTTTCGTTCTTAAAATGAATGAGAGGATACCTGTATTTATAGCCAAAGGTATTGAAAATTTGACTGGCCTGATTTTTTATTGGACTGACCTGATTTAGAGTACATCCCAAAACAGTGGGGACGGTGATGCTCACCATTAAAAAACTTCAAGCGCAATAAAAGTTTTTGATCAAGCTGATATTTGTGTTTTCCTTTCTTTCATGTCAGCGTTAACTTATGAAAAGGTTGGATCGCAAATAAACATCACAGTGGACCTTACAAAGGTTTCAACGGTGGGCTTCACTCTCCCCACTGTTTTCTATGGTGGGATCCAATACTCACTGGATCTGTCTCATTCTTTGTCTTGTACTCTAAAATGATCTCTCCAAATGGGTAGATGGTGTGGATACAACACATGTATCACAGAGTGTGATGGATGATAGACAGGCAATTATAAATTACTTAGAGATTGCTAATGGGGCAAACAAATAATTCAAAATAAACCGTCCAAACTTTCGGCACTAGCTTCAATGTATCAGGAACAAAAAATTACTCTTATTTGTTCATTGAAATATTCAATTATGGACATTTATTGGACGGTTAGAAATGAAAAGTATCTGGTCTTAATTTGAAAGAACAGGTGTCCACAAATCAGAGGTTAGGATTATTCAACCAACCTAATTTTGTAACGCCCTGAAAATCGGAGGTCGAGCATAAACTCAACTCCCGAGTTCCAGAACATCACTTATGCAACAAAATGAATGATGATTGAATGTTGACTGTATTCGTGCATTGAACATGAGTGAGATTAAGCCAAAACAGCATATCATACTCCAGAGACAGTTAATTTTGCAAGCGGAAGACTATGTTAGATAGATAAAATATATAAACTATGATGAGTCTCCAGAGTGTGATAACATTACCAGGTTAAATAAATACAAGTACAGTTCTAAATATACCAAATATGTAAGTTTAATGTCTTCTATCCCCAGTACCACAGCCCCGTCAATACAGTACCAGGTCTTCAGAGACCCGTCAGAGGTTACATGATAGGAGAACTCCTCCTCATCACCATAGAAATAGTCCGGCTCGCTTCATAAGCATCGCCATCATCTCGAAATTCAACAATTACATTTGGTGTGTACAACACCGTCCCGTAACGTGGGAGTGAGTAGCTAACTCGGTGGAACAATAAAGCATAAGTTAACATGTTATCGATGCGGTCAAGCGGAATGATAAAGCGAAGAAATCAAGCACTCCTAGTTACTCGATTAATGCAAGTATGAATGCGGGTATGATGGATGCCCTCACCGACAGACTCCCTCATGCGACACCATCTCACGTTCGCGGCATGCTTACATCCCACAGTGCTCCACATCTTCCAGGCACATGCGATGCATGATGAGCATGATTACCGAGTTTTTAATTAGTCTATTTCAAACAGCAGGATTGGGAAACTAAGGTACCTCCCTTATATCATTTCCAAACATGATCCAATCTAGGGTCGTCAGTCCTAGTTAATATCAGACGATGGTGTGTTTTCTAGGTCACTGCAGAGGCTGCCAGGGCTGTTACGCACAAAGGTTGCACCACTCCCCCATCACCCCTTAAACGATTCATCACTATACAGAAACAGGCCTAGTTCATACTCTATATATATCGCGGCGAACCCTAAGGCGCACTGCGACTTCAGAATATGCTCGCGGTCACTACAAAGGGCTGTCAGGGCTGTTACGCACAAAGGTTGCACCACTCCCCCATCACCTTATCAATGTAGGCCGACAGCGCGAATATAGTGTCCCATACCACCATAATCGGCTCACGAGTTAAGTTGCTCACTGGTCACTACGGGGAGGCACGTAGCCCCAGCGTAAGCCGACAGCTCGACCACGGTGTCCCATACCACCATGCCCGGCTCATGAGTCTTAGCGGATCGAGGTACCATGGTTAACGGGATTTTCACTGGTAAGTTTGGTACCCTAGGTTCAAGCATTAGCGACCAAACATGGTGAACATACATAAGACACACGGTTTACTTGACGTGTTCGGCTGGCTTGAGCGCACAACAGGTTGGGCGATATGAAGCACAGAAGCACCTCGTGTGGCCAACCACTATCGCCAACCGAAGTACGACACGGGTTCACCAACACATCATGCGTGGCGGAACGAATCCCAACCACATCTTCAAGTCTGATACCGGATGCCTGGACTATGAACATAGTCCCAAGCTCAGTCAAATTCTAACCGTAGCATGTGAAATACGGCATGATAACATGGTAATTCAAGAACACTAGCAATCATATTATAAAGCATATCATGAAGCATGTTAATAAACAAGTCACAAAGCATGTTCAAAAGCATGTTATAAAGCATTATGCAAATAGGGATACAAATACTTATTTTTCATAGGCGAGTGATTAGAGTGAATAACCACATGGAGGATGTCATAGGTGACTCTAAGGTAGCTAAGAATCCCATCTCAGCACCTACCTAAGGTTCTAACACTTAAGCACTTACACTCACAAGTGATTTCACCAACACTTGGAATGCACTATTTCAACATACATGACGTATGCTAGAGAAATGTGTACTAGGGTTGTCCCTTTGCCAAACTAATATTTTATACATATACATCATATTCATACAGCAAATAAACCTGACAATCATGTCAGCAAAATTTATACGTATAGGGTACTTCCTAGTGTACCCAGTTTCGACATACATAGTGTTTACAAGGGAGCTTGTAATACGGCGATTCCTTTCGCCAAGCTAGTATTTTATTCATATATTGTATAATCATATATTAATAAGTATGTCAAACATTATTCCAAAAGAAATATGTATACGGTATTTCTAACATACACAATTTCAACATACGTCGCATTTACAAGTGAACATGTATTTTGGCGATTCCTTTCGCCAAACTAGTATTTTATTCATATATTATATAATCATACATTAAATAAACATGTCAAACATTTATCTAAAAAAAATACGTATACGGTATTTCTACGTATACCTAGAATATGTGAAATTCCATATTTCACAACGTTAATCGAAACAGGAAACGGAAAGCACTTTGTACATGTGCAATTGCATGCAGATCATGAATCTACCATTATCTGACATTGAAAGCGTTGAAAACCGTAACTTATACACTTAAAGTCCTCACCTTTGCTTTTGGAAATGAAACGAATCAGCAAGGGTAGAAGAACTTCCGTATACGGGAGATTTCTAGCCTAAAGAGCGGAATCGGTTAGTCGTTACACAACCCACATCGATCCCACTTCAAATCAGACCTAGGGTTAGGGTTTCTTACCTTCAAATGGGATGGAAACCGCTGGGAAAACACCTGGAATGAAGCGGTGTAGGCCGTGTAACAGTCCAAAGCAGTAGGAGGAAGATCTCTCACAAAACCCAAGCTCTTCTCTCTCTTTTCTCTCTCTCCCTCTAGGGTTTTTCTCCAAAATTCGTATGGCTGTGAGAGGGGCTATTCTAAGCTCCTTTTATAGCAAAAAACATTCTGAAATTAGACTCAGGTTCAAGGGGTATTGCTAATATAGGATATTCATCGCTTTTCCAGCTCAAAAGGAAAGTTCTGGTGGCCCTCCTTGAACCAAACGTCAGACTTAAGCTCACCATCTATGGATCTACGTGGGATTACATTTTTGACTCGATCGGATTCCCAGATCGCACGTGGCGGACCACTTTCAGTTCGACGGTCAGTGGGCCACGATCAGAAATTCCAAGTACATGTAAATGTTCCTGAAATTTTTCTTAATCCGAGGGTGTAATTTGGTCGATTCGACGGTCGGGTTGTATCTTGACGCGTCAACGAATGATGCCGATCACTATTCCGATATTTATTTTGGATGGGAATAGTGTTTTTCACACTCCCTCGCTCCGAATCGAAACGAATGGCTATGGAACATCGGATGGAGCTAATTTTTGAGATGATTGTTAAGTCCAGTGGGGCGGTCCTAGTTCCTTAGCTTCGGGTTAATCGGACTCCCGATGTGCGATCTAGACCTAATACGAAGTTTCGTTTCATTCCCGAGAGCAGACGGGAGATGAGTTTGGTTCTAAACTTTAGGGTAACCAAGCGCCAATGATTCTACAAGTTTTAGGTCTTGCAGAACGTATTTAAAGCGATTCGAACGGATTTCGTAGCTAATCTGGTTTCACACCTAGTTACTTTGTCTCATTTCTAAAGGATTTAGTCCTAAGTGAATTAAATCGAGGTGGTACTCGGGCCTTTGGAGTTTGTATATAAAGTGATCCAAGTTATACTACTTAGCTAGTTTAAGATAGTGTCTAGGGTGAAAGTTATTAGAAAAATTGGAAGATCAAGGTGATGAAGGGTGAGGTTTGTGAAGGAAATGAGTTCAAAGGCGGCTTTAGACTTTGGGATTCAGTTCTGACAAGTTAATGAGGTATTACGATCGACCCATTGCCTAAGGTCATCTAATCCCAGGTTGGCAAAAATCCGGGGCGTTACAGATTTTTATGCAGAGTTAGTTCCACAATTTTAGAAGGTTTAATTTTGGTTGTTATAAACCACTTGTACCATTTCTAAGTGCCTGCGTATCAAGCATCATACGCAGCCCGAGTATAAAATAACTCCCTATTAAATGTTTGTAGTTTGGTGCTCAAGATTTGAAAAAAATAGGCCCATAATAAAGGGAGGGATATGATGCCTAGTAATGACGTGTCAATGAAAGGCACACCAATCCGACCAGTCGATCATGGATGTGTTTGTCTGGGTTACGCAATCATTCCACCAGTCAATCAAGTGATAGGCGATGGTACGGCTGAGGTTTGGGCCACTGAATTAGTGGTGGGGTGATGCGTGGCCCACTTTCACGGATTTGATATTCTATACATGTGGAAAGGGAATAAGAAATGGCTGTTTGTGAATGTTTTGTTCCTGTATGTTGGATACTGTTATGTTATGTTCGGCAACCACTCAAAGCGAAAGGAAGTTCTTGTGGTCGGAAGCTACGTGATGCCTGCAGAGATGCCCGTGACAAATCCACTCCGTTCATCAGTTTCTAAAGATTACAATAGGTTAGGAGTCCAAAATTCAGGTGGGCCATACGGTAAGAAACAGTTATAAAGGAAGGTCCATTGTTGAAACCTTCTTGGAGCCAACCATGATGTTCACATGCCATCCAAACCGTTCGTAGGGTTATTATAACTCAGATAAACTGCAGGCACATATCATCCTGATAAGAAGTCCTCACAAAATTTCCAATGGTGGACATTCAATACCCGCAGTTTCTTAAGGTGTGGACCATCTGAGTTTTGGATATGCCTGATTTTTGTATTCCTATCTTACTGTGGTTGTTGTTGGCAAAATCTTTACTACCTCTGCTCGGATCTCTGAACTCCGAGCCACCTCTGAGTCCTGGACCTAGGCAACAATGGTGAGTAAAGGAGACCCTGGCTTAAACAGGGGACCCTCCGATGCCTGAGTCAGGTCAAGGGAATCTGGGTCTAAGTCAAGTTGTAGAGGGAGAGTGCGAGATATTGCGTACCTGTTTCTTCCCCACAAGACGCTATTTATACCCTCACGCCTAGGACGGGCATGTCCACATAACTCGGCACATCTTGAGGCATTTGCCACATCCTGCTGGTGATTCGGTCACCTAGTCGTTGTGTGGTTGTACAGACGTGGGTGGTTGAGTAACCGTCGCCAATCATGTGGTAGTGGGACACCTCGTGGTCTTCCCCATTAGTGGATTCCAATGTAAATCCCGAACCGACCGCCTCAGCCTCGGATCACTCTGAGTCGACAACCCCGACCCCAAATCATTCCGCCTAGGGCCTCGGAGAGAAAGTGTAACTAGTGTCGAATTGGAAGTCCTTCCCTCGACTATTCTCATAACTCTAAGCTTAGTCTTGCGCTTCGAGTCGGCTCTGAATAGCCTCAGACCTCAGAGTTGAAACATCCCTGATCTTCCCATAATAGTGGTCTTTAGAAACTTATGGACAGAGTGGATTTTTTTATGAATCTTTATGGCCCCCAAATAGCTTCCGACCACAGGAATTTCCATAGTAGGGCACAGGTAATTCTCTTCTTAGAAGCCGCTGACATGGCCATGATGTCCCAGTTTTCATTCTTCACCAGATGATCAGATGAGCCGGATCATTCCATGCAAAGCATTTGAACAATAACGATTGCCTAATGAGTGGCTCCAATCTCATGCAAGTATGCCTGTTTTCACAGTGGAACGAGTGCACTTGTGAGCGAGTACGATTGGCGTATCTAGGATGCAAATCTTGAAACATGACGAACTTGCATGAGATGGACGGTTTGATGGTCGCAGCAATGAAATGGTGTGAATGGGTCCACAGGCCACGTGGTTTACCTACTTAGTCAACTACGTGTTGGGGGAAGCAGATTGGCTGGTGTATGACACACCAGCTATATAGCTGTTGTAGTTATGAGTCGTGCAAAGACAAGCACTGACGCTCCTCGAGCTTCGAGTTGTACGAACGGTTCAAAAGAGATCAAAGTTACATGGCCCCACAGTGATGTATTTATTATATCTACACCGTTCATCTATTTTTACAGATAATTTTAGAGCATTATCCAAAAAATGAATCATATCCAAAGATCATCTGGACCACATCACAAATATCAGCAGAGATAATATTTTCACCGTTAAAAAATTTGTAGGGCCCACCATAACGTTTACTTTCCATCCAATCTATTCATAAGGTCACAAAGACCCGAATGAAGAGGAAAAACAAATTTCATATTGATCTAAAACTTCTGTGACCCCAAAAAGGGTTTCAATGGTAGACGTTCAATCCCCCACTTCTTTTTGCAGTGTGGTCCACTTGATAGTTAGATCTATTTTATTTTTCGTCTCAAGGCTTAAGACGAGCTCTCTAAATGGATGGACAGTTTAGATATAACACATACCTCGTGATCAGACCCACAGAACTTACTGACGTCAATATAGCAGCTATATAGTTGGTGTGAGTTACACCAGCCAATCCGCTTCCGAATAGATGAATACGCGTCCAATGTACTGCATGCAAGTGGTGCAAGAAATCGTGAAAGAGTTCCATGTATAGTACCACTACCACCATTGACCCATCGATGGGTCCGGTTGGCCCGCTAGGTATTAGACCCGGCCTGATGACTGATGACTACTAGATCCCAAATTTTAACCCATCTTACTAAATTGGTTTTGGTTTGGGTCTTCTTAAAATTAATATAAAAAGTTTTCAAATGGTTTTGAAATTGAGTCCAACTAAAATGGACCTAACCTAAATCAAAACTTGAGGCACTCTAAAAATAAAAACTAGTTTACAATTAGGGGTGTACATGAACCGAGCTAGCTCGATTAGCTCGCTTGACTCAGCCCGACTCGATACTGAGTTCGATTAGAGTCGAGCCGTTTTTTACAACTCGAAAATGAGTTCGAGCCAATCTCGAGTTGACCCCAGCTCGACTCGACTCGGATTGAAACTTGGCTCGACTCGATCGTATGGTGTGTGTGTGTGTGTGTGTATAATTTTTTTAACAAACCTAAATTCCCAATCCCTTTCCCTTTTTGAGAACTCGCCTGACCCCAGCAAACCCGACCCTAGCAAACCCTCTCCCCTGCTCCCTCTCTCCCTACCCAACCCCAGCAAACCTCTCTCTCTCTCTCTCTCTCGTCTCTCTCGGCTCTCAACTCTCTCTCTCTCTCTCTCTCTCTCTCTCTCTCTCGTCCCTCTCGGCTCTCACCTCTCTAATCTCTCTCTCTCTCTCTCGTCCGACCAGCGGGCAACGATGTCCGACCAGCAGTCTGGCGCCCCTCTCGGGTCTCACCTCTCTAATTTCTCTGTCTCTCTCTCGTCCGACCAACGATGTCCGACCAGTAGAGGCCCTCCACCTCTCTGCTCGTCTCGCTGCCTGACCAGCAGAGGCTCGCTCGTCCGTCCGTCCAACCAGTATGATTTCTCTCTCTCTCTCTTTTAATATATAGAATTGTTTTTTCATAATTTCATAATATTAGTTGAAATATTTGTGGAATGTGGATTTACTTATCTTATGCTCAATGTATTGATTTGTGAAATGTGGTCTTCAGCTGCAAATAAAGGAAAGAAACGGTTAGTTGTCTGGGATGATTTTGAAGAAGTAGTGGTTAACAATGTCACTAAGATCAGATGTCTGCACTGCAAAAATCTATACACCAAAAATGTTGGGGGGTCGACTACTCATTTAAACAGACATAGACAAAGTTGTGCAAGGAGACCTAGACTTCCACCTTCAGGCCAACAATTGTTATCCTTTACAAAGTCTAAAGAATCTGCTTCTGAAGGTTCACTTATCACTCATAAGTTTAAAAAATGGAAGCTGAATGAGTGGTTTGCAAAGCTTATTATCATTGATGAGCAACCATTTAAAATGGTAAAGTGAAATATTTATGGGTTACAGTAAATTCCTTAATCCTCAGTTTGAGAAGGTCTCCTGTATTACTGTGAAAAGGGAGTGCATGTGTTGAGGAACAAAAATATTCCATTGCAGTGGTCAGAGAATTCCATGGTGCAGATCTTTTCCAGGGTTGTGCACTCCTTATTTTGGTAAAAATCAGCTATGGGGGTATTTTGGGTATTTTGGTAAAAATCAGCTCCGGGGGTATTTTGGTAAAAATCAGCTCCGGGGGTATTTTGGTAAAAATCAGCTCCGGGGCTATTTTGGTAAAAATTAGCTCTGGGGGTATTTTGGTAAAAATTAGCTCCGGGGGTATTTTGGTAAAAATCAGCTCCGGGGATATTTTGGGTATTTGGTAAAAATCAATATCCAGGGGTAGTTTAGATACTTAGGTAAAAGGCAGTAAAGAGGGTGTTTTAGTAAAAAGGGTGCACAGGTGTCATTTTAATGAAAAGGTGGTTGTACACCACCATTTAAAGGAAAGCTTGGTGGACATCGTTCTTTAAGAAAGAGAGATAGATATTATGTGAAGGGAAAAGTGGTGGTGATCACCACTATGTAAGAGAGTGGGGCCTATAAATACCCCTCCCCATGCTTCATTTGGGAGGTTGATCAGTTGGTGGGCTAGAAAGGAAGAGACAAGAGGTAGACAAGAGGGAGAGAAGTAGGGAGAAGAAAGATGAGAGCCAAAGGGTTGCGCGCTGGAGGCATTGTGTGGCGCACAATAGGATATCCGCACAAAGAGGTTCCGCACAACACTCTCCAAAGAGAGGTTTCACACAACTACTCTAAAGAATGGCCGCACAATGGGATCTTCTAAGGAGTTTGTCCGCACAACACTCTTCAAAGAGAGGTTTTGCCCAACCCTTTGAAGGCTTTTGAATAGCCCATATTTGTTGGGTGATATTTATTTACTGTAGCTACTTGTGATGGTATTTTGAAAGATCTGATCTCTTCATTAGCATGAGAAGATCATGTTAGGTCATTGGCCAAAAGATGGTGCAAATCCGAGCTTTGAGTGGGTCACAACACACGTGATAAGTGGGCATACCTTAATGGTTAAAAGGTATTGAAGTCACTGTATTGAAATCACGTAAAAGTTAGATAACTTGTTGTTATATTGAGTGGGGTTCTGTAAAGGCCAAGCTATATGTCCTAGAGGGGGGGTGAATAGGACTATGCCAAATTTAAAAAATAAATCAGCGGAACTAAAGTAAATCAATACCCTTACAATAATGAATCAATTCACAATGCTAAATATAAATCACCTTGATAAATAATTATTGAGAGATTGATACAAATTTAGTTCTAAGGACAACCTTACACCATAATAAACAAGGGCTTATGGTAGGACAACCTTATTTCTAGAACCTCTTTTGAATCAAGAACTCAATGTTAATATAAGTAAATGAAATAGCAAGGAATTGAAAATAAATGCGATAAAGATCTAAATTATTACAACAATCCCCACACTTGCTTGAAAATGTAAATAGTTACAACATTCACATCCACTTGTACATTCCACACAATCGAATGATAAAAGATATGAAAATTAAGCAAGTATTCAATCCACAAGACAAAGAGTTATAGTGGTTCTCGCTGTGTACACCAACTGTTTTACAACATGCCACACAAAATGCTACTCCACTCCTAATATCCTCACACAGGGATATTAGCGTTCACTATCAAATAGGTTTTCACAGTTCACCAAAAACCTTTACAATTGTGTCTTTTTCACTTGGGCTTACACAATTCAAAAACCCCTTTTTCTCGAGTTTTCGGTTTTCCTCGACAACCAATACAATGAGATTTTTCTGCTCAACCTCAAACAAAACCAAAAATAAATGAATTTTACTGAAATTGTAAAATACCGGATTTCTCCTTTAGCGTACCGGTAGAACCAATCGGAGTAGATGATTGAATATCAAAGTTCAATTTCCAATACTCACATTCATAGGGTTCTAAATTCTAATAGATTTTAGATTTTGACTTGTTGGGCGTAGCTATATTTGATTTTGATTCCAAGAAGAAGGAATAATATAATTCCTCTTTTCAAATAAGATTGGAATAGAGAAACAAAATCAAATTAAATAAGCTAGCAAAAAGGAATATTAAATAAGCACAATTTAGCTTAAAATAAACACAGACTTATCTCGAGTGATTACTTGAAAATTCTTGAAAGGAATGGAGTTACGGATGTAAAAACTCGAATTCGTGTTCAATTTATAGAAGAAAAAATCGTTCCTACGATTGGTCTTAGAAACCTAGGGTGGTCGTAGCTCTAGCAGATTTTTGAAAAATTGAGCGCGATCTTTGAAAGCCGTTCCACGATCGTCGTCGTGTGTACCCTACGACCGGTCGTGGGACACCTACGACCCGGTCGTGGGTCACCTACGACCGGTCGTAGGACCATGAAATAGGTTCTTGGATTTTCGGTCGTAGCTCCACGACCCGATCGTGGACGAGTCGAAGCCAACCTACGACCGGTCGAAGGACCTCCAGGGATCGGTCGTGGGCGTTCCAAAAAATCCGAAAAATCTTCAACTAATTAGGACCCAGTCGTGGAATTTCTTGGACTAGTCGAACCAATGCTAGGGCCGGTCGAACAAGAGCTAGGATGGTCTTGGAACAGACCAAGCTCATGTAAAATAAACATTTGATTTATGTATCCAAAATGACCTACTTAAAGGGTCAACCTAAGGTCATTCAAACACGAAATATGTCGTATGGACATTGAACTTCAACCATTCAACGAATGTAGATTGTTTGAACCAATATCAGGCTTGAAATCTTGAACAATATCAGGCTTGAAGTCTTGAACAATATCGAGGCTTGAACCTTTAACTTCGACATCTTGAGCTTTGACATCTTGAGCTTCAACTTGTAGCTTTTTGAACTTTAAGAAGTATTTAAGCAGTGTCTTGAATAAAAATCATCATACCAAAGACAAGACACGAGATAGATGTTTTGACATAACAAAATTTGACAACCAAAGGAGTATGAGACCATAACCCTTACAATCTCCCCCTTTGTCAAATTTGTGACAAAACACCAAGTAATAATATTTCCAAGAGACATAAGAGGTGAGAAACATGCACAGATATATAGACATGATAAGCAACAATAGGACTCCCCCTGAGTAATAGCACATAGCACAACAAAATTAATAATCATTCAATAACATTCACCAAACTTCTCCCCTTTTTGACACAAAATGACAAAGGAAGAAAAACAGTAAATGTGCATAACCAATTAGGAGTTGAAGCAAAAAAAATAGTCCATAACCAACAAAAAGGTTTTGAGATGCAAGCTAATATCAGTAAATATTACAGACCAAAAAAAATTCAAATCGAACCAGAAGAGGGTGCGGATTAGATGGATCAATTTTGTGTAATCCCTTAGCAATTCGCCTCATATATTTACGCATATAAGAAAATTGTGTGTCTTGAGTAACACGAATTTGAGCCACCGCTCTTGAAGAGAATTCAACCTTTCATCAAAATCAGAAGGCTGAAAATCAGGATCATCAGCCGAGTCTGACTCAAGTTCTTCAAATAAGTCATCCATATTCACGTCCTCAGGAAGATCACTAGATTCAGCATTACCTGCTCCACCACCACTGCTACCAGCATCCACTTGGCCTCTAGCCAAATCTAAAGTCATCTTATTAAGATTGGAATTATTAAAAGGAGATGGTGGATGGGTTTTCTCTAGTAGGCATGGCTATGAGCATATGATTTGCTAACATAGTCAGTAAATAACCAAAGGGTATATCACTATGTCCAGGATGGTGACGTGACAGAATAATGGAATGACAAATTAAAGAAGGGAGGCATATTTTAGCACCAGAGACAACAGAATGCAAAACACGAACCATAAAAGCAGTGAGTTCGGTTTTGTTACTTAACGTGGATAAAGATTTGAAATGAATATCTTATGAAGTACTGTGTGTCCGGGTAACAAATACCTTGAGGGAAGTACATGACCTTTATGAGTCCAATGAACATCCATATTACATAAATCTCTAGTAAGCATTCGTCGTTCAGATTCTGAGAGACTATCATGTAAAATATTAATTGGAATGCTTTCATCATTGATAGGTATTTCCATAATATCTGCAATCAAATGTCGATCTACAACAAACAAACCTTCTTGAGTATCAACTTTAAAAGTTAAATTCTCAAGAGAAAAATCGCAGATACATGCAAACATGGATTGGGCAATGGACTGGTATGCAGCTCCACCCCAATGTAAGATGTTATCCCATCCCACAGATTCCAACAAAGAAGGAATACCAAAAGAAGCAATGTGATTGACATTAACATGACGTTCAACAATTACATTACGCATACGCAAATCTCGAGCATCAGTAGGATCATTTTCAGGAGAACGAAGATGACGTTGAACAATAGAAGTTGATCTAGAAGAAGATGGACCTCGAGTAGTTTTCTTTTTACCTCTAGCATCCATTTTCAAAGAAAGATTTCAAGGAAACAACAAGATGCAAGATAGAAGAAATGAGATTTAGATAGAACAGATTTTTCAAGAGAAAAACCCCAAATCCTGCAATCAATGATCAAATAGATTCCACAAACATGAGTTTTGAAGCACTAATAGTAAGAATCTACAAGAAATATGTAAAAGAATCACTAACCTTGAAAAACAATGAAGATGGGTTGGGGCAGCCGTAGCTAGGACGGTTGGAAAGAAATGAAGAAATGAAGAAGAAGACTAAAATCCCCAATTTTAAGTGAAATCCCGTGCTTTCTGACAATTAGTCGTGTACGTGTTCGACCGAGTCGTGGTACGACCGTCGTGTATTCTCACGACAGGTCGAGTATGACAAAAAATTTGCAATTTTTTTTTTTTTTTCTTCTTTTTTTAAATAATTTCAAGTTTAAGAAAATAAAACATCAAACTTATGATACACAAAATCATGCAAACTCAATTTAAATTGCACATACCGAGATCAAATTTTAATTTATTAAACCGCTTTTGTCGAAATGGTTTAGTGAAAATGTCCGCAAGTTGAATCTCGGTTGGAATGTAATCCAAATTTATTAATTTTTCTTCCACTAATTCACGAATGTAATGAAATCTAATGTCAATATGCTTAGTACGTGAATGCTTTGAATCGGATTTTTAGAGATATTTATCAGACCGGAATTATCACAAAATAAAATCATAGAATCTTGAGTAATTCCATAATCGCTTAACATTCGTTTCATCCAAACAAGTTGAGTACATGCATTTCCAAAGAAGAATGTATTCACCTCGTGATTGATAGCGATATAGAACTTTGCTTCTTGCTAAACCAAGAAACAAGACAATTTCCAATGTAGAAACAACCACCACTGGTTGATTTCCTATCATCAATGTTTCCAAATTGATCGGCATCTGCGTGCAGGCTAATTGAACATTAGTCTCATGTGGATACCAGAGACCCAATTTAGTAGAACTTGCGACATAACGCATAATCCGCTTAACAATGAGTTAAGTGAGATTCTTTAGGATTTGATTGATAACGAGCACAAATACCAACACTCAAAGCAATATCTGGTCTACTAGCAGTTAGATAAAGTAAGCTACCAATCAAACTACGATACAATTTAGGATCCACATCATTACCTGTAGAGTCTTTTGAGAGTCTTACAGTTGTACTCATTGGAGTATCAAAATTTTTACCTTTCTCAAATCCAAATTTTTTAATTAAACTCTGAGCATATTTGGTTTGTGAAATAAATATTCCATCAGGTTGTTGTTTTACTTGCAATCCTAGGAAATAGTTTAATTCTCCAACCATGCTCATTTCGAATTTAGACTTCATCAAATCTGCAAACTCAACAGTCATGTTAGTACAGGTTGATCCATAAATAATATCGTCAACATATATTTGAACCATTAGAATATCATCGTTATATTTCTTAACAAAGAGTGTCTTATCAACACACCCCATCTGAAAGTTATGACTCAGTAAAAACTTAGTCAATTTTTCGTACCATGCTCTGGGAGCTTGTTTCGAGACCATAGAGAGCTTTCTTAAGACGATACACATGATCAAAATTTAGGATCTTCAAACCACAGTAGGTTGTTCAACATATACCTCTTCATGTAAATCACCATTCGAAAGGCACTCTTAACATCCATTTGATAAATTTTAATTTTCTTAAAACATGCAATGGAGATAAAAGTCGATTGATTCAAGACGAGCCTACGAGGGCAAATGTTTCATTATAGTCAATACCTTCGATTTGTGTATATCCTGTACAACTAGTCTTGCTTTATTTCGAATAATATTTCCAAGCTCATCGAGTTGTTTTTGAAAATCCATTTTGTTCCAATAATATGTTTATCTTTAGGTCTAGGAACAAGTTGCCAGACATCATTTCTGACAAACTGATTAAGTTCTTCTTGCATCGCAAGAATCCAATTTTCATCAGAAAGTGCTTCTTTTACGTTACCGGTTCAATCTGGGATGTAAAGCATACGTAGTTACATATGTCCTCTAATTGTCTACGAGTGCGCACACCAAAGGTGAGAGGGTTTCCAAGTATTTGAGAGGTTGGATGATCTTTAACGGTCCTTAATTCAGATTAGTTTCACTTGATGAAGTTTCTTGTTTTTCAAGTATAAGAACTTCATCATTATCTAAACTAGGGACAGGTGTCTTCAAAAGATCGTCAATCACAACATTTATTGACTCTTGAATCACACCGGTCCTGTTGTTCAGAACACGATAAGCACGACTGTTTAAAGAATAACCTAAAAAGATCCCTTCATCACTTTTAGTGTCGAATTTTCCCAAATTTTCACGGTCACGCAAAATATAGCACTTCTTTGCCAAAAATTCAAAATATTTGACAGAAGGCTTTTTCTCAAACCACATTTCATAAGCCGTTTTATTATTAGATTTACAAATATAAACACGGTTAATAATGTAGCAGGCTGTATTCACTGCTTCAGCCCAGAGATTCCTAGGTAGCTTCATGCTATTTAACATAACACTTCCCATTTCTTGAAGCACTCTATTCTTCCTCTCGACAATTCCATTTTGTTGAGGAGTTTTAGGTGCAGAGAATTCATGCGATATTCCCTGATCGCTACAAAATTTCTCAAAACCGCTATTTTCAAATTCAGATCCATGATCACTACGGATCTTGCTGACTTGAGAACATTTTTCAGTTTGAATCCGTTTTATAATCTTTTTCACTTCATCAAGGGTTTCTGATTTATCTTTCAAGAATGAAACCCAAGTGTATCTTGTATAATCATCTACAATAACTAAGATGTACTTTTTGCCACCTCGACTTTCCGTTCTTGTTGGTCCTATAAGATCCATATGGAGAAGCTCGAGTGGTCTTGTGGTGATATTGGAGTTCACCTTTTGTGAGAGCTCCTAGTTTGTTTACCATCTTGGCATTCACCACAGATCTTGTCTACTTTTTGCATTTTAGGTAGACTTTTTATTAGTTCACTTTTGCTCAATCAGTATAAATTTCGGTAGTGTACATGTCCAAGGCGTTTATGCCATAAATCTGTCTCATCGGTATGGACCATGTAGCACGTTTGATTAGATGAGCTACCATTGCTTACAATATAGCAGTTTTGAAGTTCTGCGACCAGTTAATATTACTGAACCCTTTTCATTTGTAATTTCACAACCTTGATTAGAAAATTTAACATTATGGTTGTTATCGCATATTTGAGATATGCTCAACAAGTTGTGTTTTAAACCCTCAACATATAACACATTTTTAAATAAGGGAAGGTTATAGAGTTGGACCGTACCTTTGCCAATTATCTTGCGAGTTGCTACCATCACCAAATGTGACTGACCCATCATCATATCTTTAAGATCGGTGAATAGAGCTTTGTCGCTTTGTCATATGTCCGGAGCATCCACTGTCTAGGTACCATTTTGAATGGCTTGTAGCTTTGAAAGCAGTGTGAGCAACCAAACAAGTAACCTTGGGAACCCATTTCAGTACTGTTTTGGGTTTAGGAGAATAATTGGTCTTCTTTTGTTTATAGTTATTAGAGTGACCTACTGAGTTAGATTTTAATAGCTCCTTAAGTAAATCAATAATTTTTTCAGCTAGCGGGTTTCGAATCTGATTTTTGAAATTTATATAACTGCTTTTGTGTTTTTGAAAGGTTTTTGTATTTTTAGAAAAAACTTGATTAGTACCTTTTCCTTTTGAGTTAGAAGTCTCTCCTTTCACAAAAATGGAAGGAGCATTCTTCTGTTTAGGAGATGTGTTTTTGTCAAAGCCCAACCCGGATCGATCACCACATTTTCTTGATCCGGATAATAATTTCTCTAATTTTGGATCACCTTGGGCATATCTCCATGTGTCCTTCAAACTCAAAAGAGAAGATACTTCATCTTTAAGTTTCTCATTTTCATTTCAAATTTTCAACTAGAGAGGTTTTGAATTCTAAATCACACTTTGATTTTTCAAAACAATCTGAAATTTGAGATTTTTCTAAAACAAGGATTTCAAAACATTCTTTAAGTTTAAAGAACTTTTCTTTTGAAGTTTAAGTTTGACAATTTTTACAACTTTCTTTATATAAGGCATTGTAAGCATCTTGTAGATCTTCATCATTTTCATGATCACTATCCAAATTTTCTTCACTTGTTGAATCATCGTGATCTGAAAAGGTAAACTTGGCTAGAGTCATAAGGGCCTTAAGTTCACTGCCCGACTCGGTTTAATTTTCTGATTCGAAGAGGCTTAATCGAGACGATTCATCCCAAGTAGCCAACATACCCTTCCTTTTGGATCTGTCCTTTTTAGGACATTTGTTTGCTAAATGCCCATATTCTTGATTGTAACATTGACTATCTTTCAATGACTTCCAAGATTTAGACTTAGGTTTAGAACGTTTCTTTTCATTTGCCTTTTGAAAGTCAACTCTTTTCTTACTTTTGAAAATCTTATAAAACTTTTTTGCCAAAAGGGCCATATCATCTTCAGACTTTTCTGAATCTGAATTTTCTTGAGTAATACTTTTAGATGACTTCAAAGCAATAGACTTACCTTTAGGAGCTTTAAAACTTAATTCATAGGTTTGCAAAGAACCAACTAATTCTTCTACCTTCATATTGTCCGTATCACGAAGTTCCTGGATTGCGGTTACCTTTGAATTGAACCGTTCAGGAAGAGAGCGTAGTATTTTTGCACACACTTTACTTTCTGAGATCTTTTCACCAAGACCCCACATAGAGTTTACAATGTCATTCAATCTAGTGTAAAAGTCCATAAACATTTCATTTTCCTCCATATGAATTTCTTCAAATTTAGTTGTGAGGAGTTGGACTTTAGATTTCTTGACAATTGTTGTACCTTCGTGTGTCATTTCTAAAATATCCCAGGCTTGCTTTTGCAGTATCACGAGGATATGATTCTTTTGAACTCATCCTGATGATAGTGCGCAGATGATGCATTTAGTGCTTTAGCATTAGCACTACTCTCATTTTTCTCAAGTGTGGTCCATTGGAAATATGGTGTAATTTTCATAGATTTTGAACCATCAACACCAGAGTTACTTCCATGGTAGGAGGATTCCATTCGATCACGTGGCTAGCCACACACTTTCATCCATTGATCCGAGGAAGATTCTCATTCGGCTTTCCAATAGGCATAGTTGGAGCCATCAAAAGGTGGAGGCCTAGTAATGGCGAAAGGCTATCAAAATTTGACATCTTTTTATATAGCTTAGATCGTTAGCTCAGAATTAAATCCAAATAAAAAGCAACAAAAATGAGCTATTAGGCTCTGATACCACTTGAAAAGGCCAAGCTATATGTCCTAGAGGGGGGGGTGAATAGGACTATGCCAAATTTAAAAAATAAATCAAATGGAACTAAAGTAAATCAATACCCTTACAATAATGAATCAATTCACAATGCTAAATATAAATCACCTTGATAAATAATTATTGAGAGATTGATACAAATTTAGTTCTAAGGACAACCTTACACCATAATAAACAAGGGCTTATGGTAGGACAACCTTATTTCTAGAACCTCTTTTGAATCAAGAACTCAATGTTAATATAAGTAAATGAAATAGCAAGGAATTGAAAATAAATGCGAGTAAAGATCTAAATTATTACAACAATCCCCACACTTGCTTGAAAATGTAAATAGTTACAACATTCACATCCACTTGTACATTCCACACAATCGAATGATAAAAGATATGAAAATTAAGCAAGTATTCAATCCACAAGACAAAGAGTTATAGTGGTTCGCCTGTGTGTACACCAACTGTTTTACAACAGCCACACAAAATGCTACTCCACTCCTAATATCCTCACACAGGGGATATTAGCGTTCACTATCAAATAGGTTTTCACAGGTTCACCAAAAACCTTTACAATTGTGTCTTTTTCACTTGGGCTTACACAATTCAAAAACCCCTTTTTCTGAGTTTTCTGGTTTTCCTCAGACAACCAATACAATGAGATTTTTCTGGCTCAACCTCAAACAAAACCAAAAATAAATGAATTTTACAGAATTGTAAAATACCTGGATTTCTCCTTTAGCAGCCCGGTAGAACCAATCGGAGTAGATGATTGAATATCAAAGTTCAATTTCCAATACTCACATTCATAGGGTTCTAAATTCTAATAGATTTTAGATTTTGACTTGTTGGGCGTAGCTATATTTGATTTTGATTCCAAGAAGAAGGAATAATATAATTCCTCTTTTCAAATAAGATTGGAATAGAGAAACAAAATCAAATTAAATAAGCTAGCAAAAAGGAATATTAAATAAGCACAAATTAGCTTAAAATAAACACAGACTTATCTCAGAGTGATTACTTGAAAATTCTTGAAAGGAATGGAGTTCGGATGTAAAAACTCGAATTTCGTGTTCAATTTATAGAAGAAAAAATCATTCCTACGACCGGGTCTTAGAAACCTAGGGTGGTCGTAGCTCTAACAATTTTTGAAAAATTGAGCGCGATCTTTGAAAGCCGTTCCACGACGGTCGTGTGTACCCTACGACCGGTCGTGGGACACCTACGACCCGTCGTGGGTCACCTACGACCGGTCGTAGGACCATGAAATAGGTTCTTTGGATTTTCGGTCGTAGCTCCACGGCCCGATCGTGGACGAGTCGAAGCCAACCTACGACCGGTCGAAGGACCTCCGGGATCGGTCGTGGGCGTTCCAAAAAATCCGAAAAATCTTCAACTAATTAGGGTGTCGTGGAATTTCTTGGACTAGTCGAACCAATGCTAGGGCGGGTCGAACAAGAGCTAGGATGGTCTTGGAACGTACCAAGCTCATGTAAAATAAACATTTGATTTATGTATCCAAAATGACCTACTTAAAGGGTCAACCTAAGGTCATTCAAACCTGAAATATGTCGTATGGACATTGAACTTCAACCATTCAATGAATGTAGATTGTTTGAACCAATATCAGGCTTGAAATCTTGAACAATATCAGGCTTGAAGTCTTGAACAATATCGGCTTGAACCTTTAACTTCGACATCTTGAGCTTTGACATCTTGAGCTTCAACTTGTAGCTTTTTGAACTTTAAGAAGTATTTAAGCAGTGTCTTGAATAAAAATCATCATACCAGCACAAGACACAGATAGATGTTTTGACATAACAAAATTTGACAACCAAAGGAGTATGAGACCATAACCCTTACAGGTTCACTATGATGTTTGGTAAGCAATCCACTTGGTTCACCGTCTTTTTCCTGCTATGTTATGACATGAGGTAGAAGATGCGAAAGTTTCGTCAATCAGGTGGGCCGCACAATCTAAATAAGTGGAAATTGACACTCACCATTAAGTGAAATCACGTAAAAGTTACGTGACTTGCTGTGATATTAAGTGGGGTCCACTATGATGTTTGGTAAGCAATCCACTCCGTTCACCGTCTTTTTCCCGCTATGTTATGACATGGGGTAGAAGATGAGGAAGTTTCATCAATCAGGTGGGCCGTACAATCTAAATAGGTGGAAATTAACACTCAACGTTAAATCTATTTGTTAAATAGTAGCATACATGGCTCTAGCCTTATTTACAGATTTACCATCAATTTCTCAATCACCTTCCGGTGTTAGTTATGTTAGCATACATCGTCCAAACTGTAAGTGCTATAGTTGATAGCTTCACTATATTGTCAAATTTGTGATGCCAAAGACACTGTATGTATCTTGTTATGAAGCTTGAAGCTTGCATGTGTAAAGAACAAAGCTCTACTCATGATTTGTCAAGTCAAGACAAATGTCTCACAAGATTAGCTTCGATAGACAAGCAATGTTCACAAGTCAAGAAGACTCGAGAATGTGAGAATGTTCGACTTAGTTCAAGACTTAAGATTTCAAGAAGCTTTCAAGTTCAAGCTACACCAAGATCTCAAGTTTCATTATGCTCAAGGTTACTCATCTTTAAGTTTCAATGTCCTTACTTCACTATTGAGGTATGACTGACCTTAGGTTGACCTTTAAAGTAGGCCATTTTGGATACATAAGTCATATCTTTTATATACGTGAGTTTGGTCTATTCTAAGACTAGTCCTGGACTTTGTTCGACTAGTCCTAGCTCTGCTTCGACCTGTCCTAGAATTGCAGAACCAGTCGTAAGTTTGTTGAAAAATTTCAGATTTTTTATTAAGCCTCGACCAGTCCTGGGGTCTGTTCGACTAGTCGTATGAACAGCGTCGACTGCTTGTTCGATCAGTTGTAGACCTACGATTCAAACTACAGCAATGAAATTCAATTTATTTCGACCAATCGTGAGCAACCTTCGACCAGTCGAAGGTGTCCTTCGACCAGTCGTAGACTACCTACGACTAGTCGTGAAACTGTCTTATCTTATCGCGCTCGAATTTTCAAATATCTATTGGTCCTACGACCAGTCGTAGTGTCTTAAGACCAGTCAAAGACATGATTTTCTCACCTATAAATAGAGCACAAATCTCAGAATAAAACAGAAAATTCAAGCTAATTTAATTCATCCTTCTGAGAGATAAGTCTGCGCTCTATTTAAGCTAAGTGTGCATATTTAATATTTTCTTCCTTTAGCTTTTTAAATTGATTTTGTTTCTTGTATTCCAATCTAACCTGAATAGAGGAAGTTTGTTTTCCTTTGTCTGGAATCAAAATCAATTAAAGCTAGCCCATCTGTTTTAATTTAAAATCTATTAGAACTTAGAACTATTATATAGTGAGTATTGGACATTGAACTTCGACATTCAAATCTCTACTCCGACTTGGTTCTTCCGGGCTGCTACAACAAAGAAGAAAAAATAGGTATTTAACATTTTCTATAATTCACTTTATTAGTTTTATTTGAGGTTAAGCCAAAAAAATCCCAAAGTTCTTGGTTATCTAAGGAGAGCCAGAAAACTCAGAAGTAAGAGTTTTTGAATTGTGTAAGCCCTTTGAAAAGACACAATTGTGAAGGTTTTAGGTGAACCTGTGAAACCTATTTTGATAGTGAATGTTAATATCCCTTGTGTGAGGATATTAGGAGTGGAGTAGCAAGCTGTGTGGCTGTTGTTTAACAGTTAGTGAACACACAGGCAAACCACTATATATCGGTGTATTTTGTGATTTGAATGCTCTTTTAATTTCTGTATCTTTAATCATTCAAATTTGTGAAATATATATATGGATGTGAATGTTGTAATATTTACATTTCAAGCAAAGTGGGGAATGTTGTAATAGTTTAGAATTTATTTCTTGTTATTTCTTTTAATTCCTTTTTGTTTGAGTTTTGATATTCAATTTGTTCTAGTAAGGTTGTCCTGCCATAAACCCTTGGTTTTTATGGTGCAAAGGTTGTCCTTAGAACAACATTAGTATCAAGCTCTTTATTTTAATGTTGCTTTACATTCCTGTATTGTAGTTTGTTTTATTTTGTTGGCTATCCTATTTCTTATTTTCCGCTGTTATTATTTTAATTTAGCACAATCCTATTCCCTCCCCTAGGACATATAGCTTGGCCTTTTCAATTGGTATATGCTAAAATCCCAGAAAGTAAAGTATGTGCTAAATACTACGCTCACTTCCTAAACGATTCAACTCTAAAGTAACCACAATCCAGGAACTTCGTGATACGGACAATATGAGGGTAGAAGAGTTGGTTGGGTCTTTACAAACCTATGAGTTAACTTTTAAAGCTCCTAAAGGTAAATCAGTGGCCCTTTAGTCTTCCAAATGTATTTCTCAAGAAAATTCTGATTTTGAAAATTTCAAAGACGATATGGCTCTTTTAACGAAAAAGTTTTACAAGATTTTCAAAAGTAAAAAGAAGGTTGATTTTCGAAAATCAAATGATAAGAAAATATCTAAATCTCGGAAATCTTTGAAGATAGTCAATGTTACAACTGCCAAGAATATGGGCATCTAGCAAACAAGTATCCTAAAAAGGACAAACCTAAAAAGAAAGGAATGTTGGCTACTTGGGATGAATCTTCTGGCACTGAAGCATCTTTTAAATCAGAAGATTCTGAAAACGAGTCGGGCAATGAAGTTAAGGCCCTTATGACTCTAGCCAAGTTCACTTTTTCAGATCATGATGATTCAACCAGTGAAGAAAATCTGAAGATCTTCAAGATGCTTATAATGCCTTATACAAGGAAAGTTGTAAAATTGTCGTAAAACTAAAACTTCAAAAAGAAAGGTTTTCAGTGCTTAGAGAAAGATTTGAATCTCTTGTTTTAGAAAAATCTCATCTTTCAGATTGTTTTGAAAAATGCAAATGTGATCTAGATTTCAAAACCACCCTTATTGAAAATCTAAAATCTGAAAATGATAAACTTGAACTTGAAGTCTCCTCCCTTTTAAATTTAAAGGATACATGGAGGTATGCCCAAGGTGATCCTAAATTAGAAAAACTTTTAACTGGATCAAGAAAATGTGGCGACCGATCCGGTTTGGGCTACGACAAAAATATTCCTCCTAAACAGAAGAATACTCCTCCCAAGTTTGTAAAAGGAGAATCCTCTAATTCAAAAGAGAAAAGTTCAAATCAAAAGTTTTCTTTTCAATCTTTCAAAACTAGAGGTAACCATATCAATTACAAAAATCAAAACCAAAACCTTTTAGCTGAAAAAATAGTTGATTTGCTTAAAGAGCTCTTAAAATCTAACTCAGTGGGTCACTCGTACAAAAATTACAAATACAAGAAGACCAACTATACTCCTAAACCCAAAACAGTAATGAAATGGGCTTCTAAAGTTACCTGCTTAGTTGCCCACACTGCTTTCAAAGCTTCAAGTCATTCGAAGTGGTACTTAGACAGTGGATGCTCAAGGCATATGACTAGTGATAAAGGTTTATTCACTGATCTCAATGACATGACTGATGGTTCAGTCACTTTTGGTGATGGAAGCAACTGCAAGATTATGGGCCAAGGTATGATTCAACTTCATAACCTCCCTTTGTTCAAAAATGTTTTATATATTGAAGGCCTAAAACATAACTTGCTTAGCATATCTCAAATATGCGACAATAATCATAGTGTGAGATTTTCTAATCAAAGTTGTGAGATTCTAAATAAGAAGGGTTCGGTAATATTAACTGGACGTAGAACGTCTAAAAACTGCTATATTGTAAGCGAATCCAGCTCAACTAGTCAATCTTGTTACATGGTCCATACAGACGAGACTGATTTATGGCATAAACGTCTTGGACATGTACACTACCGAAATTTATATAAGTTTAGCAAACGAGAACTTATAAGAGATCTATCTAAACTTCAAAAATTAGATAAAATTTGTGACGAATGCCAGATTGGCAAATAAACAAGGAACTCACACAAAAAGGTGAACTCTAATGCCACATTAAGACCACTCGAGCTTCTCCATATGGATCTGATAGGACCTACTAGGACGGAGAGTCGAGGTGGCAAAAGATATATCTTGGTAATTGTAGATGATTTTACTAGATATACATGGGTAGTCTTCTTAAGGGACAAATTTGAAACCCTTGAATAAGAAAAGTTCTCAAATGGATTCAAACTAAAAAAGGTTCTCAAATTAGTAAGATTCGTAGTGATCATGGATCTGAATTTAAGAATAGCGGTTTTGAGAAGTTCTGTAATGACCAGAGAATATTACATGAATTCTCAGCCCCCAAAACTCCACAACAAAATGGTATAGTTGAAAGGAAAAATAGAGAGCTTCAAGAAATGGCTAATATCATGTTGAATAGCATGAAGCTCTCTAAGAATATTTGGGCTGAAGCTATCAATACAACTTGTTATATCATTAACTGGGTTTACACTTGTAAAGGGAGTAATAAAACGGCATATGAAATGTAATTCGATAAAAAACCTATTGTCAAATACTTTCGAGTTTTTGGCAGCAAGTGCTATATCTTACGAGATCATGAAAATCTGAGAAAGTTTGATACGAAGAGTGATGAAGAGATCTTTTTTAGGATATTCTTTAAATAGTCGAGCTTATAGAGTTCTGAACAAAAGAACCGGTGTGATTCAAGAGTCCATTAATGTAGTCATTGATGATCACTTAAATACACCAGTCTCAAATACAGATAATGATGAAGTTCTTGTAATTGATAAACCTGATACTTCATCTAATCAGACTATTTCTGAGTTAACGACTGTTAAAGATCATCCAACTACACAGATTCTTGGAAACCCTCTCACTAGTGTTCGTACCCGTAAACAACTTGAGGATATATGTAACGCCCTGAAAATCGGGGGTCGAGTAGCAACGCAACTCCTGAGTTCCAAAACATCACTTATACAACATAAATGATTATGATTAAATGTTGTCTGTGTTAGTGCATTAATTATGAGTGGGATTATACCAAAACAGTAATTCATACTCCAGATCAGGTTGTAAAACACAAGCGAAAGACTAAAAGATATAAATAAACGTATATAAGTCAAAAGATCACGATCGGTCTCCAGACTATGAACATAACACTGAGTCACTGTGTATATGATATATTACATATATTATTACAAAAGTCAAAAGTCTCAAAAATGGATCAACTGTAATAAAACCCTGTAGCCCCGTCAATCCGGATAGCCTAAGCAAAGCCATCGGAGAACTGCATGTAAGATTACTTGTAACGCCCTGAAAATCGGGGGTCGAGCAAAGCTCAGCTCCCGAGTTCCAATGCATCACTTATACAATACAGATAATGATGATTATAATGAGAGCATTAAAACATGAATGAGATTATACCAAAACAACATATCATACTCCAAAGACAGTTAAATTTGCAAGCGGAAGACTGTAATAGATATATGAAATATATAAACTGTGGTGAGTCTCCAGAGTGTGATAATGTTACCAAGTACAATTTCAAAATATACCAAATGCGTAAGGTCCTCTAGTCAACATCTCTGTAACCCCGTCGATCAAGAGACGGCTCACATGAAGCCGTCAGAATACAGCACATACAAGAAGGTATCATCATCGTCGCAAAAGTCCGGCTCTGCCTCATAAGCATCGCCATCACCTGCGGCTACAACAGGGTCTGGTTGGTGTGTACAACACTGTCCCGTAACGTGGGAGTGAGTGATCAACTCAGTGGAATAATAAAGCATAGGTTAACATGTTATCAATTCAGTCAAGCAGTAATGATAAAGCAGTACAATCAACATTCTTAAGTACTGTAATTAATGCAAGGATGAGATGCGATTATGATGCATGCCCTCGCCAACATACTCCCTCGTGCGGCACCATCTTACGTCTATGGCATGCTATCACGCTCAGTGCTCCATATCTTCCAGGCACATGCAATGCGATGATGAGCATGATTACCAAGTTGTTATTAGTCCATTTCAAATAGCAGTATTGGGAAACTAAGGTACCTTCCTTATATCATTTCTAAATAATGATCCATTCTAGGGTTGTCAATCCTAGATAATCTCATACGATAGTATGGTTCTAGGTCGCTGCAAGGGCTGTCAGGGTTGTTACATGGAATTGTTGCACCACTCCCCCATCACCTTATCAATACAGGCCTAGTTTATACTCTGTTTACTACAGGAAGGCTCATCACCTCTCCGTAGATTCAAAGTATACTCGAGGTCACTACACCGGGTACGGTCAGGGCTACCAAGGCTATTACACGAAATCGTTGCACCACTCCCCCATCACCTATCAAAGCAGTGTAGGCCGACAGCTCGAATATAGTGCCTTATACCACCATAATCGGCTCATGAGTCTGGTTGCTCAACGGTCACTATGGGGAGGCTCGTGGCCCCAACATAGGCCGACAGCTCGACCACGGTGTCCCATACCACCATGCCCGGCTCATGAGTCTTAGCGGATTGAGGTACCACGGTTAACGGGATTCCACTGGTAAGGTTAGTACCTTAGGTTCAAACAAAGGCGTCCAAACATGGTGAACATACATAAGACAGATCGGGTTACTTGACGAGCCTGACTAGCACGAGCACACAACCAACTGAATGACATAAAGTGCATACGCACTTCGCGTGGCCTAACCACTGTCGCCAACTGAAGTATGACTCGGGTTCGTCAAACACATCCTACGTGGCGAATGAAACTCAACCACGAACTCAAGTTTGTTACCGATTACCTGGACTATAATCATAGCCCCAACCACAATCGATCCTTATTCAGAAGCATGTAGAGTAAATTAGAATAAACAAAGTAATTCAAGCATGTTAACAAGCATGTCATAAAGCATGTTATAAAGCACAACATAAGCAGGAAATACAAACACATATATTCCATAAGTAAGCGGTTAAATTAAACAACCAACATGGAGGAAATCATATACATCTCTAAGGTAGCTGAGAATCCTATCTCAACCCCTACCTAAAGCACAATCCTCTAAGTACTTACTCTTACAAGCATTTTTACAAACTCTTAGGATACACTCTTTCAACATACATAGCGTATACTAGCCAAAAACATGTATTAGGGCGAACCCTTTTGCCAAGTAAGTATTATACACATATATAGCATGTTCATACAGTGATTAATCATGGCAAGCACACTTGCAAAATTTATACGTATACGATACTTTCTACAAATACGAGGAATACAGTATATTCAACATAGTTAACGTCTAACCAAAAAATGAAACGGACAACACTTTGTACATGTGCAATAACATACAGATCATAAATCTATCATTATCTGACATTGAAAGCATTGAAAACCATAACCTATACGTCTAAAGTCCGCACCTTTTGTCGTAGAATCGTAACGAATATGCTAAAATCTCTAAGCCTTCGTCTACGGTGATTAGGCAACCTAAATCATGAAACGGGTCAGCTATTACATCACCTACACTCTTGGAAACCCTAAAACAACTTAGGGTTAGGTTTTCTTACCTAGAAATGAAGTCGGAATAGCTAGAAAGGCAATTAGATCTTGATGGTTAAGCACGTATGATGGTAGGATAGAGCACCAGGATCCTTCACCCACTTCTCCCACACTCTCTCTCTTTTCTCTCTTCTCTCTTTTAGGTTTTCTCAAATTCGTATGGAATGAGAGAGTGAGGGTTTAAGGTCCTTATATAGGCCCAAAACACTCCAAAATATACTCCAGGTCAAGGTATACTTAGGTTATAACCAAAGTGAGGTTGTTTCGTCTCAACAAAGCACTTCCGGAAGCCCCCCTTGAGCCAAAGGTCGGACTTAAGCTCACAGACATTGGATCTAGGTCGAGTTATGTTTTCGGTCCGATCGGATTTACAGATCGCCCATGGCGGACCAGTTTCAGTTCAACGGTCACCGAAACTCTATCAAGGTTACAAGTACACTGCCATGTGTATGAAATTTCTCCTGATCCGAGGGTGTATTTAGGTCAGACGGTCTGATTACTTATATCGGGCTCGCAAGTGACAAGTCTCAGATTACTTAAATGAGACTTGATTTCTTAAGAAATCTACATTTTCTCACACTCTTCACTCCGGGCTCATGCAAATAGCCCCAGGACACTATCTGAATTTGATTTTCGAGATGGTTGTTAACCCTAGCAAGGTGGTCCTAACCGTTTAACTTCGTGTTAATCGGACTTTCGACATGCGGTCCAGATCTGATACGGAGTTTCGTGATGCTCCCGAGAGCAACTGGGTAATGAGATTAATCCTAGATTTTAGGGTAACCTAGCGTCAATGATTCTACAAGTTTTGGGTCTTGCAGATTGTATTTAAAGTGATTAGTGCGGATTTTGTAGCTAATCTAGTTTAGCACTTAGTTAATTTTGTCTAATTCCTAAAGGATTTGATCCTGAGTTATTTCTGCCTGAGGTGATACTCGGGTCTTTGTACGGATTTCTAAAGTATTGTTCTTCATCACCTAAACTTTAAGATTCATGCCTAATATGAAAGTACTTAGAAAGATTTAAAGAACGAGGTGGTGCGAGGTAAGATTTGTGAAGGAAAAGGGTTAAAAAGCGATTTTTAGATTATGGGATTGGGTTCTGACAAGTTAATAAGGTGTTAGGATCGACCCATTTCCTAAGGACGTCTAATTCCAGGTTGACAAAAATCCAAGATGTTACAATCTACCCCCTTTAAAAATAATTTCGTCCCCGAAATTGGCTAAAGGTAATAAGTAAGAATTTTATTATTTCATTTGCCTAAGACTTATTGATTTCAAGTTTATATGCATGGTAGGGTGTATATTGTGCATGCTAGTATAGTATATTTTAGGCACTACCCCCCTTAAAAATTTATTTCTTTTATCCCTTGCTTATCCCCTAACAGGTTGATACAATTTATTCCGTCATCTATTTGACGTCTTGACGACAATTCCCAACTATTTAGAGTAAGATAGTTGTTTTCAATGTTTGACCAACACGGAGAGACAGTTATAGTGGGCTCGATCCCGATACATCGATCATCTACCTGGCCAGGGTAGAAAGCTCATTGTATCCCTTCCTAGTCTTGGTGGCTCTTGGTCTTTTGCTCGGCCAAGCAGTGAGTCCATTGGTAATCGCCCAGGATTGAGAATTGGGTCAAGCCGCGAATGCTTCGCAGTTTATATTTTAGTAACTCCGTAGACCGATCACTCTAAAAAACGTAGGGAATGTCCATCATTGAAAGGTTCAAATGTCCTATTTCTCGGGTTGCCCTTTAGGTCTTAGTCTAAGAGAGTCCTCGTTATTATCTATGTCTGAGGTAGGGGTGAATCAATACCTTAGTAGCTCATCCTAAAATGGTTTCTCATAGTAGAACGTGCTAGGGCTTCTATTCTGTTCGTATTCAACGAGCACAGTTGTAAATGCGTTGACCTTGGCTATTGTAACTCAGTTCACACCCGGCCTATATCGTTAATACGAATTGGTTACTACTTAAACCCTAATTGCTTTCTTTCTAGTAACTCCATTATTGAGGTTCTAAGGAAGATTCAGATCCTCTCTGGTGACCTAACCTACGTATAACCAGGATCAATTTCCTTCGATCCTGGGCCAGTGGGGCAAGGGTCCACCACGCTTCCGCTGCGTCACCCAGACTAAAGATGTATAGATTGACTTAACTAGATTAAGCTCTTAACATTCTATCCCCCTTAAAAATATTTCTACTCTAAGGGCTCAAGAATCGATGTCCTGATCCGTATGTCAGAACAAAGTGTACTTTAAAACCTATCCCTGAGCTGTAACCAGTAGCCTAGTCTTAATTTAGGAGTAGCGGTAATCCACTAGTTGTACTCCAAAGTCTATGCTTATACACTAGATGATTTTGTACTCTTTCTAATATAAGAAATTATCTTATCGCTTAGGGTCAAAGTTGTCTGATCGGAATTAGGTTACCCGAACTTGAATTTAACTATGCTTGAGCATTTCACACATGTTCATACTAGCTAAGAGGATCCTAAGGTTCACATTATTAATTTGTTGGATTTTCTATATGGTCAGGTCTGTCGAAATCTATGAAAAGGCCTAGCTATATGTCCTAGAGGGGGGTGAATAGAACTATGCCAAATAAAACTTATAACAGCGGAATTAAAAAGAATATGATAGCCAAAATAAATTACAATGTAGGAAAGTAAAACACTCTCAAAATTCAGATCTTGGGAGGTTAATACAAATGTTGTTCTAAGGACAACGTTTCACCAAAAACCAGAGTTTATGGTAGGACAACCTTATTTCTAGAAAGATCTTTGTATCAAATCTCAAACCAAAGAGGAATACAGAAATAAGCACAAACTGAACTAAAATAAATTGTAATCACAAATGTATTGTTCTAGGGATAGCCATACACCATAAAAATGGCAGGGCAACCTTGCTGGAACAACTTTAAAGGAAATCGAATTTCAAGTAGATAAAGGAATAGCAGAAAATAAATTCTAAATTATTACAAAATTCCCACAATGCTTGAATTAAATGATTACAACATTCACCACCATACATACATCCCACTAATAAATCATTCAACCACAACACAAGGGATTATAGTGGTTCGCCTGTGTGTTGACCAACTGTTAAACAACAGCCACACAGAATGCTACTCCACTCCTAATATCCTCACACAAGGGATATTAGCGTTCACTAACAAAATAGATTTTCACAGGTTCACTCAAAACCTTTACAATTGTGTCTGTGGGCTTACACAATTAAAAAAAAAAAAACCCCACTTCTGAGTTTTCCTGGCTCTCCTCAGATAACCAATACAATAAGATTTTTCTGGTAAATCTTGAAAAAAACCAAAATAGAAAGGAATTTACAATTAAATGTAAAATACCTGATTATCTCCTTTGTTGTAGCAGCCCGGTAGAACCAAGTCAGAGTAAATGATTGAATGTCCAAGTTCAATGTCCATACTCAATTACAATGGTTCTAGTTCTAATAGATTTTAAATTAAACCAAATAGGGCTTGCCTTAATTGATTTTGATTTCAAAGAAAGGGAATAACAATTCCTCTTATCAAATTAGATTGGAATAGCAGAAACAAAATCAATTAAATAAAGCTAAAGAAAGAGAATATAAAATAAGCACACTTAGCTTAGATGGAGCATAGAATTATCACTCAGAAGTTTGACGAAGATTGGCTTGAATGGATTAATTAATTCACTGAATTCTTTTGAGATTCGTGCTCTATTTATAGGTAAGCAGATCGCGTCTTCGACTAGTCTAGGGAGCTCTTCGACTAGTCGAAGAAGTAACAGATTTGAAAAAAATCGGGCGCGATAAGCTTTGACCGTTCTACGACTGATTGAAGGTCTCCTTCGACTGGTCGTAGGTCACCTTCGACTGGTCGAAGACCCTGTAAATAATTGCTGGACTTTTAGTCAAAGATTTTTGACTGGTTGAAGATGCAGTCGACACTGTTCCTTCGACTGGTCGAACAGATTCCTGGACTGGTCGAAGCCTAACAGAAAATATCCGAATTTTGTAACAAACTCACGACTGGTCGAGGGATTTCTTAGACTGGTTGAAGCAAAGCTAAGACTAGTCGAAGAAAGCCTAGGACAAGTCTTTGAACTGCCCAAACTCATGTGACATATACATATGACTTATGTATCTAAAATGGCCTACTCCTAAGGTCAACCTATGGTCAATCAAACCCCAATCATGAAGTAAGGACATTGAAACATTAGGAACAACTGACCTTGAAGTTTAAGCCTTGAAGTCTTGATGTAGCTCAATCACCAAATCTTGATGTAGCTCAACCTTGGGTTCTTTACGAACGGCCTTATACGCTTCTTGAAGTCTTACATTCTTGAGACTTGTCTTGTGAGCAATACTTGTAGTCAAGGTTGATCTTTGTACTTGTGAGCTTTGCTGTTGTGAGCTTTACTTGTTCATGAATGTTGATCTTGCAAAGAGCTTCACTTATGCAAGTTATATACTAGTGATTTTGGCATTACAAATTTGACAACCGACAGGGATATAGACTATAGCACTTACAATCTCCCCCTTTGTCAAATTAGTGACAAAACACATAACCAAGATAAACATAAAGTAGAACAACTGGTTAAAGAATCAACTGGCTGGCTTATCTGCAAATTAATATTCAATATTCAACATTCAACCAGTTCAAACCTACTCCCCCTGAGTAACATAACCAATGCTACTCCTCTCACAATCACATCGTTAAGAACAAACCATTCTCCCCCTTTTTGTCACAATATGACAAAGGAAATAACAATAAAGGAGAACTAAATAAATGGATATATGAGAGTAAACATGAGGAGTTACGAGATTATAGCAGAAAAACAGATAGTATCCAACTCAAAATCAGCATAGTTTCACATAAAACAAAAAACCATCATAAAACAAAGAAAGTATCCAACTCAGATCAGTCAACCTAGTGCTAAGTTATAAAGTTATTACAGACCAGAAAATCCCATATAAACTAATCAGAACTAGAACCAGATGACGGAGCAGGAATAAAGGGATCAAGTTGGTGCATGCCTTTGTTCAATCGCCTAAGATATTTGCGCATGTACTTGAATTGTAAATCATGAGCAACAGACATGTTTTCCATCTTTACATTTATATTATCAACTTTACCCTCCAATGCACTCAGACGTGCATCATTATCAGATGTTCAAAATCTGGATCATTTGTTGAATCAGAATCCAGTTCCTCGAAGATGTCATCCATATTAATGTCATCACCAGCTTCTTCATGACCACCACCACCATCACCACCTTGTTCAGGAAGTAATTCCAGCTTCATCTTATTGAGATTAGAATTGTTGAAAATCAGATGATAGATAGGTGCCTCATCAACTGGCATATCGACTAACATATGTGTAGCCAATACAATCATTAAATAGCCAAAAGGAATGTCACTATGACCAGGATGGAGTCTAAACTGAAGAATGAAATGACAGATTAAGGATGGTAAACAAATCTGAGTACCACTAGCAATAGCATGGATAACATGAACCATAAACGAGGTTAAGTCAATTTTATTACCCGAACGAGGATACAGATTAGACACAAAGATTCTGTGAAGAACTCTGTATTTGGGTAACAAATACCTTGCGGGAAGCGCATTCCCTTTTTTAGTCCAGTGAACATCCATGTTGCACAAGTCTCTAGTGAGCATACATTTTTCAGAAACTGAGAGTTTATCAGTCAAATTATGAATAGGAATACCCTCATCATTCACAGGAATGTCCATAAGGGCTGAAATTAAATGACGATCAATATCAAAAGGCCCTTCACTAGTAGATACTTTAAAAGTTAAATTATCCTGTGAGAAGTCACTAATACATGTAAACATGGATTGGGCAATGGATCGGTATGCAAGCCCACCCCAATGTAATAAGTTAACCCAACCTACAGCTTCAAGCATAGGAAGGATGTCAAAATGTGCAATATGATTAATATCAACAGGATGTTCAACAATAACATTACGCGATCTAATGTCCGTAACATAAGATGAATCATCATTGGGATAAGAAGATGACGCTTGGTCGATCTGGAGGAAGAAGAAGGACCACGTGAAGTAGTTTTTCTACCTCTAGTAGCCATTTGCAACAATAATAATAAAGAAATAAGAAGTTGCAAAGGATTGAGAAGTGGGTTTACTCAAAACAGATTTTTCTTAATCCAAACTCCAAATCTCAATGAAATCCAAAATAGAAAGCTTCAAGCTAGAAAAGGAAATAATATAGACACAGATCTGCAAGAAAAACGCAAATGGAATACTAACCTTGAAGAACAAGAATAGTGGGTTTGAAGAACAAGAATAGTGGGTTTGACAAGTCGAAGCTCGGCTCCTTAAAAAAGAAAAACGAAATGAGAAAGAAAGAAAAATCCCCAATTTTTAAGTGATTCCCGAGATCTACGACTGGTCGTGGGTATCTACGACCAGTGGAAGGTCGACTGGTCGAGTATACTCACGACTAGTCGAATAATGTCCAAAAATTCATATTTCTTGCAAATTATACAAAAATTGGATTTCAACCTAGCAAATATATACACTATGATACAAGTAGGCATAAATAATCATTTTAAAAAGCACATGCCAAGATCAAATTTCATCTTTTTAAACCTGCTTTTATCAAGAGGTTTTGTGAAAATATCAGCTCGCTGATCTTCGGTAGGAATATATTCCAGAGATATAACTTTTTCTTCTATCAATTCCCGAATATAATGAAATCTAATGTCAATGTGCTTAGTATGAGAATGCTGAATAGGATTTTTTGAAATATTTATCACACTGGAATTATCACAATGTAATAACATAGAATCCTATTTAATTCCATAATCACTTAGCATTCGTTGCATCCAGACAAGTTGTGTACATACATTACCAGCCGCGATATATTCAGCTTCAGTTGTTGAAAATGATATAGAATTTTGTTTCTTACTAAACCAGGAAACTAGACAATTTCCAATGTAAAAACAACCACCACTGGTTAATTTTCTATCATCTAGATTACCGGCCCAGTCAGCATCCGAGTACCCAGCTAATTGGACACTAGTCTCATGAGGATACCAGAGACCAAGATTTACAGTACTTGCGACATATCTAATAATCCGCTTAACAACAATCAAGTGTGATTCTTTTGAATCAGATTGATATCTTGCACAAATACTAACACTTAGAGAAATATCAGGTCTACTAGCAGTTAAATATAACAAACTACCAATCATACTCCAATAAAGTTTTGAATCAACATTTTTACCATTAGAGTCTTTTGAAAGTTTCAGGGTAGTACTCATGAGAGTATCGAAATTCTTGTCATTCTCAAATCCAAATCTCTTGATTAGATTCAAAGCATACTTAGATTGAGAAATGAATATTCCTTCATGTTGTTGCTTTACTTGCAATCCAAGGAAATAAGTCAATTCCCCAACCATGCTCATTTTGAACTGTGATTTCATCAAATCTGCAAACTCAGTAGTCAAGTTAATACAGGTTGATCCATAAATGATATCATCAACATAAATCTGTACCATTAAGATATGATCATTATGTTTTTTAACAAACAGAGTTTTATCAACAGATCCCATTTGAAAATTATGACTTAAAAGAAATTTTGTTAGTTTCTCATACCATGCCCTAGGTGCTTGTTTTAATCCATAAAGTGTCTTTTTAAGCCGATACACATTATTAGTATTTTTGGGATCTTCAAAACCCATTGGCTGTTCAACACAGACTTCTTCATGTAAATCACCATTTAGAAAAGCACTTTTCACATTCATTTGATATATTTTTATTTTTCTAAAGCATGTAATGGGTATAAATAGTCTGATAGATTCAAGACGTGCTACTGGTGCAAAAGTTTCATCAAAATCAATTCCTTCAATTTGAGTATAACCTTGTACCACTAGTCTAGCCTTGTTTCTAATTATATTTCCACACTCATCAGACTTATTTTTGAAAATCCATTTTGTTCCAATGATGTGTTTATCTTTAGGTCTTGGTACGAGATACCAAACATCATTTCTTACAAATTGGTTAAGTTCTTCTTGCATCGCAACAATCCAGTTCTCATCAGCAAGAGCTTCTTTTACATTAGATGGTTCTATTTTGGATGTAAAACATACATAATTACATATATCCTCAAGTGGTCTACGGGTGCGAACACCGGTGAGAGGGTTTCCAAGAATTTGAGTGGTTGGATGATCTTTAACAGTCCTCAACACAGAGTCAGTCTGATTCGATGAAGTATTGGGTTTATCAATGATTAGAACTTCATCATTATCTGAATTAGTGATTGGCGTATTTAAGTGATCATCAATGACAACATTGATGGACTCTTGAATCACACCAGTTCTTTTGTTCAGAACCCTATAAGCACGACTGTTTAAGGAATATCCTAGAAAAATCCCTTCATCACTCTTTGTATCGAATTTTCTCAAATTTTCACGATCTCGTAAAATATAGCACTTGCTGCCAAAAACTCGAAAGTATTTGTGATGGCTTTTTATTGAACCATAATTAAATAAAATTTGTTTTATTATTATCTTTGCTAGTGTAGACAGGGTTAATAATATAGCAAGCTGTGTTGATTGCTTCAGCCTAAAGATTTTTAGAGAGCTTCATGCTATTCAACATGACATTAGTCATTTCTTGAAGTACCCTATTCTTTCTTTCCACAATTCCATTTTGTTGTGGAGTTTTGGGAGCTAAGAATTCATGTAATATTCCTTGGTCGGTACAGAACTTCTCAAAGTTGCTATTCTCAAATTCAGATCCATGATTACTACGAATCTTACTGATTTGAGAAGATTTTTTAGTTTGAATCCTTTTGAAAACTTTTCTTACTTCTTCAAGGGTTTCAGATTTATCCCTTAAGAAGACTACCCAAGTGAATCTGGTAAAGTCATCAACAATTACCAAGATATACTTTTTCCCACCACGACTTTCCGTTCTGGTAGGTCCATGTGGAGAAGTTCGAGTGGTCTTGATGTGGTATTTGAATTCACCTTTTTGTGTGAGTTCCTTATTTGTTTGCCTATCTGGCACTCACCACATATTTTATCTAATTTCTGAAGTTTGGGTAAACCTCTTATAAGTTCTCGTTTGCTCAATCTATATAAATTTCGATAATGTACATGTCCAAGACGTTTGTGCCATAAATCAGTCTCGTCTGTATGGACCATGTAACATGTTTGATTAGATGAGCTGGATTCACTAATAATATAGCAATTTTCAGACGTTCTACGTCCAGTTAATATTACAGAACCCTTATTGTTTAGTATCTCACAGCTTTGATTAGAGAACCGAACACTATGGTTATTATCACATATTTGAGATATGCTAAGCAAGTTATGTTTTAAGCCTTCAACATATAAAACATTTTTAAACACAGGAAGATTAAAAAGTTGAACCGTACCTTGGCCTATAATCTTGCAGTTGCTACCATCACCAAATGTGACTGAACCATCAGTCATATCTTTTAGATCCGTGAATAAAGCTTTGTCACCTGTCATATGCCTGGAGCATCCACTGTCTAGGTACCACTTTGAATGACTTGTTGCTTTGAAAGCAGTGTGAGCAACCAAGCAGGTGACTTTAGGAACCCATTTCATAACTGTTTTGGGTTTAGGAACATAGTTGGTCTTCTTTTGTTTATAGTTGTAAGAATAACCTATAGAGTTAGATTTTAGGAGCTCCTTGAGTAAATCTACTATCTTTTCAGCTAGTGGATTTTGTTTCTGATTAAAGTTGACATGGCTGCTTCTAGGTTTTTGAAGAGTTTTTGAATTTCTAGACAAACCTTGATAAGTACTTTTCCCTTTTGAGTTTGAGGACTCTCCTTTGACAAACATAGGAGGAGTATACTTTTGTTTAAGAGATAAATTTTTATCATAGCCCAACCCGGATAGATCGCCACATTTTCTTGATCCAGATAAAAGTTTTTCTAACTTTGGATCACCTTAGGCATATTTCCATGTGTCCTTTAGACTCAGAAGAGAAGATACTTCTTTTTTGAGTTTCTCAATTTCAGATTTCAAATCAACAATTAGGGAGTTTTTGAATTCCAAATCGCATTTTGATTTTTCAAAATAATCTGAAATTTGTGATTTTTCTAAGACAAGTGATTTAAAACATTCTTTGAGTTTAGAAAACTTTTCTTTTTGAAGTTTAAGTTTGACAGCAATTTTACAACTTTCCTTATATAGGGCATTGTAAGCGTCTTGAAGATCATCTTCATTTTCACATTCACTACTCAGATTTTCTTCATTTGTTGAGTCATTATCTGAAAATGTGAATTTGGCTAGAGTCATAAGTGCTTTAACTTCATTGCATGACTCAGTTTCAGAATCTTCTGATTTAGAAGAAGCTTCAGAATCAGATGATTCATCCCATGTAGCCAACATACCCTTCTTCTTGGGTTTGTCCTTTTTAGGACATCTATTTGCTAAGTGCCCAAATTCTTGACAGTTGTAACATTGACTATCTTTCAAAGATTTTTGAGTTTGGGTCTAAACTTCTTTTTATCATTCGATTTTTGAAAATCAACCCTTTTCTTGCTTTTGAAAATCTTGTAAAATTTCTTAGCTAAAAGAGTCATATCATCTTCTGAATCAGAATTTTCTTCTGAATTACATTTAGAGGATTTTAGAGCGATCGATTTACCTTTAGGAGCTTTGAAGTTTAACTCGTAGGTTTGTAAAGAACCAACTAGTTCTTCTACCCTCATATTATCTGTATCACGAAGTTCCTGGATCGCGGTTACTTTAGAATTGAACCATTCAGGAAGTAAGCGTAATATCTTTGCACACACTTTACTTTCTGGGATTTTATCGCCAAAACCCCACATTGAGTTTACAATGTCATTTAGTCTAGTGTAAAAGTCCATAAACATTTCATTTTCCTCCATATGAACAATGTCAAACTTTCTGAGGCAGAGGAGGAAACTAAATTATTAGCATTGGAAGAAGAACAATTCCAACTCGCCTTAAAGCGCAATATGGAAGAAGCTTCTACACATCAGCGATGTCCTCCAAGACCACATGATGTCAAAGCAGGTTCAAGCTACATGGGTAAAAAGAAGAAGAGTAAGAATTCAGCTAAGTTTCTCTCCAGTTTGAGTGCGTTTTACAGGACATTGGGAACTACGTATAAATTTTCTCACAAAAAAATATTAAAAATTCTAATTCAGACTATACAAGAGGAGGGCGATAAAAAGCTATCTCTACCTTCTGAAGAGGGAAAGATAAACGAGTACGTATATCAATATTTAGATAGCAGCTCAGGATCAGCAGATGAATCTCCTCAACAGTAATCAGTAGTGTATTCAGTTTGTATTTGATGTTTTATTTTATGCTTTGTCAAATATATGTAAATGTAGTAAAATTATAATTTTAACTTGATACTTTCGACTTCCTAGTTCCCGATTTTCTAAACTTCTAGGTAAGTTGGAGACTTCTCCTTTTTAAGTATTATCCTCCACAAACACAGTTCATCTTTGATGAAACCGTCAGGCATAAAAATGCATTAGATGGGGACCTAAAATCCTCATTTTGTAACTCATTAAAGTCATGCAAAAAGTCAACCATCCGATAAATATCACCTGATGTAACACCCTGAAAATCAGGGGTCGAGCATAAACTTAACTCCCGAGTTCTAACGCATCACTTATGCAACAAAATGAATGATGATTGAATGTTGTCTGTATTAGTGCATTGAACATGATTAAGATTAAGCTAAAACAGCATATCATACTCCAAAGACAGTTAAATTGTAAGCGGAAGACTGATAAAATATATAAACTATAGTAAGTCTCCAGAGTGTGATAAGGTTACCAGGTTAATGAATTACAAGTACAGTTTCAAATTATACCAAAGGTGCAGTATCATCTAGACATCTCTGTAATCCCGTCGATCAAGACACGGCTCACATGAAACCGTCAGAAAAATAGCATACACGAGAAGGCATCCTCGTCGTCACAAAAGTTCGGCTCCGCCCCAAAAGTAGCGTCGCCATCTGCAATCAGACAATGTCTGGTGGGTGTTCGGAACACCGTCCCGTAACGTGGAAGTGAGTAGCTAACTCAGTGGAACAATAAAGCATAGGTTAACATGTTATCAATGCAGTCAAGCAGTAATGATACAGCAGTATAATCAAACACTCCTAACTACTCTTATTAATGCAAGTATGAATGCGGTCATGATGGATGCCCTCACCACACACTCCCTTGTGCGACACCATCTTACGTTCGCAGCATACTTGCATTCCTCAGTGCTCCACATCTTTCAGGCACATGCAATGTATGATGAGCATGATTACCGAGTTGTTATTAGTCCATTTCAAACAGCAGTATTGGAAAACTAAGGTACCTCCCTTATATCATTCCCAAACATGATCCATTCTAGGGTCGTCAGTCCTAGTTAATCTCATACGATAATGCGTTTCTAAGTCACTGCAGAGGCTGTCAGGGCTGTTACGCACAAAGGTTACACCACTCCCCCATCACCTCTTTAACGATTCATCACTATACAGATACAGGCCTAGTTCATACTCTATACACCGCGGCAAAACTCTAAGGCTCACCGCAAATTCAGAGTATGCTCGAGGTCACTACAAAGGGCTGTCAGGGCTGTTACGCACAAAGGTTACACCACTCCCCCATCACCTTATCAATGTAGGCCAACAGCACGAATATAGTGTCCCATACCACCATAATCAGCTCACGAGTCTGGTTGCTCACTGGTCACTACGGGGAGGCACGTGGCCCGAGCGTAGGCCGACAGCTTGACTACAGTGTCCCATACCACCATGCCCGGCTCATGAGTCTTAGCGGATCAGGTACCATGGTTAACGGGATTTCACTGGTAAGTTTGGTACCCTAGGTTCAAACAGAGGCGTCCAAACATGGTGAACATACATAAGACAAATCGGGTTGCTTAACAAGCTCGACCAGCTCGAGCGCACAATAAGTTGAACGACATGAAGCGTATAAGCACTTCGCGTTGCCTAACCACTGCCGTCAACCGAAGTACGACTCGGGTTCATCAGACACATCTTACGTGGCAAATGAATCTCAGCCATGAATTCACTCCCATTACCAATTGCCTGGACTATAATCATAGCCCCAAACCCAATCAATTACAAAACAGTTAAAGCAGTAATGGATTAAGATTTCAAATTATACAATCAAATATCCAATATTGTCCCCTTACGGCTGCCAGGGCTGTTGCTCGAAAACGTTGCACCACTCCCCCATCACCCTTCACGGATTTTATGGAATACAACTTAACATGTGAAGAAATCAGAGCAGAATTAAATAAACAAATAATTCAAACATATTAAGAAGCATGTTATAAAACACAATGCAAACAGGAAATCCAAACACATACGTTTCATAAAATAGTAAGCGATTAAACTAAATAACTTACATGAAGGAAATCATACACAGCACTAAGGTAGTTGAGAATCCTATCTCAACATCTCTATTAAATTTTGTTCGTCACACAATTTCTTACACAGGCATTTTATCAAACACTTAAACTACACTACTCCAACATACATGACGTATGTTGATTTCAACATAGATTAGGACAAATCCTTATAGTAAGGAGGTGTCGCATACACATCAATCATGTTCTTACATTCAATACATATGGCAAGCATAAATTATAAATCCATAATTACTTAATCATTTCAGCAAACACTTAAACTACATACATCAACATACATGACGTATGTTGATCACATAGGTATAAGGCCAAATCCTTTCACTAGGGAGTTGCCCCAATTATAACACGCATGCACCCACGACGGATGGTCATGGCAAGCAGGAATCTAAGTTCCATGTTCATTCAGTCATTTCCACAAACACTTGGGCTACACATTTTAGCATATATAGTGTATATTGGCCGTGGCGTGATTTAGGGCAAATCCTTTCGTCAAAGGGGGTATCGCCAATACAACAATCATATATCCATGACAATTAGTCATGGCGAGCACGAATGAGAATTCTATACTCATTCAGTCATTTTCACAAACACTTAGAATACACTATTTTCACATACATAGTGTATATTAGCAAAACATATTTTAGGGCGAGTCCTTTCGCCAAGCAAGTATTTTACGCATATATAATATATTCATACAGCAAATAATCATGGCAAACACATCTCCAAAATTTATACGTATACGGTACTTCCTAGAATATACTATTTCTACATACATAGTGTATATTAGCAAATCATGTATTATGGCGAATCCTTTCGTCAAATAAGTATTTTATCCATATATAGTATATTCATACAACAAATAATCATGGTAAACACATTTTCAAAATTTATACGTATACGGTATTTTTTACAAATACCTCGAGTATGTAAAATTCTATAATCATCATCTTTAATCGAAACGAAAAACAGACAGCATTTTGTACATGTGCAATTGCATTCAGATCATGAATCTATCATTAACTGACATTGAAAGCATTGAAAATCATAACCTGTACACCTAAAGTCCATACCTTTTGTCATAGAATCGTAACAGAGTCGATGAATTTGCTAAGCTTTCATATACGGTAGTTTGGCAACCTATAAAACGAAATAGGTTAGCTATTTCATAACCTACAACTATCAACACCCCAAATCAGATTAGGGTTAGGGCTTCTTACCTAGAAACGGAGCTGGAATCGCCGGGAAAGCGATAAGATAGGGGTGGTTGAGCATGCATAGTGGCAGGGTTCAACATCAGGGAGATCCTCCCACTTCTCTCACACTTTCTCTCTCTTTTCTTTCTTCTCAATCTCAAATTCGTATGGCTGTGAGAGAGAGAGTTCTAAGGTCCTTATATAGCCTAAAAATTCACCAAATTAGACTTCAGGTTAAGGTATACTTAGGTTATAACCAAAGTGAGCATTTTTCAGCTCAACGGAGGACTTCTGGCGGGCCCCCTTAAGCCAAAGGTCGGACTTAAGCTCACAGACATTGGATCTAGGTAGAGCTAAGTTTTTGTTTCAGTCAGATTCCCAAATCACGCGTGGCGGACCAGTTTCAGTTCAATGGTCAGTGGATCTCGATCAGAAATTCTAAGTACATGGATATGTTTATGAAATTTTTCCTGATCCGAGAGTGTATTTGGGTCAGATTCTGACGGCCAGGTTGCTTAATACTGACCCGCAAGTAACAAGTCTCAGATTACTATTTGAGATATTTATTTTGTAAAGAAAATAAGTGTTCTCACCCTTTCACGCTCCGAACTCAAGCGAACAGCCGTGGGACACTGACTGGATTTGATTTTCGAGATCGTTGTCAAGCCCAGCCAGGCGGTCCTAAGTCCTTAACCTCATATTATTCGGACTTCCGACGTGCGTTCCAGATCTGATATAGAATTTCAACATGCTCCCGAGAGCAGTCGGGTAATGAGTTTGATCCGAGATTTTATGGTAACCTAGCGTCAATGTTTCTACAAGTTTTGGGTCTTGCAGATCGTATTTAAAGCGATTCTAGCAGATTTCATGGCTAATCTAGTTTAGCACTTAGTTAACTTGGTCAAATTTCTAAAGGATTTAGTCCTGTAAGATTTCTGTCTGAGGTGGTACTTAGTCCTTTGTAGTTTGTATATAAAGTGATCCAAGTTATACTACTTAGCTAGTTTAAGATAGTGTCTAGGGTGAAAGTACTTAGAAGGATTTAAAGAACGAGGTGGTGAAAGATGAGATTTGTGAAGGAAAGGTGAGGTTTTTCCAGAAATGGTTGAAAGGAAGAATTTGAGACCTTTGAATTGAGTGGTTGAGAAGTTAATCAGGTTTTAGGATAGACCCATTGCCTAAGGACATCTAATTCCAGGTTGGCAAAAATTCGGGATGTTATACGTGGGTTGAAATCAGATTACTTGGCTCAATCAGTAGGCCATACTAGTACCTTGAGTCAGCCCATCGGCTGCCCATTGATTTCAATGGTTTAACCTACATATGAGTTGACCATCCTGATTTTCACTGCATATGATCTTTATCTTTTGGCCCATCTGCACGTGTTAGACATTGGCAGGAAAGAACGTGTTGTATATGAAACTTCACATACATATTTGTATGTTGGCATTTGTCATAAACCTAATTAGTATATAAACCCAAGATAGGAGAAAAATAGCTTAATTAATGGTGTCTGTGAGTATCATCATCATAATCTCATATTGGCAAAACTGGCAATAAGCATCTAAGCCTTATGCTAACTAATTGGAGTTAGCGACGAAAGCTCAAACTTGGCTCGAATAACGAACTTGAACACGGCTTGAATGCTCGAGCTCGAACTCAGCTCGAAAGCTCGAATCTGGCTCGAACTCAGCTCAAATAACGAACTCGAACACGGCTTGAATGCTCGAGCTCGAACTTGGCTCGAACTGACCCGATTCCAGACCGAGCCAAGCCGAGCTCGACATGCTGGCTCAGTCACCAAGCCAAGTCGAGTTCGAGCTGGGTCAGCTTGGTGACCGAGCCGAGCCTAGCTCGACTCGGTTCGGCTTGATGTACACCCCTATTTACAAATTCACCACCTTTTATGATTATTATTATTATTAATATTATTATTATCCATTCCCTATCTTTGAAAATGAAGAACATATTACAAAACCAAAAAACAAAAAAAAAAAAAAACCAAAAAAACAAAAAAGACTCGGGATCATACTACCCTAACTATTTAATTTAGGCTGCTTGTTATTTTATTTTATTTTTTACCACCAATTTGAAAGTCACCACTAATGGATTGTCCGGAGCATTGTTAAACTAAACTAAAATTTCTATACATGAGCCAGCTCATTTATTTAATTAATAGGTTGGTTGCTTTTGCATTGGACCTGAACCGAATTTTAATGAGTTGGGTTTATGTCCAAATTCTAAGCTGGTTCTTAAATGGGTTAGATTAGAGTCCCCTTGACCTGCAAACAAACATAAATAGATGATATCAAAAGAATTTTACAAAAAATACCTAATTAATATGGAATTTACAGTCCATGCCTTTATAAAAGAGCTTGCTCATTAACATATATAATCTTCAATCCACTGCAAGGCAGTTGACCCAGCAAATGAGTCAGTGGCTCAATGGCCCCCACCATGATGTTTATATAAAGTTTTCCCTGACCACCTTGGTGCATCACCCCATTTTAGGCCAATGGAATAGAAATCAGCTCTATCTGTGATTTGGGTGGACCAAACTATTAGAAAAAATGCAAAGGATAATGCTCTCCCTCCGAAATGTTTTTATTAGTGTGGCCCATGTGAATCATGGATGGATATGATTTTTGGGCCATAGGATTAAATGTTTGCGTGGAATTTAATGATTTGATTGGAATTTATATAATTATCACGGTAGGCCCTACAAAAATCGAGATTGGAGGTCTCAATCCGAACTATGCCAGAAAACAAAAAATCGAAACGTCCAAGTGGATCTTATATAAACATTTTAAGGTGGGCCCATCAAAATTAAGATTTCTGTCCTTCAATTTTTTTTCTTCTAGATAACTTTTATGTATAATTATAGAGGAACTCGGAAACTTCATTTTTAACCAGGCCACCATTATGTGTATGTAAAATCCACTTTAACCATTAGATGCATAATCTCAATTTATGGATATAGAATAAAAATAAATAATAATAATAATAATAATAATAATAATAATAATAATAAAAGACTTGTTATTTAGGAGGGCCACATCAAAGAAAATCGTTAGGACGAAGGGGTGTACCCTTATTTTTGCTGGGTTCACCGTGATAATTACATGAAATATACTCTAATCATTAGATGACACACCAACATTTAGGCTAGGGCATAAAATTTAGGCTCACCTGTGATTCATGTGGGCCACGCCAAAGAAAACAATTTGAAGGGTGAGTGTTGTTGTACACTTTTTCAATCATTTGATCCATTGGAACTATGGATGGGTGATTTTTGGGACCTTGGCCTAACATGAGATGACACACCTAGCCTAGTGGTCACAAAGAATTTTACATATATATATATATATATATATATATATATATATATATATATATATATATATATATATATATAGTGGACCCACCCCAAGCAGCCGAACACAAATATGGTGCGGCTTTAGTAGATCCACCCGAGGTGGGTGGATCCCTGACTCTGACCCGACTGTGATGTATGTGCCTTACATCTATAACATCTATAAATTTTGATAGCTTATTTTAGGCCATGATCTAAAAATTGAAGTAGATCCAAATCTCAGGTGGACCACACCACATAAGCAGTGGTGATTGACACTTAAAAACTTCTTGTTGGCCATGAAAGTTATGGATTAAGCTTATATTTGTGTGGTTGCATCATCCAGGTCTCTGTGACCTTATCAACTGGTTGGATGGAAAATAAACATTCCAGTGGCCCCTGAGAAGTTTTTAATAGTGGGTATTTAATCACCAAATTTTCCTGTCGTGTGATTCACCTAGGATTCCGATCTGTCAAAACGGATGGATGGCATGGATGCAAGGCACATACATCAAGGTGGCCTACAGGGATCCACCGAAGCGCCACCTTTTGTTGGCACGCCCACCCAACGGGGGTTAAAAGAAACGCCTGAAGGCAGTGGAATGATAATTACCCGTAGACTTTAAAAACCTTTTTGAAAAAAAAGAGTAGCCGAATGTAATTTCTATATTAATTAAGTGGTTTTTTGTCAAATTGCCTAATACTAATTACCTAGTGATGAAATAGATGACTATGATGAGACTATAGAATCCAAATCCAACGGTATCAACGGTCTAAATCCAACAAATAATATTCATATATTGGTGGATGTGGGACTATAGTATCTTTCCTAATGAGTTGTTCCGGTCCTTGGATCTAAATTATATTTTTCCATAGTCAAGCATCCTTGTGTCGCTGTTCAATCAAGGTCATCGGGCCCATGATTTGGACGGTCTGAATTGTGATTCATACATGCTACTATACGGTTGTATATACATTTGTATAGGTCACCATGTTCTGTCCAAGTGTCGTTGTTACGAACAGCAACGGCTGTCATAAACTGGAGAAATGGGAAACTGAAATGGAAAAGTTATGGCCCACAAACAAATAGGGGCCTCTCTTTTTGCCAAAAAAGTTCATCCACCTACATAACAGCTGGAAGCACCGGCTATTGTCTACTCAGGTATTTTACTGGGCCCATGGGTTTACAGGCGGGCAATTGGCTTGACCTAGGCCTGAATTTAAACCCGTTTAATAACTTGGCGCCTTTTTCTAGGGGCCCGTCATCCCCAGCTCGGCTTACGATCTCAAGGGAATTTTTGTTATATATCATACATGATGAGGAATGAATGGTTCATGAACAACTCAAATCTTGAACAAAAGCGGGTGGCCAGGCTGGGTCTTGAGCCATGCATAATCCTCATGGGCCAGTCATGGGACTTTTCAGGCCAGGCTTGGAAAGACTTCGGCCTGGCCCATTGATTGCCCTATATTTTTATAATGTTCCAGCTGAAAGACTATACAGTAAATTTGTTCATCTCAGAGATCTCACATTGGATCATCACCACTATATCATGAGTGATTAGTTTGTCTTAAATTAAGTTTTTTCCTAGGACATAGGTGTGGGGTTTTTAGTTAGAAAATTTTTTCTTAAAGAAATCAATCCATCTTAAAAATTCTAATTTACCAAACTTGGAAATTTCATAGCTTGTATCGTAAACTCCTCTCTTATAGCTACAGATCAACATCTCAACTGAACTTTTATTCATCCCCATTCTCAAATTTGTACAGTGAAGAAGGCAAATGTGCTTATGCATGGGAGGAAATTTTGTTCATTGAAATTTGTAGACTGACACATTTCACTGTGTTTATGCTTTAAACTCATGCCATACATGTCTGCTGTAGCATCCAATAACCTCCGCCGTGCCTAGCCATACCATCGCTGGTTTGTCTTCCTTAGACCGTCCATTTACCAATGGTGAGGATCGTTTGCTAGCATAGATTTTGGACTCCACCTATATGCTGGATTACACAACTCAACGTAGATCACAATTTGGACAGTAAAGATTGACACACAGACCGACCACATGTACAAGAGATGTCCATGGCTACAGATTTAGTGGATCTGAGGAACCATGAGGTCGGTTGATCGGTGACTGTGAGACTCGTTGTGATGCATGTATTTTTGCCTGCTAGCTAGTTTATATAGGGCATGAGAAAATAATAATAATCTCGAGTGGACCACATCACAGTAAACAATGGAGGTTGAAAGGTCGTGATTAAATTCTTTCTAGAGCGCAATGCTTATTTATTGGGGGCCTTATACAAAACCTTATGATCTAGCCTCCCGAAACAAACCAGAAGTATGGAATAATAATACAATGAACTAAATCAAAACATAAAGCACACCACACTAGGAATTTTTACGTGGAAAACCCTCAAAGAGGTAAAAACCATGGGACCTCGTCTAAATCAGCAATCCACTATAAAGCAAATGTTACAACCGATCACAAGCACACAACGCTTGGATCAAACCTTCTTCACTCATGCAAGAGTGGATAAACAATAAGAGAAACAAAGAAAACAAAGGGATCTCACCGATTACGAGGACGTGGAAGAGCTAAGATATGGTAAATCACCTCTACGAGTATAGCCTCCCTTCCACAAGCTTCCTCTCTCTCTTTCTCACTCTCTCACACACCTTTTGATTACCATAAGCCCTCCTAGAAAACCTTTAGAAAACTTAGAATGCCCTGGAATACACCCCAATCCCGTATACACCCCTTTATATAAGAATAGAAAAAGGTAGAATCCAAATAGAAAACAAAATCTGTAATATCTGCGTTTTCGCAATCGCATCTGCGGAACTCTTCGATGATATCGAAGGTCTCTCGATGACAGCTTCGATATTATCTAAAAGTCTCTCGATGATATCGAGACAGGACCAAATTGTCCAACAACCAGGGGTGAAAATTCCAACAATTATTGATGTCATCGAGCCACTCTCGATGACAACCTCGATATCATTTAAAGGTCTCTTGATGATATCGACAGAACTAAAAAATTGTCTAGTGACTAGCGCTGAAAAATCCTACAATTATCGATGATATCAAAACTTACTCGATTTCATCGATCCCAACAATGAGGAGAAAATTCCCATCAAATCTCTCCCTTTTCGACTCAGGAGGAATCCACCTTCTTCAAGTCTGTCCGGTTTCTACAAACCTCAAACTTGCCCTTGAGCAATGCCTTGGTCATCATGCCTGACCCATTATGGTCCGTGTGGACCTTCTCAAGCTGTAACACCTTTTGTTCCAAAGTATCCTTGATCCGGTGATACCGAATCTCTATGTGCTTCGACTTGGAGTGCTAACTTCGATTCTTGCTCAAGTGTATAGCACTTTGACTATCGCAATAGACCACATGTTGCTCCTGCTTCAGGCTAAGTTCCTTTGGGAACCTCTTCATCCAAAGTATCTCTTTACATGCCTCTGTGACTGTAATATACTCGACCTCTGTCGTCAACAATGTTACGACCTTTTGTAGCTTGGTCTGCCAAAAAACTGCTCCCCCTGCAAATGTGAACATGAACCCCGATGTAACTTCCTAGAGTTTATGTCACATGCCATATATGCATCTGTATAACCCTCTAACATAGGTTTTCCATCACCATAGCATAGACTCAACCTGGATGAGCCTCTTAGATACCGCAGTATCCACTTCACCGCTGCCCAATGTTCTTTGCCAGGATTGGTGAGATACCAGCTGACAACACCAACCGCATATGCTATGTCTAGGCGTGTGCATACCATAGCATACATCAAACTTCCTACTGATGACGCATAGGGTATCTTTCATTGCAAACGACTTGCCCAACTCCTATTTCAGCTTGTCGATCTTCTTGATGTCTTTTCCCATAATGAGCATGTCATCAACGTATAACAGCAGAACTAAGAAATCACCATCAGAGAACTTGCGCGTGAACACACAGTGGTACGACTCCGTTCTGTCATACCCATGCTGTAACATGAACGAGTCAAACTTCTTGTACCATTGCCGTGGAATTTGTTTCAGCCCATATAAGTTCTTCCTCAGCCTACACACCATATGCTCCTTACCCTTGACTTCGAACCCCTCTGGTTGGTGCATGTAAATCTCTTCTTCCAGGTCACCATGGAGAAAGACAGTTTTAACATCTAACTGCTCTATCTCTAGATCCATGCTAGGCGTCAACCCAAGCAACACCCGTATGGATGTCATGTTTACCGCTGGTGAGAATATCTCTTCGAAGTTTATGCCTTTCCTCTGACCAAACCCTTTCACCACAAGTCTGGCCTTGAACCTCATCTGTGAATTCTTCTGCTCAACCTTCTTTCTGAACACTCACTTGTTGCTCAAAGCTTTCTTGCCCTTAGGCAGTTTCACCATGTCATAGGTGTGGTTCTTATGCAAGGATTTCATCTCCTCTTGCATAGCTTTCAACCACTCCTCCTTATGCTCGTCAGCTAGGGCCTCAGAATAATCTTCTGGCTCTCCCCCATCAGTCAGCATAATGTATTCATGTGGCGAGTACCTCTTGGACAGCTGTCTGTCCCTAGATGACCTCCTCACCTGTAACTCAACAGGTGGATCAAGAGAGGGCTGCTCCCCTGGTCCGTCTTCTGAAGGAACTCCCTCGTCCTCTACACCTTGTTGTACTCCCCCGTCGTTAGGCACCACTGGAGGAGTAATCGGATCCATGTCCTCTACCTCACCTGAACTAGGCCGGTTCTTTTCTAGCTTACCAATGTCTTCGATACACTGATCTTCAAAGAATATCATATCTCTGCTCCTGACGAGCTTCTTCTCGGTCGGATCCCATAATCTGTAACCGAACTTTTCATCACCGTACCCTAAGAACACACATTGTCTGATCTTCATATCGAGCTTGGACCTCTCGTCCTTTGGTACGTGAACGGATGCCCTGCATCCAAACACCCTGAGATGACTGTACGATGGATCTTGTCCAGTCTACACCTTCTCAGGCACTTCTCCATTCAACGGGGCTGATGGAGACCTGTTTATCAAATACACTGCTGTGTGCATTGCTTCTCCCTAGAATATCTTGGGCAATTTCGCATAGGATAACATGCATCTAATTCTCTCAACAATGATGCGATTCATTCGCTCAGCTACACCATTATGCTGGGGGTCTTGGGAACTGTCTGTTCATGTCGTATACCCAGGGACTTACAGTACTCATGAAAGTCGCCAATGTATTCACCACCATTGTTAGTGCACATGCACGTCAATGATCTACTTGTCTCTCTCTCTCGACCATAGCATGAAACAATTTAAACACATCAAAGACCTCATCCTTGGATTTCAAAGCATAAACCCAAACCCTCTTAGATGCATCATCTATAAAAGTGACAAAATACAATGCCCCACCCAAGGTTTTTGTCCTCATAGGACCACAAACATCAGAATAAACCAAATCTAATGCGTGCACTTTATTAACATGAGAAGCATATTTAACAAATGAAACTCTATGTTGTTTCCCTGATAAACAATCAAGACAGATTTTGAGAGGTGTACCTGTCACGTATGGAAGGAGCTGCTTCCTTACTAGTAGCTGAAGCCATTTTTCACTTATGTGGCCTAAACGCCTGTGCTACATGTCAATAGCTAAATCTTCCGCTGTGTTCAACCCACCCTTACACACACTGACATTTGCCTTATAAAGGGTGCAACACTTCTTTCCTTTGGCCACAATCAACGAACTCTTGATGAGCTTCCAGTGCCCACCAGCAAACCAGCTTTCATAGCCATCATCATCCAGTCTTCCTGTCGACATCAGGTTGAGGCGAAGGTCTGGAATATGCCTCACATCCCTGAGAACCAATGTGCAGCCCACATCGGTCTTCACACAAATATCACCAACCCCTTCGATACGCCAGAATTTTTCATCTTCACAGTCTCATAGTCACCTGACTTGTAGCTTGTGAAGAAGTCCTTGCGTGGAGTCGCATGAAAAAAAGCTCCCGAGTCAATTACCCAATCAGTGTCCTGATTCGTAGCCGTTAGACATATATAGTGATTTGCTGAAAGAATAACTACGACGTCGCCATCTGAAATGACCGCAGTGGAATCTGATTCATCTTCATTCCCTTTTTCTTTCTTGTCGTTCTTCTTACCACGACATTCATGCTTGTAGTGGCTCTTCTTGCCACAGTTCCAGCAATCAACATCCTTTCTATTACTGACTTGCCTCTTGATTTATATTGGGCCTTCCCGCCCTTCCTGTTCTTTCCTCTCCCTCGTTCCTGTGTCACAAGGGCTTCTTGCTGAGTAGACCCCTGAGACTTTCTCCTTGTCTCCTCATTGAAGAGACAACTAGTAACCTGTTCCATGGATATCTTTCCGTCTGGTGCGGAGTTACTTAGAGACACCACCAATGTCTCTCAACTGTCCGGCAATGAACTAAACAATAGCAAAGCCTGCAATTCATCATCCAGGACCATCTTCATAGAGGAGAGTTGGTTCACTATTTACTGACCTCATTCATGTGCTCGGCCACAGAACCACCATCCTTGAATTTGAGATTCACAAGTCGCCTTATTAGAAAAATTTTATTACCGGCTGTCTTCCTCTCATACAACCCTTCTAATTTCAGCCATAGGCTAGCGGCTGAGGTTTCCGTAGATATATGGTTGAACACAGAATCATTTAACCATTGTCTAATAAACCCCACCGCCTTTCGGTCCATCTTCTTCCAATCATCATCAGACATATCCTTGGATTTTGCTGATATGCCTAAAATTGGAGAATATAGGTCCTTGCAATAAAGCAAGTCCTCCATCTTAGCCTTTCATATGGTCAAATTAGAACCATTGAGGCTGATCATCCTTGATAAGCCACCTTCCATAATTTAAAAATAATCCTACCCGTTCAATGAACTTAGCTCTGATACCACTTTGTTAAGGGCCTTGCACAAAACCTTAGGATCTAGCCTCCCGAAATAAACCAGAAGTATGAAATAATAATGCAATGAACTAAATCAAAACATAAAGCACACCACACTAGGAATTTTTACTTAGAAAACCCTCAAAGAGGTAAAAACCACGGGACTTCGTCCAGATCAACAATCCACTAGAAAGCAAAACATTACAACCGATCACAAGCACACACCGCTTGGATCAAACCTACTTCACTTACGCAGGAGTGGATAAACAATAAGAGAAACAAAGAAAATGGAGAGATCTCACCGATTACGATGACATGGAAGCGTTGAGATATGGTAGATCACTTCTACGAGCATAGCCTCCCTTCCATAAGTTTCCCTTCTCTCTCTCTTTCTCACTCTCTCTCACACCTTTTGATAGCCCTAGGCCCTTTTAGAAAACCTTTAGGGAACATGGAATGCCCTGGAATATACCACAATCCCGTATACACCCCTTTATATAAAAATAGAAAGAGGTAGAATCCAAATAGGAAACAAAATCCGTAAAATTTGTGTTTCCGCAATCGCGTCTGCGGAACTCTTCGATGATATAGAAGGTCTCTCGATGACAGCTTCGATATCATCTAAAGGTCTCTCGATGATATCAAGACATGACCAAATTGTCCAGCAACCAGGGGTGGAAATTCTAACAATTATCGATGTCATCGAACCACTCTCGATGACAGCCTCCATATCATTTGAAGGTCTCTCGATGATATCGACAGGACTTAAAAACTGTTCAGCTACCAGCGCTGAAAAATTTCGCAATTATCGATGATATCAAAACCTGTTCGATTTCATTGATCCCAATAATGAGGAGAAAATCCCCATCATTATTTGCCATTCAACCTGTGATAACGTTACACAGACGTGGATGAAGCAAAACCCAAATACCAGATTTTCCAATGCTTTTGTTAATGGTCTGCGTCCAATGGCCCCTGTTTTGGATGAGGGCCATCAGACCATTGATCTGATGGTTCCCAATATTGATTAGGGCCCCCAAAATACACCGGATTTGAAGATCCTATCCGTCAAACAATTGCCCTATTTTATGGATCGGAAGCGTCTACTGTTTTACGTAGTGCCTAGATTAGGCAAGCTCTATAGGCCCACCATATTGTAGGTGTAAATCCACTCCGTCCATCAAATGATAAAACTCACATTTACCGTACATATGAAATATCATCTTAATAAAACTCTCAAATGAGTCACATCAACGGTAATAACATAAAATTGTTCCTTAAACCTCTTACTATTTTTTACACGGTGGGCCTGTCTCAGTTTTGGATCATGATTATTTTTATATATTGACCATCCTGTGAGTTATACTTTATGAAAGATACACGCTACGGTGGCCGCACATACAAACCTATATGGTCGGCACAAGTGGAGAAACCTACCTGAGTTGTTTCTCTTGGCCTTTACTCTCATCACCTAAAATCGAAGACACAGCGTAATGGACGGATTGGATTTTACAAATACATGGTGGGCCTAGAGTATTCCGGTCCCATTTGATTGAACGTGGACTGTTTGCTGCTTGCCCTTGACTGTATAACTAGGTCCTAATCCATGGGTTAATATTCATTCATGAGCAGAAACTTTGGCTCATCAACGGTGTAGATCACCAATTGTACAATGACTCACCCGCGTATTGTTTATACCATCCACGAGAGGCTGAGACAAAAAGCAAGTTCCATACCACGTCACTTTCCAACCACGGCTGTCCTTCCTCACCAACGTCCGTAAGCACCTCGAAATTCCAAGACCCACGCGCCCAAAACATCCACCGTCAAATAAGCCACATGGCACAATCTCAGTCCCGCACGCGTCTTGCCGTTCACAACCTTCCATGGAGACCAAATAAAGAGGAGAGAGTGCGGTGGAGTCTAGCTTTTGGCTTTATCTCTTACCTCCACATGGAAACAGGTGGGCACGTGTCCCGATCCTTAGAGTTGGCAGGATCTGAAGGATTGGGCATTCTGACCTTTTGTGGGCCCACCACCGCTTTGAATTATTGAACAAGCCAACAACCTGGGGGATCACATGTGACACCTGTCCTCTAATCTACACGTGTCAGGTATCTGTTCGGTATGGATGTACCAAAGGTCATCCAGGTTCTCGCAACACGATATCTTGCATGAGATAGTATGGGAATCAATCCAATTTATCCAGCAACGATATATTAAGTTCGAGATTTCTAATGATATGTATATCTGTCTCTACCTCTCGTGAGATTGTCATGACAAATGATTACGACAGCTACGCTGTGAGCGTGGCAGATTCTCACCGGATATAGCAATATCATATGATATCCGCCTCGACATCCGAAATGGTTTTGGTTACTATCCACCAACTGTAGAGACGTAATTTGATTGTACTTTATAATTATGGCTATAAGGAGTATTTGTTTTGTAAATGGCTATTTTGATTTTGCATCATCTGCTTGCCACTTAAACGGTAATTTTGTTGCAATGTGATTGAATTACATCATCACACGGCATTTAATGCTGACAATATATCAATGATGAGATCAATCATAATGCATGAAAATGAAATTTTTTTATTTATGGCTTGTAGATCAGAGTTCCTGAATTTTTTGTAAGCCCTACGCGATATGTGTGGCTTATCCGCGCTGTTAATCCATTTTGCAGGATGATTTTAAGCCATGTAACTAAAATTAAGATAGATCCAAAGCTTAAGTGGACCATGCCTAGTGAAATAGTGGGTTGGACGCCTATCATTAAAAACTTTTAACGGTATGTTGAACACCAATTGTTAAAAACTTTCTGGGAACGTTGGTTTTTTTTTTTTTTAATTATTATTTATGGTGTAGGGCCTTGAGCCGTGGATCTACTTCATTTTTGGAATCATTCCTTCAAATGTTGAAGTAAAATGAATAGACACTGTGAATATATATAGTGGGCTCTAGATATTTAAATCAGCATTTTCTATGCGGAGAATCTAAGTGGAACTACACCTTAGATTTCAAACTGATGTAAATAATAATGATGAGCTAATTACAGTTGCATTTGCATGGAATTTAAAAAACGAACACCCTCTAAAGCTAAGTTAATAAAATGATGTCGAACATGTAATCTATATGTTCCTAGCATGATTGGTCAAAAAGAAGGTGGAGCATAAATTAACTTAACTTTTGATCCAGGCATCGAATATCGTTGTGGGGCGCACACTCTATCAATCTTTACTAAAACAGGTCATCCAAGGTGAACCGACCTACAAAGTGGGTTGCATCCGTCCATTTTGTCAAAAAATGTGCGCTTTCAACTCAAAAACAAATTTTTAGGGGAAAAAAAATACTATTTTTATTAATTTCGAAAATTTTAATATTTTTTTAGTTTTAGAGTTTTAGATTTTCTTCTTTTTTTTTAAATAACTTGTAATTATGCTAGGACTCTTCTAGCAAAAGTTTATTTGAAATTTTTATTTTTAGAAATCAGGATTTAGAAGAGTTTTAGTAGAATTATGATTTTTATTAGAGTTAGAAATTTGCTATTTTTGGTAATTACAAATTATAGTTTTTTTCTATATTAATGATGTAACCGGCATATATAGATTAGTCATTCATCAATCAATTTTGAATTTTATAGAATTTACTTTCTATTTTTCTTGATTTTTCCTCGTGGATTTGAGAAGTCTCTGTGAGGAGTTCAGCGGAGCTCCAGGGTTTCAGAGAGTAGTTATCCTTGAGGAAGATGGTGATTTACCTCATCACGTTTATCTATGCGTCAATTGTATCAGAGCAAGGCTTTTTCTCTGATCTATGACTTCTAACGACGGGTCGGGGAACAATCACATGGATGGTGCTCCAAGGAATTTACCTTTAATGGCGACAACTTTCGAAGCGGCGCAACGAGAGAATCGATAAGCCATGCAAGGGCTATAGGCTTCCATCGATCGCATGGTGGATCACATAACGGAAGCCCTAGGGCAGCTCCGTATTCATGGTGGTGATCCACCACCAATAATTGCTGGAATTCGTAATCGCACTGATTATAGGGTGATGCTAGTAATGAACCATAGGATCACTTCTGAGAAGGTGGGATTCAGCGACATGATTTTACAACATCCTAGACGAGGCATTGATCAGATAGATCAGATGGATTAAGAATTCAAGATGAAAGTCGATCTTCCTAGTTTCAATGACCAACTCTACTTTAAGAATTTCCTCAATTGGTTGCTTAAAGTCGAACATTTCTTCGACTACATGGACATCGTGGAAGAAAAGAAAGTTAAACTTGTGGCATATGAGTTGACGAGCAGAATTTCGGCTTGGTGGGAACAACTTCAACTCGAGCGGACGAGACAGATGAAGGCGACAATCCGCACATGGTCGCAGATGAAGAAGTTATTGTGCATGCAATTCCTCCCTAGCAACTACGATCATGTATTATTTTTTAAAAAAAAAATCATAATTATTGGCAGGATAACCGATCAGTAAAGGGATATGTAGAGAAATCTCATTATTTTGTTGGCGAGGGATAACCATGTCGAAATGGAGTTACAACAGGTCACATGATTCATCGGTGCCAAACATATGGGCCCTATGGGAACGGAGAATCAACCCAAGACTTTTAAAGTGGAGGGACAATCTCTCATAACTGAACATGCCTTTGTTAAACAATTTGAGGAAATGAGAGATATATGTGTGCATTAGTTGAAAAGAAAAAATACGTGGAGCCTATGAACTTCCCAGAGGATTTGGAACTAGTGTTGTAGGAGTTCAAGGTAGTTGTACTCAATGAATTCCCTAATAAATTGCCTCCCATACGAGATATGCAAAACTACATTGATCCCGTCTCAGGAAAAAGTCTTCCTAATTGCCCACATTATCAGAAAGAATGTGAGATCTTGAAGGTGGAAGTGAAGGAACTGATCGATACTAGTCAAATCAATGAAAGCATGAATACATTTATTGTGTCAGCTAAGAGCCTAATGACAAGTACAAAAAAATGGCTAATAAACATCGACGTTAGAAGTTATCTCAGAATCATGAGCCAAATCCCTTGAGTAACTCAAGGAAGAGTTTTTTACAAGTGAAGGGGTCTGATGTAGAATGTGTCATAGATACGTTCCTAGCATGGTTAGGTCAAAAGAAGGTGAACCGTAAATTGATTGAAACTTTTGATTCGGGTATCGTTACAGGGCGCATAACCTATCAATCTTTACTGAAACGGGCCGTCCGAGGTGAACTAACCCACAAAGTGGATTGCATCTGTCCGTATCCTCAGAAAACGCATGCTTTCAGCTCAAAAATAAATTTTTAAGAAAAAAAAAATATTATTTTTAGTAATTCCGAATTTTTTAATATTTTCCTATTTTTAGAGTTTTAGATTTTCTTTCATGTTAGAAATAACTTGTAATTATGCTAGGACTCTTCTAGCAAAAGTTTATTTGGATTTTTTTTTTTTTTAGAAATTAAGCTTTAGAAGAGTTTTAGTAGAATTAGGATTTTTTTTAGAGTTAGAAATTTTCTATTTTTAGTAATTACGAATTTTAGCTTTTTCTATATTAACGATGTAACAGGCACACACAGATTAGTCATTCATCGATCAATTTTGAATTTTATAGAATTTATTTTTTATTTTCCTTGCTTTTTCCTCGTGGATTCAAGAAGTCTCTATGAGGAGTCCAAAGAAGCTCCAACGATTTGGAGTAGTTATCCTTGAGGAAGACGATGATCAATCTCATCACGTTCATCCTTGCGTCACAAATCCATTGATTTGTTACAAAACACAGGTAGAAAAACATTTACATCATAAAATTTGTGGGGGCCACCATTGTATGTATGTCATATCCATGTTGCCCGTCCCATTCGGCCACTCATTTTAGAGCATGAGAAAAAAAAGGGCAGATCCTATAATAAAACAGTAGGAATTGAATGCCTATTGTTGATAACTTTTAAGGGGAATTGAAGTTTTGGAGCAACCAAATTTTTATATTTTCTCTTCATCAATTTTGGTATGATCTTTTAAACAGATTAGATGACAAATAAACATCAGCGTGAGTCATAAGAAGGTTTTAGCTTTCAACGATTAAGGTCTGTAAGACCAATGTTTCCTGTGGTGTGATCCACTTACGCTTTAGATTTGTATCATTTTTAAAATCATGCACTAAAATGAGCTTGTGAAACGGATAGATGGCATGGATATAACATATTCATCATTGTGGGATTCATAGTTTTTGCACATATAAAAACACATGAAATTGTAGTTTTTGAGGCAGCAATTTCTTCTTTAATCAAACAATAATGAAAAGTAATGATGGCCCATTTGTAGGCATTTACAAGTTAATTGTGAAAATCAAATAGCTAGCTCTTATGAGAATGAAGTCTACCATATATATAATAGATGGAAATTATCACATATGTAGAAATCTTAAAAGATGATAGTATGCATAATAGTGTGTGAATAGTTGCATATAAATATCTTATGAAGTAATACTCTTGTTTCAAAACTCAAAGCAGCTAGAAAAACAACTTGAGGTTGAAAGAAATGAAAAAAAATTGTCGAACAAGAAAAGAAAATTTCCACTTGGCATCGAAATCTACTCGGGCACAAAACGTCAAGAGATACCGATGAAATTTAAACCATTAATACTTACAAGGACTGTCAAATGATCTAGTGGTTGTTCCCAGGGTTGAGATTGCAACTTTTAGTTTTCTAGTGGCCTTAGAATGTTCTAGTTGTAAAGAAGTAACAAGTTCAACGAGAAAGGCTCAACATAATAGAAAACATGTCCATTCACTTAAGCGTGGAGATTACGGCACTTACTATAAAAAGTAAAACAATAAAACAAAGAAAGTAAAAGCAAATGCCCTTTTATTGTTTGTGTCGAGCAACACACTGGAGAAACTCCAACTAGATCTACACATCATTTGGGATGAGTTGTGTGTTAGTGCACTTTATTTGTCAATTACGAGCATTTGTGTGTTAGGGAGTTGGTTGAGTCCTTAGAAGATGAAAGCTAAAAACATATAAAGACTTGAAGCATCAAGGAGTGAAGAACAGATAAATGAGGTACCTTGATGACCCTAACCCTTATACCCAAAACAACCTCAACCTCTAAATGATCATAACCTTAATAAGTAAACATTCATTGATCATCCCTTAACCTTAAGAGCTCAATTGAAACATAATAAGTAAGGCTAAAAGAGGTATTAAGCTGTTCTAATCTTACCTACCAAAATATAATAGTTTTCAAGTGGTCATCGATCCCATTGATTACTTGTCGATGGGTCTCAATGGCATCGAAGGACCACTCGATCTGATTAAAGAAACATTTTAGACCCAATAGATATATTTCGAATTTTCTCGATGAGATCAATGGTGTGCTCGATCCTATCAAAGGACCTTCAATCCCATTGAATGGCCTTTCAATCCTATTAACAGAGCTGTTAATTAGCTATTTTCTAGCAATTGGAACATGATTTCTTATAAAAGAGCATTTGGTTCTTAGACATTGTTTAGTGTCAAATATTACATATTTTTCCCTGTTTATATCTTAGTTTTATGAACATGATAATGTTTAATTGGTATATTTATGCATGTTTGTCTTGCAAGGTGAATCTAAGAGCTTGGAATAAAAAAATGTTAAAAACATGAATTTAATGCTCAAGAATCACGAAGGGAAGGGATGGATCTTAGGAAACCAAGATTGAAGATTTCAAGCCTCAAGATTCAAGGAAACCAAGTGGAGAAGGAAGTCGAAAGTGCAAAGTGTAGAATTCAGAGAACTGAACTTCACTGTCTATGTCATCGACCACCGGTCGATGATATCGAACATGGATCGATGATATCGAGAATTACATGAAAATCGAGTTTGGTTGCTGGACAAATTGGAAGCATTTCTCGATGACATCAAAGTAAGTGCTCGATGACATAGAAGGTAGTTCTTATGGAAATTTCTAGAGCGACTTGTTGGAACATTCTGGACACTTTCTTGATCACTCGAACACCCTTCGATGAAATCGAATGTATGTTCGATGACATGAAGAGTTACGCAGTGCGAAAAGGTGCAACTTTCGAATCCGATTCAACTTAAGACTTCATGTTTGATGCATCAAAGACTGTTCGATGACATTGAAGGCATTACGCAGAGTTTACGTGGAATGCGTAAATTTGAGATGATTTGCAAATTTTTCTAGGGTGGTGTGAAAGTTTGAGTTACAAAACTATTTAAAAGAGTCCCCAGGATACTCCAAATCATCTTCCACTTCGATTTCTTCATGGTTCTAGTTGATCTTTTTATTTTTCTTCTAAGATATTAGTCTTCTTAAGCTAATCTCTTAGCTAAGGATAAGAGATGAAACCTGCACGCAACGATCATGCATAAGCTTACAATAAGCTTAGAGGGTGGTGTATGTGTGTGCAATGCATATGCCAAGCATATAAATATCAGAGTAAGCGGAAATACTAGTAAGTCCATAAATGCCATCAGCCTTATCCAAGCTATGCGATGCAAGGACATAATAAGTCAAATGTCATATACTGAGGATGCAATGCAATATGCAAATCCTAACGAGTCCACGAATACCATCAATCGTATCTAAGCCATGCAATACAGAAACATAGTAAACTAAATGTCATATACAGAGGACGAAATGTAAAGAGATGACAAAGCTGGAGTGTGTAGTCAGGATGATATTATGTGGTATCGCAAGCTATGGGGTCCATCACAAGGGCTTCTATCCAAGCTAGTCTCATACTTGAATTTGGATAGCTAGACTCAATGTGATAAGCTCCTGATCTCAGGTTAGTTGCGCACCTAACCGAAATCATGGTCATTATGAAGGTACACATAATGATCTAGTTGTGTGTCACCAACCCAAGTGGATAGTGAATGAATGAATGAATGAGTCAAATATTGAACGTGCAACCCCATACTCAGTACGTCCATATATCAGTATAGCTCATCTCTGAGATATTAGCGAGGTCTAGTAGACTCTACACCAGATCACCGCCCAAACTAGACCAACAACCATGCAAGTGGAAAAGACTGCACTACCCGCCTAACCAGCAGTCTACCAATATTTACACGCCTCGTCGATAGCGGATCCATTTATGAGCTGGCCAGACTCAGCCTAACCTTTTCCCCTACCCTCAGGCGGATAAGGCCACACCCCTTTCACAACCAACTATGACACAGTGGGAGACGTGGCCTACTGGTATTCGGCATTCGGCGCTCATATATCCACTTGGTCTAGACGTTGGAGCATCCTCTGGTACAAAGTGAGTTTAGAGATTTTTACCCAAGGATATACTAAATGCCCGTATGCTAGAACCAAATATTTTCGGTATCCCATCTGGCCATCCATGATGTGCCTATGGAGGCCACAGCCTTGATATCGCCAGTGCGCAAAGTGGACATGTTACATACCAAATGCGAAAGCATAACTCATATTATCCAATCATGCATCAAACCTGCGCATACCCCGCAATCATGTGAGGTAACTCCGTCTCATAAGGAGTCCCTCAAATAACTCAACCCAACGGCAAATACTATGATCAATCATTCCTCACAACAGGCATACAAATGATGTGTATGTGTATGTTTCATGATGCAATACTAAGCATGTCTCCCAGTGTATCCTACTAGACTAAGTACACTGGCATGATTTATCAGATATAAACAATAATTGGCCTTAACCAGTATGCCACTTACAAGAGTAGGGGCTGAACGATACGCCCTACTAGACATATAGAAGTTTGTATGGAATGGTCCATGTTAGACTATCATAACCTACTCAAGGTACTAGCATATCATATGCCTTAAGGCGGAGTCCATTGAAAAGACGGTGGTAACCCATGTATTAAGGTAGTTTCCATATAGTGGATATACCAAATTTGATACTACATATTTTTGTCTACGGCAAGGGGTGATGATATACTGAACAATGTTTATACCAAATCTGATATCACATATTCTTCCGTCTACGGTAAGGGATGATGATGCACTAATGTCAAGGATCGACCTCACACTTGTCTCAACAAGGAGATGAATGGTGTGGATGATATGTACATGTCACGAGGTCCTAGTAAATGGGGTACAAGGGTAGAATACATCTCTCGTGGGGACTGAAATGGGTATACAATAAGGTGAGTTCACAGGGTGAGCTAATCGGGTGAATAATTGGGCTTTCTCAATCTCTTATCATGAATGAATTGGGCTTCCATATGGGGCCCGATACATATACAAAGTGGGCTTGGTGGAGTTCATACATCTATAACTATGTGTCCTTCTAACAGATTAGGTAGCCCGCTCAACTCCTAAGTGGGCCTTGGGTATGGTCACTAAACTTAGGAAAAACATGAATCTTGGTGGGTCACATTTCTATGGAAGGCCTGGTATGAATATAATGTAGGCTCCAAGGTTTGGACAATCCTACAAGGCATGGTGGGAAGGTTCTAGCATCATTGGGACCCAACAGTTTGGGTTAGCCCAATAAGAGAAGGTGGTTTCCTCTACAACAATGGGGGCCCAGTGGGTTGGGATAGCCCGAAAAGGTAAGATCTTCCTACCACACATGTGGGACCGTACACATGGTTAGGTGAGGGAAGATGGGTTGGAAAATGGGTATAACAGTGGGCCCGGCAAGGTATGGTTTTCAACAGTGGAGTTTAACCACCACTATTCCTATATTGTGGTCCACTTGGGATTTGGATCTGACTCTCAATGGGGCCCACGGCCCTGACAACAGCTGGAGAAGGGATGGATAGCATGCATGTAGCACATACATCATGGTGGGCCTCATGAGACAACCCTAGGGAAAATAGGCATTACTATCATCAGTGGGGGCCCAATAGTTTGGGTTAGCCCACTAGGGTATTGGTGGAAATGGGCTTAACAATGGGCCCTAGGAAAGTTTACAACGGTGGACATTTAACCATCATTGTCCTAAAGTACGGTCCATTTGGGATCGGAATCAGAATCATAACGGGGCTCTCGGTCCTCCAATTATCTAGGAAATGGATGGACAGCGTGTGCCCATCACTCATACATGGTGGGCCTGCATAAGGCGTTGGGGCCCACGACATAAAAAATGGATAAATAGTGTGTATAGAACACATACATCATGGTAGGCCTCATCCCTCACAATGGGCCTCATACAATCGCGATGGGCCGCATCACATGGGCCTCATATACATCACGATGGGCCTCATATACATCACAATGGGCTGCATCTCATGGGCCTATATACATCATAATGGGTCGCATCACATGGGCCTACATACATCACAATGGGTCGCATCACATGGGCCTATATTCATTACAATGGGCCGCATCTCATGGGTCTATATACATCATAATGGGCCGCATCTCATTGGCCTATATACATCTCAATGGGCCTCACACGGCCTTATACATTAGGTGGGCCCTGTACATGTGGCAGGTGGGCCCTGTGTGTACAGCAGATGGGCCCTACGTGTACAGCGGGTGAGCCTACGTCCAACAAAATGGACGGATGGTGTGGATATGAAACATATACATCATGGTTGATCCCACAATCCAGATGGACGATGGATGTAACACATGCGCCAAGTGGGGTCCACGTCCCATGGACGAACGGTATAAATAAAACACATATATTATGCGGGACCCACGTCCCTGTACAAGATGACACGAATGAAACACGTACATCATAGGTGGGTCCCACACAAATGGACGGTTGGGATATAACACATACCTCATGATCAGACCCTCAGAGCTTGCTGACGTCAATACAATGACTATATCTTTCTTTGGGTGCAAATGTCGTCCGAGATGGACGGTTTAGATATAACACATGCCTCATGATCAGACCCACAAAACTTGCTGACACTAATATAATAGTTGTATGACGGTGGATCACCGTCCAGATGGACGGTGGGATAAAATACATATATCACGGTGGTGTCCCATGCCCCAGGACGGTGCAGGTACAACACATCATCAAGGTGGCCCCCACACGTCCAGCTTTTGGATGGTGTGGATTCAGCACATGCATCAAGGTGGGTCCACACATGTGGTCCACCAGCATTGAAATAAGCTGATATTTGTGTTTTTTTGATTGGTTAGGCCTGACCCAAATGGACAGGCAGGTGGTCTGTCCGCTGGACGTCAACAAGGTGGGCCCCTTAAACGGGACAACATGAATAAAATACTTACATCGTGGTGGGCCGCAAATAGGGAAGAGAGAAGGAAAGACAGAGAGAGACGTGTGATGGAGGGCTCTGCCACTATGAGCCCTCTTAGAATTTACAATATATACATCAATGGGTCCCACCACATGTGGGCCCTCAAATCATAAAAATCAACGGTAGAAATGCCTTTCCCACCCACAAGATCAAGGTCTAGATGACCTTCTTATAATAGGAAAAATAAATATCATGACGGGGTCCATGGAGAATGGCCCTATCATGGGATGAACATATGAATCATGGTAGGCCATCGGCCACACCTAGGGTCCAAAGTGAGATCTATACCATCAATAAGTAGGCCCCACTTGACTCATCATTAAAATCACAAATCTAGTCCTATAAACACCCACATATGATTTTCTTCTTTAGCTCCTTGGAATCCTTGGCTCCTAAGCTCTCCCTTTGATGAAGGATGATGAAGATTGAAGGGTTGGATGGTGAGATTTGGTGGTGGGGAGATGGGTCCTCTCTTGGCTTCTTTCCTCTCCTTAGGATTTTTTCTCTCCTTAGTTGCTTGGGATTTGGCTAGAGAATGAGGTGGAATGAGTGAGAGATAGGTGTGTAAGGAGAGAGGGATGGGTGTTGTAAGGAGAGGTGACATGGAGGGTATGGGCTTAGTTGACTTTTGGGTGAGAGAGGGATGGGTGTCATGCCTTGTTGGTAAGAGAGAGATGGGCTAGGTATGGGTTATGATAGCTTGTACTTGATTGATTGATGTGATAGATTAGGTAAAGATTCCTCTCTTGAAATTCGTAACGTGCGGTATTTTCTCGAAATATATGTGGGCCCACAACTCCTGGCCTGGGTATCACATTGGTGCGCAAGATGCGACATTAGAACCATGGCGACGGCGCGGTCGTTAGGGTACAAGTTTCGAGTCGAGCCGACTCAGATCTACAGGATGCAACTTAGGGTCACATGCAATTACTGTGTACAGGTCGCAGGTTGCCGGAATTCGACGAGGAGTATCGTGAAAGTTAGCAGAACGGTACGGACTAGGACACGGGCCTTACATGGGTCTCGGTCTCACTCCACTAACAAATGTGTTATTTTAATATTATGGGCCCAATTAGAGGATGGCTTTGGGTCGTCAAAGCCTTATATTTGGGATTTCTTACTGGATTTAGTTTGATATTTTCATTGTTTGTTGGACCCATATATAATATTGTCTCATATTACTGATGAGTGAGGCCTACTTGATCAGTGATTGTCATTATCTTTTTTCTTAACATACATCATGGATATCTGTCGGTCCTTTGCCAATCCATGTGACTTCCCCATCTCCATTCACTACGGCCCATTGTCGTTCCATATTTACAGTTCCATTTTTCATTATTGGCCCACTACTTTACATTCCATACGAGGGGTTAATAATGTTGTTGTTAAGGGGGAGAATCGAATTGCCTTAGTCAGTCACACTTCTATTAACTATCCTATGTCTAGTTTTGTACCTATCATGTTTGGGGAACCTTTAGGTATATTTGCTAATCATGTCTCTCGTCCATTTTCGTCTTAGTCCGGAGTGTTATGGATCATTTATTAAAGTGTTATAGATCATGTGTCATGTGTCATAAGTAAATGTTAGGTTAGTTCATTATTGACCATTCTATCTATTCTTTATCCTTCCTTTTCTTTCAATCTTTTTTCCGTAAGTTCATTGGCTAAATAACTACAATGTTCAGTCACATTCTTTCCCAACTATCATGTTATTCAGGACCTACAGACTGGAAAAAGGACTAGTGGGGGGTATGAGTTTGACGGCTTATATTAAATTGGCAAATGGGTTATATTCTATTATCTCTAGAAATGGCTCTTGCTAATTTAGTTCATTATTGACCCTTCAATCCGTTCTTCATGGATCTTCTTTTCCTTCCCATTTTCTTTATGTACGTTCATTGGCTACATAACTAAAGTGTTCAGTCACATTCTTTACCAACTATCCTGTTATTTAGGACATATAGACTGAGAAGAATATTAGTGAGGATATGAGTCTGATGGCTTATATTTGCTTAATATGGATAACTTTACTTTCTCTTAAGTGGAGGCATTTGGCTCTAATAAAGGGGAGTCTCTATGGCTTTAGCATGCTCACTTAGGACATATATCAGCTCATTTGATTGCTAATTTGCTTCCTAATCAATTTTATGATATTACATCTTTTCAGAGTAAAACTTGTCAATTATCAAAACACATTCGTACTACTTATCCATAAAGTGACCATAAAGCAACATTGCCTTTTGATTTGATTCACTTTGATATATGGGGTCCTACCTTAGTTTTTTCTACATTTGGTTATATATTTTATTACTTTTGTTGATGATTATTTAAAATTTACATGGTTTTACCTCATGAAATATCAAATAGAAATCTTTTCTGTAGTAAAAACCTTCGTCTGATATATTAAGACACAATTTGAAAAGGTCATAAAGGTCTTTTGGTTAGATAATGCTAAAAATACCTAAGTAAAAAAATCCATACTTATATATATATATATATATATATAAATGGTTAATTAAGTCACAAACATTACGTGTTTATATCCCTCAACAAAATGAAGTTATTGAGCATAAAAATTGCCATTTGCCAGAGGTAATCAGATCCATCATGATAAGAATGTTAGTTCCTAAAATTTATTAGGACGAAGGCGTCCTCACTATAACATATATGATTAATTGCATGTCATCTCTATCTTCAGCAAATAGTTTTCCTTTATAACTATTAAAATCTAATACATCTCTTTTCCATCTTACCCATCATGTGTTGGGTGTCTGTTTTGTCAATGTGGTTGGTCCTCACGATAAACTTGAACCTCGATCAGTTCGATGTATCTTTCTTAGATATTCTAGTACTTAAAAAGGTTATATGCGTTAGTCTCCAATTTCTAAAAGAAAATAAATCTTGAAAAATGTTACCTTCTTAAAAAATATTTCTCATTTTTCCTTACCTACATATCTTACCATGGATACTGGTGCTCTCCTTCCAAATGTGGAGTTTACTTCCACACATGAAGAGACGTCATCTCTAATAGCAGAACATTATATTTAAGTTCATTCCACACAATACAAAGCTCAACGTACAATGCCTATTATTGTCTCTAGGTCTCATGACACATCAATTGCTCTTTGGAAAGCCAAATAGGTAATCATTTCTCCTACCCATCATCTTACCAACTAGAATACGCCACATCTAATTGGCAATCTTGTTTCATATTATCATTTATCCTCATCTTTTTGTGTTTTTCTTTCATCTATTTTATCTCATTTTGTTTCATTGTCAATTACAGATGCCTTAAAGGACCACTAGTGAAAGGTTGTCAGGATTGATGAGATGTAAGCCTCGAACAATAGGGCACTTGAGAGTTAGCACCTCTCCCTAAGGGACGTCACGTCGTTAGCTGTAAGTGGGTTTGTACTCTAAAGTACAACCATGATGGAACTGTTACTTAACATAATGCACGACTAGTTACAAAAGGCTTTACAAAATACTTGGAAATTGACTATCATGATACGTCGTCTCTTGTTGCCAAGATGAATTTCATTTTAGTTATTCTCTCTGGATGTCAAGAATGCCTTTTCCATGGAAACCTTGTGAAGAAATCTACATGCATCTACCTCTGGGATTTGGTCCACAGGGTAGTGTAGGAAAGATGTGTCGGCTAAAAAAAAGCCATCGTATGGCCTCAAACAATTCCCTCACACTTAGTTTGAACGTTTCTACTAATTTATAATCTAAATTGGATATTAACGATGTTTCATGGATCATTTTATCTTTGTTAAGCGAAGCGAGACTTCTATTACCATTCTTGTTTTATATGTTGATGATATTGTAGTAACTAGTAATAGTGTTAATGAAATTGCCTCTGTCAAGGACTTTCTTGCTTGAACCTTTGAAATTAAGGATTTGGGATGTTTATAATTATAACGCCCTGAATTTCGAGGGTCGAGCAAAGCTCGACTCCTGAGATTTCAGATATTACTTATGCTTTCAGAAGCCAATTTCCAATTTACTTCTATATTGAGCATTTGAGCATGCATAGAATTATACTAAACAATGTATTATACTTCAGATTTAATGTGATTAAAGGTATAAGTCCAAACATATATTGTGAGATTTCTTCCAGAGTATGAGTTGACAACTGGGTTCAATATATATATATATATATATACAATTTCTAAAAAAAAACAAAATAAGGGACGCAACATCCAGCTAATCCCATGTGCCCAGCACTCCCTGTCCAGAAGCGCGTGGCTTACATCGGCCCATCCGAGAGCTGGAAGTAGGAGAACTCCTCCTCATCCATGAATGTCTGCTCCAGCGCATCGGCATCAACGGTCCCTACATCTACATTAGCATTTGGTTGGTGTTTTAAAACATCATCCCAGAGTGGGAGTGAGTGATCAACTCAGTAGTTCCATAAAGCATGAGTTACGTATGTTATCAAGTCTATCAATACAGGAATGATAAAGCAACATAAAACAAACATGTCCTAATTACTCTTCTTAATGCGAATAATGTAGTTTATGAAATGATGCATGCCCTCACCATACAACACTCCCTCAACACGCGACTCTAACCACCTGGTTCGCAAATGACAACACTTCCTCAATACGCGACTCCAATGCCTGTTTTACCACATTCTAAACTAATGCGATGCGGTGAATGATAATGTTAGCCGAATGATTAATTATGCCTATTCATCCAGTAGTTTGGGGAAACTAGGACACCTCCCTTTTAAACATCAATCTTAATTGAATCATTAGGCGTGGGACAGCTGCAGCGGTCCTACGCTTATATTCTTGATCCGTTTGAGTTCGTCACTCCTAGATAAATACATATGATAGGCAAGTTATAAAAGTGATGCTTGCGGTCACTACGGGGAGGCTTGTCACCGCAGCATAGGCCGACAATACGGACACGATGTCCCATACCACCATACTCGGCTCACGAGTCTTGAGGATCGTGGTATAATGGTTTATAATGGATCTTCACAATGATGAGGAGGGTACCCTAGATTTAAGTAGTTACAATCATACATGGTGAACATACAATAGGTCAGCCGGTTCTTTGGGCAATTTCGGTTAATACAAGTGCACACCAATGTAATCGGCATGGAGCGAGTTAGCGCCCCGCATGGCCTAGCCACTATCGGTAGTCAATGTCTGACCCGTGTCGTTTGAACTTACCCATGGTAGCCAACCTAATTCGGTCACCCAAATGCGGGAATTTATCGGCTACCCGGACTACTCTCGTAGTCCTATTTCTATTCAATTCATGTTAACTGGCATTCACAACACAGGGGTTAACATTTTATAATCAAGTTTTGATAAACTACTCATTTAAGCATTTCATCGAACACATGTAATACTACAATACAACTTGTAATTTATTTAATAGAGATTTAAGTGTACTTAAGATAACAAGTAAACTCCACCTTAACAATCACAAATCATAATTGAACAATAACATTGATAAATTACAACCTAAACATTTATGGTCCGCACCTTTCGGTAGCACGTCTGACTCGGACTTGCTCATAGGAATATATTTCTAAGGAAGAATGGTCGGTCACCTATAGCCATAAGGAGGTTTGTAGTTTTACCTTAGGTTGTCGCCGGAGAAGTTTCGACAATGGGAGTTGTGGTAGTTAGGCTTTTGAGTCAAATGGAAGAGAGTCACCCTTCGTAGCAAGCACTCCTTCGATCTCTCTCTTCCTTATCTCTCTCTTTCTTCTTCTCTTTCTTACCTTAGGGCTCTCACTTTCGGATTGGGAGGAAATGGTGTGAATTGGGAGCTATTTATAGTTCCAGACAGTGTGCAAATGGCCCTGGGGATACCTTATTTGATACTTATACCCTATAGGTGGTCATTTCTAACTAACGGGACCCCCAGGAGGGACCGCAGGCTCATCTATACCATGTGGTAGGTTCCCTACCAATGGATCAATGCTAGGACATAGTTTCGATATGATCGGATAAGCAAATCTGCTGTGGGAAGCTTGTGTCAGATCAACGGTCGGTAATATTCAATCGGGGTCACGGTTATACGAATGTGTACGGGGAATTATCCTTACCCTATGTGTGAAGTTTGGTCATAAACCGATGGTCCGAAACTCTTAACTTTGCGCAAGAGTGGAAGACCTAACTCACTTAAGTTTCAGCTTCTTCTTTTAGGGTATTCACACTTCTCATGCACCCATCCTTCAACTCAAGTTGAGCTGTTCTGGACACCATCCAGGCTTAACTCCCACGATGGACATTGAGCCCAGTAAGATGGACATTGCTCTCTAATTTCAAGGCTAGCGGACCCCCGATGTGCGGTTTAGGTCCCTTACAGAGTTTCAGGGTACTCCCAAGAGGGGCAGGCCCTCGGGATTTCCCCCAGGTTGGGCCAGTGGCACTTGCGATCCTAGCCTCTCATCATTTGTAGAAATGGTGGCCTAAACTTAATTTACCTAATGCTTAGTATTTACATACATCTTGTCGTAATTAGTTAGTCGGGTATAGCTCTCGGGCGGTTACTGATTTTTCTAGGACATTATAATAATACTTGGCATCGAGTTTGCTCAATATACCTGAGGAATTTTGATATCTCAACAGAAGTGAACCTTCAATCTCCTTGATAGCTCTGACATACTGGATTGTCGCCCTTCAGATACACTAATATTTGAAGCTAATCATCTACTTCTCTTGAGTTCTCTCCTCTTGATGATCCAAAGTGTCATTGCCATCTAATTGGAGAGCTCATTTATTTAACTATTACTCACCTGGATATCTCTTATGTTGTTAGTGTTGTTAGTAAGTTTATGTAAAAATCGCGCTCTCACTATCTTGCAGCAGTCCGTCGAATTCCTCACAATCTCAATCAAGCCTTAGGAAATGAAATGGCATTTTGTATTCTGGACATGGTTATCTAAACATTCTTGTTTATTGCAATGTTGATTGGGCCAGTTGCGCAACTAATTGACTGTCCATGTTTGGATTTTATACTTTCGTATGAGGTAACTTAGTTACATGAAAAAGCATGAATAGTTTGTCGTTGCGTGTTTTTCTACCGAGGATGAGTATAGATCCACAAAACATGGCACAAATAAGATTCTTTGGCTTCACTTATTTTTCCATGATCTTGGCATCAGTGTATCATATTTTGTAACAATCAAGTGGTGATACATATTGTCTCTAATCTAGTATTTCATAAACGTACTAAAAACATTGAGGTTAATTGTCATTTTGTATAAGAAAGGTTATCTAGTGGTGTTATTTGCATTCCTTACATCGAAAGAACAACTTGCTGATATTTTCACCAAAGGAGTTATGGGACATCGTTTAGTGGACATTATATCGAAGCTAGGCATGTTTAACATTTATGTTATAGCTTGAGGAGTGTTGGTGTGTATAAATTTGTGGTCCAACGGACCGCCATATGATTAATACCATATTTATTTTTTATTTATCATATTGTCTTGTATTTTTTTCTTTTTTTATACTCTACCATCCTCTATAAATTAATTAAAAAAAAAAAGAAAATTGAATTATTATCCCAAATTTTAAGAAATTCTTGAAGTTTACATAGATATTTTAAGGAGTCCAATTACCCAAAGTCAAAACGCCTCATTAGTTATACGACTATTTGAATGCCAATGCATCTATGGTCATAATCGCGATGTTACTATACAGCTAAAAGAAATGCTTGATGTCCAACAATAATAAGACTATTATGGACAGATGTCTTAAATCTGTCTGGTGGTCTGTCGATGATATTGACAGGGTCTCGATGCCATCGATAATTCACAGTATTTTTCACCCCTGGTTGCTGGAAAGTTTGGTCCTGTTTTGATATCATCGAAAGACCGTCGATGATATCGAAGCTGTCATCGAGAGACCTTCGATGACATCGAAGATGTTACGCAGATTTTCTGCGGAAACGTAGATTTTACGATTTTTGTTTCCTATTCCGAGTCTGCTTCTTTCTAAACTTATATAAAGGGGTGTATGCGGGATTGGGAGGGATTATAAGGCTTTCTAAAGTAGTTCCAAGGGTTCCTAAAAGGTTTTTTAGGGTTTCTAAAGGATGTAGCAAGGGTGAGATTCGAGGTTGTTCGAATCGGGTAAGTCCTCTCTCTTTGTAATTTCTATTTTCATAGTGGAGATCTGTCGCTTTGTGCCGTGGTTTTTTCCCGCAAGAGTTTTCCATGTTAAATTTGTGTTCTCTTGTGTGTGCTTGGTGTCACTAGATTGCTATCCTAGATCTAGATCTATGTGATTCCGCAGGTCAAAATCCCCAACAAGTGGTATCAAAGCAATCGTTGGGCACAGATCTGAATCTACAAGATTAGTAATAATGGCGAGCACCAGGTATGAGATTGAGAAGTACTCAGGGAAAAAAATTTTGAGTTATGGAAGATCAAGATGATGAGTTCCTTAATCAAGCAAGGCGAAGATGGTGCTCTTGAGGAGCGAAAGTCTACTACGACTAATGATGATTGGAATACTCTTGATAAAAAAGCTTTATCATCGATCTGTTTATGTCTCACGGATGAGGTTCTCTACAACGTCATGAGGGAGAAAACTGCGGCTAAGTTATGGGCAAAGTTAGAGGATGTCTATGCAAAAAAATCCTCGGAAAATCGCCTACACTTGAAGCGGCAGTGGTATAACTTCAAGATGGTAAAGGGTGGAGATCTGAAGGCTCACATCAGCAACTTTAATAAATTAGTTTATAAATTACTGGATATGGAGGAAGTGATGAAAGATGAAGAACAATCATGTATGTTGTTGAATTCTCTTCCGGCATCGTATGAGTTATTCAAGGACACCATGTGCAGCACGAATAAAACCCTGATTGTCGACACCGTTATCTCAACCTTTCAAGGGAAGGCTATGAGAAAGGTAAACGATGACATGGGGACATCTTCTGATGTACTATTTACAATGGGTAGAAATTTTAAACAAGGTACGGGTTCTTCAGGTTATAGATCCAAATCCAAGGGCAAGGGCAAAGGAAAGGTAAAGTGCTGGAATTATGGGAAGGAAGGACATGTGAAGAAGGATTGTGAAAATCCTAAATCGAAGAGAGAAGATTCTGGGGCTTCGTACAGGGAGGCCAATGTTGTCACGTCAGATGGATCGAGTGGATGTGATGGTGATGTTTTGTTTGTGTCTACTATCAGGTGGCCATACATTGATCGTAAGGACGAGTGAATGCTAGACACAGGGGCATCTTTCACATGACTCCTCATCAGAGTTGGTTCGCCAGCTACAGGGAGTGCGATGGTGGACAAATATTTATGGGCAATGATATTGCCTATAATGTTGTAGCTGTTAGTACGGTGCGCATCAAGATATTTGATGGGGTGGAGCGTACCTTGACTGATGTCAGGCATGCTCCTGATTTGAAGGAGAATCTGATTTATCTTAGTGTACTTGAGGCAAAAGGATGCAAGTACATAAATATTGATAGTGCTCTTAAAGTATCTAAGGGGGCACGGGTAATTATGAAAGCACAACGACTCGGTAACTTGTACAGGTTGATCGGGAGCACTTCAAAAGGTAGAGTTGTAGTGGATATAGCGGATTTCACCTCTGCATGTGTATGGTATGTTGGGTATGGCCACATGAGCGGGCAGGGCAGGAAGGCTGAGACGTACGGACAGGGATACAGAGCAGGTGGAGCAACCACCTGTGAGAAGAATCACACGGCATGATCGCAGGATATCGGCGAGGTACATGGATGACTCTAATATTGCAGGGGATTCATCTTCTATTTAGATGGCTCTAAGCGAGCCTGATGCTGAGAAGTGGAAGGTGACTATGGGCGATATGATGAATTCATTGTACCAGACCGACATATGGGAGCGGGTGGAGCTTCTAGTGGGCCGAAAAGCGGTTGGATGCAGGTGGATCTTCAGGAGGATACAGCATAGATACAGGGTGAGGTTGGTAGCGAAGGGTTATGCTTAGAGAGAATGGATCGGCTTCTCAGAGATATCCGCGCCGACGGTATAACAGGTGTCTATTAGATCTGTGATTGGCGTTGGTTGGCCAATGTGATCTTGAGCTGGAAGGATGGAAGTGGAGTTTGCACTTTTACAAGGGAAAGTGAAGAGCAGATCTACATGAAGCAACCAGAGTGGTTCGAAGTTAAAGGGGCTGAGAAAAGACTTTGCAGGAGGTCGTGGTTCAACTCGTCGCCTAGGCAGTGGTTTGATTCCTTCATGGTGAGTCAAGAATTGATGACATGTAGATTGCCAATTATGACATGTCTGAAATCAATGTACTGAAGACTCAGTTAAGTGGGATATTCAGGATGAAGGATGGGGGGCTGCAAAAATGGTTCTCGGCATTGAGACTGAAGGAGGAGTAGGCTTTGGTAATCACAAAAAGAATACCTTGTGTGTAGGTATTGATCAAGGATGTGATGGGCCAAGTAAAGCCGGAGAGCGTTCCCTACGCGTCTCTCCTCAAGTTTTCCTCAGGACATGTCCTAAAATAGATGAGGAAAAGCAGGATATCTCATGAGCCTTATTCGAATGCGGTTAGCAGTGTATGTCATAGTCTGGATTAGACCGGTTATTTCACAGGCTATCAATGTTGTGAGCAAATACCCCGACAAACAATATTGGGTAGCGGTGAGAAGGTAAGAAGACTACGTCTTTTCTTTTGGGAAGACAGGAGCAAAGGTAGTTGAGCATGTGGATTTAAATCCGGTAGACATAATCAACAAGAATATTCCTATAGAGAATTTCAAGTTTTGTGTAACTTCTCTAGGCTTGGCGATGGCGTAAAAGGAAGATGGAGTGTGCAAGAGAAGCTATGATATGGTGTAGAAATAAGAGAATGGAACAAGAAGCTACACGGATGAAGATTGAAGACATGGTGGAGATTGTTATGGACATATGTCTTAAATCTGTCTGGTGGTCTGTCGATGATATCGACAGGGTATTAGATAATATCTATAGGGTCTCAATGCCATCGATAATTCATAGTATTTTTCACCCCTGGTTGCTGAAAAGTTTGGTCCTGTTTCGATATATCGAAACATCGTCGATGATATCGAAGCTGTCATCGAGAGACCTTCGATGACATCGAAGATGTTACGCAGATTTTCTGCAGAAATGCAGATTTTGCGATTTTTGTTTCCTATTCCGAGTCTGCTTCTTTCTAAACTTATATAAAGGGGTGTATGCGGGATTGAGAGGGATTCTAAGGTTTTCTAAAGTAGTTCCAAGGGTTCCTAAAAGGTTTTTTAGGATTTCTAAAGGGTGTAGCAAGGGTGAGATTCGAAGTTGTTTGAATCGGGTAAGTCCTCTCTCTTTGTAATTTTTATTTTCATAGTGGAGATTTGTCGCTTTGTGCCATAGTTTTTTCCTGCAAGGGTTTTCAACGTTAAATCTGTGTTCTCTTGTGTGTGCTTGGTGTCATTGGATTGCTATCCTAGATCTAGATCTATGTGATTCCGCAGGTCAAAATCCCCAACAAAGACGCCTAAAGCCAATGACTGAGGAGACATTTCAACTTCTTCAAAAGCCTGTTAGCAACAAATTCTTAGCTTGCATCAAACCGAATCTAAGAATTCAGTCCCCAACAATCCAAACACAATTTTTCCAAAAAATAAAAATAAAAATACTATATTAAAGGAACAAACTATCTCTGTAACAAGGAAATGACTTGGAATTGTAATGCTTTAGTAATGCAAATTGGGCGGTGATCTGGACAAAAGTTAACTCCACGGTTATCTGTTCACCAACAGAGGAGGTGGTGTGTCCTGTAGTAGTAGAAGACAAAAATACATTTCCATCTAATATAGAAGCAAAGCATATATATCTTTTTGTGGAGCTACTCAAGGGGTTATGGTTAAAACACTTAGGGTGCGTTTAGTGAATTTAATTTGTAACTTATTACTTAAAATTGTCATTTTCAGTGATTTTGATAATTCAAACTGTTTGGTAACTAAAAGACATTTAGTGTTTAATTGAGAAAATCACTTAAAATTAAAATTTTTTTTTTTCAGCCACCACAACTTGGCTTAAAACTAATAATGGAATGCGGTAAGTTATTTCCTTTCAAATTTTTGTTGAATTTTGACTAAAATATTACTGTCAACTTTTAAAGCTGGCAAGATTACTCTTTAAGATATTCAAAAGGTTGTAGGATTTTCTCCCTCTCGATAAATAAATCCCCAAGTATTCAAAGGCCAAGTTCTTTTCAAATAATAACTTTCTTCTTGTTAACATTCCTTTGATTTGAAGGTGAGATTTTGATTTTCTTTTTTTTTCTTTTTTTAAACCTTTGTAGGACCTACCATGATGTGTATTTTCCATCCATACCATTCATAAGGTCACATAGACCTGGATAAAGCGAAAACATAAATTTCAAATTGATTTACAAGTTCTATGGTCCCCAAAATGTTTGAAAAGGTAGACGTCCAATTCCTTTTCTTTGTGTGGTATGGTCTACACTTAAACTTTGGATTTGCCTCATTTTTTGGTTGGGCACACAAAACATGATGTTTTCAACCAAAAATATACCGAGTGCATTACATAACTATCCTGACACAATTGCCTATTTACGCGCTACTGGATGGTGCTTTGTGGGACACACCTGATATATGTATTTTATCTACACTGACCATCCATTTTGAATTTTCAGTGCATGAACCAAAAAATGAAATAGATCAAAATCTCACATGAGCCATACCACAGGAGAACAAGAAAATAGTGGTAAAAACTTCCACGTGGCCTACTGTAATGTATATTAGCTGTTGGGGACAAAAGATACTAAGTCTGGAGACTCAGACCTGGTGCCTCGGGTCGCCGAAGGATACGTTGGATCCGAGGGAAGGTTATAAACTCATTAAGCTGAGACAAAAGTTAAGTCGGCTCGGACGACGAACCAGCAATCCGGGCATGCATCGGGTCGACCCACTTGTTGGATCGGCCAAATGAAGGAAAGACAACGCAGAACAAAACGTCATCCCGAGTATCTTGGGATGAGATCTCCAATCCCGGAGGTCACGGGATCGGATAGAGACCAGAAACGGGTGAAATCCAATCTCCGCGATAATGAGAGAAGATCCCGCACACGATACTGAGAGAAGAATCCTTATACGATAGAATGCTCCAGCAACTATAAAAGAAGAACCTCCATCGTCTTGTGAGGTACGCAAAAAACTCTATCCTAGAACTCTTCAATACCTTAAGACCCAGATTCCCAGCCTGACTTTGGCATCGAGGGTCCCCTACTTTAGCCAGGGTCTCCTTTGTCTTCTTGCTCCGCAGGTACACGAAGGTATAGGAGGATGAACCAGATTTTTACATCAACAGTTTGGCGCTTCTGTTGGTCCTTCTCGTGGTGGGTCATCTCTGATAACCCGCCCAGGAAGGCCTAATCCTCCAATGGATTTGGAAGAGAAAAAGGAGGAGGAAGAGGAAACGCTGATTGCGAGGGAACCTCTGGGACGGTTCCGGTTGATAGGTCGGCGCAGGCCGAGTCTGAAGGAGAAGGATCGGGGGATGATCTAAGCGGCCCGGTTCATTCAGTCTTGACTGAGGCGGATTTGGACAGGATCCGAATCGGGTATCACATCCCTGAATCGGTTATCACTTATCTCCCCCGTCCGAATGATTTACCGGATCATCCTCCTGCTGGGGCGGTCGCGATCTACCAAGTCGCGATGCAATGCAGCTTGCGTCTGCCCCTTCGGCCCATTGTCCGAGGCGTTTTGTCTCGTATTCGGATTGCCCCGGGGCAAATAGTTTCGAATGGGTGGAGGAACTTATTCGGATGTGCGATATTGTGGGCTGAGTTGGAGCAGCCGCCGCTAACAGTTGACGAATTCCTCCACTTGTATCAAGTGCGCGTAAACCCGAACTATCCTGATTTTTATATCTTCGCTGCTTGGCGGGGCAGAGGCGGCTCACTAATAATCGACCCTCCATGGAAGGCACGACAGAGAGCGGTGAGCCTTGGAAAGCTGACATTCAAAATTTTAAAAGAGAAGTGTGAGAAGAAATAACGAAAGAAATGGCGGACATGAAGCATGGCCGAAATATGTATCCGACCAGATCCGAGGCAAAGGCGTCCCCTTTTGTTGATGAGGTAATGCAGGCTCGGTTGCCCGAGAGGTTTCGATTACCTCAAATCACTCCCTTCACCGGTAAGACCGACCCGACAGAGCATATCGAATGCTTCAGAACATATATGGAGCTCCACGATGCCTCGGATGCAGTGATGTGTCGAGCTTTTTCTCTTACATTGACCGACGTAGCTCGACTGTGGTTCAAACAATTGAAACCAAAGTCCATCAGCTCATTCGTGGAGCTAAGCGACGCCTTTCTCACCAACTTTATCGGCGAAAAAAAGAAGTTGAAGCCCCCTGCACATTTGAACAACATAGTTCAAAAGCAGGGAGAGCTATTGAAAGATTATATCAAGCGTTTCAACTTCGAATCTCTTTAGGTTCGAAAACATTCAGAAGAAATGGCTTTCAACGCGCTCGTGCAAGGAGTTAGAGACAAGCCGTTCTTGGCGTCTCTAGACAAAAATCCGCCCGATACTTTAGCAGAATTTATGGCACGGTCGGATAAGTATGCAAACGCCGAAGAAACGCGGATCATACGTGAAAATAAATCTTTGGTTAAAGAGTCGGCCAAAAAGGAAGCCAACTCGACCGGAGGAAAGAAACGTAAAGATGATCAAGCGCACGATGAGCGAAGGTCGGGTAAATGACCAGATCGAAGATTCTCCACATACACCCCCCTGAACAAAACTCTGGAGCAAGTGCTGATGGAAATCAAAAGCGAAGGCTTTGTCAACTGGCCCCATAAGCTCAGGAGTAATCCCAATCGGCAGGACAAGGACAAATACTGCCATTATCATCGTGATCACAGGCATAACACAAGTGATTACCGTCACCTCAAGGAAGAGATCGAACGACTCATAAAGGAAGGCTGACTCAAAGAACATGTGGTCAAGGCCGGGGTAGCCGAGGGACGTCCGACGAAAAGTCACAGAGGGACGTCCGACGAAGAAATTCGGACAATTATCGGCGGTCCACGAGGTGGAGGTGACTCAAACAATGCTCGAAGGAATCATGCGAGGAAACTTAATCAGCCTGAGTCCGAGCTCATGATTATAGATCGACCTACAAAGGAAAAGAAAAGGGAAAAATATTGTGTTTCATTCACAGAGGAAGATGCCCGAGGGATCTATCACCCCCACGATGACGCATTAATCGTCACCTTGACTATCGCGAACCGAAGAGTATTCCGAATACTCGTCGATACGGGATCATCTGCAGACGTGTTATTTACTCAGGCATTCGACAAAATGGGGATTGAGCAATCCATGCTACGTCCGGTTCGGACCCCATTAATCGGCTTTTCCAAAGGACAAGTACTGCCTGAGGGAACTGTCACGCTACCACTTACCGCAGGTAGTGCCCCGCATCAGACGACAACGATGGTCGAGTTCTTAGTCGTCGATCAACCCTCAGTATACAACGCCATACTCGGCCGACCTTCTTTGAGTCTCCTCCAGGCCGTGGTATCCACATACCATCTTTCATTAAAATTCTCAACTGATTCGGGAGTAGGAGTCGTCAAAGGAGACCAGCAAGATGTGAGGCGTTGTTACATGATAGCTGTAAAAGGACCCACCGACATAAGTCCGGCCAACATATCAACGATCGAATCGTTGGACCCTTGGGGCGAGAGCCATGAACAAGGGCAGCCAGTTGAAGATCTTATATCAGTTCCCTTGGTCGAGACGGATGGGTCCAAAATAGTACGAATTGGCTCGTCTTTACGGTCCCCCTTGAAAAAAAACTGATAGCCCTGCTCCGCAGGTACGTCGAAGTATTTGCTTGGTGTTATGCAGATATGCCCGGAATCGACCCGTCTGTGGTTACTCACCGACTCAACATCGATCCGTCCTATCGACCGATCCGACAGAAGCGACGACCGCTCGGCCCTGAACGATACGCCATCATTGAAGAAGAAGTCAGCAAGCTCCTCCAGGCTAACTTCATAGAAGAGATACACTATCCAGAATGGGTCGCGAATGTCGTGCTCGTAAAGAAGTCCAACGGGAAGTGGCGAGTCTGTATTGATTATACTGACTTAAATAAAGCCTGCCCGAAGGATAGCTTTCCGCTTCCAAGGATAGATCAGTTAGTGGACAGTACCGCTGGACATGAACTTCTTAGTTTCATGGATGCGTACTCGGGGTATAATCAAATTGTAATGCATCAAACAGATAAATCAAAAACTACCTTTGTCACTGACAAAGGCCTTTATTGCTACCGAGTGATGCCATTTGGTTTGAAGAATGCCGGCGCAACTTATCAAAGATTAGTTAACAGAATCTTTGCTCGGCTTATAGGCCAAACCATGGAAGTATACATCGACGACATGCTCGTCAAAAGTATACACTTGGCGGATCATGTAGATGATTTGGAAGAGATGTTTCTCATTCTACAGAAATTTCGGATGAAGCTGAATCCGAGTAAATGTGCTTTTGGGGTAAGCTCTGGAAAGTTCCTCGGTTTCTTGGTTAGTCAGTGAGGAATAGAGGCGAACCCTGAGAAAATAAAAGTTTTGATTGATATGGAATCTCTTAAAACCATTAAGGACATTCAAAGGTTGACTGAACGAGTAGCGGCACTTAATCGCTTCCTGTCCAGAGCCACGGATAAATGTCTCCCTTTCTTCAGACAGTTGAAAGGACGACAGACAATGGATTGGACGGAAGAATGTGAAGCGGCATTCCAGCAATTAAAATCATATCTCGGTTCTCCATCTCTTTTATCGAAACCCGAATCAGGGGAATCTCTGCTCCTTTACCTAGCGGTATCCGAGGCAGCGGTTAGCTCGGCCTTAATACGAGAATCCGAAGGAAAGCAACTGCCGGTTTATTATATTAGCAAAGCATTATTACCAGCAGAGACGAGATACCCAAACTTGGAAAAAGTAGCCTTGGCCCTAATAACTTCCTCTCGCCGACTTAGGCCGTATTTCCATGCCCATACCATCATCGTGATGACCGATCTTCCACTTCGCCAGGTATTACAGAAACCAGAGGCTTCCGGCCGACTCACCAAGTGGGCAATCGAACTAAGTGAATTCGACATTCAATACAGGCCGAAAGTAGCAATCAGAGGGCAAGCAGTCGCTGACTTTATCGCCGAGGTAACACCGCCGACCGACCTTTCGGTCGACAATATGCCCGAGGATGCTGCAGTACCGATAACAACCACTCCCCCATCTCTGCCCTACCCTGTTACTTGGAAATTGTTTGTTGACGGCTCTTCCAACTCTAAGGAAAGTGGGGCTGGGGTAGTGCTAGAAGCCCCCGATCATACCTATATGCAGTATGTCTTATGACTTGGATTCCAAGCGTCGAACAATACAATGGAATATGAAGCGTTGTTACTCGGCCTCCGACTCGCAGCGAGCATGGGAGTCACGCACCTAAATGTTTTCAGCGATTCTCAGTTGGTCGTCAATCAAGTTACCGGGGTATACCAGACACGGAAAGAACAATTAAGAGAGTACATGGAAAAAGCGAAAGAAATGATCAACGGATTTCAATTCTGTCTTGTCACTCGGATCCCTCGTACAGAAAACGGCAAAGCCGATCTATTAGCGAAGCTCGCCTCCACCGATGAAGATGATATACCCAGGTCTGTTCCTATCGAATACGTCGCTAAGCCAAGTATAAATGAACCAACTAGCTCGGTCGTCAATACAATCGACTTGGAACCTTCTTGGATCGATCCACTCATCCAATATCTTGACAAGGGTAAGCTGCCTGAAGATCGTGCCGAAGCTCGGCGAATTAAGATCCGAGCCTCCCGTTACACCATACTCAGCGGAACCTTATACAAAAAAGGTTACTACGCTCCGTTGCTGCGGTGCCTCGAACCCAGCAAGGCGAACTATGTGTTACGTGAAATCCATGAAGGAATCTGCGGAAACCATTCTGGAGGGCGATCTCTCGCCCATAAGGTCCTGCGACAGGGGTATTATTAGCCCACTATCCAACACGACGCTCGTAAGCTCATCCAAAGATGCGACAAATGTCAAAGGTTCGCGGTAATTCCGAGACAAGCTCTCGAGGACTGGCGCCAATGACTGGACCTTGGCCCTTCGCACAGTGGGGTGTCGACATTATAGGTCCACTCCCTATGGGAAAAAGTCAAACCAAGTTTGATGTGGTGGCAGTGGATTATTTCACAAAGTGGGCCGAGGCAGAGCCATTAGCTAAAATAACCGAACAAAAGATCACCGACTTTGTATGGAAAAATATTATCTGCCGGTTCGGAGTACCCCGTACCATTATTACAGACAATGGAAGGCAATTTGATAATAGGAGCTTTCACGGGATGTGCGACAACCTCGGAATCAGAAACGTGTATTCCTCGCCCCATCATCCTCAGACAAACGGACAGGTTGAGGCGGTAAACAAGATTATCAAGCAACATCTCCGGACCAAGCTTAACCGGGCCAAAGGAGCGTGGGCCAAAGAACTCCCGAAAATCCTTTGGGCCTATCGAACGACAGCTCGAACCGCAATAGGAGAAACTCCCTTCTCACTTGCTTATGGCTCGGAAGCCGTCACTCCCATTGAAATCGGATTACCTTCGGCTTGAGTCACTTCGTTCAATGCGGAAGAAAATGAAGAACTCTTAACATTCGGGCTCGACCTCCTGGACGAACAAAGGGAAGTGGCACGACTGCGCACGGAGGCCCGACAACGACAAGTGACTCGGTTCTACAATACCCGAGTTAAGATCAGGAGGTTTTGAATGGGAGATATGGTTCTTCGAAAAGTATTCTCCAACACAAAGGAACTTGGATCGGGAACGTTGGGGCCCAACTGGGAAGGACCCTACATCTCTCGGGTACCATCCGACCAGGAACGTATCGGCTGAAAGATCTAGACGGACAATCATTGCCTCATCCTTGGAACGCTGAGCACCTTAGGATTTATTATCCTTAGCTCGACACTCTAGGCTTAGAAACTCCGAACTAAGAAAGATTAAAGCCAAGTCATATGAATAAAATCAAGTTCCTTCTTTCATTTATCCACCACATGTGATTACAAAGAAAAAAAAACGGGGCCTGATTACTGTCCCTCGGTGGGAACGACTCCCGAGGCATTCTCAGATGTACCGGCCTCGTCCCCAGCTGTGGCATCGGCAGCGACATCCGGATTCTCGGATTCCGAGACTCCTCCACCCTCGAGTTCTGACAGATCGAGATCAGGGAAAGCTTTCTTCATATCTTTGACACACTCTAAATATCCGCCTTGGAACAGAAGATCCCTCTCGTCCTTGAACTCCGCAGACTCGAGAAAAGCTTGAACGGGTTGGTCTCTGGCCTTCTCGGCCTCCTGAGTCTTCTCGTTGGCTTGTTGAATAAGTCCCGCCGCTTCAAGCTTGGCCCGAGCCAAGTCATCTGAACAAGAGGCATGGACCGCGAGGATTTGCCGGTTCTCTTCTTCAGCCCTGGTGAGGAGAGTCAACACCCGAGCAACCTCGGCTTGTACTTCATCGAGAGCTCTCCAGGAAAAAGCCGCCTCTGCTTTTGCGTCTTCAGCGGCTTTCTGGGCAAGGGCCGCCTCGCCCATCAGAACACTGACCTGTATCTCGGCATTCTCGCGTCGCCCCTCTGCTTCCGACAAAAGAGTTTGCAGCCGATGGGCCGAAGATAACTCCTTGCAGGCCTTAACCAAGCAAGGGGCGAGTTCGAAAGCACTCTCGCCGCATGGCCGATGGTTTGTGCCGTGGGAGCATTGTTAGGCTGATGAACTCCTTTTCGCTCCCATGGGCTAAGGCCTAGGGAACCATCCCCGACACCACTGACCGCAAGACAGACGACTCCTCTTGGTTCGTCTCCTCCCCTCTGGAGGACGTGGCCCTCATCTCCTCCCCTCTGGAAGATGCAGACCTCGCCTCCTCTCCTTGTCTCGGAACATCCGTCGCAACATGTCCCGAGTCGGATGCCGCCTGACGCTCCGTGGCTGCGACCTCCCTCACTTCTACCCTTTCCTCTGAGTCAGAAAGTACGACGATAGTGGGGGCGGAAGAACTTGCAGGTTCCTTCTCCTTCCGCGCCACTCTCTGTTTCTTCAGCGGCCGAGGCTCTGACAGAAGAACTGACCGCGGGGGAGCTTTTATCTTCGAAACCGCCCTAAGGGGAGGCCGAGTTCCAGTCATCTCCGCGGGGACCGACTCGGGAACAATCCTAAGATGGGGTCGAGCTTCGGCCAAATCTAAAATAAAAAAGAGACGGAGAAAGTTAGCTAAGATTCAGAGAACACAAGAAGATACATTTTCAATTACCTGTGACGGCCGAGTCTAAACCTGCGAGATGAAGGTGCTCTGGCTGTAGGAGCACCTTCCAGGACCTATCCGTCGGATCCAACGTCCTCAACTCCTTGATCCGAGCTAAGGCACTGGATCCGAGTTTTTGCCTCTCCTTCGGAATATCTGCCAGACATAAATTCGTCAGACTTAAAACGTCATGAAAACAAGAAGAACTAAAGAAAAACGCCGAGTCACCTGCTTTCTGGAACTCCCGAGGAACACGAGCCTCGCAGGACCCGGACTCAGCCGTCTCCCAACGACCACAGGCCCAAAACCAACGTTCTCTCCAATGTTTGTTGGAAGTGGGAGGGTCGGTTATTAGTGAGCCGCCTCTGCCCCGTCAAGCAGCGAAGACATAAAAATCGGGATAGTTCGGGTTTACGCGCACTTGATACAAGTGGAGGAATTTGTCAACTGTTAGCGTCGGCTGCTCTAACTCAGCCCACAATACAGCACATCCGAATAAGTTCCTCTACCCATTCGGAACTATTTGTCCCGGGGCAATCGAATACGAGACAAAATGCCTCAGATAATGGGCTGAAGGGGCAGACGCAAGCCGCATTGCATCGCGACTTGGTAGATCGCGACTGCCCCAGCAGGAGGATGATCCGGTAAATCATTCGGACGGGGGAGATAAGTGATAACTGATTCAGGGATGTAATACCCGATTCGGATCCTGTCCAAATCTGCCTCAGTCAAGACTGAAGGAACCGGGCCGCTTAGATCATCCCCCGATCCTTCTCCTTCGGACTCGGCCTGCGCCGACCTATCAACCGGAACCGTCCCAGAGGTTCCCTCAGTAATAAGCGTTTCCTCTTCCTCCTCCTCCTCTTCCAAATCCATTGGAGGGTTAGGCCTTCCTGGGCGGGTTATCAGAGACGACCCACCACGAGAAGGACCAACAGAAGCAGGGCGTTTCGCCGGAGCTTCAGTGACCCTCTCAGAAAGAAAAGCAGCATTCGCATCAATTGCTATCTCTGTTAGTAAGGAAGGCGATTCCGCAACGTTCCAAAAACGTTGCGCTTCGCCTTCGTCTCCAGAAATTCCTTCCTAGGGACTTTGAGGACCTCTAGCCGCCATTATCAATAACTAAAGAGGAGGGAAGGACTCACCGGAGGAAGGAAGAAAAGCAGAAATGGCGGAAGGAGCCGCTGACAGTTAAGAAAGAAGAAAGGAAGAAGAGGAAAAACCGAAAAAACTCTAAAGGGAGTGCAGAGCGGGAGTAGCAGTAGAAGTTCGAAATGCGGAACCCCCCACCCTTTTATAAGGTTGCCATGTGGCGGAAGCAATTAATAGGGAAATGATTCGACGCCCGCATCGACTCTCCCGCTCAACACGTGGCGCACGTCGACTGACGACAATAATGCCCTTGCCACGTGTGCTACCCTCATTGGCGGGGCGAACGATTTGACGGCTGTCGGCTCATGCGATGTCAGAAACTGAACCGTCTCCCATCAAAGACGACACAGAATGTATTAAATGCCTACTTATTGTCTCGGACTAAGTTATGAACCGACTCAAGACTCGTTACTCCTTAGTGTCTTACGAAACACACGGAGTAAGGGGGCTTACTGTTGGGGACAAAAGATACTAAGTCCGGAGACTCGGACCTGGTGCCTCGGGTCGCCGAAGGATACGTTGGATCCGAGGGAAGGTTATAAACTCATTAAGCCGAGACAAAAGTTAAGTCGGCTCGGACGACGAACCAGCAATCCGGGCATGCATCAGGTCGACCCACTTGTTGGATCGGCCAAATGAAGGAAAGATAGCGCAGAACAAAACGTCATCCCGAGTATCTCGGGATGAGATCTCCGATCCTGGAGGTCACGGGATCGGATAGAGACCAGAAACGGGCGAAATCCAATCTCCGAGATAATGGGAGAAGATCCCGCACATAATACTGAGAGAAGAATCCACATACGATAGAATGCTCCAGCGGCTATAAAAGAAGAACCTCCATCGTCTTGTGAGGTACGCAAAAAACTCTATCCTAGAACTCTTCAATACCTTAAGACCCAGATTCCCAGCCTGCCTTTGGCATCGGAGGGTCCCCTGCTTTAGCCAGGGTCTCCTTTATCTTCTTGCTCCGCAGGTACACGAAGGTATAGAAGGACGAACCAGATTTTTGCATCAACGTTAGCTATGCAATTTATTAATTAAGTCACGTGGACATGGATAAAAGGAAAAGACATAATATCAGCTTGATCCAAAACTTTTTGGCCCAAGAATATTCCTTGTAGTTTGGTCGGCCTGACATTTGAGTCTGCCTCATTTTTAGTTTCATGCCCTAAATTAATAGGGAAAAATGGATGGACGGTGGAGATAAAAGACATACATTATGGTGGGGGCACATAGAGCACCGTCTCGCGTCATGTAGCAGGTGGTTACTTTAAGTCCCTGTGCGTGAAACCCCGGTAGCAGATTAGGTGATATCCTGCATCCTGAGGTGGGTGGGAACCCTGACCGTTGGGCTCACAGTGATGTCTGTTACTTAAATCCACACTGTCCAACCATTTTAAAAGCTCATTCTAGCACGTGATAAAAAAAATAAGCTGACTAAAATCTTTTAAAAGCTCATTCTAGCACGTGATAAAAAAAATAAGCTGACTAAAATCTTAGGTGGACCACACCATGGGAAATGGTTATAATTGAATCCCCACCATTAAAAATTCCATTAATTCCACTGGAATGTTTATTTGTCATCCAACCTGTTGAAAAGCTAAAAAGAACCTAGATGAAAAGACCACACAAATATCATCTTGATCCAAAGCTTGTGTGGCCCACGAGAAGTTTTTAATGGTCAATCACCATTGTTTCGTTTACTATGGTCTATCCTGAATTTTATGCTTAAAATGAGCCTCCAATACAGATAGACGGCATGGATGTATTCATATACATCACAATGAGCCTACAGTTAGGGTCCCACCTAATCAGCTCCCGTGAAACTCGGATCCACCAAAGCCGTGTGGAAAGCGGATTGCGTCTTGCTCCCACCTGGACGCTAATCCGTCCAATAGCGGAGCTACGTAAGCCACATTATGGTGTATAGGTTTTATCATGCCATCCATCTAGTTTTAAAGATTATGTTAAGGGACGAACCCAAAAATGAGATTGATCCAAAGCCCAAGTTATCCCTTCCAAAAAAAAAAAAACAGGAAAAAAAAAAAAAAAGGAAACGTTCAACATTGAGATCTTCCTAGAGCTGGCCATGATATTTATATGCCATCCAAACCACTCAAATAAATTATAGCCGCAAATATCATACTGATACAAAACTCTCTCACCTAAGGCGGTTAATCCCCATTGTTAGGCACAAATATGATACTGACACAAACTTCTGTCACCTTAGGCATTCAATCCCATTGTTTCATGTGGTATGGCTCACAGAGTTTTTGTCCTATTGTGAACTCAGTCGAATAAATGGACTAAGTAGATTTGTTACATGCATCTCTGTGGGTCACACACAGCCCCAAGCATATGCAAATTGGCTAATTAGAGACGAATGGTCATGTCATGGGATTTGTGGGCCCATCAGGATGTATATATTTTATCCATGACATCCATCCATTTTGACAAATAATTTTATGGTATCTACAAACAAAAAAGGCTGATTAAAGCTTATAATGGACTACACTGCATGAAGTAATGGTGATTGAAAGCTTATCAATGGAAACTTCTTGGGAGGCTAAGATTTTTTAGATCCAGCTATATTTATTTTTTTCCTTCATACAGGTGTATGTGATCATACAAGGTGTTATGTTTGAGGCATTCATTAATTAAGGGGTCATGTTCGAGAGATGTATGTAAATGGTGTATAGGTGTGCCAAATCAATGCAATAGCATGTTTTGTTGCATATTCTGAAAAAATTAAAAATTGTAACAATAAAAGAAAATAAAATAAATTGTCAATTTTCAAACATCCATGGTTTGTTTTTACCAAATAGGTTTTTGTGAAAAAAATATTTATTTTTAAATATCATGACATTTTTCAAAAAAATTACCAAACAAAATTTCTAGTACATATAAATACTTAAATTCACTGATTTAAGCTTTTGGCAACTATAAATTAAATTTCAGACTTTAATTTTCAGTTTACCAAACGACATCTCAATTGGTGATAAAAAGTTGCGAAAGTCCAATCGGCTAGTTGAAAATTTTATTGTCTTCCTCGGTCATTATAAAATCAAACAATAGGAAGTCATAAAACTGACCTCTATTTTTGTTGGGGGCCGTTGCACAAAACCTTAGGATCTAGCCTCCCAAAACACCAGAATTATGGGATAATAATGCAATGAAATAAATCAAAGCACAAACCACATGACATAAGAGATTTTTACATGGAAAACCCTCAAAGAGGTAAAAACCATAGGACCTCGTCCAGAGCAACAATTCACTATGAAGTAGAATATTACAACCGATCACAAGCACACATCGCTTGGATCAAACCTTCTTCGCTCATACAGAAGTGGATTAACAATAAGAAAATAAAGAAAAACGGAGAGATCTCACCGATCACGAGGATGTTGAAGCACTGAGACGTCGACTACGAAGTAGATCACCTCTATGAGCAGAATCTCCCTTCCACAAGCTTCCTCTCTCTCTCTCTCTCTCTCTCTCTCACCTTTGATAGCCCTAAACCCTTACAAAGCTTTAGGAAACTCTCTTGCATTCTCTAGAAAGGCTCTAGGGACTCCTATTTATAGTTTAGGAAACTTCTTTCTGCACCTCTGTGAAAACCGCCTTAAATTTACGCAATTCGCACAAAATCCGGACTCGAATCTGCGTAACCCCTACTAGTCGAGTAGGGTCCTCGACCGGTCGAGCACCTCCCTCAACTGGTCAAGCACCTCAGAATTTCCAAACCAAAACTCGCTGTACTTTGAGTCAAGTACCACTCGACCGGTCGAGCAGCTCTGTCTGCTCTTCTAACCTGGGGAGGAAAAAATCTCATCAAATCTCTCCCTTTCTGACTCAGGAGGAATTCACCTTCTTCAAGTCAGCCTGGTTTCTACAAACCTCAAACTTGCCCTTGAGCAATACCTTAGTCATCATGTCTAACCCGTTATCGTCCATGTGGACCTTCTCAAGCTGTAACACCTTCTGTTCTAAAGTATCCCTGATCCAGTGATACCGAATCTCTATGTGCTTCGACTTGGAGTGCTGACTTAGATTCTTGCTCAAGTGTATAGCACTTTGACTATCACAATAAACCACATGCTGCTCCTTCTTTAGGCTAAGTTCCTGTAGGAACCTCTTCATCTAAAGTATATCTTTACACGCCTCTATGATTGCAATATACTCGGCCTTTATCGTCGACAATGATACGACCTTTGTAACTTGCTCTGCCAAGAGATCGTTCCCCCTGCAAACGTGAACATGAACCCCGATGTAGACTTCCTGGAGTCTATGTCACTTACTATATCTGCATATGTGTAGCCCTCTAACACAGGTTTTATGTTACCATAGCATAGGCTCAACTTGGATGAGCCTCTTAGATACCGCAGTATCCATTTCATCGCTACCCAATACTCTTTGTCAGGATTGGCATGACACCGGCTGACAACACCAACTGCATATGCTATATCTGGACGAGTACACACCATAGCATACATCAAACTTCCTACCGCTGACGCGTAGGGTATCTTCCTTATCTCATCTACCTCTGCCTTCGTCTTAGGACACTATTTGTCGCTCAATCTGAAGTGACCATCCAGTGGAGTACTGACCGGCTTTGTTGTATTCATATTGAACCGCTCTAGGACTTTCTCAAGATACTGCTCATATGACAACCAAAGCTTCCTGCTGCTTCTGTCACGGGTTATCTCCATTCCTAGGATTTGTTTAGCTGGGCCCAAGTCTTTCATCGCAAATGACTTGTCCAACTCCTGTTTCAGCCTATCAATCTTCTTGATGTCTTTTCCCATGATGAGTATGTTATCAATGTATAACAGTAGAACTAAGAAATCACCATCTGAAAACTTGCGGGTGAACACACAGTGGTCCGACTCCGTTCTGCCATATCCATGCTTCAACATGAACGAGTTGAACTTCTTGTACCATTGCCTTGGACCTTGTTTCAACTCATACAAGCTCTTCCTCAGCCTATACACCATATGCTCTTTGCCCTTGACTTCGAACCCCTTTGGTTGGTGTATGTAGATTTCTTCTTTCAGGTCACCATGGAGAAAGGCAGTTTTAACATCTAGCTGCCCTATCTCCAGATCCATGCTCGCCGCCAACCTAGGCAACACCCGTATCAATGTCATCTTCACCGCTGGTGAGAATATCTCCTCGAAGTCTATACCTTTCCTCTGACTGAACCCTTTCACTACAAGTCTGGCCTTGAACCTTGTTTGTGAATTCTCCTGCTCAATCTTCTTTCTGAACACCCACTCGTTGCTCAGAGCTTTCTTGCCCTTAAACAATTTCACCATATCATAGGTGTGGTTTTTATGTGAGGATTCTATCTCCTCTTGCATAGCTTTCAACCACTCCCCCTTATGCTCATCGACTAGGGCCTCAAAATAATCTTCTGGCTCTCCTCCATCAGTGAGCATAATGTACTCATGCGGCGAGTACCTCTTTGATGGATGTCTGTCCCTAGATGACCTCCTCACCTGTGGCTCAACGGTGGATCAGGTGGGGGTTGCTCCCCCGGTCCATCGTCCTCTGCACCTAGCTGTACTCCCCCGTCATCAGGCACTACAAGAGGAATAACCGAATCCATATCCTCTAGCTCTCCTGAACTAGGCTGTTGTAGACACTGAAAAATCGGTGCCTACATTAATTTGAAAATGTTATGGTTGTTGGTGATGGGGGTGATTAGGCTGATCATGGATGTTGGAGTCGCCACTAGCCAAAAAATCTTGAAATCCTGCGGTCGGCTAGAACCACGGAATACGTAAGGTGAGGGAAATCTAAAGACTTCCCTACCCTAAATTGACTCCTAGTCTACGATTTGGGATTCTGGATAAGGGACCTCGGTTACAAAGAGGGAAGGTGTTAGGCACCTTCTCTGCCCGTACAAATGTACGGTCTCTACTTAGCATGGTAAAACAATCTCAAGGGATGAATGAGGTGGTCGGAGTAGGACTAGGCACACGTGGATTTCTGATGTGGAAAGATCCGAGATTTCGGCAAACCACAGAGCATACATCCATGAACGTGTTTAGAGGGTGGATGTAATGATGCTTATGTATAAATATAAAGAAAAGTAGACTAGATCACTATGAATTTATGATGTGACAAGATCCGATATACGGCAAGTCACAGAGCATACGTTCGCTAGAGATCTAGAGAAGCAGGGGAGTTGAGAAGGGAATAGTTGTCATGATAAATGCTTGTATATAGAATGAATGGATCTTTGGCTTGATCTTCAGTAGGCTAGGATGTGGGTTGAACCATGATCAATCAAGGCTTAGGGGCTAGGAAGGTTGAGAGGAAGGCTAGGGGTTAGCTCAAAAGGTTTGGGTTTTGAAGGTTTAGGAGTTTCTTCCCTCTCTTTCACTCTCACTCTCTCTCCCTTGGTTGTTGTAGTGTGTGTAAATGAGAAGAGGAGAGGGCTTTTTATAGCCCTTTCCAATGACTTTTTGGTAAATAGAGGGTAGGAGGAGGGTAAATGCTGATGTAGTAGGTGGTGATTGGTGGAGAGGAGAGAGATGCCACATGGCACATTCCTATTGGATTCTAGGGCTGGTAAAAAGGTAAATAGTGAGTTTTGAATGGGTAAATCTATAGTAAAGTTAACTTTTGGACGCTGGGACAGCTGTCCACACGCAGGCCGCGAGCGGCAAAACTCGGAGTACCGCAGGCGATAGTCAGGCGGCAGTCAAACTACCACCCGAGCCTGGTTCGGGCCGATTTCGCATGTGTGCGCTTCGTGTGGTGCTCTGGTTTGCCTGGAGGTCTCCGTTTTGGGTTTCTGGGACTTAAAGTGGATTTAAAGTGGTAGATTTAGGCATGGATAGGGGGTTCTGATCAAGGTATAGGGTATAGAGGAGGCTGTGTGTGTGCTGAACGGCTTGGATCACGGTTTCGGGCTGCAACTTGGGACTTTTGAAGATTCTTGGACTAGGGTAGCTAGGTTTAGGGTTAGGTCTAAGCTGGGGCTAGGGTTAAGGTTAAGGTAATGATCATGGTTCTTGGGTTGCCTCAGCTTTCTTAAGATATTAGCCTGGGTGGGGTGTCTACAGATGCCCCTCATTGGCCGAGGTTGGAAGCAACCGAAGGCCAAAGCAAGTGGACACCCCACCCTTCTGGTCAGAAAGGATAGTGATTCAAATCTGTTGCCTGTCATTGTATCATTTTCGGTCGACTGTCTGGAAAAAGATGACTTGCACATATCACGAGGGTTAAGGAAAATATTGTGATTATCTCCTGTGCATTCGTCGCGGCTTTACGGATCACCAATCACAACACTTTCACATCAGATTATTGATAGCATTGGAAGATAAGTCTGAAAAGTAAAGGAACTTTGCGCATTCGTTGCGGCTTTACGAGGATTCCCATACTGTTTGGTCTGTCGTTTCCTTTGCTACGTAATCACCCTAGGAGTATTCATTCTATTTGATCTTCAAAGTGGTTAGCTGCCTTGCGCGTTGGTGTGGCCGTACGGGGAACTCACTATCCCGACTTGGACTCGATCAAATTTGTCGAACATCCTGGCCTAGGTATGTGCAGGTAATCCTTTGCCATATAATCTACTGATTCTGATACTTTGGTTACAATGGATTGTTATCACTTTGAGTTTGATTATTCTTTCCAGAGATAAATCCACTCATTTCTACTAGCATTCGTATGACTGTCCAGATATAGAGATCGGGCGAATCGTACATGTATCATGTATGGATCGGATTTGATCATTCTCCGGGGAAACCGGAAGGGACCGAATCTTATTTAACTATTTGCACTGACCGCAACTAGAGAATATGGAAGATTCCTCAGTGTACTGTGTGTCGCGTGCGTTTTTTTTTTTGAAAACTTTGTTTGAAAGCTATTCCCTTTAGAACTAGACTCCTTGGGGATTTTATTAAAAAAGATTTTAGATTTTAGAACATATCTGTTCGATCTCGCGGGTGGGCGTCGTCGTCCGGTGTTTATTTGCAGTGACGTCAGATGGCCTCCACTAATAAATTAATGGGGCTAATGATTTTGAAGAGATAAACTCTTTTGAGACTATACTCACTAGGGATTTATTAGTTTGGTAATTTTTTGGTGCTTTCTGGGATCTTTTGGATTTTTTAAAAATTTTTAATTTTTTGGAGATTTTGGAGATTTTTTTTGGGAATTAAAAAAAAAATTAGAGATTTTTTGGAATTTTTTGGAGTTTTTTTGGAGATTTTTTGGAATTTTTGAAATTTTTGGAGTTTTTTTGAAAATTTTGAAAACCTGGGGGCTGTTTTTGGTAATTTTTGAAAATCTAGGTCTGTTTTGGTAACTTTTGAAAACTTGGGTCTGTTTTGGTAACTCTTGCAAATTTGGGACTATTTTTAAAAATCTTGAAAATTTGGAGTTGTTTTTGAAAAAAAATTTAGTATTGTCCAACAGTTAGAGAGCAAAACCGGTTGCTTAGACCGCCTTAGGGGACAGCCCGTTGCCCCATGCAAACTTTTGGTCGGGCGGCGGTCGACCGCCGGTTGCCCCTTTTGTCCAACGGTCCGAGCCATGCATTGGTCCGTTCGGTGCAACCTCATCCATTATTTGAATCTGGTTTTGGGACGTCCAAGGACCCATTTTGGTCCCTGGAGGATTTTTCAGCCTATTTTCTCCATATTTTCTTTCTTTTTTCAGTTTCAGGTAATGTTGGCCATCAAGTTTTTGCATGGGTCTTGTTGGGCCATTTGTTTATGGAGCTTTTGATGGGTTGGATTTCTTCTTGGGTTTGGCGACGGCCACGATCAGGACCATTGATCTGTCTTTATTTTGACCTCGACTGTTGGATTTTACTGGATTTCATATTTTAGGCCGAATCGTCGGCTGAATTTTCTATTGTATTTTTTTATGTTTTTGTTTTTTACGGAGTGGGGTGTGATAAGAAAGGGGCCCCACCCTTTTTATTTGAGCCTTTGTTTATTATTATTATTATTATTTTTGGATGATTTGGACTGTTGGATGGATGATCTGGGGTCTATTTGTGTGTATGGACGATGTGGACTCGAATAGTTGGCCACTTTGGACGGATGGGATTTTCCAAGCAGACCCCACACCATGATCTTGACGTGTCCAGATGTACTTATTTTCCAAGGCCCACCTTAAGGTAGGCTTTGGAAAAAGACTTTGGGAAATGGGCTTCAAACATGGGACTTGAGGTGGGTCTTGAGGTGGGCCTTTTGAAGTGGGCCTTTTTTTTGGAATGGGTTTCCTTGGAAATGGGCCTGGGCTTTGGGTTTTTGACATGGGCTTTAACATGGGCTTTTTGAAACATGGGCCTCGAAAGTGGGCTTAGGTTTTGAGAAGTAGACTTGTACACCTTTCCTGTGTAGCATGCCTCGTCGTGGTAAAAATGAGGCTAGTTCGTCTCGTCAGTCGTCGGATCCATACCATGTACCACGAGAAGGACGGCACCTGTCTGACTTAGCCCGGGAGGGTGGCGCTCCTGTGGTTCTGAGAGGGCGAGGGGTCAGGACTCATTGGCCTGACTGGTTCCATGACCCCCAACCCCTTTTTTCGAGGTTCTCGAGCGTACTCCATTCGCTCACTTGTTCCGAGTTCGTCTGAGTAAGACGAACATGTCTCTCTTATCTGCTCTGACGAAGCGGTGGCACCCCGAGACCCACACCTTTCAACTACCTTTTGGGGAGTGGGGGATTACTCCCTACGATGTATACATGCAGTTGGGTCTCCGGTATGACGGAGGATCCAGCCCTTTTGAGGATGACCTTCCAGTGCCCACTGAGGATGACTGGATGGAGATGTTGGGGATGATGCCAGATGCTACTGAGTTTACCAATCCTCGATTCAAACTCCTTTGGCTATCATCAAACTTTGCTAAATGTATTTCTGAGACCGAGGCTGCGGCTGTGGTGAAAGCTCGGGCCTTGATCTTGTACACCTTGGGTGCGATGATTTTTTTCCACGGGAATGAGCTTATGAGTTCCCATCTGTTGTCCTCGTAGTAGACATCACTTTTCTCACCCCGTACAACTGGTATGCGGCCCTCCTGGCCCATTTATGTGAAGGGTTGGATAAGGCCAGATGCTGTATCAGCCGATCCTTGACTGGCTTTTACCCTGTCATTGAGGTACCTTCTTGTCATCCTTTTTCCCCTGCTTTCTCTCGGGACGATCTGGTGTGCCTTGTTTGATGGTAGTTTTGCACAGGTCTACTTTTTTCACCACTTCCTCACCTAGCGCCCACTCTGATCGACCATTCGCCTCCATTTCCTCACCTGATGCTGTGGTACAAGGATAATCGCAGTCATACGCGTTTGTTTTCAGATTTCGCCTGGAGGTTGAATATTGATACCCTTGTCCCTGATGACGTGAGTGACTTGCTTGTCATGTACTGGTCATGTGCTTTCTTTGTTTTCCCGCCGACCTTTAACCATTCTCTTTTGCAGTTTCACACCAGGCCATATCTTCGATTGAATGCGGCGCTTACTCCAGCGGCTCGGGAGGCTTTTCAGGCCTCACGGCATTGTCGTATTCTAGAGGATCCACGTGTGACAAAATGGTACCTGGGAGAGAGGCTTTTCTGGCAGTTGACCAATAATCCTATGGTGCCACTAAGCCCACCTTTGGGTCCATCTGACGGGAGATCAGTACCTCCAAGGGAGTTAGTCGCCGCCTTGGAGGGTTACAATGCCAGTGCCTTCATCAATTCTGATGTATAGTACAGTTCTTGGTGCGAGCAACATGGCATAGGCCCAATCTTGTAGCCTAGTTATGCTCCTGGTGGCGGCGCGCGTTTTGCCGGAGAAGGGATTTTGGGGCCTCACTTTCATCGCAAGGACACCGACACTTATCTTCCTGATGATGATTAGCTCATTGTACCATGTAATCCTGTGTCCTTGCCTTATGTAACCTAATGTTTATATGAAATGTAACTTGTTCGATGTTGCCTTCTTGCACTGTCCTTTGATCAGCTTTACAACTCCATTTGAACACATAGATGCTTGTTTCGAGGTCCTGGATCTACATAGCGGGCCATGCCCAAAATTCGCCTAAAAGTGGGCCCGGGCGGCAGTCGGACTGCCGCAGGCGGTAGTTGGTCTACCGCCTGGAGACTTTTGCATGCCCGTTCTTCTCTATCATTGTGGCAGCGATGCAAGAATGTCAGTTCTGAGGGCGGTAGTTGGAGTACCGCGGGAGGTAATTGGATCGCTACCTCCGTTCCTCTTTTCTTCCAGCACCTGCCCTTCTTCTCTGTTCATTCTTGAAAAGGCCAAGCTATATGTCCTAGAGGGGGGGTGAATAGGACTATGCCAAATTAAAAATAAAATCAGCGGAATAAATTAATCAATAGCCTTACAATTATAAATCAACCATCAATGCTGAAATCAAATCACCTTAATACATAAGTATTGAGAGATTGATACAAATTCAATTATAAGGACAACCTTACACCATAATAAACTAGGGCTTATGGTAGGACAACCTTATTTCTAGAACTTCTTTTGAATCAAGAACTCAATTTTAATAAAGATAAATGAATAGCAGAGAATTGAAATTAAATGCAGAAATGTAGATCTAATTTATTACAACAATCTCCACACTTGCTTGAAATGTAAATTGTTACAACATTCATATCCACATGTACATTCCACACAATTGAATGATAAAATATATGAAAATTAAGTAAGCATTCAATCCACAAGAAAAAGAGTTATAATGGTTCGCCTGTGTGTACACCAACTGTTCTTTAACAGCCACACAAAATGCTACCCACTCCTAATATCCTCACACAGGGGATATTAGCGTTCACTATCAAATAGGTTTTCACAGGTTCACCCAAAACCTTTACAATTGTGTCTTTTTTACTTGGGCTTACACAATCCAAAAACCCATACTTCTGAGTTTTCTGGCTCTCCTCAGATAACCACACAATTTGAGATTTTTCTGGCGAATCCTAAACAAAAACTAAAAACTAATGGAATTTACAGAATTGTAAAATACCTAGATTTCTCCTCTTGTAGCTGCCCGGAAGAACCAATTGGAGTAGACATTGAATATAGAAGTTTAATATCCACAACTCACTTTAATATGGTTCTAAGTTCTAATTGATTTTAAATTTAAACCAGTTGGGCGTAGCTATATTTGATTTTGATTCCAAGAAGAAGGAATATGTGAATTCCTCTTTTCAAATTATATTGGAATACAGAAACAAAATCAAATTAGATAAGCTATCAAAAAGAGAAAGAAATTATGCACAAAATAGCTTAAAACTTAAACACAAACTTATCTCAGAGTGGAGCCTTAAATTCACTTAATATTCAATGAAAAACTCTGAAATTCGTGTGCTATTTATAGCAGAAGAAATTCGTCTTTGACTGGTCTAAGGGTCACCACGACTGGTCTTGAAATAAACTGATTTTTGAATTTTTGAGCGCGATCGCATCAGACCGTTTCACGACCGGTCGTAGGTAGTCCACGACTGGTCGAAGGCAGTCCATGACTGGTCGAGACCCCTCTACGACTGGTCGTGCGACACTTGATTTAGTCGCTGGAGTTTGAGTCGAAGCTTTACGACTGGTCGAAGGTTGAGTCGAGACCATCTCACGACCGGTCGAGCAGACTCCAGGACTGGTCGTAGTCGAACCAAGAAATCTAAAAAATTGCAACCATTTTAGGATTGGTCTTGGAACTTCTTAGACTGGTCGAGACAGTACTAGGACTGGTCGAACAGGGTATAGGACTGGTCTTAGAGTAGACAAAAATCATGTAATACTATTCATTTGGATTATGTATCCAAAGTGACCTACCCTAAGGTCAATCTAATGGTCTATCAAACCTAGAACATGAAGTATGGACATTTGAACACTTCATTTGCTTAGACTTTGATCTTTACGAAGCTTGATTTCTTCTCGATGTAGCTTAACTACTTCAGAAGCTTCAATGTAACTTTAAGTTGTACTTGAGTCCCGCATTTAGATTTGAATCTTGAACTTACACTTGAACTTGAGTCTTGACCTGGAGTTCTCTCTTCATATTGTAGCTTGAATTATCATGAAGCTTGAAGACTTCTTTGAGCTAGACTTCAAGTGTTGACGAGGTGTCTCGAACAAATTTATCAAGATACAAAATACGGAGACGTTTTGACACACAAAATTTGACAATCAAAGAGGAATCAAATTATAGCACTTACAATTCTTCCTGTCTCCCTTTTCGTTTATTCTCATCCGTCCATGCCCTGTGATCATTCCCTTTATCCTATCTTCTTTCTTCTCCTTTGTCTTTTCCTTTTTTGTCCCTTCCCCTTTGTCTCTTCTCTTTCCAATCATCATGGCCAGTAATGATGGTGGTTTTGATGGGTCCTTAAATGGTGGAGGAGTTGGTAGCCCCATAAATGATGAGATAGATCCATTTATGAATGGATTGATGGGGGGTGGTGGAGGAGTAATGGCCCCCTTTGGAGAAGTGAATGCCATTCATGGTTTGGATTCTTTTTCTATTAATGGCTTTGGGTTGGCTGGGTTGGATGGATTTGATGGGGTTACTCTAGGTGGGCCTCCGGGTTTTGTTGATATGATGAATGGATTGGATGGTGGGGATGGTACGATGATAGTGAGGGATGACTTGATTGATGGATCAATGGCTATGGGCGGTGTGGATGATGGCATCATGATAATGGATGGTATGGATGGAGGACATCAGGCTTGGATGGGTGGTGTAGATGGTGGTATGGTGATGATGGATGGTATGGATATGGTGGAGCAGGCTTGGGTGGGTGGCAAGCCATATCCTACCGATTTGGATGGCTTGGATCTAACAGGTGATGGAGTTCCAGCAGATAGATTGGGCCAGATCTTCGGCGTAGGCTTCGAGATAATGATGGGGCAGTCAGTTGCTGTTGGGGATCAGGGTACATGTCCTGTCAGCCATTTAGACATTTTGGGCATTGCGACTCCTAGGGCGTGCGTGTTTCGGACAGCTCTGAATGTGGCAGTTGTTGGCGGCTTGGGCCCGCCTGTTGTGGATTTTCAGGACACTTTGCGCAATGCGATGGGCGATGCTGGCTTCTTTCATCACGATGAGATAGACTTGTTGGACGAGGAGATGCCCATTTTTTTATGATTCTCCTACTGACCGAGGGATCCAGATTGTTGAGGGTGTGCCTGTTCGGACTTGTCATTTGCAGCTGCAGGGGACCTGTTCTGAGCGACTACATATCTGGATTGAGAGCTTGGCCGAGTCTGAGATCTTTGAGTTGAGTTCCTTGGGCTTCCGGGAGGTTCTGCACTTCCACCGAGTTCACCTGGACTGGCGACTTTTGAGTGTGGCGTTATATGATTGGGTTCCATCCCTGAACCTGTTCTCATTCAATGACTTGGAGTTGGGCTTGTCACTGGAGGAGTTCTCATGCTTGTCGGGCCTTCCTCTCACTCGGGAGCCTTGCATCCCCTCATCTGAGTCGGTTCGTTCTTCCGATCTGATTTCCTGGTTTGGATTTCTTATGACTCTCCCCACTATATAGGGTGTGACTGGTGAGCTGTCCCTTGAGATGTTGTACGATCGTTGCTCTACTTCTCAAGGTGTCCCTGGGTCTGATCGCCAGCTTCAGTGCCTGAACGCGCTGATATTTTGTGTCTTGGCTGAGCTACTCTTCTCAGGATGGAGGCGATCGTCGTTGGGTACTTTGTTGGATGTATTTCGTCATGCATTGCATCGCAGGAGCATCATTTCTGTGGTGCTGATGGAGCTCTTCCTGGGGCTGACTGAGTGTTCTTTGGGGCGGACTCGCATCCTCCTAGGTTGTTATGCTTTCCTTCAGGTATTTCCCACTCTTTCCCTCTTCCTTTGCCTAGTGCTGTTCTTTTGCTTGCCTCTTGAGTCATGCCGTCTTATAGGTGTGGCTACGGGAGCATCTCTTTATGACCCCTCCGCTTGTGTAGCCTGATTCCCACTGTGGTGATGTGTTGTCCCTTTTGCTTGATGGCCTTCCCCTGGGTGCTGAGGCCACAGAGTCGTTGTATCACAGCATGCTCTCTCAGTTGCAGGTGTGGGAGATCAGTTGGGAGGCTTCCTGGCTCTGTCGTTCACCACTGATTTGTAGCGCTACTCGTACCCCTTTACTGCTGTTAGGGCTTCGGGGATATTGCTCCTACCACCCTATGCGCTTTCTTCGGCAGTTTGGTTTTTGGCAGGATATCCCAAACTTCGCCTTTTTTGGATTTGGGCACACCTCTCTTCCATTTGACTTGACGACCTTGTATATACGGGTATGGGTATCTTGGCAGGGCTCCTTGGATGCCTTGGCATTGGACCTTGAGTTTTGGGCTCCTCCCATGGCAACAGTACCATATCAGTGGTGGGTGGCGGAGCAGTTAGTATATCGCCAGGTTCCTGGTTGGCATTTAGAGGATAAGGCTGCTAACCAGGATATGATAGGCGATGACTTTTCGTCTACCTCATGTGTTGATGATTCTTTTGAGGCCTTTGAGGAACGCCCTTTCATTGATCCATCCTTCTTACTGGCCACACATGGTCACTTGATCTCCGAGATTGTTATCTTTCGCCATACAGTGAGGATATGACTCGTCGCCTAGTAGTGGGAAAGCGGTATGATGAGAGCATGCTTGTGGCGCACCGTCTAGAGAGAGATGAGGTCTTTTACCTGCACATGGAGGTAGAGAGGCTCAGGCAGAGATTATCGCTTTATGAGAGGTAGGAGCTTACTTGTGATCCTTGTTTTTGATGAACTGCTTATTTTTTGTATACATGAAGGATTTCGTTTTTTTGAAACATGAGAAAGGAAAAAGCAGTGCACTTGTAAAAAAGCTTTTAAAGGAAATATTTGGTTTGTGCCATGCTTGCATTTGGATTTGTGCTTTGAATGATTGGCATCAGAATTTTAGGCTCAGCCCATGTTGTGTGCAGTAATCTGGATTGTATCTTTAGGGTCTTGGTTCCAGGAGAGGGCATCGGAGGTCGCATCCCTGGATTCGAGCAAAATTTGATAGAGTACTGATCTGAAGTTGATCCTTTCTTGCATTTCACTGCCTTGGTTTCTTCTGTACCTGCACTTTTATTTTTTGTTTTCTTTTTCTAGCCATTTTTACAGAGGGTGTCGGAGGTCGCATCCCTGGATTCGAGCAGAATTTGATAGAGTATTGATCTGAAGCTGATCCTTTCTTGCATTTCACTACCTTGGTTTCTTTTATACTTGCACTTTTATTTTTGTTTTCTTTTTCTAGCCATTTTTGTCCATAGCGCCTTTTCGGGTTTTCGATATGTCTGGCTTTTCCCGTCATTTTTGACCGTAGCATCCTTTTGGATTTTCACTATGTCCCGAGTTTTTGATCTTGTCTGCCCCTTGGCAGCTGTGTTATTGTTACCCTTGGCGTCCTTTCAGATTTCACCAAGTCCGCTACATACCACTGTTTTTACTCGAGATGCCCTTTTCGGGTTTTCACCTCGCCCCTCTTGCTTAGGCATGCCCCCTCTTTTTTTTTTTTTTTTTGAAATGTTGGGAATGATGGAGAAACTTCCTTCATAGCCGATCAATTGGTTGCCTTCCTGTCCTTGTCTTTGAATACAATTGTAAGCTGCTTGTTGGTTGACTTATGTAGGGGTATGGGAGGGACTTACTCTCTTCCATTTGAGTTTTTTTCTTTTTAAGATTTCATGTCTTTTTCTCCTTTTTTTTTTTCTTTTTTTGTTTCTTTTCTTCGTTTGTTTCTCTTTTTTTTGTCTTTTTTTTTTTAATGGGAGAGACGACTGGTGTTTCTAATGGGAGAGATGGCAGATACACATTATTTCCTTTTGGTGGGGAAGTGAGGGATACGGCCTTATGATTGTAATCATTGACAAGGGCAGGTAGGGCTGCCGGTAATAGATTTTCATGTTGTCGGCGTTGATGGACTCGGGAAGATCTTCCCTTAGGTTGGTGAGTCGAAGAGCGCCTCCTGGGGGTACTTCTCGAATGATCAGCGGTCCTTCCCACGAGGGTTTGAACTTTGCCCTAGGATCTGGCAAGTACAGTGGTAGGATGCGTTTCATGACCATGTCAGCAATTTTGAAGCTCCTCTTTCGGACCCTCTTGTTGTAAGCCCGGGCGATCTTCTTTAATAACATTGGTGGTGACTTAGCGCCTGCATGCACTTTTCATCTGCCAGGTGCAGTTGATCGTATTTTGCTTGTTGTCACTCGCCTTCCTCGACTTCACTTTCCAGCAGTATCCAGAGTGATGAGATTTTAATTTTGACTGGCAGTACTGCTTTCATTCTGTATACAAGTTCATACGGAGTTGCGTTTGTAGCAGACCGTACAGACATCCGATAGGCTCAGAGTATATAAGGAAGCATTTCTGACCAATCACGATATGTTCTCACCATTTTTTCCAGTATACAGATAATAGTTTTATTGGCACCTTCGACCCCACCATTCATTTGAGGGTGGTAGGGCTTGACCGATGACGTTGAATTTTGAACTTGTCGAGGAAGTCGCCCATCCTTTTATTGATGAACGGAGTTCCGTTTTCTATGATGATGACTTGAGGGATCCCATATCGGCTAATGATATTGTTCTTTATAAACTTGACTACATGAGATGCTGCGATGGTGGTGTAGGATGCTGCCTCTATCCACTTGGTAAAGTAGTCTACCGCCACCAGGATGTATTCATGCCCATTTGAAGCTTTAGGGCTGATCTTGTCGATGATGTCTAGCCCCCATATGGAGAAGGGCCATGGCGATGTCAGGTTGTAGAGTTCAGAGGCAGACGCATGGATCTGGTTTGCGTATTCTTGACACTTGAAGCACTTTCTGACGTGTTTGCAGCAATCTATCTCCATTGTAAGCCAATAGTAGCCGAGTTGTAGGATCTTTTTTGTTATCATATGTCCATTCATGTGTAGGCCGCATAGTCCTTCATGGATTTCTGTCATGATTTGGGTTGCTTCCGTTTAATCCACACAGAGGAGAAGGACTTGGTTGAAGGATCGCTTGTAGAGGATGCCTCCAATGATTACAAACTGAGCTGCTATTCGTTGGATGGTGCGACGATCGGTCGGTGTCGCTCCTTCTGGGTATTTCTGATGCTCGAGATATTCCTTGATGTTTGCGTACCGCGGCTGATCATTTGAGGGTGGCTCAACTTCGTCGATATGTAGGTAGAATGCGGGTTCCTCCTGAAGTTCGACAGTGAGCTCCCATTTAGCAACTCCTTTCGAGATTTCTAGCATCGAGGCGAGGGTGGCCAGAGCGTCTGTGAATTGATTCTTGATCTGAGGCATGTAAGAGAAAGTGATCTCTTCAAATTCTTCGATTAGATTTTCTAGATAGACGTGATACGGGATCAGCTTTTCATCTTTGGTCTTCCAATCGCCGTTTATCTGATTGATGATGAGCTGCGAGTCCCCGAAGACTCGTAATTTCTTCACGTTGAGAATTATGGCCTCTCTTAGACCAGCGATGCATGCTTCATACTCAGCCACGTTATTAGTGCATTGGAATGCCAACATTTTAGATATGGGAACTGGGACGTCTTCGGGAGAGTATACTATGGCGCCTACTCCACTCTCCTTCGAGTTTGCAGCTCCGTCAAAAAAGAGCGTCCACTCTTCTGCCTTCCTTTCTTCTTCTTCCTCAATCAGGAGGATATCCTCGTCAGGAAAGAAGGTCTTCAATGGTTGGTAGTCAGGCAGAGAATGTGCTACTAAGTAGTCGGCCAGTTCTTACCCCTTGATTGTCTTTTGAGTGACATATGTGATGTCAAACTCTAAAAGCAATAACTGTCATTTTGCGATTCTACCTGTTAGTGCTGGTTTTTCGAACAAGTACTTCAACGGGTCAATGCGAGCGAGCAGGAGAATTGGGTGAGCGATCATGTACTGTCGTAGCCGCTGTGTTTCCCAGACCAGGGCGAGGCACGTCTTCTCTAAGCTGGAATATCTGGCTTCATAGCTTGTGAACCGTTGGCTTAGATAGTAGATCGCTTGCTCTTTTCTTTCAGTATCGTCATGTTGGCCAAGGACGCATCCGATTACTTCTTTCGCAACAGAGATATACAACAACAATGGTCTACCTGGGGTAGGTGAGACGAGCACTGGAGGATTTAGTAGATACTTTTTTATCTTGTCAAAGGTCGCTTGACAGTCATCATTCCGTCCCTTTGGCGAGTTTTTCCATAGGAGCTTGAATATGGGCTCACAGATCAGAGTGAGCTGTGCGATGAATCGGTTAATATACTGAATCCGCTCGAGGAAGCCCTGAATTTCTTTTTCAGTCTTGGGTGGTGGCATTTCGATGATTGCCTTGGTCTTGGTCTCATCTACCCGAATACCATCTTTACCGACGATGAAGCCCAGCAGCTTTCCTCCGGTTGCACCGAAGACACATTTTTGTGGATTAAGACGGAGCTTGAATTTTTCTAGCCTGTCGAAAAGCTTCTTGAGGTCTTCAAAGTGTCCTTCGACTGTGCGAGACTTGACGATTATGTTGTCCACGTAGACTTCCATTTCCTTGTTTATCATGTCATGGAACAATGCAGTCATGGCTCGCTGATATGTAACCCCTGCGTTCTTTAGCCCAAAAGGCATAACCCGGTAGTAGAAAGTTCCCCACGGTGTGATGAAGGAAGCATTCTCACGATCTTTGATGGCAATCTTGATCTGGTTGTAACTGGAGAAACCGTCCATGAAGGAGAAGATCTTATGTCCAGCTGTATTATCTACCAGCGTGTCGATGTGAGGCAGAGGGAAGTCGTCTTTAGGGCTTACTTTGTTGAGATCTCTGAAATCAATGCACATTCTGACCTTCCCGTCCTTCTTTGGAACTGGTACGATATTTGCGAGCGATTCTGGATAGTTGGAGACCACCAAGAATCTCGTGTTGTATTGCTTGATAACTTCATCACGGATTTTCAGGGCCCATTCTGGCTTCATTCTTCACAATTTTTGTTTGACAGGCTTCATGTCTGGCTTTGTTGGTAGATGGTGCACCACCAAATCTTCATCGGGCCTTGGCATGTCCTTGTAGGAGAACGTAAGTTAGATAACCTCAACCTCAGAAACTCTATCATCCTCTACTTATGTTCCGGAGAGAGCGATCTTCCGATGCACACCTCTCTGGGGAGTTCCGCTGACCCTAAGTTCACAACTTCGAAATCGTTTGCTATAACATTGGCCTTTTGTCATGCCCCAAACTCGGAAACTGGGCTCACAAAATTCTCAATTGCCGAATCCGGCGCCGACAGCCTCCGTAGAACCCCATTCTCGGCTCCCAACGCCCATACGCCAGGTTCCGGTCCTGGGATGCTATAAGGAGGATTTTCAACATCAGTTTAATTCGTGATAAGTATAACCAAATGCATAACCCACAAACAACAACCAAAAACTCCATCACATTTTCACTATAATAAAAAAACTTTACAAGTACAATGATCTTTCTACGCTCCTACCTCAGTGCTACTGCGTCCTCGCGTCACCTGCATGCAATGGTCGTGCATAAGCTTATAGAAAGCTTAGAGGGTGGTGAAAGTGTGTGCGCAAAGTAATAATGCAATTATGAAATATCAGAGTAATGCGGAACATGCTGGTGAATCCATGAATATCTTAGCCGTACCAAGGCTATGCGATGCAAGACATGAATGATGTCGGCCATCTCAAGGCTATGCAATGCAAGATGCAAGTCAAGCATACAAATCCTTATCTAAGTCCACATATCAATACGGCTCAAATCTAGAATATCACCGTGGTCTAGTACACTCTAAACCAGATTGCCGCCCCATCGCGCGCAATAAGGTAAGTGGAAGAGACCTCACTACCCGCTTGCCAATATCGGGCTCGGCTCGTCGATAACGGACCCATTCCTCGAGCTGGTCAGACTCAGCCTAGCCTTGCCCCCTCCTCTCGGGCGGGTAAGGCCGCACCTCCTTCCAACCGACCACGACACAGTGGAAAGCGCGGCCTTCTGGTAAGCGGCCCTCGACGCTCATGCACCCACTCGGTCTAGACGTTGGAGCAACCTCTTGGTACCATAAGGGTTTAGGGACTTCCACCCAGGGATATCTATAGCACCTTATGTAGAACATAATTTTCGGTACCAATCCTACCAACCACAATATGTCTGTGGTGGCTATGGCCCTGATGTCGCTAAGGCGTACAGTACACATGTCACACGATGCAAGATGATAAATCACACAATCCAATCATGCAGCAAATCTTGCACGTATCGCGCGCTCATGTAGGGCAACTTTGCCCATCGAGGAGTCCATAAATAATCTGCTCAAAGGCATGTGTTATGATCAATCACTCATCTCATCACAAGCATGCAGATGATCCGTATGAACATATATCATGATGTTATGTTGTCACATACTCATAATCGGTATCGATAACCGGCGTCGGCCTCCGCAATCAGCACCGATAATCAGCATCACTAATCGGCACCGATAATTAGGGTCGATGATCTGCGTCGGCCGCGTTTATGAAGTCATTCGCCTACAGCGAATGGGAGCCACTTATTTGGGGTTAACCCATAAAGAGAATGGACCTAACAAGGCCTATGGGAAGGTCACAATGAGGACATCTAACCATCATTGCCCATCAATGTGGACGTCAAACCAACATTGCTCCCAAGGAGTGGCCTACATAAGGCTAAATATATAATGGGCCCATAGCCTCACGTACAATCACAATGGGCCTCATTCACGTTACATAGGCCTCATCATATGGGCCAACATACATCACGTCGGGCCTCGAATACACAACAGGTGGGCTTCGCACCTGAGCCTCAATATTAGGCCTTATATATCAAGTGGGCCTCACGTATATCAAATTGGGCCGCACCCATGGGCCTCATGTACATCAAATCGGGTCGTGCCAATGGGCCTCATGTCTATCAAATTGGGCCGCACCCATGGGCCTCATGTACATCAAATCGGGTCGTGCCAATGGGCCTCATGTCTATCAAATTGGGCCCACCCTTATGTGTATTTGAGATCCGACCTATTCACAAGTTAACATAGAGATAAGTGAAAACAATATTGGGGACTATGGTGGCCCATAGAAGTTTTTTTTTTGAACGGTGGATGTCATTATACCCCGTTATTAATGCAAATGGTGGGGTCCACTAGAAATTTGGGTCACACACATTCACCCCATGTCCTAAAACGATCACACCGATGATTGGATGGTTTGGATATAACACACGCACCATGGTGGGTCCCATATATAGACGGTGTGGGTGAGACAAATGAGACCCACGGTACTAGCTGACATTGAGAGAGAAAGAGTCAGAGAGAGAAAGAGTTAGAGAGAGAGAGTTAGAGAGCGAGTCAGAGAGAGAGAGGGCAGCCACGTACTGCCTTTCCTTTTATTTTTGTCTTTTCTTTACTTTTTCTTTTCTTTTCTACGACACAACAGAGGTGGGTCCCACGTAGGGCCCACCATAACAGCTTATGTGATATATATATATATATATATATATATATATATATATAAAATATCATATAAATATAATATATAATAGCTTATATGTATATATATCACCAGCAACCAGCGTCCAAACAGATGGACGCTGGATGAAGTACATAAATCAATGTGGCCCACCGTCCAAGCTATGGATGGTGAGGACCCACACGTGCCACCATGGGAGGGCCCACCATATGATGAATGGTGTGGATGCAAACTACCCCCATGGCCAGGGCCCACCTAGCCTATTGACGCTGCAACTGCCAGCTGCAGCTGGCTACCGTCCATCAGACGGTCTGTCTGAATGAAAAACAAATGGACGGTGTGGGTAAGACCCATACACCACAGGGGTCCCATGCACATGGGCCACCCCACTAGGGAATCCATGCCAAGACCTCAAGTGTTGAAACGAGGTATATTGCACTCGGTCTACCACGTGGCCAAGGGGCTGAGCGTGGACCCAGCGTTGAAACGAGGTGTCTCACACTCCGTCTACCATGTGAGCCACGAGTCTGGGTTCCGCTGTCCTTGGACGGTGGATGCACCACACGTGAGTGGATAGCGTGGCCCACCAAAATAGATGGACGGTGTGGATGGTCCCATAGACCCCACACCTTTGTCAGTACACACGGCAGTACACACACACCAAGTTAGCCACCACCACAGGGAATCAATCCCAAGACCTCTGTGTTGAAACCAAGTATCTTTCACTCCATCTGCCAGTTGAGCTGTGGACCTGGGCGTGCACACGCACTAAGGAGGGCCCCACACGGACGTGGGTCCCACCATCCAGGGGCTGTGGACGGTCTGGATAAAGCCCAAACATCATGGTGTGGTCCATCTGGATAGATGGAGGGAGTGGGTCAGTCCACACCCATGTCAGTACCCACTCCATGTCAGTGCACACTCCACTGTTTAGCCACCTCCACTGATGGACGGTGGCATGCCCTATCAAGGTGAGTCCCACATGGCCCACCTGTTTTAGATCAAGCTAATATTTGTGTTTTTCCCAAGGCATTTACCACTCTTGGAAACAGTGGAGTCCACCTCAACGGATGGCATGGATAAGGTCATGCATCAAGTGGGCCACAAGCCATCATACAAAAAAAAAAGAAACAATGGAGAGAGAGAGATCGGTGAGGATGGAGGGGCCCCGCCACTATGGGTCCCACATATATGGACCATTAATCAAACAAAATGGATGAAAAACAATTATCTAAGATCACCCACCGCTTTCTTCTTGCACCAAAGGCTTCCTTAGCTCCTTAACTTGGATTCCAACGGAGGAGATGAGGTTTGGATGGTTGAGATGGGAGATGAAGGGGTAGGAAAAGGTGGGCCACACTTGTGGCTCTCTTGGAGAAATGGGAGAGGCTTGGACGTACGGTGCTCTTGGTTGCTTGGAATGAGGTTTGAAAATGAGAGAGAGAGGTTTGTAAAAGGGAGAGAGAGAAAGATAGTTGATGGATTGATGGATGTGTGTAAGAGCCTTTTTTGACTTTTATGGTTTTTGGTATAAGAAAGGTATGTAAGAACCTTTTTGATTTTGAGGGTTACTTGGAAATGGGTGAAAGGTGATGTGTACTTGACATGATGGGATTAATTGATGGATGATTGATGTGACATCTCATAGAGATTCTCTTCGGATTCATAACGCGCGACGTTTTCCTCGCACCGGACGCTGGACCACATCTCCTGGCCAGAGCAACACCTTGGCGCGCGAGACACGGCATCGGAACCGTGGCGACGGCGCGGTCGCTAAGGTACTAGTCTTAGGTTGAGTCGACTCGGGTTGATGGCATGTGAATTAGGGGTGCGCGCAACGACGGTTAAGGGTCGAAAGTTGCCGGAATTCTACCGGAAAGACCGCGGGAATTTATGGAATGGTACGGTCTAGGATACGGGTCTTACACCTTTGTTCCGAATTTTTTGAGAGAATCCTCAAATTCGAGAGCTGTATCATCATTTCCCTCCTCTAGTGCTTCATCCAAACCCATGAGTTCGAAGTCCAACTCTAGATCGAAATCATACGAGTCAACTTCAAACTCCTGCAATGCATGTGAAGTTTTTAGCACAGTGGTTTTTAAAAGTTTTTCTATTATTTTTGTGTTTTGGTGATTTCCTGATGTTTTGTGGTTTTGAAGAATATTTGATTGTTTTGTGTTTTTGAGAATACGTGATGTTTTTGTGTTTTGAAAATTTTTTGATTTTTTTGTGTTACCAAGGTGTCCCGAACAGGACGGTGTTACAAACCATGATTGGTCTTGCCCTGGTTTAGGATACCAACTGCTATTTACATTGGCATTTTGTTAGGCCGGCATTGGTGAATGATTCGCCAGTTGATTCAATAGTTAGGGGGATGGCTGACCATCCTGATTCTTTTCCCCACTTGATCTTACTATCCTACTCTATCTATTCTTGTGGGTCACTTGCCTCGATGACCATGATGTCTACTGGGCTGGGCTCAGAGTCGGAATCTGATTCGATCTCTTCGCCTAGGAGATGGAGCTCTTCTAGCTCCTCGGGTTCATCGCATGAAAAGATCTTGACATTCGTCCAGTCGAGGGCAAGCCACTTTCCCTTGTCTACCCAATGGATAGGTTGCTTCTGCCCCTTGTGTTGCTGAGCTGGTGGTGGGGCTTTGTCACCTTGACCTTGGGTGGGAGTGGGTGTCTCCCCATTCTTACCCATGTTCCTTTCAAGGGGCGCTCCCAGTTCTGGGTCTCCTCTGGATGACCCTGTTTCCTTGCCCCTAGCCTCATGTGATGGGTTTGGGGGTTCTGCCCCTAGCTTTAGATGTGCTTTTGTTGCCCTGAGGATCCTATTCCTCCTTATTGGTGGCCAGATAGACTCTTGATTAGCATATTCTGTGATTTTGAGTTGCTGGAATTGGTCCTCAAGAGACATCATCTATCCTCACAAATTGTCCCAGCCTTGATGTACTTGATGGGTGTGCATTTGAACGGTTGACCCTTCTTCGGCCTTTCAGCTTGATCCTCTGGTGTCGGTTGATATCCCAGTCCTTGTCTCTGCACATTGGCAGGTGCAGGTTTCACCACCATACCCTTTTCATGGAACTCGGTACGATAATTCAAAATTAATCATTCGGCAAGGGGAATGACATATTCAGCAGCGAGAGGTCGAGGATTAGCGATTGCATTTACATTTTCAAATTCGAAGCTGTGATATGATATGTCACCCTCTGTGTGTTGAACGTCAATCACTGGGATGTCGGTTTCTGGGATGTTGACCGTTACTAATAAGATGGTTTTTGGCTCGGCCAATACTGAAATGATTCGATTTCTCGAAGGGAATTTAACCCTTTGATGGAGGATAGATGGGATGGCTCCAATGGCATGGAGCCATGGCCGTCCCAACAAAATGTTAAATGAGGCAGGGATGCCGATGACCTGGAATGTGACACGAGTCATGTCTGGTCCAATTTGTAACTCAAGGTCGATTTCTGCCTCAACGTACCTTCGGGAGTTATCGAAGGCCCTGACACTCATGGTACTAGGTCTGAAGGAGGATGGTTCTATCCCTAATCGTTCAACAGTCCTTAAGGGGCAAACATTAAGGTTGGATCCATTGTCAATTAGCATGATTGGAACTTTAAAATTCTTGTGGCGGGCAACTATGTTTAGTGATCGTCCATGTTTGTGACCCTCGGGTGGTAATTCATCATTAGAGAAAGTGATAACCTATGGTGCAAGAAGTTGTCCGATCATACTTGCTACCATTTTCAGAGGTACATCAGGAGAGATATGAGCATCATTCAATATTTTCGCAAAGGTTTCTCGATGCGATCTTGATGTGCACAGTAGTTTCTAGATGGATATTTGTGTAAGAATGTTTTTAAGTTGAGCTGCTATATTATAAGCAGCATCTGTTTTACTTGTGGTTCCTGAAAAAGTTCCTCGGGTTTCTTTCAGGTTCTGGTTATCTCTCCTGAAATACCTCCCGTTATTACCCACTTCATCGCATTCTGAGTAATGCCATGGGACTGCTTTTGGATTATAGGAATGAACCGTTCTTCCTTCCAGGTATATCATTGGTTCTTGAGGCGGGGAAGTTGTAGCTGGAACTGTTTGTGACAGACTTGGTGATTTCTCTTGAGGCGTTACCAGTCCTTGACCAACTTTGGTAGTGGAGTCTTCTTCCTCCTTTTGATGCGTGGGAGGAATCCTTTTGGGCATGTGCCAGTTGGTGAGGCATCAAGAATTTTGCTGCTTAAACCAGGGGTGCCCCTCGCAGGGTTAACGGGGTAAGATCAGGGAGACCTATTGGGAGGACAATGGGTTCAGGATTTGACCTTTTTGGATGTACTGAGGATGGAACTGAATGTGCCCCTTAGGAGGCAAGATGCTAAGGGTGTGACCTGTTGGGTGCGGCTTCCAGGGTTATAAAAGATTGTACCGTTGGTGCTGCTTCAAGGAATACAAGAGGTTGTGTTACGAAAACTGTTTCCAGAAAAACAAGAGGTTGAGTGGCTGGTGCTACTTCAAGGAATACAAGAGGCCCAGGCGATGGCACCTGTTGGTATCCCCATGCCCGGTTTGCTATGTCGGTCATGATTGCTTGTATGGAATGATGTGGAGAGGAGTATGCGGGTTGCCCTCCTTCAATGTGGTTGACAGTAGAGGTGCTTGGCGTGCTAGGTCCTGCTTGATGCGATGGCAGGGGATTTTGGAGAATGTTGGCTTGAGATGTATTGTTGGCCTGTGGGGTGATTGCAATCTTCTAGCTTTCGATCAAGTCTTGGACCGCATGTTTCAAGGTAAAGCAGCGGTCCGTTAAGTGGCCAGGAGCTTAGTGATTGCGCAATATTGATTTTCATTGTAGCCAGGTGGTAGAGGGTTAGGAGGAAGTCGCGGTTGGAGCGGTGTCAGAAGTTGCTTTTGCATTAACATAGTCAGAATCTGACTATATGTTTGTGCTAATGGGGTGAACTTCCTTCTTAATATTCCTTGCTTGTATAGACCTTGTGCATTCCCCGTAGGTTGTTGCGATTGTTGTTGAGACGGCTGTGCCTGATATCCCTGCGAGTTTGCTGGGGTTGGTACTGCCTATTTGATTGTGGCTGGTACTGTCTGTCTTGTCATGGCTCCGGTCGTGGAGCATATTGATTGCCTTGAGTGTTAGCGATGTTGTTAACTTTCGTAGTACACTGAGCGAGAGCAGTGCTGTTTCCATTTCCATATCCTATAGGTTTTTCCTCGACTTTGTTTCTTTTTATTAAAGGGGCCTGGTGTGGCCATGGGGAAATGCTCCCAGCCCTGATCCCAGCTTCTACTTGTTCTCCGGCTCAGATGAGTTGGAAAAAATTTACGTACGGATACGAGATTAAATATCCTGAAATGTTGGGATTTGCCGAAACAACAATCATGGATATCTGCTCCTCGTCATCGATGGGGTTTCTCATTCGACCTTCCATGGCTCTCCATCGTCCGACGTATGCTGATAAGGATTCATCGTTTTTTTGTCTTAAGGCAGCCAGGTCAGACCTTCTTGGAGCCATGTTCAGGTTGTACGAGAATCTGTCAATGAATGCTTGGGAGAGTTTTTCCCGGGTTCTGATTTGATGGCTGTCTAGCGAGGTGTACCAATCCAAAGCGTCACCCTTAAGGAATTTCTGGAAAAGCCGTATCAAGGCTCCATCGTTCCCTGTTATCACATTGAGTTCCTCACAAAATGATTTTAAGTGTGCTGTAGGGCACCCACTACCGTCATACCTTTTGAATTTTGGTACCTCGAAGTTTGGAGGTACCCGCACATCTGGGAAGGGACAAAGATCCCTGAACTTAGTGGATGGATGATCCACTCCTTGCTGTCTTTGTAGCTGATTTTACACCATTTGTAACTGCTCTTGTAGTTCCTCAATTTTTTACTTGCCCTGTTGCGGATATCTTGCCCCTTGCTGTAGGGCTTGTGCTGCTTCCTCTTCATATGGATCAAGAATGGGTGGTTGCTGGAAAGATGGTGGACTCTCGGTGGCGGGAGATAGCTGAAATTGAACACCGCTCCCTTTCGGAGGAGGGTGTGATGTTCGAAAATGGCTCTCGCTTGGGGTATCTGCTGTCTCCGGAATGTTACTCCCGTTAGGGGGAGTGAGCTGGACTCAAAATTGGCCCTCTCCATGGGCATCCGCCAGTTCTTGTCTATGGTTCCTGTTAAGGGGAACTTGTGTTGTAGCTTGATTGTTGTAATGTGATGAGTAAGGATGTGTGGGAGGGTTGCTCCCGATTGCTGGTTGTTGTTGATCTTGTGCCAACTCTTCGAGAAGAGAGAGCATAGGATTTGCTGGAGGGATGAGAGAGAAGGCAAAAGGTGTCTGCGGGAGTGAACTATTCTGTACACTAGGCTGGGTTGCCTGTGTATTTGGTGCAGCACTAGGCACTAGGCGGAGTAGTAGCTCTTACATTGTTCGAAGTAGCAGCTCCTGCATAGTTGCAACAGCCATGGGTTTGCTGGAGCTGCTGGTAACGGTGCGGGTGTGGATGCGGGTGCGGGTGCGGATGTTTCGGGGGATGGCTGAGGTGCCGGCTCTTCTTCATGAGTAGCTTGAGAGGTCATGGCTGTGCGAGATCAGGTGGTCATGGTTCAGATTGGTGTTTGTGTAAGTGCAAGCCAAAGAATTTTTGTATGAATGCAATGATGATGTCTCTTGAGATTAATGTACCACACACTTTCGAATCGGGTCTCAGCTAGTGTGAGCTAGACAATCCCCAGTAGAGTCGCCATTCTGTAGACACTGGAAAATCGGCGTCTACGTTGATTTGGAAATGTTATGGTTGTGGTGATGGGGGTGATTAGGCTGATCATGAATGTTGAAGTCGCCACTAGCCGAAAAATCTTGAAATCCCGCTGTCGGCTAGAACCACGGAATACATAAGGTGAGGGAAATCTAAAGACTTCCCTACCCTAAATTGACTCCTGGTCTGCGATTCGAGATTCTGGCTAAGGGACCTCAATTACAAAAAGGGAAGGTGTTAGGCACCCTCTCTGCCCGTACAAATGTACGGTCTCTACTTAGCATGGTAAAATAATCTCAAGGGATGAATGAGGTGGTCAGAGTAGGACTAGGCACATGTGGATTTCTGATATGGAAAGATCTGAGATTTCGGCAAACCACAGAGCATACGTCCAGGAACGTGTCTAGAGAGTGGATGTAAATATGCTTATGTATAAAGATAAAGAAAAGTGGACTAGATCACTATGAATTTCTGATGTGACAAGATCCGATGTACGGCAAGTCACAAAGCATACGTTCGCTAGGGATCTATAGAAGCAGGGAGGTTGAGAAGGGAATAGATGTCATGATAAATGCTTGTATGTAGAATGAATGGATCTTTGGCTTGATCTTGAGTAGGCTAGGATGTGGGTTGAACCATGATCAATCAAGGCTTAGGGGCTAGGAAGTTTGAGAGGAAGGCTAGGGGGTAGCTCAAAAGGTTTGGGCTTTGAAGGTTTAGGAGTTTCTTCCCTCTCCTTCACTCTCTTTCACTCTCACCTTATTTCACTCTCACTCTCTTTCACTCTCTTTCACTCTCACTCTCTCTCCCTTGGTTGTTGTGGTGTGTGTAAATGAGAAGAGGAGAGGGCTATTTATAGCTCTTTCCAATGGATTTTTGGTAAATAAAGGGTAGGAGGAGGGTAAATGCTGATGTGGCAAGTGGTGATTGATGGAGAGGAGAGAGATGCCTCATAACAGATTCCTATTGGATTCTAGGGCTGGTAAAAAGGTAAATAGTGAGTTTTGAATGGGTAAATCTATAGTAAAGTTGACTTTTAGACACTGGGACAGCTGTCTACACGCACGCCGCGAGCGGCGGAAGTCGGAGTACCGCAGGCGGCAGTCAAACTACCGCTTGAGCCTAGTTTGAGCCGATTTTGCATGTGTGCGCTTCGTGTGGTGCTCTAGTTTGGCTGGCGGTCTCCATTTTGGGTTTTTAGGACTTAAAGTGGTAGATTTAGGCATTGATAGGGGGTTCTGATCAAGGTATAGGGTATAGGGGAGGCTGTGTGTGTGTTGAACGGCTTGGATCACGGTTTTGGGCTGTAACTTCGGACTTTTGGAGATTCTTGGACTATGGTAGTTAGGGTTAGGGTTAGGTCTAAGCTGGGGCTAGGGTTAGGGTTAAGGTTACGATCATGGTTCTCGGGTTGCCTTAGCTTTCTCAAGATATTAGCTTGGGTGGGGTGTCTACAGCTGCGTCTTTTCTGACTTACAAATGTCTTCAATACATTGGTCTTCAAAGAAAACCACATCTCTACTCCTGACGAGCTTCTTCTCAGTCAGATCCCACAATCTGTAGTCGAACTTTTCATCATCGTACCCCAAGAACATGTATTGCCTAATCTTCATATTGAGCTTGGACCTCTCATCTTTTGGTACGTGAATGGATGCCCTTCATCCAAACACCTTGAGATGACTGTATGATGGATCATGTCCAGTCCATACCTTCTCAGGTACTTCTCCATTCAACAGGGCTGATGGAGACCTGTTTATCAAATACAATGCCGTGTGCACTGCTTCTCCTCAGAACCTCTTGGGCAACTTCACATGGGATAACATGCATCTGATTCTCTCTATAATGATGTGATTCATTCGCTCAACAACACAATTATATTGAGGGGTCTTGGGAATCGTCTATTCATACCGTATACCCAGGGACTTACAATACTGATGAAAGTCACCGATGTATTCACCACCATTGTTAGTGCGGATGCACTTCAATGATCTACCTGTCTCTCTCTCTCGACCATAGCATGAAACAATTTAAACACACCAAAGACCTCATCATTGGATTTCAAAGTATAAACTCAAACCCTCCTAGATGTATCATCTATAAAAGTGACAAAATATAATGCCCTACCCAAGGTTTTTGTCATCATAGGACCACAAACAACGAAATAAACCAAATCTAATGCATACACTTTATTAACATGAGAAGCAGATTTAACAAATGAAACTCTATGTTATTTCCCTGATAAACAATCAATACAGGTTTTAAGAGGTATACCTGTCATGTCTAGAAGGAGTGCTTCTTTGCTAATAGTTGAAGCTATTTTTCACTCATGTGACCTAGACGCCTGTGCCACATGTCAATAGTTGAATCTTCCGCTGCATTCAACTCACTCTTACACACATTGACACTTGCTTGTAAAGGGTGCAACACTTCTTTCCTCTGGCCGTGATTAATGAACCCTTGATGCGCTTTCAGTGCCCACCAACAAATCGGTTTTCATAGCCATTATCATCCAACCTTCCTGTCAACATCAAGTTGAGGTGAACGTCTGGAATGTGCCTCACATCCCTGAGAACCAATGTCCAGCCCACATCGATCTTCACACAAATATCACCGACCCCTACGATCTTCGATATGCCAGAATTTTCTATCTTCACGGTCCCAAAGTCACCTAACTTGTAGCTTGTGAAGAAATCCCTGCGTGGAGTCGCATGAAACGAGGCTCTCGAGTCTATCACTTAGTCAGTGTCTTGACTCATAGCCGTGAGACAAACATCATGATCTGCTGAAAGAATAACTACAACGTCGCCATCTGAAGCGACTGCAATGGAATCTGATTAATCTTCCTTCTCCTTTCCTTTTCCTTTCTAGCCGTTCTTCTTATTACGACATTCATGTTTGTAGTGCCCCCTCTTGCCACAATTCAGCATTTAACATCCTTTTTGACGCTCGACTTGTCTCTCAATTTATCTCGAGCCTTCCCGCCCTTTCTGTTCTTTCCTCTAAAAAGGCCTAGCTATATGTCCTAAAGGGGGGGGGGGGGTGAATAGCACTATGCCAAATTAAAACTTTAATAACGGAATATAAATAAATAAGATAGCCTTATAAATAATTGAATGAAAGATATAACTTTAAACAAATCACAGTACTGAAATGTAAAGCACTAAAATAGAGAGGTTGATACCAATGTTGTTCTAAGGACAACCTTACACCATAAAGACCAAGGGTTTATGGCAAGACAACCTTACTAGAACAATTTGAATATCAAGAACTCAAACTGAAAGGAAATAAAGGAAATAGCGAGAAATTAAATTCTAAAGTATTACAACATTCCCTAGAATGCTTGAAATGTAAAAGAGTACAACATTCACATTCACATCCACATATATATTCCACAGCTTTGAATGATAAAAGATATAAATTAAATAAACATTATTCAAACCACAATACAAAGAATTATAGTGGTTTGCCTATGTGTACACCAAACGTTAAATAACAGCCACACAGATTGCTACTCCACTCCTAATAGCCTCACACAGGGGATATCAGTGTTCACTATGCAAATAGGTTTCACAGGTTTACCTAAAACCTTCACAATTGTGTCTTTTAAATGGGCTTACACAATTCAAAAACCCCACTTTTTGAGTTTTCTAGCTCTCCTCAAATAACCACAAAATTGATATTTTTCTGGCTTAACCTCAAACAAAAACCAAAAGCATAGAAGATTTACATAAATGTAAAATACCTGTATTTCTCCTTTCGTAGCAGCCCGGAAGAACCAATCGGAGTAGAAGTTCAATTGTCCAATACTCACTTTGATATGGTTCTAAGTTCTAATTGATTTTAAATTAAACCAAATGGGCTAGCTATATTTGATTTTGATTCCAAGAAGAAGGAATATAACAATTCCTCTTTTCAATTTAGATTGGAATACAGAAACAAAATTAAATAAATAAAGCTAACAAAAGAGAATATTAAATATACACTGTGTAGCTTAAATAATACAAACTTATCTCAGAGTAATGCCTTGATTTTACTTAAATTCAATTCTTTTAAAAAACTCTGAAATTCGTGTTCTATTTATAGTTGCAGAAATTGCATCTTCGACTGGTCGTGTGACCACCACGACTGGTCATAGGTCGAACTGCATTTTGAAATTTTAAGCGCGATCGAATAAAACCGTTCTACGACTGGTCTTAGGATGTCTACGACTAGTCGTGAGGCCTCCATAATTGGTGGTGACCATCCCACGACTGGTCGTGAGAAACCAAGAATGGTTGCTAGAGTTTGAGTCGAAGCTACAGGACTGGTCGTGAATGAGTCGGCACTGTTCCTACGACCGGTCGAGCAGACTTCAAGACTGATCGAAGCTCAACCAAAAAATTCTAAAAATTTGCAACAACTCAGGACTGGTCTTGGAATTTCTTGGACTGGTCAAGCCAGTTTTAGGACTAGTCGAATAGAGTTCAGGACTGGTCTTAGAACGGACCAAACACTTATAAAAATATTATATATGAATTATGTATTCAAAATGACCTACCCTAAGGTCAAACTAAGGTCATACAAACCTTAAATGTGAAGTATGGACATTAAGTCTTCACTTCTTATGAAGATGGTTGACCTTTGAAGATTGTGAAGCTTGAGATCTCTGATGTAGCTTGAACTTGAGATCTTCTTAAGCTTGGACTTCATCTTGTACTCTTGTCTTGAGTTGTACTTGAGACTTCAACAAGAACATGCCTTTTGATGTAGCTCTTGTGAAACATGCAGAAGTAGCCAAAGAACTTGAACTTGAATTTCTAGAAATAGATTTTCATTCTCAACTTTGAAGCATTGTGATGCAGTGCCTTGAACATACAAAATAATATGCTACACAAGACAGATTGTATGTTTTTGGCACCACACATAGATTGTGTATTTGACACCACAAAATTTGACAATCAAAGGGGCAAATAACAATTGCACTTACACCCTCTCCCCCATTCTTATGTCACAAGGGCCTCTTGCTGAGTAGACCCCTGAGACTTCCTCCTTATCTCCTCATTAAAGAGACAACTAGTTACCTGTTCCATAGACACCTTTCCGTCTAGTGCGGAGTTACTTAGAGACACCACCAATGTCTTCCAACTATCAGCAATGAGCTAAGCAATATTAAAGCCTGTAATTCATCGTCCAGTACCATCTTCATAGCAGAGAGTTGGTTCAATATATTGCTGACCTCATTCATGTGCTCAGCCACAGAACCACCATCTTTGAACTAGAGATTTACAAGTCATCTTATCAGAAAATTTTTATTGCTGACTGTCTTCCTCTCATACAGCCCTTACAGTTTCAGCCATAGGCTAGCTGTCGAGGTCTCCGTAGACACATGATGGAATACGGAATTGTCCAGCCATTGTCTAATAAACCCCACCACCTTCTGGTCTAACTTCTTCCAATCGTCTTCTGACATATCCTTTAACTTTGCTGATATGCCTTGAATTGGAGAATACAAGTCCTTGCAATAAAGCAAGTCATCCATCTTAGCCTTTCATATGGTCCTGTTAGAACCATTGAGATTGATCATCCTTGATGAGCCACCTTCCATAATTCAGAACTGATCCCACTCCGTTCAACCAACCTGAATTCTCTGATACCACTTTGTTGGGGGTTGTTGCATAAAACCTTAGGATCTAGCCTCCCAAAACACTAGAATTATGGGATAATAATGCAATGAAATAAATCAAAGCACAAACCACACGACACAAGAAATTTTTGCGTGGAAAACCCTCAAAGAGATAAAAACCACGGGACCTCATCCAAAGCAACAATTCACTACGAAGTAGAATGTTTTAACCGATCACAAGCACAAACCGCTTAGATCAAACCTTCTTCACTCACGCAGGAGTGGATGGACAATAAGAAAATAAAGAAAAATGGAGAGATCTCACCGATCACGAGGATATAGAAGCGCTGAGACATCGACTGCGAAGTAGATCACCTCTACGAGTAGAATCTCCCTTCTACAAGCTTCGTCTCTCTCTCTCTCTCTCTCACCTTTGATAGCCCTAAACCCTTTAGCAAAACCTTGCAAAGCTTTAGGAAACTCTCTTGCATTCCCTAGAAAGGCCCTAGGGACCCTATTTATAGTTTAGGAAACTCTTTTCCGTACCTCTGTAAGCCTCAAATTTATGCAGTCTGCATAAAATCCGAACTCGAATCTTCATACCTCTACTGGTAGAGCAGGGTCCTCGACCGGTCGAGCGGCCCACTCGACCGGTCAAGCACCTCCCTCGACTGGTCGAGCACCTTGGAATTTCCAAACCAAAACTCACTGTACTTTGAGTCAAGTACCACTTGACCGATTGAGTAGCTCTGTCCGGTCTTCTAACCTGGGAGGAAAAAACCCCATCAGTTTTTACTGATTCAATACAATGGGAAAATAATGGCATTGTTCTCTGCTGAGAAAATGTACACTCTTAATAGATCCCCCAATGTTGTGTATGCATCCTTCGTGTGTTTTTATTATGGTAGTAACAAAACAACTAGGAAAGATCTAGCCAATCTTCCCAAAGGCTCAAGGGTGAAAATGACAAGATTGCAATCTGATATATCTCATCTTCGAAATGTTAAATTAATGAATTTGCATTGATTTTGATTTAGCAAATTTGAAAGTTCATTTGTTTAGTAACTGTTGGGGAAAAATATGTAAGTCTGAAAGTCGGCTTATGAAATGGACTAATTCTTCTAAATCGGCCTAGACCCATTATGGTCCGAGCCTGATAAGTCCCCCAAACGCAAGAGTAAACTGACCTCCCAAAAAGGGTAATGCCAACGTGAGCACCCTAAAAGCCCAAAAGAGGCTGAGAGACCGATCTAATTCATGGGTCGGCGAAGGGTCGATTATGGATCGACCATGGCTCGGCCATATATCAGTCACAGACCAACCATAGCTCGGTTATAAACCGATCATAGGTCAGATATAGACCGGCCGCAGGACAATCACAGACCGATCATAACTTGGTTATAAATCAGCCATAGATCAGTCAAAGATCAAATATAAGACGATCATAGACCAGCCACAGCCCAGTCATAGATCTGTCGGGGTTCAGAATAATTCCTTCGGCAAGGTCGGAGCACCTTAAAAACTAATGTCATGCCCCAAATTCGGAAACCGGACTCACAAAATTCTGGATTACCGAATCTGGTGCCGACAGCCTCCATAATATCTCATTCTCGGCTCTCAGCGCCCATACTTCAAGTTCTGATCCTGGGATCCTACAAGGAGGGTTTCCAGTGTGACTTTTTTTTAACAAGTAAAGGAACATAACCATAAGTGTACCCAAATCACAAAGGCAACATCATCATCACATATCTACTAATATCAAGAACTTGAGTACAATACATGAAAGGGAAATATAAGATGAATGCCAAAAGCCCCAGAAGCTCTACTGCACACTCCTGCCTCAGCTTGACTATGTCCTATCGTCACTTGCACGCATCTATCGTGCATAAGCTTATAGAAAGCTTAGAGGGTGGTGTGTGTGCGTAAGATAAGTACTAGCACATAAATATCAGCGTAAGCGAAATACTGCAAGGCTATAAGTCATTCAATTTCAAAGTATGCAATGCAGATCGGTTATGCAATGCGGAGTCATAATGAGCCAAATATCATATACAGAAGATGCAATACAATATGCAATTTTGAAGAGCCACAAATACCATCAGCTTCATCTAGGCCATATAAATGCAGAAACATAGCAACCCAAATGCCATAAGCCACGGATGTGATACAATATGCAGATCCTGTCGTGTCCATAATACCATTAACCTCATTCACGCTATGCAATACAAAAGCATAGTAAACCAAATGCTATGTGCTGAGGATGCAATGCAATATGCGGTGCGAATGAAATGACCAAGCTGAGTGTGAAGTCAAGATAATAGTACGTAGTATCGCAGGCTATGTGGTCCATTATAAGGGACTTCTATCCAAACTAGTCCTATACCTAAATTTAGATAGTCAGACTCAATGTGGTAAACTCCTGTTCTCGATTGGTCGCGCACCCCAACCGAAATCCTGGCCATTGCAAAGGTACATAACAAATTAGTTGTGTACCACCAGCCCGAGTGGATAGTGAATGAATGCATGAATGAGTAAAATTATGAGTATACAACTCCTACTCAATGAGTCCACATATCAGTATCGTACATCTCTAGGATCATCACCAAGGTCTAGTACACTCCAAGCTGGCTACCGCCCTTGCTGGCTGCACAGCCCAGCAAGTGGAAAAGACCTCACTATCCGCCTACCAATATCGGCCCAGCTCGTCGATAGCAGACCCACTTATAAGTTAGTCAAACTCAGCCTAGCTTTGCCTCCCCTACCCTTGGGCGGGTAAGGTCACACCCCCTCCCAACTGACCATGACACAGTGGGAAGCGTGGCCTCTTGGTATTCGGCACTCGGCGCTCATGTCTCTCACCTGGTCTAGACGTTGGAGCATCCCTTGGCCACGGGAGTTTAGGGACTTTCACCCATGGACATCCAAAGTGCCCATATGCTCACACCAAACATTTTCGATGACCCATCTGGCCATCCATAATATGCCTGTGGAGGTCGTAGCCCTGATGTCACTTGGGCGCCAAATGATCACGTCACAAAATACGAGATACATGAGCCATACTATCCAGTCATGCATCAAACCTGCGCATACCGCGCACTCATGTGGGGCAACTCCGTCTCTCAAGGAGTCTCATAAATAATCAGCCCAATGACACATGCTATGCTCAATCACTCCTCATAACAAGCATGCGAATGATGCGTATGGGCATGTATCATGAAGTATATTAAGCATGATTATAATCACATGCATCATGGTGAGCATGTATAAGGTGGCCCATGGCCCGTATAGGTGAATGGGTGGTGTGCAATAATCACCTACACATGGTGGGCCTCACACATACAATGGACCTTACACATATTGTAAGTGTTATAGTTTCCTATTCCTTTGGTTTTCAAATTTTATGTTGCCAAAAACACAATTTATGTATTGTGTAGCATGTTAATTCATATGTTCAAGACACTGCATCCTTGCTTCAAGACAAGAACGTAGAACTACTTCAAACATTTCAAGAAATGCAAGTACAAGCTACAACGAAAGAAGTGATCTTGTTGAAGACTCAAGTACAGCTCGAGATAATGTTCAACTCAAGATGAAGTACAACTCAAGAACGACAAATCCAAGCTTTTGAATATATTAAGTTCAAGCTACATTTGTAGAGATCTCAAGTTTCATAATCTTCAAAGGTCAAACGTCATCTGAAGAAATGAAGTTTCAATGTCCTTACTTCACATTCAAGGTATGAATGACCTTAGATTGACCTTAGGGTAGGTCATTTTGTATACATAATTCAAATTGAATCATTTTATAAGTGTTTGGTCTGTTCTAAGACTAGTCTTGGACTCGGTTCGAGTAGTCCTAGAACTGGCTCGACCAATCCAAGAAATTCCAAGACTAGTCCAAATTTGTTGAAAATTTTTGAATTTTTTTTGTTAAGCTTCGACCAGTCCTGGAGTCCGCTCGATCGGTCGTAGGAACAGTGCTAACTCATTCATGACCAGTCCTGCAGCTATGACTCAAACTCCAGCAACCATTCTTGGTTCCTCACGACCAGTCGTGGGTTGGTCACGACTAGTCGTGGAGGCTTCACGACCAGTCGTGGACACCCTACGACCAGTTGTGGAACAGTTTTATCTGATCGCACTTAAAATTTCAAAATGCATTTTAACCTACGACCAGTCGTAGACTCGATTTCTGCTTCTATAAATAGAACACAAATTTCAGAGTTTCTTAATTCCAATTCAAGTAAAATCAAGGCATCACTTTGAGATAAGTTTGTGTTAATTTTTAAGCTACGCTGTGCATATTTAATATTCTCTTTTATTAGCTTTTGTCAATTTGATTTTGTTTCTATATTTCAATCTGAATTAAAAAGAGGAATTGTTGTATTCCTTCTTCTTGGAATCAAAATCAAATAGAGCTAGCCCAACTGGTTTAATTTAAAATCAGTAAGAACCTAGAATGGGCCTAACAAAGGCTCACTAATTAAGGTCAACCCACTTAGAGAAGGATGAGAATGGGCCTAACAAAGGCTTAAGGGAAGGTCACAATGTGGACATTTAACCATCATTGCCCATCAATGTGAACATTTAATCAACATTGCTCCCAAGGAGTTGCTCACATAGAGCCAAACATATAGTGGACTGATGGCCTCACATAAGGGCCTCACCTATAACATAATGGGCCTCACATATCACAATGGGCCACATCACATGGGCCTAATATACATCACAATGGGTCACATCATGTAACGCCCCGTGTTTTCAGGACCTGAGTATATAACCCGTTTCCCAAAAACCCAAGTGTTAGCTTATAAAGAGCCAAAGTCCACATATAATTTTTTTTTCCTTTTATCAAAGTAAGCAGATGAGCGTAGTATGGACAAATCAGACATAAAGGAAAGTTGCATTACCATTTAAATATATAAGAAACTACCCATAATGACTTATACAAACCAATGTCCCCATTCTTACAATTACAAAATGGAATAATATTACATGTGAAATAAAGTAAATTACAACTCTCTTGGAATGTGAAACTCTACAGCAACCCTGTGAACAACATCGGCTTGCTCTACACCTGCATCAACTGTTACGGTTTGATAGCGTCAATGGCTATCGCAGTGAGGAGCACCCTCCAAGATTGCACACTCATCATTCATAATTAATATAGAACGCCAATCATAAATTTAGATATATTAAACAGAGCAATTTATAATCATGAGTATGCCTATAGAAATTTAAGTCAACCAATACAATCTTATTATAAGCAAGATATAATAGCAGTCGCAATGCAAGGAAACATGTTCAGATAAGCAAACAATCAAACATACGATTTTCTGTTGCGCCTGAAATCACATTGTACGTGAACTCCGCAAAATGGCTAGAAAATCGACAAAGCGAACTTCGGCTCCACCCAGAAATCATGGTACAAGTAGAATTTGCAAGGCGAATAGAAAATCCCCCCTTTAAACCCCCACTTCACCCGGGAATCATGTTGTACGTGAACTCCGCAAGATGGCTAGAAAAAAATCGACAAAGAGAACTTCAGCTCCACCCGGAAATCATGGTACGAATGAACACCACAGATGAAGAGACAAACAACATACAAACCCTAAACTATCCGAAAATCATGTCGTACGTGAACTCCGCAAGATGGCTAGAAAATTGAAAAAGCGAACTTCGACTCCACCCGAAAAAGCGAACTTCATGTCGTACGTGAACTTCTGCAAGATGGTACGACTGAACTCCGCAAGATGGATAAGAAATAACAGGGTATGCGAACATACCCAACAACCCACAAAGGGCAACAATAGGTCATCAAGGCCACGAGGGCAAATATACGATCTAAGCCACATAGGCGAAAATATACAATCCAAGCCACATAGGCGATGTGCGGTCCAAGCCACATAGGCAAATGTATGATTCAAGCCGTGTAAGGTAAATGTGGACCGCATGATCATAAGTCCAAGGTAAGTTCCATTCAATTCATCTTTCAAGCACAAGTGGTAGCATAAAGTAAATTAATATGTATCCAATAAAGGATAGCATGTTATCATCGAACCATTCATGCATGTTATAATTTAAAAGAAACATTTATCGTCCAACACATGAATTAACTTGTAACGCCCTGAAAATCGGGGGTCAAACATAAACTCAACTCCCGAGTTCCAGAACATCACTTATGCAACAAAATGAATGATAATTGAATGTTGACCGTATTCGTGCATTGAACATGAGTGAGATTAAGCCAAAACAGCATATCATACTCCAGAGACAGTTAAATTTGCAAGCGGAAGACTGTGATAGATAGATAAAATATATAACTTATGATGAGTCTCCAGAGTGTGATAACATTACCAGGTTAAATAAATGCAAGTGCAGTTCTAAAATGTACCAAATGTGAGGAAGTGTAATGCCTCCTATCCCATGTACCATAGCCCCGTCAATACAATATCAGGTCTTCATTGACCTGCCAGAGAGATACAGATAGGAGAACTCCTCCTATCATCACAGAAGTAGTCCGGCTCTGCTTCACAAGCATCGCCATCACCTGAAACTCAACAAATCTGGTTGGTGTTGCAAACACCGTCCCGTAACGTGGGAGTGAGTGATCAACTCAGTGGAACAATAAAGCATAGGTTAACATGTTATCAATTCAACCAAGCAGTAATGATAAAGCGACAAATCAAACATTTCTAACTACTCTTGTTAAGTGCGAAAATGAAATGACATGATGTCTTTGTATGCCCTTGCCAAACCACCCTCAAGCGACATCATCTTACGTTCGCGAATGCTTACTCCCTCGGTGCGCCACATCTACAAAGCACATGCGGTGCGATGATGCTCATGATTACCAAGTTATTATTAGTCCATTTCAAACAAAGAATATTGGGAAACTAAGGTACCTCCTTGTATCATTCCCAAACATGATCCAATCTAGGGTCGTCATTCCTAGTTAATCTCATACGATATTATGGTTTGAAAGGCGTAGCGAAGGCATCACAAAGGGCTCGTCACCCGTCGAGACGGATACTGAGATCTCACCGTATGCGGCTCAATTGTTGACCGTCGGCTCGAGTACGGTCTCACCGTACTCGGCTCAATCACTAGCCGTCGGCTCGAATACGGGTCTCACCGTACTCGGCTCAACTCATACTCCGATTCTTTGTGAAAGACTCGTCGCCAATCACGGACCCTTGGAGTATACTCGAAGATACTACGGAGGACTCGTCGCCGTCAGACGAGCACGGGTCTCACCGTACTTTCGGCTCTCGCCGTAAGTATCGACAGCTCGAATATAGTGTCCCATACCACCATAATCGGCTCACGAGTCTGGTTGCTCACTGGTCACTACGGGGAGGCACGTGGCCCCAGCGTAGGCCGACAGCTCGACCACGGTGTCCCATACCACCATGTCCGGCTCATGAGTCTTAGCGGATCGAGGTACCATGGTTAAAAGGGATTTCACTAGTAAGTTTGGTACCCTAGGTTCAAGCAGTAGCGAACAAACATGGTGAACATACATAAGACAGATCGGGTTACTTGACGAGCTCGGCTAGCTCGAGCGCACAACAAGTTGAACGACATGAAGTGCATAAGCACTTCGCGTGGCCAACCACTATCGCCAACCGAAGTACGACTCGGGTTCGTCGAACACATCTCACGTGGCAAATGGATCGCAGCCACGAATTCAATTCTGGTACCGATTGTCTGGACTATAATCATAGCCCCAAACATGATAACTTGCAGATAAATAAAGCAGTAATGGATCAGGATTCAAATCATAAAATCAACATCTGGTATTATCCATTTAGGGCTGCCAGGGCTGTTGCACGCACTCGTTGCTCCGCTCCCCCATCACCCATGACGGATCATACAACGTAAATATAAATTTAAGCATATGCATTACATAGTTAAAATCATAAAGCAGTTGAGCATGTTATGAATCACAACACAAGCATGAGTTTATACATGTTCAATTCCTAATCACACAACAATCCAAGGAGATCGTACACATAGTTAAAAGAGGTTGAGAATCATATCTCAACACCCTTATACATTACAATTTGCTAACTACTACTCATTCAGACATTTCAAGAAACACTTAAACAACATACATCAACATACATGACATATGTCGATCACCTAGGCATTAGGCCAAATCCTTTCCCTAGGGAGTTGCCCCAATCATAACACGCGTACACCCACGACAGATAGTCATGGCAAGCGTGAATCCAAGTTCCATATTCATTCACATTTCCACAAACACTTGGGCCACACATTTTAGCATATATGGTATATATTGGCCGTGGCGTGATTTAGGCAAATCCTTTCGTCAAAGGGGTATCGCCAATACAACAATCATGAATCCATGACAATTAGTCATGGCGAGCACGAATGAGAATTCTATACTCATTCAAATCATTTTCACAAACACTTAGAATACACTATTACAACATACATGGTGTATGTTAGCAAAACATGTATTAGGGCTATCCTTTAGCCAAGTGAGTATTTTATCCATGTATAATATATTACTACAAAGAAATAATCATGATAAATACATCTCCAAAATTTATATGTATACAGTATTTTCTAAAATACGCATTTTCAACATACATAGAGTATACAAGCAAACATGTATTACGGCGATTCCTTTCGCCAAGCAAATATTTTATACGCACATAATATATTTATACGACAATTAATCATGACAAACACATCGCTAAAATATACATGTATACGGTACTTCTTACAATACCGTATTTCTACATACATAGTGTTTATTAGTAAACATGTATTTAGGCGAATCCTTTCGCCAAATAAGTATTTTATCCCTACGTCATATATCCATACGACAAATAAACATGTCAAACACATTTCCATACAAAACACGTATACGGTATTTTATACGAATACCTAGAGTATGTGAAATTCCAAATTCTACAATTCTAATCGAAACAGAAAATGGAAAGCACTTTGTACATGTGCAATTGCATACAGATCATGAATCTACCATTATCTGACATTGAAAGCGTTGAAAACCGTAACCTATACACCTAAAGTCCGCACCTTTAGTCGTAGAATCGTAACGGAGTCGATAGGTTCGCTAAGCTTCCGTATACGGGAGTTTGGCAACCTAGAGAATGAAATAGGTTAGCTATTTCCTAACCTACAACTGTCTAATCCCCCAAACAGGTTAGGGTTAAGGTTTATTACCTAGAAATGACACCGGAATCGCCGGGAAAGCGTCTGGAAGGAGGCGGTGCAGCCCGTGGAGCGGCAGGGAAGTACGGCAGGGAGTTCCTCCCACATCTCCCTCACTTTCTCTCTCTTTTCCCTCTCTCAAATCCAAATTCGTATGGCTGGAATGGGAGAGGGTTTAAGGTCCTTATATAGTCTCAAAACTCACCGAAATAGACTCCTGTTCAAGGGTTACTGCTAATATAGGTATTTCGTCACTTTTCCGGCTCAAAAGAGAGGTTCTGGTGGCCCTCTTTGAGCCAAATGTCAGACTTAAGCTCACCACCTATGGATCTATGTGGGATTACATTTTCGACTCGATCGGATTCTCAGATCGCACGTGGCGGACCACTTTCAGTTCGACGGTCAGTGGGCCACGATCAGAAATTCCAAGTACATGTAAATGTTCCTGAAATTTTTCTTAATCTGAGGGTGTAATTTGGTCTGATTCGACGGTCAGGTTGCTTAATATTGACGCGTCAACGAATGGTGCGATCACTATTCCCGATATTTATTTTGAAATGGGAATAGTGTTTTTCACACACCCTCGCTCCGAATCGAAACGAATGGCCGTGGGACATCGGATGGACTCGATTTTTGAGATGATTGTCAAGTCCAAGGTGAGGCGGTCCTAGTTCCTTAACTTCGTATTAATCGGATTTCCAAAGATGTGCGGTCTAGACCTAATACGAAGTTTCGAGATGCTCCCGTGAGCAAATGGGTAATGAGATTGATCCTAAGTTTTAGGGTACCTAGCGTCAATGATTCTACAAGTTTTGAGTCTTGCAGATCGTATTTAAAGCGATTCAAATGGATTTCATGGCTAATCTAGTTTAGCACTTAGTTAACTTTGTCAAATTTCTAAAGGATTTAATCCTAAGTGATTTCCGTCTGAGGTGGTACTTAGTCCTTTGTAGTTTGTATATAAAGTGATCCAAGTAATACTACTTAGCTAGTTTAAGATAGTGTCTAGGGCGAAAGTGCTTTGAAAAATTGGAAGATCAAGGTGGTGAAGGGTTGGATTTGTGAAGGAAATGGGTTAAGGAGCGATTTTAGACTGTGGGATTCAGTTCTGACAAGTTACTAAGGTGTCAGGATCAACCCATTGCTTAAGGACGTCTCATTCCAGGTTGGCAAAAATCCGGGGTGTTACAATCTACCCCCCTTAAAACAAAATTTCGTCCCCGAAATTGGCTAAGGGTAATAAGGAAAGAGTTAATTATTTCTCTTGCCTAAGTTTTATTGGTTCCAAGTTTCTACGCGTGGTAGGGTATGTACTAGCTGGTTCATTTTAGTCTACCCCCCTTAAAAACTTATTTCTATATCCATTTCTCATACCCAGAAGGTTTGCTACAATTAGTTTATTTCTTTACCTATCTGGAGTCTCGACGACAATCCCCAATTATTTAGAGTAAGATAGTTGTTTTCATTGTTTGACCAGCACGGAGAGACGGTTATAGTAGGCTTGATCCCGATACATCGATCATCTACCTGACCAGGGTAGAAGGCTCGTCGTATCCCCTCCTAGCCCTGGTGAATCCTGGTCTTCTGCTCAGTCAAAACAGGGAGTCCATTGTCGCACAGGATTAAGAATTGGGTCAAGCCGCGAATGTTTCGCAGTTGTATATTTCAGTAACTCCGTAGTCCGATCACTCTAGAAACGTAGGGAATGTCCATCGTTGAAAGGCTCAAATTGTCTCTGTCTAAGGTTACCTTTTAGGTCTTAGTCTAAGAGAAGCCTTGATATTTTTTTTTGTCCAAGGAAGTGGGGAATCAAATCTTACTAGATCATCCTAAAATGGTTTCTCATAGTAGAACTTGCTAGGGCTTCTATAATGTGCGTATGTTAACGAGCATAGTTTCGATCCTGGGCCAGTGGGGTAGGGTCCACTACGCTTCCGCTGCGCCACCCAGATCAAAGAGATGCAATAGGTGACCTAACTAGATTGAGCTCGTAATGTTCTACCCCCCTTAAAATTTTATTTTCACCCTCAAGGCTTAAGATTTATGTCCTGCTCCGTACATCGGAACAAGGTGTAATTTATAACCTATCCTTGACATGAAATGAGATGCGGTCTCCCACTACATCAGTTTTGGTACCTAGGATTATAGAAAGGGGCTATCACGAATGAGTGTGAGTTTGAGGCAAGATGCCTAATTCTACCAAGGAATGTTGTCGCGGTCCAGACTTATCCTATTTAGTCATGTCTAGCTTAATAGGCAGGCTATCTTTTTACGTTCATAAGCACAATATATATGTCGACATGGCATGCGATTTGGGACCTAATTCCTAACTGTCTGTTGCCCATTTGGGCAATTCTTTAGGCCTAAAAGACAAAGTCTCTATCAACTATATACTCCTAACACCTTTCAAGGACAAAATTATAAACTTTTAGTTGTAAATGGTCAGGCCAACACGGAAAGAAAATTGTGTAGTGGGTCTGAGTCGGTTAAGCCGAATAACTAAGTCTATTATTCAATTGGCTTAGCATAATTAATTAGTCTTTTACTTTCCTTAGCCTAACCAGTAGTCTAGCTTAATTTAGGAGTAGGGAGAATCCATAGGTGAGTCCAAAGTCTATGCTTATATACTAGATAACTTTACATCATTTCTAATACAGGAGGGGTTTAGCACTTAGGGTCCCTATACGGTCAGGTCTGTCGAAAACTAGGAGCACCGCCCTAGGTCCAAATTCCAAAGGCCTACTTGGCCAGCGATCTTAAGTTGTACTAAATGGAACTGCATTACTAATCCGACTTCAGGATTGGCAATGGCATGGTTGGTAGGAGGGTGGGTGGGGATTAAATTTTATAGGCTTTGGAAAATGAGTCTAGTGGTGGAAAGTGTGAGATGGGATTTCCAAATCCCAGGAATCAGAATCTCTAAGTGTAAGAGGAAAACCAGAGCCATGGAAAATGAGGATAAGGGGAAATGGGGGGGCTGGAGTTTTTGGTTCTCCACGGATTTGAGCCTCAATAGGGAGTGTAAAGACCCAAAAAGGCAGGGAATGAAGAAGGAATAAAAGGAAAATGGAATGGGTTAGGAGGTTACCCAATTTTGAGCTCCAAATGGGTGATATGAGAGCTCCAACATGAGAAAAAGAAAAGGAGGAGGCTAGGGCTGTTGTGGACGGTTAGAGTGGGTGATTTATGGAAGAAAATGGGGGATTGCAAGATTTAGGGGAATGAGTTGAGGGAGAAAATCGAAAATGGGGGGGGGGCTTGGGCGTGTAGAAGGGGTGAAATGAGAGAGAGGGTGCTCCAGCCCCTAAAATCCCAAACCCATGGGAATTTCGCACGTGCCAGGGGGTGTAGGAGGCTGGGCCGACCAACCTCATGCTTGGACCCACCCCCGAAAATCGACCGGACCGCGGTCCGCCGCCCGAGCCGCGGCGCCGCCGCGGTCGGACTTGGCCGGAACCGCGCCGCCGCGGTGGGGCCCTGTTTGCCATGTGTCCAGGGTGCCAAATGCACCCTGGTTCGATCTTGAGGCTTAGTGGGTTTAAGTGGGGAAGCCCCTGACCCCGATTCGCTCCATTTCGGGTAGTTTCGGGCAAACTGGACGTATCTTGCAATCCGGAATGAGTTATCTGACGTAAAATATATGAATTTGGGGCAGAACGAGCTAATGAAGCCAACCAACCCAGCTATGCCGGGTTGCGCAGCCCGGAATTGCGAGAAAACCCTCCGATTGACAGTCATTTTCCTGTTTTAATTTCGTTTTACTAAAATAGTAATTTTTGTTTGATTACTCTTCATCTATTGGGCTTTAGGAGTTGCGCTCATCGCGTAAAGAGCCTGGAATAATTAGGAGGACAGTTTGGTGAAGTCAAATAGGACACTTACTATTTTTGGCTGAGAACCTTGCGCACTAGTAGACACCATGACCTTAGTAAGTCGCGAATGCTAGGAGTTTTAGTTGTAGTTTGTTTCTGATTTCTTTCCCATTGCTTGGTATTCCTATTTAAAGGGTTGTGAACTCATTTTTAGTCATTCATTAATCAATTGTGGATTTATTAGAATTTATTTCTAGTTTCTACTTTCTTTCCTCATGGATTCGAGAAGTCTCTGCGAGGAGTCCAGAGAAGCTTCGAGGATTCGGAGTAGTTATCCTCATGTAACGCCCTGAAAATCGGGGGTCGAGTGTAACTCAACTCCCGAGTTCCAACGCATCACTTATGCAACATATTTGATGATATTTGAATGTTGTCTGTGTTAGAGCAGTAAACATGAATGAGATTATACCAAAGCAGTAATTCATACTCCAGATCAATTGTATAAAAGCAAGCGGAAGACTGAACTGTATAAATATGTATGTAAAGAAACAAAATAATCGGTTCATTATCCAGAGTATGAATCCTTCTGAGTCACAATATACATGTCTGTCTATATAAACAAAAGGTCAAAATACTAGGTACAATCTCTCCCATCCCCCCATCGATCCGTGACCTAGTCGCCAAATGACAGCATATACGAGAACTCCTCCCGGTCCTCGTCGTGACGGGCTCGCCTCCCGAGAATAGCCGGATCGCCTATACCCGAGACAGAGTCTGGTTGGTGTGCGCAACACCGTCCCGTAACGTGGGAGTGAGTAGCTAACTCAGTGGAACAGTAAGATATAAGTTATCATGTTACCAATACAGTCAAGCAGTAATGATAAAGCAGTAAATCAAACACTCCTAGCTACTCTGATTAATGCAAGTATGAATGCAGGTATGATGGATGCCCTCTCCGACATACTCCCTCAAGCGACACCATCTCACGTTCGCGCATGCTTACATCCCACAGTGCTCCACATCTTCCAGGCACATGCGATGCATGATGAGTATGATTACCGAGTTTTTAATTAGTTCATTTCAAACAAATTGGATTGGGAAACTAAGGTACCTCCTTGTATCATATCCAAACATGATCCAATCTAGGGTCGTCACCCTAGTTAATATCGACGATGGTGTATTTTCTAGGTCACACTGCAGAGGTTTGCCAGTGGCATTACGCACAAAGGTTGCACCACTCCCTCATCACCCCTTAAACGATTCATCACGATACAACTATACGAAACAGGCCTAGTTCATATTCTATATGTCGCGGCGAACCCTAAGGCACGCCGCAACTTCGAGAATATGCTCGCGGTCACTACAAAGGGTGCTGTGTGGCTGCACACACAAAGACCGCACCACTCCCCCATCACCTTATCGGTGTAGGCCGGAAGCGCGAATATAGTGTCCCATACCACCATAATCGGCTCACGAGTTGAGTTGCTCACTTGGTCACTACGGGAGGCACGTAGCCCCAGTAGAGGCCGACAATTCGACCACGGTGTCCCATACCACCATGCCCGGCTCATGAGTCTTAGCGGATCGAGGTACCATGGTTAACGGGATTTTCACTGGTAAGTTTGGTACCCTAGGTTCAAGCATTAGCGACCAAACATGGTGAACATACACAAGGCATACGGTTTACTGACATGTTCGGCTAGCTCGAGCGCACAACAGGTTGGGCGATATGAGGCGCAGAAGCACCTCGTGTGGCCAACCACTATCGCCAACCGAGGTACGACACGAGTTCACCAACACATCGTGTGTGGCGGAACGAATCCCAACCACATCTTCAAGTTTGATACCGGATGCTTGGACTACGAACGTAGTCCCAAGCTCAGTCAAATCCTAATCCATAGCATGTGAAATACGGCCTGATAACATGGTAATTCAAGAACACTAGCAAGCATAATATAAAGCATAACATGAGGCATGTTAATAACAAGTCACAAAGCATGTTCAAAAGCATGTTATAAAGCATTATGTAAATAAGTATACAAATACTTACATTTCGTAGGCGAGTGGTTAGAGTGAACAACCACATGGAGAGTGTCCTATGCGACTCTAAGGCAACCGAGAATCCCACCTCAGCACCTACCTAAGATTCTAACACTTAAACACTTACACTCACAAGTGAATTCTCCAACACTTGGAATGCAATAGTTCGACATACATGACGTATGCTAGGGAAGTGTGTACTAAGGTTGTCCCTTTACCGAGCTAGTATTTTATACATATACAACATATTCATACAGCAAATAAACATAGCAAACACATCAGCAAATTTTATACGTATAGGGTACTTTCACGTATACCCAATTTCGACATACATAGTGTTTACAAAGGAACATAGGTTTCGGCGATTCTTTTCGCCAAGCTAGTATTTTAATCATGTATTGTATAATCATACATTAAATACATATGTCAAACATTATTCCAAAAGAAATACGTATACGGTATTTCTACAATACGTAATTTCGACATACGGCGCATTTACAAGTAAACATATAATTTGGCGATTCCTTTCGCCAAACTAGTATTTTATTCATATGTTATATAATTAAACATTAAATAAACATGTCAAGCATTTGTCCAAAAAAAATACGTATACGGTATTTATACGTATACCTAGAATATGTGAAATTCCATATTTCACACCGTTAATCAAAACAGGAAACGGAAAGCACTTTGTACATGTGCAATTGCAAGCAGATCATGAATCTACCATTATCTGACATTGAAAGCGTTGAAAACCGTAACTTATAAGCTTAAAGTCCTCACCTTTGCCTTTGGAAACGGAACGAATCAGCAAGGGTGATAGATCTTCCGTCTACGGGCGATTTCTAGCCTAAAGAGCGGAATCGGTTAGTCGGTATACATCCCACCTCGATTCCACCGCAAATCAGACCTAGGGTTAGGTTTTCTTACCTTCAAATGAGGCGAAAAACGCCGGGAAAACGCCGAGAATAAGGCGGTGTAGGCCGTGTAGCAAGCCAATGCAAGTGGAGGAAGATCGGCAACGATTTCCAAGTCCTTCTCTCTCTTTTCTCTCTCTTCCTCTAGGGTTTCTTGCAAAATTCGTATGGCTGTGAGAGGGGCTGATCTAAGCTCCTTTTATAGCCTCAAACATTATGAAAATAGACTCGGGTTCATGGGGTACTGCCTATATAGGATTTTCGACGCTTTTCCAGCTCAAAAGGGAAGTTCTGGTAGCCCTCTTTGAGCCAAACGTCAGACTTAAGCTCACCATCGATGGATCTACGTGGGATTACGTTTTTGACTCATTCGGATACGCAGATCGCACGTGGCGGACCACTTTCAGTTTGGCGGTCAGTGGGCCACGATCAGAAATTCCAAATACATGTAAATGTTCCTGAAATTTTTCTTAATCCGAGGGTGTAATTTGGTCGATTCGACGGTCGGGTTGCTTAATATTGACGCGTCAACGAACGATGCCAGATCACTATTCCAGATATTTAATTCGGCTTATGAATAGTGTTTTTCACACTACCTCGCTCCGATTCGAAACGAATGGCCGTGGAACATCGGATAAGGCTGATTTTTGAGATGATTGTTAAGCCCAGTGGGGCGGTCCTAGTTCCTTAACTTCGGATTAATCGGACTCCCGATGTGCGATCTAGACCTAATACTGAAGTTTCGTTTCATTCCCGAGAAGCGGACGGAAATGAGTTTGGTTCTAAACTTTAGGGTAACCTAGCGTCACTTGTTCTGCAAGTTTTGGGTCTTGCAGATTGTATTTAAAGCGATCCTAACGGATTTCATAGTTAATTGAGTTTAGTACTCAGTTAACTTTGTTAAATTTCTAAGGGATTTAATCCTACGGGATTTCTGGTCGAGGTGGTACTCGACCCAATGTACGGAAATTTTCAGGTCGTTACACCTCATCACGCCTATCCTGTATTCTACCGATTGTCAACGGTTGGGGTGAGGTGGATTGTAATCTAGACTCATTAATAGACAGCCTAGGAATGTTTTAAGGTCGATCCGTGCGACCATGGTTGAATACAGACTCGATTTCGGTGTTCGTTTTCAGTGAACTAGCCGTTGGGCCAGAACAAGGATGCCTAAGACTGTTTCTACATTCTGTCGCTCCCTCCTAAGTCAGAGTGCGTCAGTGTGCGTCGTGTGACCATAACCCAGGTCCGGTTTAATCCAAATCATGCTCTGATACCATCTTGTAATGCCCTGAAAATTGGGGGTCGAACATAAACTCAACTCCCGAGTTCCAGAACATCACTTATGCAACAAAATGAATGATAATTAAATGTTGACTGTATTCGTGCATTGAATATGAGTGAGATTAAGCCAAAACAGCATATCATACTCCAGAGACAGTTAAATTTACAAGCGGAAGACTGTGATAGATAGATAAAATATATAACTTATGATGAGTCTCCAAAGTGTGATAACATTACCAGGTTAAATAAATGCAAGTGCAGTTCTAAAATGTACCAAACGTGAGGAAGTGTAATGCCTCCTATCCCATGTACCATAGCCCTGTCAATACAATATCAGGTCTTCATTGACCTGCCAGAGAGATACAGATAGGAGAACTCCTCCTATCTCGCACGAAAATAGTCCCATTTCAGCTTCACAAGCATCGCCATCACCTGAAACTCAACAAATCTGGTTGGTGTTGCAAACACCGTCCCGTAACATGGGAGTGAGTGATCAACTCAGTGGAACAGTAAAGCATAGGTGAACGTGTTATCAATTCAACCAAGCAGTAATGATAAAGCAGCACAAATTAAACATTTCTAACTACTCTTGTTTAGTGCGAAAATGAAATGACATGATGCTGTATGCCCTTGCCAAACCACCCTCAAGCGACATCATCTTACGTTCGCGAATGCTTACTCCCTCAGTGCGCCACATCTACAAAGCACATGCGGTGCGATGATGCTCATGATTACCAAGTTATTATTAGTCCATTTCAAACAGCAATATTGGGAAACTAAGGTACCTCCCTTGTATCATTCCCAAACATGATCCAATCTAGGGTCGTCATTCCTAGTTAATCTCATACGATATTATGGTTTGAGAGGCGTAGCGAAGGCATCACAAAGGGCTCGTCACCCGTCAGCACGGATACAGATCTCACCGTATGCGGCTCAATTGCTGACCGTCAGCTCGAGTACAGGTCTCACCGTACTCGGCTCAATCACTAGCCGTCGTCGGCTCGAATACAGGTCTCACCGTACTCGGCTCAACTCATACTCCAGTTGCTGTGAAAGATTCGTCGTCAATCACAGACCCTTGGAGTATACTCGAAGATACTACGGAGGACTCGTCGCCCGTCAGCGCGAGCACAGGTCTCACAGTACTCGGCTCTCACCATAAGTATCGACAGCTCGAATATAGTGTCCCATACCACCATAATCGGCTCACGAGTCTGGTTGCTCACTGGTCACTACGGGGAGGCACGTGGCCCCAGCGTAGGCCGACAGCTCGACCACGGTGTCCCATACCACCATGCCCGGCTCATGAGTCTTAGCAGATTGAGGTACCATGGTTAAAAGGGATTTCACTAGTAAGTTTGGTACCCTAGGTTCAAGCAGTAGCGACCAAACATGGTGAACATACATAAGACAGATCGGGTTACTTGACGAGCTCGGCTAGCTCGAGCGCACAACAAGTTGAACGACATGAAGTGCATAAGCACTTCGCGTGGCCAACCACTATCGCCAACCGAAGTACGACTCGGGTTCGTCGAACACATCTCATGTGGCAAATGGATCGCAGCCACGAATTCAATTCAGTCGGTACCGATTGTCTGGACTATAATCATAGCCCCAAACATAATAACTTGCAGATAAATAAAGCAGTAATGGATCAGGATTCAAATCATAAAATCAACGTCTGGTATTATCCGTTTAGGGCTGCCAGGGCTGTTGCACGCACTCGTTGCTCCGCTCCCCCATCACCCATGATGGATCATACAACGTAAATATAAATTTAAGCATATGCATTACATAGTTAAAATCATAAAGCAGTTGAGCATGTTATGAATCACAACACAAGCATGAGTTTATACATGTTCAATTCCTAATCACATAACAATCCAAGGAGATCATACACATAGTTAAAAGAGGTTGAGAATCATATCTCAACACCCTTATACATTACAATTTGCTAACTACTACTCATTCAGACATTTCAAGAAACACTTAAACAACATACATCAACATACATGACATATGTCGATCACCTAGGCATTAGGCCAAATCCTTTCCCTAGGGAGTTGCCCCAATCATAACACGCCTACACCCACGACGGATAGTCATGGCAAGCAGGAATCCAAGTTCCATATTTATTCAGTCATTTCCACAAACACTTGGGCCACACATTTTAGCATATATGGTATATATTGGCCGTGGCGTGATTTAGGGCAAATCCTTTCGTCAAAGGGGTATCGCCAATACAACAATCATGAATCCATGACAATTAGTCATGGCGAGCACGAATGAGAATTCTATACTCATTCAGTCATTTTCACAAACACTTAGAATACACTATTACAACATACATGGTGTATGTTAGCAAAACATGTATTAGGGCTATCCTTTCGCCAAGTGAGTATTTTATCCATGTATAATATATTACTACAGCAAATAATCATGATAAATACATCTCCAAAATTTATACGTATACAGTATTTTCTAAAATACGCATTTTCAACATACATAGAGTATACAAGCAAACATGTATTACGGCGATTCCTTTCGCCAAGCAAATATTTTATACGCACATAATATATTTATACGACAATTAATCATGACAAACACATCGCTAAAATATACATGTATACGGTACTTCTTACAATACCGTATTTCTACATACATAGTGTTTATTAGTAAACATGTATTTAGGCGAATCCTTTCGCCAAATAAGTATTTTATCCATACGTCATATATCCATACGACAAATAAACATGTCAAACACATTTCCATAAAAAACACGTATACGGTATTTTATACGAATACCTAGAGTATGTGAAATTCCAAATTCTACAATTCTAATCGAAACAGAAAACGGAAAGCACTTTGTACATGTGCAATTGCATGCAGATCATGAATCTACCATTATCTGACATTGAAAGCGTTGAAAACCATAACCTATACACCTAAAGTCCGCACCTTTAGTCGTAGAATCGTAACTGAGTCGATAGGTTCGCTAAGCTTCCGTATACGGGAGTTTGGCAACCTAGAGAATGAAATAGGTTAGCTATTTCCTAACCTACAACTGTCTAATCCCCCAAACAGGTTAGGGTTAGGGTTTATTACCTAGAAATGATGCCAGAATCGCCGGAAAAGCGTCTGGAAGGAGGCGGTGCAGCCCGTGGAGCGGCAGGGAAGTACGGCAGGGAGTTCCTCCCACATCTCCCTCACTTTCTCTCTCTTTTCCCTCTCTCAAATCCAAATTCGTATGGCTGGAATGGGAGAGGGTTTAAGGTCCTTATATAGTCTCAAAACTCACCGAAATAGACTCCTGTTCAAGGGTTACTGCTAATATAGGTATTTCGTCACTTTTCCGGCTCAAAAGAGAGGTTCTGGTGGCCCTCCTTGAGCCAAATGTCAGACTTAAGCTCACCACCTATGGATCTATGTGGGATTACATTTTCGACTCGATCGAATTCCCAGATCGCACGTGGCGGACCACTTTCAGTTCGACGGTCAGTGGGCCACGATCAGAAATTCCAAGTACATGTAAATGTTCCTGAAATTTTTCTTAATCCGAGGGTGTAATTTGGTCTCGATTCTGACGACGTCGTTGCTTAATATTGACGCGTCAACGAATGGTGCCAGATCACTATTCCTGATATTTATTTTGAAATGGGAATAGTGTTTTTCACACACCCTCGCTCCGAATCGAAACGAATGGCCGTGGGACATCGGATGGACCTGATTTTTGAGATGATTGTCAAGTCCAGTGAGGCGGTCCTAGTTCCTTAACTTCGTGTTAATCGGATTTCCGATGTGCGGTCTAGACCTAATACGAAGTTTCGAGATGCTCCCGTGAGCAGCCGGGTAATGAGATTGATCCTAAGTTTTAGGGTAACCTAGCGTCAATGATTCTACAAGTTTTGAGTCTTGCAGATCGTATTTAAAGCGATTCAAATGGATTTCATGGCTAATCTAGTTTAGCACTTAGTTAACTTTGTCAAATTTCTAAAGGATTTAATCCTAAGTGATTTCCGTCTGAGGTGGTACTTAGTCCTTTGTAGTTTGTATATAAAGTGATCCAAGTAATACTACTTAGCTAGTTTAAGATAGTGTCTAGGGCGAAAGTGCTTTGAAAAATTGGAAGATCAAGGTGGTGAAGGGTTGGATTTGTGAAGGAAATGGGTTAAGGAGCGATTTTAGACTGTGGGATTCAGTTCTGACAAGTTACTAAGGTGTTAGGATCGACCCATTGCCTAAGGACGTCTCATTCCAGGTTGGCAAAAATCCGGGGTGTTACATAACTATACAACAAAACATGTTCAATAGTAAAGTAAGTAACTCAGTTAAGTAAATCATGTCATCATCTATATCTAGATTGATGAAATCAAGTGGGAAGCTCAAAGGGTGATTCCTCACCTGTGAGAGTTATTGCTCTTAGCGGCGTTGTCTAATGTGCGTGCTTCTTAAGGTCGAGCCCTATCTGCTCTCCCTATGATTGGAGTGAGGTGGTTGATTTAAATCGGCTTTGAAAGGAAGTCGCCTGACCAACAAGGTCACCATCATGTCTTAGGCAATTAATTAAACATTAAAAATTCTCAAGTAGTGGGGTATTTTCGGGGAAATAGCTTACTATGTTCGAGAGATGGTGGATTCCACTACACTTGGCTAGTAATCTGGCATGCCACTTCTCCCAAAGGTTGCTGCCCATATGATCACAAAAAAATCAAATTAACTTCTTCTAAACCTATTATCTTATCAAGTTAATAACCTACAACCTGTTTAATAGAGTGGTTTAATCACAAAAGAAGGTTCACCTAAAGATGTAACCCAGCTAGGACTGGGAAACCGGGTGTTGATGTTGGTGGTGTTACCAACCCGAGTTGGACCGAGTTGATCTGGCCGAGTCAACTCGACTAGACTGCTTGGATTCAACCTCACTCCCTTTCCTGTTCTCTCCCTTCTCTCTCTCGTTTTTCCTTCTTCTTTCTGCAACCCATATTGCAGGAATGCCCAGCAATGGCGTGGACAGAATGAACCCGAACTGGGTCCAATCCAAACTTCCAAGTCGAACTCGGTTTTGGCCGAGTTAACTCGGCAGCCAACAAAACTTTCTCTCCCTCTTTCTCCTTCTCATTTTCGTTTTCTTCCCTCCTACTACTGGAAACACCCAGTAGAGGCTGGCAACCGGGCCTGACTCATGCTCGGCCCGGTCTGAGTGGGTGCGGTGCAACAGCCACACCACCTCGTTCCCTTCTTCTTCTTTTTTCCTCTCTTTTCTCTCCTACTTCTCATCTCTCTCTCTTTTCTTTCTTCACCTGCTGCGGGAACAATAGAACAGAAACCAGACGTCCGGAACGATCCGACTTGTACAGCTCAACACAGCAAACTCGACGGAGAAGAAGATGAACTTCAATGGTGGATTTCGAATGGGGGCTTCTCTCCTCAAAACGAAGCCACAAATCTACTCTAAGGGGCTCGCAGTGCTTCCGGACCTTTGATTTCGAAGCTCCATCAGCGTTTTCCCAATGGGTTCGAGCTTATAAGCTCTCGACTCGTTTTCTCTCGGACGGCTGCAATAGCATGAAGGAGCCCTAACGCACCCGATTCTCAACTCTTATATGGGGTTTTACAGCAACCCTAGACCATAGGATCGAGATTAAACGGATGGGATATGCTCTGACCAAAACAACTTCCAAGTACGTCCGGTAATGCAAAACCGGCCGCAGTTTTGCGGTCATGGATGGAAGCCCTAAGTTAGGGAAAATGGATGGTCGGGATTTGCTTATATTGGACGGTCAGGATTGAGGGAGAAAATCGCACACGAATTGCCAACGTGGAGGCTTTCCACTTTTGGAAATGGAATAAGCACAAACAGCTTGCTTGTGCCTGTGATCGTGGTCTCGTGTGTGCAAATCGACAGCTGAAATTTGTCGGGGACGGTTCCCTTTGTGCCCTCTATAAGATGGACGGTTTGGATTGGTCGAGCCAATCACTGAAGTGGGCCACGGATCAACGCACTGGGATGGCTCTTTTAAAAATGTGTGGGCGGGGACAGCTGGAGAGAATCCTCCATTTTTGGGAGATATCGGGTCAAACCCGAATTAACTGGGTTTTCCAGTCCATGCACGGCGAGTGTGCACGCGTGTGTCGTGCACGCACATCGAAGGTGGTGTCTACCATGAGGATCTGGATCGATCCACACCGTTCACTAGTTTTGTCAGGTTAATTTAGGGCCTGACCTGAAGAATGAGGTGGATCCATGGCTTAGGTGGGCCATATCATCTAAATCGTGGCCCATAAGTGCCAACCATCGTCGACTTACGGTGACCTGAGGTCCACACCCACGATCAGGACCATTCATCTATCTAGTGGGCCAATCAGGTTCACAGCCCATTTATATAAGTGTCATCTTATATATAAATATGTATACATACATATATATTACATTATTTTATATTTGAATATAATTACTAACATATCATATTTTATAATAATAATCATTTATTAAGTAATAAGTTTAATTGGTAATGTTACACACACACACACACACACACACACACATATATATATATATATATCATAATTAATATTAAGAATATTCCAAGTGTACTATAGTTTATTTATGTAATATCCTTATACATTCTTTGTATAATATTAGTAAATAATTTCTTAGATTATATAATAAGGATTATTTTTATATTTGTTTAGTATAACACATTAATAGTCATAGACAAATATTTATTCAACCATTAATATTTATAATGCACTTTTGTGATTATTTATGCTTATATTAGTATACCAAAATTAATATTAAGAGATATATATATTTTATATATAGTATAGTATATTATAAAATGTAATTGTTAATTAATATACATTGATCATATAATAATGTGTGGGTATACAATTTATCTTATAAATAATTTAAATAATATGCGTAATTTGAATAATTTAAGTAACCTATGTATTATTACAAATAATATAAAATCATTTTTTATTATAACATATATACATTTAAAATGAATTATTATGGGTTAACTTAAGATAGGCCACCCATTCGACTATGTTTACACCAAGTTAGGTCCTCAGGGTAACACCCGATTACTGAAAAGTGCGGGCTGTTACACATCACATGGGCTTCTCATACAGCCACAATGTCCAGGGAATGGATGAACGGTGTGTACACAACACCTACATCATATTGGGCCTCATAAAGCAGCCCACAGCCCAACGAAAGGGATGGACAACATGTATATAACACATACATCATGATGGGCTCCAAGGGCTGAACGTCAAGCCCATCTGGGCCTGCTGGACGTCCAGTACCTGGACGACCTAGATGGAACATATATCATGGTGGGCCTGACTAGGTGGGCCTCAAAACTGATGGATGGCATGCTAACACATAAATCATGGTAAGCCTGCATAAGACAGCCCATGGTTGGGCACATACATAGAGTGGGCTTCTCAAGACAATGGGGCCCACGACCCTAATAAAAAAGAATGGACAGGGTGTATATGATACACACATCATGGTGAGGCTTAGGACTTAGAATCAAGTCAATCTGTGGCTTGTATGGGCCACACCATGCACACAGTTGAGAGGTTTACCCTCCATTAAAATGTTTATAATCATTTGTTGGGCCCACCAAGACGTGGTTCACAAATCTGGCCCATCCATTATGCGTGGCCCACTTGGTTAAGGGATCAGACCAAGTTCCAGATGCATCCAAAATTTCAGATGGACCCCAGCAAGTGCTTCTATATATCTTCACATGATTTAGATGGTGTGGGCCACCTGAGTTCTGTGTATGGCTGATTTTTTGGGACATCCCATTCCAAAAGGGGACCCATCAAATGCATGGTGTAGATGATTGACATACATCACAATGGGACCTATGGTGGGACCCATGGTTCCACCCTTCAACAAGCGGCAAGGACGTTAATTGCTGCAGCGTCCTCTGGACACTGGCAACAACAGTGTCCATATATTTTTTTTTGTTTTCTTTTTATTTTTTGGTGGATTTTCATAGGTGGGGCCCACATTAGGAGAATTCACTCCGCCAGTTGGGGTTCCCGGGCTCGAGATGGACCTAACAAGCCCAATATTCGATATATTTTGATGCATAGAAACTTCACAGTGGGCCCTAACAGTTTATATAACCCAAAACCACAACTTTCTACAATATGGCCCGCCAGAGATTTGGATTGGCTTCATTTTTTGGCTCAACGCCTAAAATGAGTTGGGAAATAGGGTGGATGATGTGGATCGGATACATACATCACAGTATAGTCCACTTGTGTGATAATAAATACATTAAGTGGGTCCATACATCCCACGTGGACGATGAATAATACACATGCATCATGGGGTCCCACCATCCAGAAACACTGGACGGTGGATAATACAACACATTTATCAAGGCAAGCCGCACCGTCCAGGGATGGTGCATGGCATGGACAAAACGCAAACATCAGGTGGGTCCACACGTGTGGCCCACCTCAGCTTCGAATAAAGTTGATATCTGTATCTTTCCCATCGTCCAAACCTGCTGGATGGTGGGCAGCAATGTACATCAGGGTGGGGTCCACGTGCGTGGCCCCACCAGCTCAGGATCATGCTGATGTTTGTCTTTCCTCTTCATCTGGGCCTGTCCAAACGGACAGGCAGTGTGGATACATCACACATCACGGTGTGGTCCATGGATGGTCTGGATGTGTTGTACACATCAGGTGGGCCCCACATCATTATAAAAAAATAGAGAGAGAGATAGAGACGACGTGCGATGGAGGGCTCTGCCATTATGAACCCTTGCTTCGATGCATTACAAAACATATATCAAGTGGGTCCCAATACATGTGGGCCCACCAATCAAAATCAACGGTGGGGATCCCTGTTTCCACCAAAATGCGAGGTCTAGATGACCTTTTCTCAATGGGAAAAATAAACATCATGATGGGGTCCATGGAGAACGGCCCCATCATGGGATGAACATATGAATCATAGTGGGCCATCGGCCACACTTAGGGTCCAAAGTGAGATTCATACCATCAATTGGTAGGTCCCACTTGGCCCATCATCAAAACCACAATTTAATCCTATAAATCACCCACCTATGGTCCTCTTCCTTAGCTCCTTGGAATCCTTGCCTCCTAAGCTCTCTCTTTGATGGAGGATGATGAAGATTGAAGGGTTAGATGGTGAGAATTGGGATAGGGAAGTGGGCCTTGATCATGGGTTCTCTCTTTTCTCCCCTTAGTCTTTTTCTCTCTTGATTGCTAGGAAGAATGGTAGAGAATGAGTGAAAGATGGGAGATGTAAGGAGAGAGGGATGGGTGTGTAAGAGGGATGGGATGAGAAGTATAGTGGTGTAAGGAGAGATGACATGAGGGTTGACTTTTGCGTGAGAGAGGGATAGGTGTGATGGGTAGAGTGATAGGTTGTGTACTGGACTTGTACTTGATTGATTGATGTGATGGATGGTAGAGATTCTCTCGAGATTCACAACACATGGTGTTTCCTCGAAATATACAAAGGCTAAGATCTCTTAAAGTGAGTATCGCATTGGTACGCAAGATGCAGCGTTGGAACCGCGGCGATGGCATAGTGCAAGGGTACAAATCTTGAGTCAAGTCGACTCAAGTTAACAGGGTGTGACTTAGGGTAGTGCGCAAACAATGATTATAGGTCGCTGGTTACCGAAATATGACGGGGAGGATCGCGGGAGTCTAAGGAATGGTATGGTTTAGGATACAGGCCTTACAACTAAGCAACAAGAAGTGCGAAGCCATCCGGAGCAGCTCCCTCCCAGGATCCGACTCAAAGTCGAGCCATCATCGGAAGGATTCTTACGAATTCTGAAGACCTCTCCTAAGATCTTGAGAGATAAGATCAAATCCCAATAATCTCGAGATCCTGTAATCTCGGAGAGATCTCAGATCATATTGAATTTCCATGATAGTCGGAGAGAGCCCCCGTACGGTGGAACTCTCCCTTCCCTATAAGTATGGGGGGCATATTTCACCAGAGGAGGCACGTTCACCAAAAAACCCTAATCACCACGTCTATCCCTTTTCTAGAGATACTTCTTAGACCATGAGCCTGACTTAGGCATCGAAGAGTCCCCTGAATGAACTAGGGCCTCCTTTTTCTCTCCCCTCTGCTTATGTAGGTTCAAAGGAAAGACGCATAGAAGGTCTACCAAAAAACTGCATCAACAGTTTGGCGTCGTGAAAGGGCCTAGCTATATGCCCTAGAGGGGGGTGAATAGGGCAATGCTAAATAAAACTTAAAACAACAGAATAATAAAAGATATAAATAACAATGCTGAAATAATAACAATCTCAAAGCACATGAAATATGAGAATGATACTGAATCAGTTCTAAGGATAACCTTACACCAAAAACCAATGGCTTATGGTAGGACAACCTTATTTCTAGAACAATCTAGAAATCATAAATGATATGGAAAATAAATCAAGAATAACTTACAGAAATAAATCCTAAGTTATTACACCATTCAACCACACTTACTTGAAATCAAAAATTACAACATTTATCCACAAAAGCAATCCACAATACTGAAGGAATAAATAAAGAAATCAAGCACATCCACAACACAATAATATATAGTGGTTCGCCTGTGTGTTCACCAACTGTTAGCCAACAGCCACACAGAATGCTACTCCACTCCTAATATCCTCACACAGGGGATATTAGCATGCACTCTCAAAATAGGTTTTCACAGGTTCACCTAAAACCTTCATAATTGTGTCTTTTTATCTCGGGCTTACACAATCCAAAAACCCCCCACAATCTGAGTTTTCTAGCTCTCCTCAGATAACCAATACAATGAGATTTTTCTGGCAAATCTCAAACAAAACCAGAGAAAGTAAATTACAAAGTAAAATAACTGGATCTCCTTTTGAAGTAGCCCAGTAGAACCAATCGGAGTAGATGTATGATACGTCGTTCAATGTCCAATACTCACTTAAAGAATGGTTCTATGTCTAATTGATTTTAGATTAAATCAAGAAGAGCAAGGTCTATTTGATTTTGATCCCAGAAGAAGGAATATCACAAATTCCTCTTTTCTAAATGAGATTGGAATGTGGATCAAAATCACAATAGAATAAAGCTAACAAAAGGAATATTAAATATGCACAGTAGCTTAAAAAAATAATCACAACTTATCTCAGAGTATAGCCTTAAATCGCTTGAATTGAATGTAATGGAATGTCTAAAACTCTGAAATTCGTGCATTATTTATAGCCTGAAAAAATTCCATCTTCGACTGGTCTTAGGATCCCTAGGACCGGTCGTAGCTTCAAATATTTTGAAAGATTTCCGTGGGATTAGATTAGCTGTTCCTACGACTAGTCTTAGGTAACCTATGACTGGTCATGGGCCACCTACGACTGGTCGTGTGTCACCTACGACTGATCGTAGGACCCTAGATAGGTCGCTGGAGTTCGAGTCGTAGGACTACGACCGGTCGAAGGATGAGTCGTAGAACTTCCCAGGACTGGTCGAAGCAAGTCCAGGACTGGTCAAAGGATAACCAGGAAAATCTGAAAATCTATAACAACCTAGGACTGGTCCTGAGAAACCTAAGACTGGTCGAAGCAAAGCTAGGACTGGTCTTAAGATTTCTAGGACTGGTCTTAGAACAGTCATAACAAGCATATTAAAATATTTGGATTATGTATCCAGAATGACCTATCATACAGACCAACCTAAGGTCAATCTAAGGTCAAACAAACCTTAAAGTGAGATGAACATTAAAGTCTTGAAGGTCTGTATTCTCAGATGATCTTGAAGGAGAAGCTTAAATCGGGTTGACGGCTTTCTAGAGCTTGGTACTTTCTTGACTTGTCTTGATGAAGTCTTCTAATCTTGAACTTGTTAGAAGCAAACTTGAAGTCTTCTATTCTTGTAGACTTCATCCATGACATGTCTTGCAAACATTCTTCATTTATGATCTTGTCTTGAAAACATTCTTCATTCATGATCTTGTCTTGAAGCAGTGTGTAGTCACAAACAAGAAACACAAGAAGTACAAGACATATAGGTTTTGGCACTACAAAATTTGACAACCAAAGGGATATGAAATCATAGCACTAACAATCTCCCCCTTTGTCAAATTTGTGACAAAACACATTTATTAATATAAGAGTAAAATGAAGAAAGAATCATGAGCCATCAGAGCTATCAAAAATACTCTACTCCCCCTAAGTGAGTAGAAACAATCAACCATATTCTCCCTCTTTCAATTACTTCAATTACTCTCTCTCCCTTTCTCCCCCGTTTCATACTACTCCCCCTTTTTGTCACAAAATGACAAGGGAAGGCCAAAAGAGAAAAGAGAACACCATATGAAGAGTCAAGATTAATTATCAAATTAGTACAACACTTAAATGTCATCAATCTAAATAAAGAATATACAATAAAACCAAACATACAACCAAAGTCATCAACCGTAATACAGAATCCATCATATTCATATATAATACAAACTAAAAAAAAATAATCCACCTAATCAGATCCAGATGAAGGAGCAGGGATGGTTGGATCAATCTGAAGTAAGCCCCTATTAATGTGACGAAGATATTTTCGCATATATTTAAATTGCATATCATGGGCTACACTCAGGTTATCAACCTTCTCCTCCAATGTACTTAGACGTGCATCATAACTAGAAGAGAGATCGTAATCAAAATCATTTTGGGAGTCAGTTTCAATTTCTTCGAATATATCATCCATATTTATATCAGCCTGTGGAGGAAGATCAGCTGCTTCCCCTTTATTTCCTGCTTCAACACCTTCACCACCACCTTCATAGAATTGACCAGGAAGCAAATCCAACTTCATCTTATTTAAATTAGTATTATTGAATAAAAGATGATGAATTGGTGCCTCATTCTCAGGTAAAGCAACAAGCATATTTGTGGCTAAACAAGTCATAAGATAACCAAATGGAATATCACTATGACCCAGATAAAGACGAAACTGAATGATAAAATGACATATCAAAGAAGGTAAATAGACAACGATGCCGGACACAACAGAGTGCAATACCCGAACCATGAAGGCAGTCAACTCGGTTTTATTGCCGGACTGAGGATACAAGTTTGAAATGAAGATCCGGTCAAAACTCTGTATCTGGGTAATAAAAATTTTGAGGGGAGTGCATTTCCTTTGTGTGTCCATTGTACTTCCATATTGCATAAATCTCTTGTCAACATTTGTTTTTCCGATTCTGATGGTTTGTCATATAATGTATGAATCAGAATACCTTCATTCTTAACAGGTATATCCATAATACCTGATATCAAATGTCGATCTATTAGAAATATCCCTTCTCTAGTAGCAATTAAGAACGTTAAATTATCAAGGGAAAAATCAGAGATACATGCAACCATAGATTGTACAATGGACTGGTATGCAGGTCCACCCCAAAACAAAATGTTAGCCCAACCAACAGATTCAAGGAGAGGGGCAATCCCAAATTGTTCAATGTGATTGAGACTTACAGGACGCTCAACGATAACATTACGGCTATGTAAATCCCGTACATCATTGGGATCATCTTCGGGTGACCGAAGGTGCCGTTTTGTTATAGATGTAGATCTAGATGAAGATGGACCACGAGATGTTTTCTTTTTCCCTCTAACATCCATTTTCAACAAGATTTACCACGGAGCAAGCAAAAAAGAACACTAGAAGTGGTGGGTTTCTCTAGATCAGAATTTTAGAGAGGAAACCCTAAAAAATTAACAAAAGACGAGATCTAGCTTATGGAATAAACAAATCAAAGTATAGAAAGCATAAATCTTCAATAAAAATGAAGAAAAACGACTTATCTTGAAGAAAATCATGAAATCTCAAGACTGGTCGAGCCACAACTCGTCGAAGGAAGAAGAGGAAATGAAGAAGAAAGTGATTTTTTCCAAATTATAAGATGCTCACGATCTTCACGACCGGTCGAGTTCAGTCTACGACCGGTCGAGCATCGACAAAAATAAGTATTTTTATACAAAAATTGAAATTTATACACATAAAAATTCAAAATATAGTACACTATGATACATGCAGACAAGTATATTCAATTTAAAATGCACATACCAAGATCAAATTTCATTTTAGTAAACCTGCTTTTGTCGAGCAGTTTAGTAAATATTTCAGCAAGTTGGACATCGGTTGGAATATATTCCAAAGAGATAGCTTTTTCTTCAACTAATTCACGAATGTAATGATACCTAATGTCAATATGCTTAGTACGCGAATGTTGAATTGGATTTTTGGAAATATTGATAGCACTGGAATTATCACAATATAAGATCATTGAATCTTGATTAATTCCATAATCGCTTAACATGTGTTTCATCCATACGAGTTGAGTACATGCATATCCTGCTGCGATATACTCAGCCTCAGCAGTGGAAAGCGATATTAAGCTTTGCTTCTTACTAAACCAAGAAACTAAACAGTTTCCAATGCAAAAATAATCATCACTGGTTGATTTTCTATCATCAATATTACCAGCCCAATCAGCATCTGAATACCCAGCTAATTTAACATTAGTATCAAAAGGATACCAAAGACCCAAATTAGTTGTACTTGCGACATCTCTAAAATCCGTTTGACAGCAGTGAGATGTGAATCTTTAGGATTAGACTGATATCTCGCACAAATACCAACGCTAAAAGCGATATCAGGTCTACTAGCAGTTAGATATAATAAACTACCAATCATACTATGATATAGCTTAGGACCTACATCTTTACATGTAGAGTTTTTTGAGAGTCTCAAGGTTGTACTCATAGGAGTATCAAATTTTTTACCATTTTCAAATCCAAACCTTTTAACCAAGTTTGTAGCATACTTGGTTTGAGAAATGAAGATTCCATCAGGTTGTTGTTTTACTTGTAACCCTAGGAAGTAATTTAGTTCACCAACCATGCTCATTTCGAATCTTGATTTCATCAACTCTGCAAACTCAATAGACATGTTAGAACAAGTTGATCCATAAATAATATTGTCTACATAGATTTGAATCATTAAAATCTCATTATTATGTTTCTTAACAAATAGCGTCTTATCGACACTTCCGACTTGAAAACTATGACTAAGTAAGAATTTAGTCAATTTTTCATACCATGCCCTGGGCGCTTGTTTCAGACTATAGAGAGCCTTTTTGAGATGAAATACATGATCAGAAAGCTTGGGGTCTTCAAACCCTGAGGGTTCTTCTACATAAACTTCTTCATGTAAATCGCCATTTAAGAAGGCACTCTTTACATCCATCTGATAAATTTTAAACTTTCTAAAGCAAGCGATGGAAATAAAAAGTCTGATACATTCAAGGCGAGCGACTGGAGCAAAGGTTTCATCGTAATCGATGCCTTCAATCTGAGTGTACCCTTGTACAACCAGTCTAGCCTTGTTTCTTATAATATTTCCAAGTTCATCAGACTTATTTTTAAAGATCCATTTTGTTCCAATAATGTGTTTATCTTTAGGTCTAAGAACAAGATACCAGACATTATTACGAATAAATTGATTAAGTTCATCCTGCATAGCTACTATCCAATTTTCGTTAGTAAGAGCTTCTTTTACATTGACCGGTTCTATTTGGGATGTAAAACAAACATAATTATATATGTTTTCAAGTTGTTTGCGTGTACGAACTCTAGTGAGAGGGTTTCCAAGGATTTGATTGGTTGGATGATCTTTGACAGTCCTAGGTTCAGATTGAGTTGAAGAGGTATCTTGATTGTCGATTATAAGAATTTCATCATCATCTGAACTCGGAGCAAGTGTATTCAAATTATCATCAATGACCACATTGATGGACTCTTGAATCACACATGTTCTTTTATTTAGAACCCTATAGGCACGACTGTTTAAGGAATATCCAAGGAAAATACCTTCATCACTCTTCGTATCAAATTTTCCCAAATTTTCACGATCTCGTAAAATGTAACACTTACTGCCAAAAATTCAAAAGTATTTGACAGTAGGTTTCTTTTCGAACCATAGCTCATAAGCAGTCTTATTTTCAGATTTACTAGTATAAACACGATTAATAATATAGTAAGCAGTATTAATTGCTTCAGCCCAAAGATTTCTAGCGAGCTTCATATTATTTAACATGACATTAGCCATATCCTGAAGCACTCTATTTTTTCTCTCAACTATACCATTTTGTTGAGGAGTTTTGGGCGCAGAGAATTCATGTGATATTCCCTGATCGCTACAGAATTTCTCAAAACTACTATTTTCGAATTCAGATCCATGATCACTACGGATCTTATAAACTTGAGAACCTTTTTCATTTTGGATTCGTTTGATGATCTTCTTTACTTCATCTAGGGTTTCAGATTTGTCTTTTAAGAACGATACCCAAGTGAATCTAGTAAAGTCATCTACGATAACCAAGATGTATTTTTTGCCACCTCGACTCTCCGTTCTGGTTGGTTCAATGAGATCCATGTGGAGAAGCTCGAGAGGTCTTGATGTGGTATTTGAGTTCACTTTCTTGTGAGAGCTCCTAATCTGTTTGCCCAACTAGCATTCACCACATATTTTGTCTACTTTTTGTAATTTGGGTAGACCTCTTATAAGTTCTCTTTTGCTCAATCTAAACAAGTTCCGGTAGTGTACATGTCCAAGGCGTTTATGCCATAATTCAATCTCATCAGTATGGACCATGTAACACGATTGAGTGATGAGCTTGCATCACTAACGATGTAGCAGTTTTCAGAAGTTCTGCGACCAGTTAATATAATAGAACCCTCTTTATTAACAATCTCACAACCTTGATTAGAAAACTTTACATTATGGTTGTTGTCGCATATCTGAGATATACTTAGTAGGTTGTGTTTCAAGCCCTCAACATACAATACATTTTTAAATAAGGGAAGGTTATAAAGCTGAACCGTACCTTGGCCAATGATTTTGCAATTGCTTCCATCACCAAAAGTGACTAACCCATCAATCCTATCTTTTAGATCAATGAATAAAGCTTTGTCGCCTGTCATATGCCTGGAGTAACCACTGTCTAGGTACCACTTTGAATGGCTTGTAGCTTTGAAAGTAGTGTGGGCAACCAAGCAGCCAACTTTAGGAACCCATTTCAGTACTATTTTGGGTTTAAGAGTGTAGTTGGACTTTTTCTATCTGTTGTTATATGAATGACCTATAGAGTTAAATTTCAATAGGTCCTTGAGAAGATCAATAATCTTTTCAACTAAAGGATTTCGGTTTTGAAGATTGAAGTTGGCATGGCTATTTTTAGGTTTTTAAAGGGTCCTTGAATTTTTTGGAAGACCTTGATAAGTATTCTTTACTTTTGAGTTCGAAGACTCTCCTTTCACAAACTTAGGAGCAGTATTCTTTTGTTTAGGAGAGGTATTCTTATCATGCCCAACCCGGATCGATCGCCATATTTTCTTGATTCGGATAACAATTTTTCTAATTTAGGATCACCTTGGGCATATCTCCAAGTGTCTTTCAAACTCAAAAGAGAAGCTACTTCATTTTTGAGTTTCTCGTTCTCGGATTTCAAATCATCAACTTGGGAGGTTTTGATTTTTAAATCACATTTGGTCTTTTCAAAAAAATCAGAAATATGAGATTTTTCTAAAACAAGTGACTCATAATCTTCTTTAAGTGTAGAAAATTTTTCCTTTTGTAATTTAAGCTTGACAGCAATTTTACAACTCTCCTTATAAAGGGCATTGTATGCATCCTGAAGATCATCTTCATTGTCGCAATCACTATTCAGATTCTCTTCGCTAGTTACTTCATCATAATCTGAAAAAGTGACTTTGGCTAGAGTCATAAGGGCTTTAATATCATCTCCTGACTCGTTTTCAGAATCTTCTGATTTCGAAGAGGATTCCGAATCAGATGGTTAATCCCAAGTAGCCAACATACTCTTCCTTTTTGATTTGTCCTTTTTAGGACATTTGTTAGCCAAGTGCCCATACTCTTGACAGTTTTTAAAATGGACTATTTTTAAAAGATTTTCGAGCCCTAGGTTTAAATTGCCCTTTACGTTTAATTTTTTAAAATCTACTTTTTTCTTATTTTTGAAAATTTTATAAAACCTTTTTACAAAAAGTGTCATATCATCTTCGGAATTTTCAAAGTCTGAAGTGCTCTCTTGTGGAATATTTTTAGATGATTTGAGAGCAATTGATTTTCCTTTTGGAGCTTTAAAGTTCAATTCGTAGGTCTGTAAAGAACCAACTAGTTCCTCAACCCTCATGTTATCCGTATCACGAAGTTCCTGAATCACGGTTACTTTTGAATTGAACCGTTCAGGAAGTGAGCGTAGTATCTTTGCACACACTTTACTTTCTGGGATTCTATCACAAAGACCCCACATTGAGTTTACAATGTCATTCAATCGAGTGTAGAAGTCCATAAACATTTCATTCTCCTCCATATGAATTTCTTCAAATTTAGTTGTGAGGAGTTGGACTTTAGATTTCTTGACAATTGATGTACCCTCGTGTGTCATTTCTAAAAGATCCCATGCTTGTTTAGCATTTTCACACGAGATGATTCTTTTGAATTCATCTGGTGACAATGCACAAGTAATTGCATTTAGTGCTTTTGCATTGGCACTACTCTCACTTTTCTGAAGTGTGGTCCAAAGGGCATAAGATATTACTTTCATTGATTTTGAACCATCTTCATCAGTTACTTCAGTGATAAGTAGTTTCCATCCGTTCACTGTGGCCAGCCACACACTTTCATCCATGGATTTGAGAAAGATTCTCATCCTTGCTTTCCAATAGGCATAGTTTGTGCCATTAAAGGGTGGTGGCCTAGTGACAGATAGGCTATCAAAATTTGACATCTTAATATAGCTTAGATCGTTAGCTCAAGAAATAAATCCAATAAATAAGCAATAAGCACGAGCTATTTGGCTCTGATACCACTTGAAAGGGCCTAGCTATATGCCCTAGAGGGGGGTGAATAGGGCAATGCCAAATAAAACTTAAAACAATGAATAATAAAAGATATAAATAACAATGTCAAATAATAACAATCTCAAAGCACATGAAATATGAGAATGATACTGAATCAATTCTAAGGACAACCTTACACCAAAAACCAATGGCTTATGGTAGGACAACCTTATTTCTAGAACAATCTAGAAATCACAAATGATATGGAAAATAAATCAAGAATAACTTACAGAAATAAATCCTAAGTTATTACACCATTCAACCACACTTGCTTGAAATGAAAATTACAACATTCATCCACAAAAGCAATCCACAATACTGAAGGAATAAATAAAGAAATTAAGCACATCCATAACATAACGATATATAGTAGTTCGCCTATGTGTTCACCAACTGTTAGCCAACAGCCACACAGAATGCTACTCCACTCCTAATATCCTCACACAGGGGATATTAGCATGCACTCTCAAAATAGGTTTTCACAGGTTCACCCAAAACCTTCACAATTGTGTCTTTTTACCTCGGGCTTACACAATCCAAAAACCCCCCACAATCTCAGTTTTCTAGCTCTCCTCAGATAATCAATACAATGAGATTTTTCTAGCAAATCTCAAACAAAACCAGAGAAAGTAAATTACAAAATAAAATACCTGGATCTCCTTTTGAAGTAGCCCAGTAGAACCAATCGGAGTAGATGTATGATACGTCGTTCAATGTCCAATACTCACTTAAAGAATGGTTCTATGTCTAATTGATTTTAGATTAAATCAAGAAGAGCAAGGTCTATTTGATTTTGATCCCAGAAGAAGGAATATCACAAATTCCTCTTTTCTAAATGAGATTGGAATGTGGATCAAAATCACAATAGAATAATGCTAACAAAAGGAATATTAAATATGCACAGTAGCTTAAAAAAATAATCACAACTTATCTCAGAGTATAGCCTTAAATCGCTTGAATTGAATGTAATGGAATGTCTAAAACTCTGAAATTCGTGCATTATTTATAGCCTGAAAAAATTCCATCTTCGATTGGTCTTAGGATCCCTAGGACCGGTCGTAGCTTCAAAGATTTTGAAAGATTTCCACGGGATTAGATTAGCTGTTCCTACGACTGGTCGTGTGTCACCTACGACTGGTCGTAGGACCCTAGATAGGTCGCTGGAGTTTGAGTCGTAAGACTACGACTGGTCGAAGGATAAGTCGTAGAACTTCTCAGGACTGGTCGAAGCAAGTCCAGGACTGGTCAAAGGACAACCAGGAAAATCTGAAAATCTGTAACAACCTAGGACTGGTCCTGAGAAACCTAAGACTGATTGAAGTAAAGCTATGACTGGTCTTAGAACAGTCATAACAAGCATATTAAAATATTTAGATTATGTATCCAGAATGACCTATCATACAGACCAACCTAAGGTCAATCTAAGGTCAAACAAACCTTGAAGTGAGATGAACATTGAAGTCTTGAAGGTCTGTATTCTCAGATGATCTTGAAGGAGAAGCTTGAATCGAGTTGACGGCTTTCTAGAGCTTGGTACTTTCTTGACTTGTCTTGATGAAGTCTTCTAATCTTAAACTTGTTAGAAGCAAACTTGAAGTCTTCTATTCTTGTAGACTTCATCCATGACATGTCTTGCAAACATTCTTCATTTATGATCTTGTCTTGAAAATATTCTTCATTCATGATCTTGTCTTGAAGCAGTGTGTAGTCATAAATAAGAAACACAAGAAGTACAAGACATATACGTTTTGGCACTACAAAATTTGACAACCAAAGGGATATGAAATCATAGCACTAACACGTCGTTTGTGGGAACGATGACATTTAAGCCATTCCAGTTCTACCAGTGAACGTCTGATATTTAAGAATGATGAAAGGAAAGAACAAAGCCCAATCTCCCGCCGTAGCTATCCCGATCGCAACTGTGCCCACTTTTGTCATACAAGCCCGGAATCCCGTCAAACATCCTGAGCAGTAGGAGAGTCGTCGTGGCTCCCCACAACGCCTGGCTACTTCGGGTTCGAGCCGACGTGGTCAGCAGAAGCACGGCAGATGCGGTTGGCGAGATGCTCTCAAAAGAGAGGTCGAAGATATTAGGGCCGACCTAGGCTATCTGAAGCAGATGATGGAGATATGCAACCTTTATATGCACGTCATCCCAATCGACAGGGAGAAGAATAGTCGAGCCATATCTGACCATACGCCAATCCCCCTCAACCCTCCGTCATGTAAGTCCTGTCACAACTGAACCCATTATCTACCCCTACCAAGCCCATTCCATCTCACGTATTGGGAATAGCACCGCTGCCTTCTCCAACCTGCAACATGAGATAGATCGACAGTGGCGCAGCAGAGCTCCGGTTGAAGCCACCGCTGATAGTGAGGATCCTTGGAGGAACGAGTTGCAGAGCCTGCAACGACAAATCGCCGATATGAAACAGAGCTACCAAGGCAATGTGACCACTTTTGAAGAAATAGAATCTCCATTCACAGTCGATATTATGCGGGCACAGTTGCCGGACAGGTTTTGGATGCCTCAAATAACCCCTTACATAGGGAACACTGACCCAACGGAGTACATGGAGTTGTTCCAAACATACATGGAGCTCCATGATGCCACTGACGCAGTTATGTGCCAAGCCTTTTCGCTAACCCTAGTCGACGCAGCACAGATTTAATTTAACTAGCTGAAACTGAGATCCATCTGATCGTTTGCCGAGCTTAGCAAGGCCTTCATCACCAACTTTATTGAAGGAAAGAAAAGACTCAAGGCACCCGCCCACCTGATGAACATAGTCCAGAGAGAAGGAGAGCTCTTGAAGGACTATATCAAGCATTTTAACCTAGAGGCACTCCAAGTGAGGAAACACTCAGATGAGACCACACTGAACGCCATCATGACCAGGCTAAGGGACAAACCATTCCTCTTTTCAATGGACAAAAACCCCCTACCACACTAGTCGAGTTCCTGAACCGATCACAAAAGTACACAAATACCGAAGAGTCTCAGACCTGCGAGAAGCAGTCCAAAACAAAGGATCCGCAACTAAGGAGCATACGAAGAAAGAGCTAAACTTGGCCAATACGAGCAAAAAATAGAAAGAGGACCTGTCTCACGATGATCATAGGTCGAACAAACGTCCTGACAGCAAGTTCACCACTTACACCCCGCTGAACAAACCTCAAGAGCAGGTACTGATGGAGATAAAGGATGAGGGTTTTATCCAGTGGTCGAATAAGCTACGAAGTAATCCCGATTGAAGGAGTAAGAACAAGTATTGCCATTTTTATCGGGATCATGAGCACAATACGAGCGATTTTACCACCTCAAACAGGAGATTGAGAGGCTCATCCGGCAAGGCCACCTCGATCAGCATATAGATCAAAGGGGAAATCGAGCCCCGACGATTGAGGAACAACCGATCGATAATCAGCCAACTGGAGAAATCCGAATGATCTTTAGGGGCCACAAGGGCGGGGGTGACTCAAACAATGCTCGAAAGGTTTACGCAAGAAGCATCAGACGCCCGAAAGCAGAAATGATGATCCTCGCCTAACCCTTGAAAGAAAGAAAGCTGGTGGGATATAATGTAATTTTCGCTGATGAAGATGCCCGAGGTGTTCACCACCCTCACGATAGTGCATTGGTGGTCACACTTACCATAGCTAATCGAAAAGTTTTCCAAATTTTGGTTGACACAGGGTCGTCAGTGGATGTACTCTTCCTCCCAGCCTTCGATAAGATATGAGTCGATTGAAATTCCCTTCGTTCTGTCAAAACTCCCCTCATCGGATTCTCCGAAGGTAATGTTATGCCAGAGGGAGCTATTCAGCTCCCACTCACAGCAGAAGACGACCCAAATCAGATCACTGCGATGGTCGACTTCCTTGTGGTCGACCAACCATCCGTCTACAACACCATTTTGGGTCGACTGTCACTGTACCTCCTCCGAGCCGTAGTGTCAACCTACCACCTCACTATGAAGTTCACGACCGAGCATGGTATAGGATTCGTTAGGGGTGATTAACAGGAGGCTCGGCAGTGCTATGTTATAGCCTTAAGGGTTCTACGCGAAGCAATGATGATTGAGTCTCTAGACCCATGGGAAGAATCCCAAGTGCGTGGCTAACCCATGGAAGACCTTATTCTGATCCTTCTGGACAAGTATGACCCTTCCAAAGTGGTACAGATTAGATCGTCCCTGATACCTCCAATGCGTGACAAGTTGGTAGCTCTCCTCCGAGCTTCGCCGACATTTTTGCATGGTCCCATGAGGACATGCCCGACATAGACCCCGCTATCATGATGCATCGACTGAACATTGATCCATCCTACCAGCCGATCCGACAGAAGCAACTCTCGGCCAAGAATGATATGCAATAATCGGAGAAGAGGTCAGCAAGCTCCTCAAGGTTGGGTTCATCAAAGAAATCTACTACCCAGAGTGGGTGGCCAACGTCGTGCTGGTAAAGAAAGCCAATGGCAAGTGGTGAGTCTATGTAGACTATACCAACCTGAATAAAGCCTACCCAAAGGACAACTTTCCTCTTCTCAGGATCAACTAGTTGGTCGACAGCACCGCGAGGCACGAGTTACTTAGTTTTATGGATACGTATTCGAGATATAACTAGATTGTAATGCACCCAACAGATAAATCTAAGACTGCCTTTGTCACAAAGAAAGGCCTTTATTGTTACCGAGTGATGCCTTTCAGTTTAAAAAATGCAGGAGTGACCTACCAAAGGTTGGTCAACAAGATGTTCGCTCAACAGATAGGTCGAACCATGGAGGTCTATATCAATGATATGCTCGTCAAGAGCGTAAAAGCCGCTGACCATGTGACCGAGATGTTCCTCGTCCTCCAAAAATATCAGATGAAACTAAACTCGAGCAAATGCGCCTTCGGCGTTGGCTCGGGGAAGTTCCTCGGATTCTTGATCAGCCAACGAGGAATAGAGGCCAATCCTGAGAAGATAAAGGCCCTTCTCGACATGCAATCTCCGAGGATGATCAAAGACATTAAGAGATTAACTGGAAGAGTGGTCGCCCTCAATCATTTCGTATCCAGAGCCACTGATAAGTGCATCCCTTTCTTCAAACAATTGAAGGGAATACAGATTATTAAATGGACTGAAGAGTACAAGGCCACCTTCTAAAAGCTCAAGGAATACCTAGGATCTCCCCCCTTACTCTCCAAGCCTGAGCTTGGGGAAACACTATTGCTTTATCTAGCCGTGTCCGATGTAGCAGTAAGCTCGGCATTGGTAAGGGAAAGCAAGGGAAGGCAAATACCAATCTATTATGTTAGCAAAGCATTGATTCCAGCTAAGACGAGGTATCCGACCCTGGAAAAATTGGCCCTAGCCTTAGTTACATCTTCTCGGCGACTGCGGCCATATTTTCAAGCACATTCGATTAAGGTCCTGACCAATCATCCACTTCGCTAAGTCTTGCAGAAACCCGAAGCTTCGAGCCGATTAACTAAATGGGCGATCTAGTTAAGTGAGTTCGACATCAAGTACCATATGCGCACGGCGATAAAAGGCCAAGCAGTAGCCAACTTCATCATTGAACTAAGGTATTCGCCCAATCAAGGATCAACCAAAAGCCAACCCTTAGCCGACCTAAATGAACCTGAACTTCTCCGTGACCAGTCAGCCACAGAATCTGCAGAAACACAAGTGTTTCTCGACCCTCCACTTTGAACACTTTACGTTGACGGATCATCCAACTCCAAGGCAAGTGGGGTCGGGGTAGTCCTGGAGACCCCTGACCACACATGTATGCAGTATGCCTTGAGATTTGGATTCCAAGCCTTAAATAATACAACGGAGTATGAAGCCTTGATCGTCGGCCTTATGTTAGCAACAAACATAAGGGCTCAGAACCTCAGGGTTTTTAGCGACTCACAGTTAATCATCAACCAAATAGCCGACGTCTACCAGGCTAAGAAAGATCGCTTGAAAGCCTATCTCCAGAAAGCCAAAGAACTTATCGGGACCTTCCAGAAGTGTAACGTCGCCCTAATCCCACGAGTGGAAAATACTAAGGTCAACATGCTGGTGAAGCTCGCTACGGCAGACAAGGATGCAATTCCAAGGTCCATCCCGATTGAGTTCCTGGCTAAACCGAGTATCCAAGATGTCGACCCTAATCCCGTTCTTTCGGTTATCTTGGAACCAACGTGGATGAATACGATCATCCGATACCTCGAGAATGGAAAACTCCCCAAAGATTGGGCAGAAGCGCAACGAATGAAGGTCAAGGCAGCCCGATACACCATGCTTAACGATTTACTCTACAAAAAAGGGTTCTACCTCCCCTATCTAAGTGCGTTCGACCAGAAGAGGTAGAGTACGTCCTAAAGGAGATCCACGAAGGAATTTATGGAAATCACTCGGGAGGGTGTTCTCTAGCACATAAAGTCATCCGGCAGGGATATTACTGGTCGACCATCTAACAAGATTCCTGAAAGCTCATCCAAACATTTAACAAATGCCAAAGATTCACAAGCGTCCCTTGGCAACCCCTAAAGGAGCTCACACCAATGGTCGGGCCTTGACCCCTTGCCCAATGGGGGATTAACATCATTAGTCCTCTCCCTATGGGCAAGGGTCAGACCAAGTTCACCGTTGTCGTGGTCAACTACTTCACCAAGTGGGTAGAAGTCGATCCATTAACGAAGATCACCAACCAAAAAGTCACACTATCGTCTCTGACAATGGGAAGCAGTTCGACAACAAACAATACAAGGGGATGTGCAACAACCTCGGGATTCACAATGTTTATTCATCCCCTTGACACCCTGAGGCAAACGGGCAAGTAAAGGTGGTCAATAAGGTCATCAAACATCATCTTCGGACCAAGCTCGAGAAGACTAAGGGAACCTGGGCCAAGGAACTTCCCAAGGTTCTGTGGGCTTACTAAACCACAGCTCGGACCGCCACCAGAGAAACCCCATTTTCTCTGGCATACGGGGCTAGAGCGGTCGCCCCCGTAGAGATCAGATTACCGTCGACCCAGATAAGTTCGTTTGATGAACCAACTAACGATGAGTTCATGTCCCTCAGCCTCGACCTCCTCAAAGAACAGAGGGAGCTGGCTCGACTTCGGACCATTGTTCACCAACAACAAGTGTCACGATTCTATAACGCTCAGGTCAAGATCAGGAGGTTCCGGGTTGAGGACTTAGTTCTTTGAAAAGTGTTTCAGAATACCAAAGATGAGGGGGCAGGAACCCTAGGTCCGACATGGGAAGGACCCTATGTGATGTCACATACAAGCTGACCCGGATCGTATTGAGTAGAGGACCTTAGTGGATAGTTTCTCCCGCACCCCTGGAACACCAAGCATCTGAAGATCTATTATCCATAAGAAGATTGAAATGATATTCGTTCTCCCTTGTATTAATAAAAAATAAATGATAAGAACTTCATCAGATCTATGTTCAATCAATATTCGATCTACACTCGACTTGTATTCGAGTAAAGTCTGTCCCAAGACCGACCAAGGCTCGGCCGGCAATACCGACCTTAACGTGCTCCGAATCGGTGCCCAAGTGGTAACTCGGCATTAACTTAACAATGACAACAAAAATTGAAAACGCTATTCTACTAGGTCAACTAAAACACAAGAAAGTTGACACGTAAAAGTTGAAGGAAAACTTTTCATGAATAAAGACCTAAAGGCCTATTTACATCAGCTTTATATCGGCCTTAAATTAGTTTTACATCAACTACAGAATCAAAGGTTGTACATTAGAGGATGACCAAAAGCTTAAAGAGGAAGAAGACGCTCAATGTGCTTGAAGTGCCTGAAACTCAGCCTCCCGGTGTGCTTGAAGTACCTGAAGTGGAAAAGCTCTACAAAATTAACATCAAGACTCAGCCGCCACTTCAGAGGTAGTCTAGGAAGATACTTCAGGAGCTGCCTCGGGAGCCAATTCATCACCCGACCCATCGGAGCTCGACTTGGACTCGTCAAAGGTTGAGAGATCAAGCTCGGGAAAGTTCTCCCTCATCACCCTCACACATTCAGTGTAACCTTGGCAAAAGAGAGTATCCCTTTCATCCAAGAATGCTTGGGATGATTGGAAGTCCTTTACAGCATCCCTTCGTGCAATGGCGAGGGTAGCCTTGATATCTATCTTCAGCTGATCCAGCTTGGCGTTCATGTCGACAAGCTGCGCATGGCAATCGTCATACACTACTTTAGCCTCTTGCAATCGCAAAGCCATCCCAGCTTTCTCGGTAGAAGCCGCTTCGAGAGCAGCCTTCATTGCCTCTAGCCTAGACTCTGCAGTCGATGCACGAGCTTCAGCCTCCTCCGCCCGCCTATGAGCCTGAGCAAATTCAGCGCAGGCCTTCAATGTGCACGGAGTGAACTGGGATAAGAAAAGGAAAATCAGAGCAAGTTATCCGAAGACAAAGCAAGTGAGGAATAACATCGGCCGAAGCTCTTACCTCGAGGAGCATGGTCATCATATGGGCCAGCGTCTTATCCATGAAGGACTCGAACAAGCCGATGAATTCTTCTTCGGCGCCTTGATGATCTACCCATGGGAGGATGTCTCCACTGTCCAACAGAAGCTCCCCTTTTCCTCTTCAGCCTCTTCCCTTCTCGAGGGCTACACCTCGGAAGGGGGCTCAGCTGCCTCCTGTGGCTCGAAGGGAGCAACATCTGTGCCCTCGTCCACAACCTCTATGATGACCGGGCAAGAGGGGGTGACTCTCCCCTTGCTCTTGGAGGATGTCTTCTGCTTCTTCTTCTTCGAAGCATGAGTGTCGTCCCGAGGAGGAGCTCGCACCTTAGAAGGGGGCCGAAGGATAGGCCGAGCCTTAGACATCTCTGCATTAGAGTAAAATGCAACATGTCAGGAACGTCTACTCAACTTAGAAGCCAGAAGTCTAATAGCTCAGCTGAAGGCCTTACCAAAAGTCGTACCTGTCAGAGCTATATCCAAGCCTGACCGAAGAAGACACTCTGGTTGGAGGAGCACCCTCCAAGATCTCCTCTCCCAGCTCAAGGCCCATAAGTCCCTGATCCGAGCTAAGGACCCAGTATCGAGCAAGGGTTGGCTCTTCGAGATAACTAAAAATATAAAAGAAAAATATAAGGTCAGCAAACAGTATGACCCAACCAACGAAGGATGACCCATTATTGAAATACGAACCTGGAGTAGAAAAAGCTCAGGGAATGAGGGATGTGTCAACTCTGGGTCGGTCGTCTCCCATCTTTCGGAGACCAGAACCACTTGTCCCTCCAGTGCTTGTTCGAGGAAGGAGAGTCGATTATCAGGGGATCGTCGGTGTTCCACCACACGGAGAGGTAATACCAACCAAGCTAGAGGGTGTTCAGTCTCACTTGATATAAGTGAAGGAACTCGTCCACCGACAGCTCGAGCTACTCTTGGTCAGCCCATAGAACTGCACAGCAGAACAAGTCCCTCCACCTGTTTGGAGTTAGCTGCCTCGGGGCCAAGCCAAGGCAAGCTAGAAGACGTCGAACAATTCCCTTGAGCAGAAATCATAGGCCACACGGAAGGGCGACTTGGAAGATCGCCACCGTTCCCTCAGGAGGTCGGTCCGAAAGGTCCTCCGCTGAGGGAAGTTCGAAGGTTACAGACTCGGGAATGTGGTAATCGAGCCTGATCCGGACCAAATCATCAGCGGTCAGAGTCGAGGGCATAGGCCCCTTTTAGGTCCTCCTCACCCGCTCCGTCATCATCACTAAAGGCGCGCTAGGCTCTAGCATGCCCGAGGCCCTCTCTTGTCTAGATGATAAGTCCAGTGCCCTAGCGGTAGATGCCCTGGCAGCGGGCGATGGTCTCCGTGTTGGAGACCTCTCCTCTGCTCTCCTGGAGGATGAATACCAGAAAGTGGCATCCACCATTACTACCAATGGTGAAGATGGGTTCGACATTACCCAGAGGCGACTGCATGCCCCACTTTCGCCACCAGAAACTGCCATCCATGAGCTCCTAGACCCAGACATTGAAATCAAATAGAAAGAAAGAAGAAATGGAGCTCACCAGAGACAGGAATGGCGGGATGGTAGCAGATTGTGGTAGAAATGACCGTTGAAGTGCGTTTGGGGAAGAATGAGAAGGGAGAGAAGATGAAAATGGCAAAGGGAAGAGCCCTAGTATGCCAAGGCTCTCCTTATATAGCCGCGCCATGTGGCAATAATTTAATGACACATTAATTCCACACCATACGGATGTCCCATCGTCTACCCCGTCACACCACGTGTCGCAACCAGAACCGTCTTCAGCCGAAAAATCATTCACAGCACCACGTGTCACTGCCTTATTGGCCAGTCATCGAAACGACGGCTCAACGCCCACGTGACCTCGAGCCACGCGGCGACACATAATGAGCGATGCCTCGACTGCCATGCTAGCCACCACGCCTTGCATTAATGACTACGTAGCCCGACCTAGTCCACACATAACTCGACCGAATGATGGTTGAGCTTACTTTCTAAACCCTATTCAAAAAGTAAGGGGGGCTGACTGTTAGGGAAAAATATGTAAGTCCGAAAGTCGTCTTATGGAACGGACCAATTCTTCTAAATTGACCTGGACCCATTATGGTCCGAGCATGCCCCCCCAAACGCAGAGTAGCCTCCTCTCTTGTCGACATGAGCACCCTAAGTCCCAAAAGAGTGCCGAGCGGTAGAATGCCCCAGTCGGCAAAAGGGCGATGGATCTATAGTCCGGAAGTCAGAGAAATTCAAAGAGCTCGATGTAATTCATGGGTCAAAAGGGTCGATTATGGATCGACTATAGCTCCATGTTGGAGACCTCTTGCCTCTGGTTGTGGACCGATCATAGGTCGGTATAGGAGGATCACAAACTGACCATAACTTGATTATAGATCAACCATAGATCGATCTAAGATCATATATAAGACATCATACCGACCACGATGGTGAAGATGGGTTCGACATTACCCAGAGGCGAGCACCTAGAAAACTAAGCAGCAAGGAGTGCAGAGCCATCTGGAGCAATTCCCTCCCTGGATCTGACCCAACGCCGAGCCATCATCTGAAGGATTCTTACGAATTTCGAAGATCTCTCTTAAGATCTTGAGAGATAAGATCAAATCCTAATAATCTCAGGATCCTGTAATCTCGGAGAGATCCCAGGTCATATTAAATTTCCATGATTGTTGGAGAGAACCCCCGTACGGTAGAACTCTCCCTTCCCTATAAGTATGGGGGCATATTTCACCAGAGGAGGTACGTTCACCAAAAAACCCTAATCACTACGTTGATCCCTTTTCTAGAGATCCTTCTTAGACCACGAGCCTGACTTAGGCATCGGAGAGTCCCCTGAATGAACCAGGGCCTCCTTCGTCTCTCCCCTCTACTTGTGCAGATTCAAAGGAAAGATGCATAGAAGGTCTGCCGAAAAACTGCATCAACAGTAACCAAACTACAAATTCATAGATTTTGGATCAATTACTATACTAACAGCAAGCAAGGTTGGCGTAGCAATCAATTGTAGATGAAAAAGAGTGTACCTAGTTGCATGTGGTGTCCACTGTGGTTTATGTATGATATCCACTCTATTCAATAGGTCCACCCCATTATGAAAATAGACTGGTCCAAAAATCATATCAATTCAATTATCATGTGGGTCAACTGATAGTAATCTATGGACAACTACCTCAAAATTTGGCATAAATCCTATTTTCATTATGGAAAACTATTTTGTGGAAGCCCAACACCCTTAACTAATTCCATCTACAATTAGTTGTATGTTATGCTACTTAATTTTTTGGAAGTCTTTTTAGGGATTTGGAATTGCCCCAAATCCATGATTTTATACAGTTGTGAATTTGAAAGTCCTTAGATTTAGTAAATTCATCATTAAAGAAGTAATTTTTTTAAAAAAAAAAAAAAAACATAGATTTGAAATTCATGAATTACACAATTACTTGCCCTAAATTCGATGACCCCAAATAACCTATCAGTAAACTGTTGTTAACTGTAGTGTACTGGAATAGAGGACTCTGGTGATCTATTGTGTATAGGCTTTTAAGGCCACGTGGAAGAATGTTTAAAACGGAGGCCGACTATAAAGAGGGTGACTTCACTTGGAACCAGCAATGTGGGGCTCACCTCTATGTATGAATTTGTGTATCCATAGGGTCCATCTATTTTCATAGCTTATTATAGGCCATGGTCTAAAAATTTAAGTAGATAAAAATTTTAAGTGGACCACACTACAGGAAACAACAGTTATTGACCATTAAAAACATTTCGTGGACTACAAAAGTTTTAGATTAAGTTAATATTTCATTTTTTTCCTTTCATCCAATTTGTGTGACCGTATCACTCAATAAATATTAGGGTGGACCCTAAAAAGTTTTTAATAGTGAGTGTTCAATGACAATAATTTTCTTATAATTTAGTCGACCTCAAAATTTGTATATACTTCATTTTTTGGACCACGACCTAAAATAAAATTGCAAAATAAATAAATAAGGTCGTTATATAATGCATACGTTGGGGTTGCTCTATGGTCAATATCTCACCCACATTGCTAGTTTACATTGAAGTCACTGCTTGGCTATAAATAAACTTAAGGCCTGTTTATTAATGCAGAATTTTTGCACTTAATGCAGAATTAGGAATATATTTTGTGTTTAGTGGTGTTCGTTAATGCGTTGTTAACACGGAAGAAAGAAAGAGCTAAGTGGTTTTTCACTGAATTCTTTCCGTGATAGGAGTCTGCCTTAATGGTAAATGCAGAATGCGCTCCATGAATTTTTCATTAAACAAAAATTTTTGCTTCCAAAATTACCCCTTTTCAAGTTACTACGACAATTTTTTCTCTTTAACTTGTTTGCGCAATACAAAATCAACTTTTAACATGTGAAACTTCTTTATGCCCCACCATGATTTATGTGTTTGATCCACATAGTCCATCAACTTTTTGAAATCATTCTAGAGCATGAGCCCAAAAAATGAAGTACATGTAAAACTCAATGGACCACACCATAGAAACCAACGAAAATTGAATAAAATTATTGTTAAAACTTTCCTAGAATCCAATGTAATGTTTATTTCTCATATAACCTCTTCATAAGGTCACACGTACCTTGATGAAAAATGAAAAATACAAATTTCAGCATGATCAGGGCCTTCTATGGCCTTGCCCAATTTTCACTATTTCCTGCAATGTGGCCCACTAGAGCTGTGGACCTGCCTAATTTTTAAGAAACAAAATTAAAATGATCTAAGAAAAGTAATGAACGGCGTGGATAACACACTTACATCATGGTGGGCCCCACAGAGCCTTGCCTGGGCGGATTCCCGTCTGGGCAGGGGTAGGACGCAATCCACGTCCAGCTATATAGCTGGTGTAGATACGTGTCGTGCGAAGACGCAATGCCGACGCTCCTCGGGCTCCGAGTTGTATGAACGGTTCAAAGGAGATCAAAGTTACATGGCCCTACAGTGATGTATTTATTATATCCACAGTGTTCATAAAAAATTTGAAATTATTTTAGAGCATTAACCAAAAAATGAATCATATCCACTTGATCCGAAAATTCTATGACCCCCAAAAGGGTTTCAATGGTAGACGTTTAATCCCCCAGGGCTTTTTGCAGTGTGGTCCACTTTATCTTTGGATCTATCTTATTTTTCAGCTCAAGACTTACGACAAGCTCAAAAAATTTATGGATGGTTTGGATATAACAAATACCTCATGATGAGACCCATAAAACTTGGTGACGTCAATACATCAGCTATAGCTGGTTTGTGCTACAACAGCTAATCTGCTTCCCAATCCCGTCTGCTAAAGGCTTCCTACGCTGCAAACCTATCTGGGGCCCACCCTGACATTTGTGAGAAATCCACCCCGTCCATCCCTTTTGTGAACTCATTTTAGGACATTAGGCCAAAAATGAACGGTATCCAATATTCAAGTTGCCCTAAAAGGTGATGATTGAACATCCACAGTTGAAATATTCGTAGGACCACAGAAGTTTTGAATCAGATTAATATTTGTGTTTTCAATTCATCCCAACAAGAATGACGTTATTAACGGTATGGATGGCATGTAAACATCACTGTTAACCCCAGGGAGGTTTCAACAGTAGAAATTTCCATACCCACCTTTGCCTTTAGTAGGGCTCACTTGAGTCCTGGATCCTACTTACTTTTGGTCTAAAATCCTAAAATGGGCTGATAAAACGTAATGGACGGGGTGGATTTCTCACAAATATCATGTTGAGCCCCAGCTAGGTTTGGCAGGAACTTCATGCGAAATGCCTTCAAAGGAGATCCACGTCCATCCAGGAAGCGGGATTGGCCGGTGTACAACGAAAGCAAATTGCGTGGTAACTAAACTTTGTGAGGTCCACTATGATTTATGTATCTGATCCTCTCCTTCCATCAATTTTACCATATAATTTTAGGGCCTGAGCACAAAAATAAAGCATATAGAATGTTTGAATGGACCGCACCCACAAGAAACAGTTGAATTGAGCGTCTATAGTTGAAAATTTCTTGGGGGCCATGGAAGTTTTGGAGCAAGCTTATATTTGTGTTTTTCCTTCATCCATGTCCATAGGATATAATGAACAAGTTGGATAATAAATAAACATCAATGTGGGGCCTAGAAAGGTTTCAACGGTGGAAATCATTATCCCCGCTGTTTCCTGTGGCATGATCCACTTAATCTTTAGATATGCTTCAATTTTGGATTCAACCCCATAATTTTGATGGGAAAACGGATGGACGGTGTAGATAGACCACATACATTCAAGGTGGGCCCAACTAAGTTTAATCAATATCCAATCTAATTTCCTGTACCACACAACAACTATATAGCTGGTGTAGGTATGTGTTGTGTGAAGACTAGTGCTGATGCTTCTCGAGCGTTGAGTTGTACGAATTGTTCAAAGGAGATCAAAGTTAGCGGGAAATTTGCATCCTGGTGTAGTACCAATTCACGTTTATTTTTTATAAAACATGTTGGGGGGAAATATGATAAGTTCTTGAGTCGGCTTAAGGGTCAAAGAAGTCAATGAAGCAATGGCTCGGACTCGTTGGGCGCCGAGTCCAAATAAAGCCCAAAGCCCTCAAACGCTGAATGAAGAGACGTAGCTTGAATCGTGAGGCACCTAGCCCGACTATAGTGTAACACCTTGTATCTCTCGTACCCGGGTGTTACTGTGACCATAGAACCAATTTGATGGAGTAGATCTGTCCAAACATCAATGTGGACCCCACCATTGAATTACGCATGTGCACAACTTGTGTGCACATGCAGTGCACTGGACCACTAATCCAGTTATATGGACGCTGACTCGATATTTTCAAAAAAAAGGAACTTTTCTTCCTCTTTTCTTTTTAAACTCCCGCTAGCCGACTATTCAAACGAACGGTCGATCGTTGTGCTGATTGTGTCCCACCATCAAGGACCATGGGAATGATTTGAACCATCCATCTAACTCAGAAAGTGGGTCTGACCAAACCCTTGGTCTTTTCCACCATTTCTACACACATGTGCATGCATGAATGCGGGAGAAATTGTGCGTGCATATGGTACATTTCAAAAATGGAAAAAGATTTCGTTTCTCTTCTCTTAACTGGCATTCACACGCATCCGCCCCTTGTATCCTAACCCTCCACCTAAGCAGATCTCCACCTTACAATCCAAGCCGACTTTAGGGCTTTCATCGCAATGAAAGAGACGCCGCAACTCCGATTTTCGGAACCCACCAAGAAAATTCGTTTGGAACTTCGAGTTCTTACATCCACAAGCTCCCTAGAGCTCATCTAGAGCATTCATCATCACCGGATTGATAGAAAAAGCCATCGCACGAGATCTGCCATTGGAGCTCCTCTTCCTCGCCAAACCTTCATACCCGATTCGAGCCAACGTTTGGTCGAACTCAGTGACATGGCTAGGCGTGTTGTAGCAGAGGTGATGAGAAAGAAGAAAGAGTCAGAAGGGAGAGGAGAAAGAAAAGCAGACAGAGAGAGAGAGAGTGGTGGTCGGGATCGCTGTTACCGTGCCACACCGAGTCTGGACCGAGTTCGGTCCGAGTTGGATGTGGATCTGGCTTGAGTTCAGGCCGTGTATAAGGCCAGTCAAAGAGAGAGAGAAAGAGAAGGGAAATAGGAAGGGAAGAAGAAGACGATGATGGAGAGAAAGAAAAGAAAGAGAAAAAGAGGAAGCGAGGTTAGTCACCAAGTCGACACGGCTCAAAACTGATCTGGGTCTCTGACTCACGTCTGATCAGATCCAGATCTTGCTGGAATTCCATAACAGAGGAAGAAAAGAAGAAAAGAAAGCAGAAAGAAAGGAAGAAGAAGAGGAGAGAAGAAGAGGGAGATTATCCATTCAACGAGTTAACTCACTGAGTCAATCCACTAGTCTGTAGCAAACTGGGTCAATTTCAGTCAGGTTAGTGGCTTTTCCCATCTACAATATTTCATGCAATAGTAATTTCAAGCAAATCGGAATTTTGGTTGTCCCTTTAATAAACTTGGCGGCCCATTGAGTCGACTCATTGAGTCAACTCGCTAAGTTGGGCTTATTTTGGCTTAAGTTCAGTTTCAACATCATTAGTGGGTTTGCGTCGACGCGAATCATAACCAAATGAATTTAGGAAATTCTAATTTTTCCCTTGTTTGGACCGCATAAAAGTCTAGTTAAGTCAAAGCATGTCAGCTTAGTCGAGTTAACTCAGTTTAAATCTGTATTGAGTCAAGCCGAGTTAACCCACCAAACACGAGATTAGATTTCAGAATCTTAAAATCCTAATGTTATTTGAATTGTGTTAAATTGATGTTAAACTTTATTTCAATGTAGGAAATGGTGGTTTTCGATCACCTCCTTTAGATTCAAAGATTAGATCGAATTGGAACCTTATGGAGTTGATTCAAGTCGAATCAAGCTGACATCCGAGGGTTTAATCCTAAAGCCCGTACCGGTATTATAATGTGTTTGGATAATGATCTAATTCTTAAAGGTGAGGATTCACCCTTTAAGCTTACTTTCATTATAATAGTTAATTTAATTCTCTTTTGAATTAATTGTCTAACCATGTTAATGACTAGTTTACGTGTATGATCGAGTTATGAATTGTGATCATCATTTTAAGATGACTCATCTTTTTATGCGCACATTCCTTAATTTGTTTTGCATGTGCATGTAAGTACCTTTCTTGATTTGTAAAGATTAATAATCTAAATCCTGTAGAGTTATATTTACTTGAATTATTTTCTCTACTTTAGTTTTGATGAGTACTTACCTGTATATTTGTCTGATAATGTGTATTAAATTGATTGTAATTTAGTTTGACATTTGTTTGGTGTTTATAGATTGTATTAAAAATCTAATACCATATATTGATGGATATTATATTAGGGATTCCTCTAACTAGTGGCCAATTGTGAATAAAATAAATGTTACGTGGAGTATTTGTGCCAATGTGGGTTGCGGATTGTATTATTTTGTGGTGTCCTTGAAGGAATTGGTGCCAATGTGGCTTATTGGAAGGGCTCTTATTGTTGGAAGTATATTTGGACTTGAAATGGTAATGTCTACGCGTCGAATCATGAGTGGCCACTTGTTGTAGAGGTTCTTATAAATGGAATGTCTTGGATTCTTTATTTTACAAATATTATTTATAAGCATCCGAATGTCTTAGAATTTTACTTGTTTAAGTCTCATGAGTTGGGGATGGTGGAGTGAGACACTATGCCCGAGCTGTTGGCCTATGCTGGGTTGCGCGCGCCCCCCATAGTGACTTTTGAGCTGCTCTGATATTTTGTTTGTAAATCAGACTAATAACGGTTGGATTAATCATGCATACATGGCACATGGGCGTTATCGGGTTCCTAGTCGATTGTTTGAAAGACCAGTGTACTGTTCGAACGACCCCTTTTTACATTTTGAATGGGTCGACTGTTTGAAAGACCCGATATTTTGTATGAATGGGCCGACTGTTTGAAAGGTCCATTCATTTGTTTAGCTGGATGTGCATCCCCATGCTGATTGCATTCATGCATTCATTCATTAATCAAGATTAAGTTAGCGACTGAATTTGTTTGTGAAATGGATTGTATATTCTTGTATCATACATTAAATTGTAGTTTGGATGTTATAACTGTTTGTGTTATATTTGTAGGGAATGGACTGTATCTCTACATATTATACTTTGAATTTCGGGTGCATATGTAGTTGGTGTTATCCTTGTGAATTGTGAAATGTAACTTAGATTCTATAGTTCCTTGGTTGTAGTTATAAATTGTATTTTCTTCTTTTGTGCATGTGGTATCATCCTATATGTCACTTAGGAAACATAAATTGTATATTTTTGTATTTACTTATGAAGATTACATTGGATATTGTATTCTCCTAAGTTATTTGAATTTCATTCTTAACTATTGTGATGCTTGGTAATCTTGGAGGGTATACCTCACTGGGATAGCCACTGACGCTATCAAACCGTATTCAGTTGGTGCAGGTTATGTAAATGACGTACATGTTAACTTTAATGTGGAGCACGAAGAACTGAATAATCTCGCGACTTTTTATTCTAAAGTTCCTATTTTTTTTTAGTCATTTCATTCGAATTTTGAGTCATTAGTTTGTATAAGCCCTATGGGCAACCATTTGTATAAGTCGAGATATATTTTAGAAATTTCCTCCATGTGTGGTTTGTTTGCTTCCATTGTGATTGCTCACTTATGCTTATAAAAGCTTTAAAAAAAATTTATTATTACTGTGAAATATGGGCTATCTTTGTAGGTTAACTCTTGGGATTTCAAAAAATGAGTGAAAAACTCGGGTTACGAAATCCAGGGCGTTACAAAATGGTATCAAAGCGAGTTTAGATAAATCAGGCCTTGCGGAAATGGACTTGTACAAACTCAAATGACTTAAAGTTATGTTGATGAAAATTAGAGATTTCAACTTAGATGAAATTCCCTTAGCATCAGGTTGTTTTTTTAATATAGATACTCAAATTGTAGGCTCCCTTGAAATTTTTTAAATAGTCGTTGAACTTAGAAAATGAACTTAGATACCGTGGGAGAACAATCCCCACCATGATGTATATAAGATCATACAAGAACAAACTTTGAGTTTAACTTCCAAAGAATGATTTTTAGAAATGTAGAATTTAAATTTCTCTTAAATTTTCTTTAATCAGGAATAATAATGTCATAACATTCAACAAATGAAAACAATTAAAGTGGGCCCATAACCCACAGGTCCAGGATTGAAACTTTGTTTTATCATGGGAAAACTCTCATTAAATTTAAGAGCCCAAATTTGAAAGTTTTTGTAGTAATGTCAATAGGTGGTTATTTCAAAGATTTTATATATATATAGATAAATTCGAAGTGCTATCAGGATGTAGCATTTTGACTACTTTCATCTCTCAAATATTTGATTACGCTTAAGGTTAAGTTTAACTAAGAATGGACTAAACGGGGCCTATTCTTCATGGACCAGAGGAAATTTTCTTGTAAAAAAAAATTAATAATAATAAAATAAAAAAATTAATTTTTTTAAATGATGAAATGAAAATTTATGTAATATTTATCAAATGTTTAAAATAATCGGGATCACGAATTGACGGAATCTTGTTAAAGCGAAGTGTACGCGGTTTGATTTAATTCTAAATCTTGATAATTATCAATGAACTCAATGCTCTGATCAAGCAGAAGATCGATATTCACCAGGATTAGAAAATGATACCAATGAATCCACTACTCTACAGGTAGAGGATTAGTGTATCAGTTTCAGACCCACTAAAATTGTCCTTTCGTGTTATCTCTAATATTGAAAACAAGAATTTTTACTCCAAACAATTAGAAACTATGATGTAAATTTAAAAAAAAAAAAAGATATAATATTAGTGATAAATATTCTTAATTATGCATTTGTTGTGATAATGAAGGAAATTGTGATATTGGTAAGTGTAATGATTCTTTTAGACTCTTGGTATAAAAAAATGTGTGGATTGTGAGAAATGTAGATATAACACGTTAAGAATTTGAGTAGTGATTACACATGTAGACTTATAAAAAATAGGATAGATTAGTGGGATAATTTTCATACTTGTAATGTTAATGGTTGAGATGTACGTTATCAAATCTCGCGGGCGAGATTTTATTTAAGGGGGTAGATTGTAATAACCTCAGCTCTGAAAGTCAATCGTATACACTTTTACATACATGTGTATTTTTAGTAAAAAATACTGAACACGTAGACTAGATTTTCCTTGTTACTATTAATAGTAGAAGTATTGAATTTCGGGGGCGAAATTCTCTTTAAGGGGGGTAGATTGTAACATCCTGTATCTCTCGTACCCAGGTGTTACTATGACCATAGAAGCAATTTGATGGAGTAGATCTGTCCAAACATCAATGTGGACCCCACCATTGAATTGTGCATATGCACAACTTATGTGCACATGCAGTGCACTGGACTACTAATCCAGTTATATGGACGCTGACTCGATATTTTCAAAAAAAAAGAACTTTTCTTCCTCTTTTCTTTTTAAACTCCCGCTAGCCGACTGTTCAAACGAACGGTCGATCGTTGTGTTGATTGTGTCCCACCATCAAGGACCATGGGAATGATTTGAACCGTCCATCTAACTCAGAAAGTGGGTCTGACCAAACCCTTGGTCTTTTCCATCATTTCTACACACATGTGCATACACAAATGTGGGAGAAATTGTGCGTGCATATGGTACATTTCCAAAATGGAAAAAGATTTCGTTTCACCTGTCTTAACTGGCATTCACACGCATCCGCCCCTTGTAACCTAGCCCTCCACCTTAGCAGATCTCCGCCTTACAATCCAAGCCAACTTTAGGGCTTCCATCGCAATGAAAGAGACGCTGCAACTCCGATTTTTGGAACCCACCAAGAAAACTCATTCGGAACTCCGAGTTCTTGCATCCACAAGCTCCTTAGAGATCATCTAGACTATTCAGTATCACCAAATCGATAGAAAAAGCCATCGCACGAGATCTTCCATTGGAGCTCCTCTTCCTCGCCAAACCTTCATACCCAATCCGAGCCAACGTCTGGTCGAACTCCGTGACATGGCTAGGCGTGTTGTAGCAAAGGAGATGAGAAAGAAGAAAGAGTCAGAAGGGAGAGGAGAAAGAAAAGAAACAGAGAGAGAGAGGTGGTCGGGACCGCTGTTACCGTGCCACATCGAGTCTGGACCGAGTTCGGTCTGAGTTGGATGCAGATCTAGCTTGAGTTCAGTGTGTATAAGGCCGAGAGAGAGAGAGAGAGAGAGAGAGAGAGAGAGAGAGAGAGAGAAAGAGAAGGGAAATAGGAAGGAAAGAAGAAGAAGATGATGGAGAGAAAGAAAAGAAAGAGAAAAGGAGGAAGCGAGACGAGTCACTGAGTCGACATGGCTCAAAACCAATCTGGGTCTCTGACTCACTGCTTGATCAGATCCAGATCTTGCTGGAATTCCATAACAAAGGAAGAAAAGAAGAAAAGAAAAGGGAAAGAAAGGAAGAAAAAGAGGAGAGAAGAAGAGGGAGATTATCCATTCAGCGAGTTAACTCACTGAGTCAATCCACTAGTCTGCAGCAAACTGGGTCGAGTTCAATCAGGTTAGCGGCTTTTCCCATTTACAATATTTCATGCAATAGTAATTTGAAGCAAATTGGAATTTTGGTTGTCCCTTTAATAAACTTGGCGGCCCATCAAGTCCACTCATTGAGTCAACTCGATAAGTTGGGTGTATTTTGGCTTAAGTTCAGTTTCAGCATCATTAGCGGGTTTTTGTTGACTCGAATCATAACCAAATGAATTCAGGAAATTCTAATTTTTCCCTTGTTTGGATCGCATAAAAGTCTAGTTGAGTCAAAGCATGTCGTCTTAGTCGAGTTAACTCAGCCGAGTTAACCCACCAAACACGAGATTAGATTTCAGAATCTTAAAATCCTAATGCTATTTAAATTATGTTAAATTGATGTTAAACTTTATTTCAATGTAGGAAATGGTGGTTTTCGATCACCTCCTTTAGATTCAAAGATTAGATCGAATTGGAACCTTATGGAGTTGATTCAAATTGAATCAAGCTGACATTCGAGGGTTTAATCTTAAAGCCCATACTGGTATTATAATGTGTTTGGATAATGATCCGATTCTTAAAGGTGAGGATTCACCCTTCAAGCTTACTTTCATTATAATAGTTGATTTAATTTCCTTTTGAATTAATTGTCTAACCATGTTAATGACTAGTTTACGTGTACGATCGAGTTATGAATTGTGATCTTCATTTTAAGATGACTCATCTTTATATGCACACATTCCTTAATTTGTTTTGCATGTGCATGTAAGTACCTTTCTTGATTTGTAAAGATTAATGATTTAAATCCTATAGAGTTATGATTTACTTGAATTATTTTCTCTACTTTAGTTTTGATGAGTACTTACCTGTGTATTTGTCTGATAATGTGTATTAAATTGATTGTAATTTAGTTTGACATTTGTTTAGTATTTATGGATTGTATTAAAAATCTAATACCATATATTGATGGATATTATATTAGGAATTCCTCTAACTAGTGGCCGATTGTGAATAAAATAAATGTTATGTGGAGTATTTGTGCCAATGTGGGTTGCAGATTGTATTATTTTGTGGTGTCCTTTAAGGAATTAGTGTTAATGTGGCTTATTGGAAGGACTCTTATTGTCATGGAAGTATATCTGAACTTGAAATGGTAATGTCTACGTGTCGAATCATGAGTGGCCACTAGTTGTAGAGATTCTTATAAATGGAATGTCTTGGATTCTTTATTTTACCAATATCATTTATAATCATTTGAGTGTGTTAGAATCTTACTTGTTTAAGTCTCATGAGCCGGGGATTGTGGAATGGGACACTATGCCCGAGCTGTTAGCCTATGTTGGGTTGCATGCACCCCCCATAGTGACCTTTGAGCTTCTCTGATATTCTGTTTATAAATTGGACTAATAACGGTTCGGTTAATCATGCATACATGGCACGTGGGAGTTATCGGGTGCCTAGTTGACTATTTGAAAGATTAGTGTATTGTTCGAACGACTGTTTTTGCATCTTGAATGGGTCGACTATCTGAAAGACTCGATATCTTGTATGAATGGGCTAACTGTTTAAAATGTCCATTCATTATGTTCAGTTGGATGTGCATCCCCAGGCTGATTGCATTCATGCATTTATTCGTTAATCAAGATTAAGTCGGCGACTGAATTTGTTTGTGAAATGGATTATATCTTCTTATATCAGACATTAAATTGTAGTTTTAATGTTATAACTGTTTGTGTTATATTTGTGGGAAATGGACTGTATCTCTACATATTATAGTTTGAACTTCGGGTGGATATGTAGTTGGTGTTATCCATGTGAATTGTGAAATATATCTTAGATTCTATAGTTCCTTATATTGTACTTATAAATTGTATTTTCTTCTTATGTACATGTGGTATCATCCTATATGTCACTTAGGAAACATAAATTGTATATTTTTGTATTTTACTTATGAACATTACCTTGGATATTGTATTCTCCTGAGTTTGTGATGCTTGGTAATCTTGGAGGGTATACCTCACTGGGATAGTCATTGACGCTATCAAACCGTATTCAGTTGGCACAGGTTATGTAAATGACGTACAAGTTAACTTTAATGTGGAGCATGAAGAACTGGATAATCTCGCAACTTTTTATTCTAAAGTTCCTATTTTTTTTAGTCATTTTATTTGAATTTGAATCATTGGTTTGTATAAGCCCTATGGGCAGCCATTGGTATATGTTGAAGTATATTTTATACATTCCCTTTATGTGTGGTTTGTTAGCTTTCGTTGCAATCGCTCACTTATAAAAGAATATATATATATTACTGTGAAATGTGGGCTATCCTTGCAAGTTAACACTCGAGATTTTGGAAAACGAGTACTAAACTCAGGATACGAAATTCGAGGCATTACATGTAGCCTGAATGTCTTGAGCCGGAAAGCGAAACCTCTAAGAGAGGAAGTGCCCCTCAAAGCTCAATCAAAAGCGCACAGAGGAAAGCCCAAACTGACCTAAAAAAAGTCAGTCCTAGAGCCGCCCGAGCTTTAGTCCGACCCATAGATTGGGTCGGTCAATAGAGTGGGCGGAGATTAGCCGTAAAATCTATCTCGGCCGATTGTGCTAAAGAGAGAATCGGCCGAGCTATGTCACTCTATATTTGGAAGTTACCTAATAAAACTCTGGATTTCTACTCCAGATTTTCGGGAGATAAGGCCATAAAACCTCCCAAAAATCCAGGAGTATCAGAGATTATGGATCCTAAAAAGATTGATATCAACCTAATTACAGAAGCCCTATGGGGCATTACACCCATTATAAATACGAAGACCTTCATGGTAAAAGGTATGCGAAAACTCTCGCCCTCAAAACCTTTACTCAAAGACCCAGGTTCTGACTTAAGCATTGGAGGGTCCCCTAGTAAAGCCAGGGTCACCTTTCTCCTTCTTCCTGTGCAAGTCCAAGGGTCACTACGAGAGCAACCGAAAACATCATCAACAGTTTGGCGCCGTCTGTGGGAAACGATATGAAAAGTCGTTTTCTCCAAACACTGAGTAATCTCCAATGGTGAGAACTAGAAGAACCGTCTAGAATGAACCGAGCGAGGTCCCTGTCACTAGACCACCAGCGACAGAGGGCCCGCCTAGTACGAATGGGGCCCAAGGGGCCTAGAACCAACAAGGTAATCAACAAGGTTCTGCAGCCCGTTAGGCGATATCCGTTTCTTCCAGGCACACTCAACAGAATCGAGGGAACGAACGGTTGGATAAAGAGATCCAGGAACTCAGGACCGATATGAACTACATGAAGTAGATGTTAGAACAGATTCATCGCCAATAGGTCCAGCTGCCTCAACAGGACGATGGTCGGGCAATGCCCCACGACAATTCGTCTATCCTCAGCCTGTCACTCCTCGACCTGTTCCATAACAAAGCCAACACCAAGGTCCGGTTAAGCCTGCACCAACCCATATCTCCGTGACCGCCCCACTGCTTGCCACTGACCTATGACACGAAATAGATCGGAGAAGGCGCAGCAGGCCCCTGGTTGAGGGCACGGCTGATAGCGACAAACCCTGAAAGGCTGAGCTACAGGATATATGAAAGGAAGTACGGTAGGAGATCGCAGATATGAGGCAAAATCGCTATGCTAGTCAGATAAGACCCAAGGCAAAGGCGTCCCGGTTCACAGACGAGATCATGCAAGCTCGGCTATCAGAACGATTCCGCCTTCTTCAGATCACGCCCTTCACCGGCAAAACTGATTCAATTGAGCACATTGAGTCATTTCAGACTTATATGGAATTACATGATGCCTCGGATGTCGTGATGTGCCAGGCCTTTTCCTCACTTTGGCTGATGTAGATCGGCTTTGGTTCAAGCAATTGAAACCAAAGTCTATTGCTCGTTTACCGAGCTCCACGATGTTTTCCTCTCCAATTTTATTGGTGGGAGGAAAAAGTTGAAGTCATCCACGCACTTGAATAATATAATCCAAAAAGAATGAGAGCTACTTAAGGGTTATATCAAACGCTTCAATTTCGAATCGCTCCAAGTCCGGAAGCATTCAAACGAGAAAGCTCTCAATTCCATCATCCAAGGTGTCAACGACAGGCCGTTCCTTGCATCCCTAGACAAGAACTCGCCCACTACTCTAGCTGAATTCATGGCTCGGTCGGATAAATATGCAAATGCTGAAGAAACTCGAATCTTACGCAAGGCCGCTCAAAATGCAAAAACCCCAACCAAAGAGTCAGCCAAAAAGGAAGCTGACTCGGCCAGTGGTAAGAAGCGTAAGGATGATTGGTCTCATGATGAACGTAGGCCAGGTAAGCGGCCTGACCATAAGTTTTCGATATACACTCCGCTCAACAAGTCGCAAGAGTAGTTATTGATGAAGATCAAGGGCGAAGGATTCGTCAACTGGCTAGATAGACTTCGAAGTAATCCGAACTGACGAAGTAAGAGTAAATACTGCCATTTCCATCGCGATCATGGACATAACATGAGTGATGCTATAATCTAAAGCAGGAGATTGAGAGGCCTATTCGAGAGGGTCACCTCGGCGAAACGTCGATCTAGGGACCAGAACCATGGAAGAAGGCCCGAATGATAACTGACCTATTAAGGATATCTAAACTATTATCGGTGATCATTTGGGTGGAGGCGACTCAAACAACGCTTAAAAAAATATGCGAGAAATGTTGGTCACCCTGAGTCCGAAATTATGGTTCTAGCTCGGCCCTCAAAGAAAAGAAAGCTCAAGAAATACAGTGTAACATTCATCGGGGCAGACGTAAGGGGCATTCATCACCCACACGACGACGCTCTAGTCATCACTGTCACTATCACCAACCATCGAGTCTTCAGGGTCCTTGTTAACACAGGCTCATTTGCGAACGTGCTGTTTACTTAAGTGTTCGACAAGATGGGTGTCGAACGATCAGCTCTGAGGCCCGTAAAGACTTCGTTGATTAGATTCTCAGGCGGACAAATTCTTCCTGAAGGAGCAATTTAGCTTTCGCTCACTGTCAGGGATGCGCCGAATCAAGCTACTATTATGATCGACTTTCTGATAGCCGATCAGTCCTCGGTCTATAATGTTATCCTCGGTCAACCTTCTCTATCTCCTTCGAGCCATCATCTCAGCTTATCACCTGTGTATGAAATTTTCCACTGAAAGTGGCGTCGGGGTCGTAAAAGGAGACCAGCACGACACTCAACGATGTTACGCTACCGCTTTACGAGTACCCGTAGAGGTTACGACGATCGAGACCCTAGATCCGTGCGATGAATCTCTCGGACGTGACTAGCCCATGGAAGACCTCATTCAGGTGTCATTGAATAAGTCGGACGTCTCGAAGACCTTCCAAATTGGTTTGTCCCTGGTAATGTCATTAAAGGAGAAGCTGGTAGCCCTACTCTGCCGATATGCCGACGTCTTTGCATAGACTCATGAAGACATGTCGGGCATTGACCCTTCGTCATGACTCACCGACTTAATATCAACCCAACTTACAAGCCGATTTATAAAAAATGACATGCACTCGGCCCTGAGAGGTACGCCGTAATCGAGGAAGAGGTTAGAAAACTCCTCAAAGCCAATTTCATTGAAGAAATATACCAACCCGAGTGGGTGGCGAACGTTGTGTTAGTTAAGAAGGCTAATGGGAAGTGGCGAGTCTATATAGATTACACTGACTTGAACAAAGCCTGCCCTAAAGATAGTTTTCCCCTTCCTCGGATCGATCAGCTGGTTGATAGTACAGTAGGGCATGAATTACTTAGCTTTATAAATGCTTACTCTGGTTATAATCAAATTGTAATGCATCAGTCTGATAAATCAAAAACCACCTTTGTCACTGACAAAGGCCTTTATTGTTACCGAGTGATGTCGTTCGGATTGAAAAACGCTAGAGCGACCTATCAAAGAGTGGTCAACAAAATGTTCGCCCGACTCATAGGACAAACAGTGGAGGTCTATATCGACAACATGCTCGTCAAGAGCGTCAAAGCGACCGACTATGTGGCCGACCTAGAAGAAATCTTTCTCATTCTACGAAAGTATAAAATGAAGATCAACCTGAGCAAATGCGAATTTAGTGTAGGCTCGGTCAAATTCCTTGGATTCTTGGTCAGCCAACGGGGAATTGAAGCAAATCCAGAGAAAATTAAAGTTTTGCTCAACATGGAATCTCCCAAGACAATCAAAGATATTCAACGGTTGACTGGAAGGATAGTGGCCCTAAATCACTTCGTGTCTTGAGCTACCAACAGATGTCTCCCTTTCTTCAAACAGTTAAAGGGCCGACAGATTGTTGATTAGACAGAGGAATGCGAGAACGCCCTCCAGCAACTCAAAGAATATTTGGGATCGCCACCGCCGCTTTCTAAGCCCGAGCTAGGCGAGCCTCTACTGATCTATCTGGCAGTGTCTGATGCAGCCGTAAGCTCGATCCACGAACATGAAGGAAAATAGTTCCTCGTTTACTACATTAGCAAGGCTCTCGTGTCGGCAAAGACGAGGTATCCGACTCTAAAAAAAGTAGCCTTAGCACTGGTAATATCATCCCGACGCCTATGGCCATATTTCTAGGCTCACTCGATCATCGTCATGATCGACCAGCCTCAATGCCAGATATTACAAAAATTGGAAACTTTAGGACGACTCACAAAATGGGCGATCGAACTCAGTGAAATTGACATCCATTATCAACCCAGGGTAGTGATTAAGGGACAAGCTATAACAGACTTCATTGTCGAAGTCACGGTGCAAACAGAAATCCCTTCTACTGCCCCAGGGGCATTGTCCGATCTCGCCCCTCTCACCCATCCCGTTTGGTCTCTTTATGTGGATAGCTCATCCAACTCTAAGGCAAGCGGGGTAGGGATAGTTCTGGAGACTCCTAATCACACGGTCATTCAATATGCCTCGATACTTAGATTTCAAGCATCCAACAATATAGTAGAATACGAAGCTCTGCTCCTAAGACTCCGGCTAGTAGCCAGCTTAGGGGTCACTCATCTAAATGTGTACAGTGACTCCCAATTAGTCGTCAACCAGATAGCCGATATATATCAGGCTAGGAAGGAGAGGTTAAAAGCCTATCTTACGAAGGCTAGAGAGTTTATCGCCAGATTCCACCAGTGTTCAGTTACTCGGATCTAGAGGGCCGAGAATGTCAAAGACGACCTCTTAGCAAAGCTCATTTCAGCCGATGAAGACGATATCCCCAGGTCCGTTCCTATCGAATTCGTAGCTGAGCCAAGTGTCGGGGGAGCTGAACCTTCGACCCTACTCTCCATTAATTTCGAACCAACTTGGGTCGATCCAATTGTCAGATACCTTAAGACCGGCGAACTCTCCGAAGATCGCGTCGAGGCTCGACGACTGAAGCACCACGCTGCCCGTTACACCATGCTCAACAGAGTGCTATACAAGAAAGGATACTACGTACCCCACCTGCGATGCCTAAGACCGAGTGAGGCCGACTATGTTTTACGTGAAATTCATGAAGGCATCTGCGGTAATCACTCGGGTGGCCGATCCCTGGCTCATAAGGTTATTCGGCAAGGATATTACTAGCCGATCATTCAATAAGACGCTCGGAAACTCGTTTAGGGTTGCGATAAATGCCAGAGGTTTGCCACCATCCCTCCGCAGCTACCTGAAGAGCTGACTTCAATGGCCGGTCCTTGGCCTTTTGCCCAATGGGGAATCGACATCATCGAACCATTCCCCTTAGGGAAGGGTTAGACTAAGTTCATTATCGTCAATGTGGACTATTTCACCAAGTGGGCCGAAGCCAAGCCCCTGGCCAAGATAACTGAGCAAAATATCACAGACTTTGTTTGAAAAAACATCGTTTGTTGGTTTGAGATACCTCGAACCATTGTTTCTAACAATGGGAAACAGTTTGACAATAAGCAGTACCGGGAAATGTGTCAAAACCTCGGGATCAAGAACATTTACTCGTCCCCACATCATCCACAGGCAAACGGGCATGTCGAAGCCGTTAACAAGATTATAAAGCAGTATCTTCGAACTAAGCTAGACTGAGCCAAAGGGGCATAGGCTGAAGAATTTTCTAAAGTTCTTTGGGCATACCAACTATGGCTCGAACCGCGACAGGAGAAACTCCGTTCTCACTAGCGTATGGCTCAGAAGTGATTGTCCTTGTGAAGATCGGCCTACCTACCGCCCGAGTAAGTTCATTCAACGAGCAAGACAATGAGGAGTTGCTGACCCTCAACCTCGACCTCCTAGACGAAATTAAAGGGTTAGCTCGACTTCAGACAGCCACCTATCAGCGGTTGGTATCCCGATCCTACAACGCTCGAGTTAAAATCAGGCGATTCCGAGCAGGGGACTTGGTCCTCCGAAGAACTTTTCAGAATACCAAGAAAGTGGTGCAGGAACATTGGGGCCCAATTGGGAGGGCCCTTCGTGATCGCAAATACTGTCCGGACAGGTACATACCGACTAGAAGACCTAATAGGGCAGCTCCTGCCTCATCCCTGGAATGCCGAACATCTCAAGATATACTATCCTTAGCTCGGTAAACGAGCGATCTACACTCGGCTCAACTATTCTAAACACCTAGAAGAATTATGGAAAAGAAAATGTAAAATGCACAAATAAGTAGCAAAAAATATATATTCGTTGATTAGTAAAGTGTTACATTAGTCGGTTCATTATTTACAATTGTATCGGATTAACAAAATGATAAAAATGCTCGATGCTCGGATATCGGTAAAAGGTGATGCTTGTCGTTGTCGACATGCTCAGTCCTGAAGCTCGGTGTGCTCGAAGTGCCTGAAGCAGATGTGGGGAATAGAAAAGAATTTTATTCCACCTCTAATTCAAGGCTCGACCTCGCCTGGTGCACTAGGAGCTAACCCAGGAGATGTTAATGGAGCTGCATCATGAGTTGATGGATCTGTATCAGGAGCAGTAGCAGAGGCGTCATAAGTGTATGCCTCGGGATCTACCGTTGCCTCGCCACCAGACCTTGACTCGCCCTCGTCGAAGCCAGACAAATCTAGATGGGTGAAAGTATCTTTCATCACCTTGATGCACTCTGTATAACCCTCTCAATAGACAAGGGTTCGTTCCTCCTTGTAGGTTGAAGATGAAAGAAACTGTTCCACCGCCTCAACCTTCGCAGCTGCAAAAGCTGCCTTGGTCCCCTTCGCGAACTCCTGAAGCTTCTTATAAGTCGAGGCTCGTTCCGTGGTAGCCTGCTCAAAGGCCAACCTGGCCTCTTCCAATCACGAGGCCACGCGGTCCCTTTTCGTCGTAACCGACTCAAGAGCAGCCTTTGACTTTTCGAGCTAGCCCTCCGCAAAGATAGCCCAAGACTCAGTGAACGACTATCGAGCCTCTGCTTCCAACCGCCAAGCCTCAACATCTGACAGCCTAGCTTCCGCATCCCCAGCTCGCCTAGCCAAGGCAGATACCTCGGCACGAGCTTTCAGCATGCAAGGGGCGAACTACACAAAGAGAAGTTCTTTTAAATTTAAAGAGAAGAGAGTTTGAAACAAAAATGACTGAGGGAAGTAGCGATGTTACCTCGAGCAACAACGTCCCGATCTTGCTGAGCATGCTCTCCACGGAAGGTGACTCCAGAAGGCCAAAAAAATCTCCCGCGAACATCTTTCGACTCGCCTACGGGGGGATCTCTTCAACCTTCTAGCGGAAGGCTATCATCTCTTCCTTAGCTGCTCCCATCTTGCGCAGCTCCCTCTCCTCTGTCCTCGGAACAACGGGCATCGGTGCCTCAGTTGGCTCAGGCTTGAAAGCCTCCCGAGGCTGTTCAGAGGCCGACGCCATCACTTCTGCCACTACCGCCTCCGACGTCACCGCTTCCGTCGCCTCCGCCACCTTCGTGCCTTCCTCGACCTCAATAATAGTCGGGGGAGCAGGAGGATCGGCCCTTGCCGGACCCTTCGAGACCTCCTTATGCCTCTTCGAGGCCCGGGAGCCTAAACGGGGTGGGAGGCGAACCTGAGATGGGGGACGAAGAGTGGGCCGAACCTCAGACATGTCTGCGTTTGAAAACCAAGCGTCAGTACAATTATCAATACAATCCAAAAAAAGGGGGGCTAAGTCTCTCACCGGTTACAACGGAGTCGAAGCCCCACTCGAAAAGGAGCTCCGGTTGGAGAAGCCTCTTACAAGATCTCCTTTCCGGACTCGGGGCTCAGAAATTCTGAATCCAAGTCAGCGAGCCCGAGTTAAGCTTCAGAGGATATCTCGGTATTCCCAGCAAAGATGCAACTAAGCAAAAGCAGTAAATCACATCAACTCTACCTGCCACGTAAAAAGCTCAAGAGACGAAAGTGCGGATAGGCCCTGTCTCGGCTGACTCCCATCTACCGAGGGCTCAAAACTACCTATCCCTCTAGTGCTTATTCGATGGAGGGTCGGTTATTAAACGCCCGCTAGTATTCCGCCAAGAGCCGAAAAAGAACCAGCTAGGATGCTGAGTGTGCGCCGAAACTCATTCACAATTAGCTCGGATTGCTGCATCTCGACCCAGAGCACCGTACAACCGAATAAGGCCCTCTACCCGTTCGGCACAACCTGTCCCGGAGCTATGCCAAGGCTGCCCAACAAATCCCGAGCAATCTTCTTAAGCGGTAATCAGAGACCACATTGCAGTGTAACATGAAAAATCGCAACTGCCCCGGGGGAGGTTGGTCGGGTAGCTCTCCTGGCCAAGGGAGAGTCAAAATGACCGAGTCCGGAATGTGGTATCCATACCAGATTTTGGATAGCTCTTCCGATGTCATCACCGAAGACACGGGCCCTTTAACCCATTCTTCGGTCTCAACTTCCTCCTCACCACTCTCCCCAGGTTCAGAATGACCAGAGGAGTCTAACGCCTCAACTGACGCCACCTGCCTCTCTACAAGAGGGTCCATTACCCTCTGTGAATGGCAAAATAGGATGTCTGCCTCTCCAACAACCTCCGCCAACAGTGAGGGTGATTCCGAAGCCACCCAAAAGCCGCTCGCTTCACCCTCACCGTTGTATTCTCCCTCCCTAGGGCTTGCGGGGCTTGATATTGTTAAAAGAAAAGAAATGGAGGAAGAATGAGCTCACCGGAAGAAATCCAAAAAGTGCCGAAAACGGATGGCGGAGCAAGGGATTACAGTGTCGGAGCTCGCAAGAGAAAGCGAGAAGATAATGAGAGAAAATTGAAAGAGGGCGCAAAAGTGGCGAAAGCCTGTTTAGGGCGACCCCTTTATATAGGTTGCCACGTGTCTCCAACATTAAATGAGGAGCCAAAATGACTCTTCCTTGGGGGCCCTAGCTTTACACGTAGTGACACCCCATGCGTTCCCATCAAGTGCTCTGCCACATGTTCAATCCTCATACGTCTTAGTGACGAAGCGACGGCCAATCTGCTCGTGCGGCCTCTGAAAACGAACTGACGCGTGGTCAAGCGAGACGACGTGTCTTGGAAGTCATACGAACCGCCTTACAATCAATAAATGCTTCATCATAGACTCGTCTCAAGCATAATCCGACTCAATCTCGAAATACTCCATGACCACGTTACAGCGATGCAAGGAGTAGGGGGCTCACTGTTGGGGGGAAAATATGACAAGTCCTTGAGTCGACTTAAGGGTCAAAGAAGTCAATGAAGCAATAGCTCGGACTCGTTGAGCGTCGAGTCCAAATAAAGACCAAAGCCCCCAAACGCTGAATGGAGAGATGTAGCTCAGATCGTGAGGCACCTAGCCCGACTGTAGCCTGAATGCCTTGAGCCGGAAAGCGAAACCTCTAAGAGAGGAAGTGCACCTCAGGACTGAATCAAAAGCCGCATAGAGGAAAGCCTAAATCGACCTAAAAAGAGTCGGTCCTAGAGTCGCCCAAGCTTTTAGTCCGACCCATAGATTGGGTCGGTCAATAGAGTGGGCAGAAATTAGCCGTAAAATCTATCTCGGCGCGGCTGTGCTAAAGAAAAAGAGTCGGCCGAGCTATGTCGCTCTATATCTGCAAGTTACCTAGTAAAACTCTGAATTTCTACTCGAGATTTTCGAGAGATAAGGCCATAAAACCTCCTAAAAATCCAGGAGTATCAGGGATTACAGATCCTAAAAAGATTGATATCAACTCTAATTACGGAAGCCTTACGGGGCACAACATCCATTATAAATACAAAAACCTTCATGGTAAAAGGTATGCAAAAACTCTCACCCTCAAAACCTTTACTCAAAGACCCAAGTTCTGACTTAAGCATTGGAGGGTCCCCTAGTAAAGCCAGGGTCATCTTTCTCCTTCTTCTTGTGCAGGTCCAAGGGTCACTACGGGGGCGAACCGAAAACAGCATTAACAAAACACAACAGACTTCTCATTCACTTCTCCATTGCATCATTAATTATTTTTTTAGTTTCTTTATAAAATATTAGAAATATTTCTCTTCGACAGGTATTACAGTCTCTCTATCTTTAAAGATTGACTTGATTTTCTTAATTTTTTTGTCTTTTCTATCTATTTTGATCTAGTCATTTAATTACTTTAATTTATTTGAATTAAATAGAATAATTTTATTTTTATTTAATAAAAAATAATTTCTTTATAATGTAAAACATTTCCAAACAAGAGATACGGGCAAATGTATCAAATTAATGTATTTCAGACATTTCATATGTGTGTTAACAAACTGGTTATTTCAAATTCAGTAATTAATTTTCAGACTCCAGCCATAGTTACCAAACAAGGTTTCTTAACTTAATATTTCAGATTCAGCCATAAGATTTCAGATTCAACAAAAGGGACCTTAGTTTGGATTTAGAGAGAATCTAGTGGAGGTGCATTCTAGCCACGAGCCAACTCATTTCATATCTATAAAAGGGCATCTATTCAAGTGATTATTCTATTGAGAAACGAGGTCATTATAGAAAGGTATTAGTGCTATTGATTTGTGAAATCTTGCCACTTGATCACCGCGTTGAGGGATCCAACGGTTGGATCACTGAAAAGAACTCAAATCCAGCTAATAAAATTTCGAAATCTCCTGTTGCAATACGTCGAATGTATTTCAGCGAATCTCAGCTTCAGAGACGTCACTCCCGTTTTCTCGTACCTTGCCTTTTGAGATATACCTTCGAAATTTCGGTTGCTCTCGAGACGATAAAATGGCGAGAAACCGTCTGCAAGAGAGTAGCTATAAATCATACAACTACTTTAAAGAAAGAGTAATGCCCCAGTGTATGCGAACTTTCCCATGCACCTACTTGCATTTGGGCTCCTTGCCATTTACTTGACATATCTGGACCGTCCATTAGCTCCGGCCCACTTCTCATAGACGAGATTGTAAAAATCATACAGATCGGATGATCGAAACAGTCCATCCAGTCGCATGTCAAAATGGACAGACAAGATCAATTTTACAAGAGAAGACCGATCACGTATGTTAGGACCATCTGATTGCTGTATTTTCTGTGAAGTAGCTGAACAACTACGCGCATGGGAAGTTTCTTATAAAACTATCTCTGTTGTTGAGGTTTGGTAAGCCCTCACACGTGTAAGAACCCTCCCCCATCTAAATGCAAGAACACGTACCAAAATGTCGCACGTGTGTGATATCCAAGATTTGCATCAGGTTAGCCACACTTGCTGGATCTCCTTCGTGTGGACCACAGAAGAATGCGTTCTTTGCGGCGGTGTAGGTGGAAAATCCTCAAACACACCACATGAGATTTAACAGTGTGGCCCACTTGACGCAAAGGTAGGAGTGTCTCACACGTTTTATCGGCACGTGCTCTTTCGTGCAGAAGGGGAGGAATCTACACGTGTCTAGGCTTAGAAAGAAACCTTGTGTTGTCTTTATTTCCTCTTCGTCCAAGTCCTAATAATAACATTTCAGTTGATGTGATTGGCTGAGTTCTACAAACTACCTCATTACATTCAAGAAATTATCTATACAGCGGTTGTATCAAGATTTATGGTACATCCACTTCTACATCGCCAATATGTGATAGACGTAAAATATCCAATCCGATAAAAAGATAGACCATATCATAAATAATATCTAGTAGAATTCTACGGCCCACCTCTTGATCGGATTGTATATTCTATGTATATTGGCGAGAAAATAATGGCCGTATCAGGTTCTTTTTCGTTATACAGAGCACCGGTCTTGTAGTCCGCGGGCTACTCTAGTGAATTCGTAGCCCACTAGCTAGGTCATGCGTACAGATGATCGGTACCGTTGAAAAGGTATTTCCGTTGCAAAAGTATGAGCTGTCAAACGAAAATCCTATCCATTGATTAAGTAGAGATAAAATCAGAAGAGGGCCGTCCATGTTCTGTAACTGATGGTTGATCTTACTTATACTAAACCACATGTTCCAGCTGGCCGGCAAATGATTTAACTTCTCAGTGGTACGAGAGGACCTGGGTCACATCCAACCGGTTGGACTGTTAATTTGTAGTCCAACCAACGGATATCTTTTATTCTATCATGTTTGTACGAAAATCTAACCCTTGCAAAGATTGGAGACGGTATGCGGACAATCCTTAGTAAAAATAGCCAAATCCACCGATTAGTAGGACTACATCAATACTAATTTACCAACGGTTATTCATTGTTTTATAGTGTGGCCGATATAATGTGTAATAGGATGATTTTTCTTTTTCTTTTTTTTCTTTGCTTATGAGATCCTCATGGTGGGACCAACACAATGAATGGGTTTGATTTCTCCAACACATGTAAGGTTGAACTTATAGATTGCTGGACTGTAACTCTCATCCCACTGGTTTGGATGTTAGCATCCGTAATTTTTACATGAAAACCGAATAAAGAGGCTTGAATCCTCGACCTATTTGCCGTAGGTTTTTTATGCGTATGCGGACTTCTGAATAGGAAAGAGAGAGAGAGAGAGATCATGTGAGCATGTCATGTACACGGGCATCCATGTATGGTTACATGCATGGTGTCGGAAGGGAACATGGAATATAAGCATGAGAAGAGGTTGAAGTAGTTGGTCTTGTATACAGAGAGAGAGAGAGAGAGAGAGAGAGAGAGAGAGGGTGTTAGAAATGAGAAAGGAGGAGATAGCCCAGTTGCCAATGAAGAAGAAGGGAGGAGATTTATGGGTTTTTAATGGTGGATCTGCTAAAGCTCCTACCCCCAAATTCTATTCTCTATTGACTTCTGGAGATAGAGATTTCCTTCTCTCCCCCACTGGAAACCAGGTTCTTCTTCTTCTTCTCTTCTCTCTCTCAATGAATAGATGCTATAAGCATATATGTAACATGCGCCGGATAAGTTCATGCACGCTCTTTGCATGGATTAAACAGACCATGTATAGAGTTGCATGATTTATCTCTATTTTAGCCGGAGAGATCGAGTTCGTTTAGTCTCTGTCGCGACTCAGGATGCAGATTGCGTCGCCGCCGACTAGGGCCCACATAATGAGATGAGACCGTGATTTTTAACCGTCCATATCTTTGATAGTATAAATAACTTCCTTTTTATATTCAAGCTTGATAGATGATCCTATCCTTTGAGGAAAGTGTCCTGAGGTAGGTCTTGCTATCAGTTTCGTGAGGTGGGTCTTACTGATAGATTTCACAACAGGAACGGATCCGATCATCGGAAAACTCAAGAATGTTGGCCCCAGCGGCGGCGACACACGCTGGATACTGAAACGCGACAGGCAAAACGAACTCGACTGATCGTACAACTTAGTATACAGCCACATCTTTCCCGCCAATGTATAACTTCTGTAGGACTAGGATACCCGAGCCGTGCAAAAGGTGGGCCGCATCGTGAAGATCCCCTCCCGTGAAAATCATGCGTGTCCTCACCATATGGCCCACATCATCAAAATAAATAGACGGCCAACGTTACAATTGTGGTCCATCTAACGGGTGAACTGATCTAATTTTTGAGATTGATCCTAGTCATGGACGAATCCACCTCCTGCACGTCTCAGATGTCCTGCACGTGCGACACGTTTGCTAGAAGGCGAGGTTGCATACTAAGTCATGCAGCCGGCTGCGGGTGATAAATTCTCGTCTCTTCAAAATAGTGTCTCCGCTTTAAGGTATCGTCCTTCCCGGCGTATTTTAAGAGGCTACTTGGATTAAATTCCTATAGGAGGAAAACTTTGATACTCTGACGGAGTATGATAGAAGATACATAGGCACTATGAAATTACCTGCTTCATCCTCTTTTTATTAACCGTTCAAATCATGGTACCAATGCAGATCGATTATGAACATTAAAATTAGGCACAAGTGAATATCCCACCGTCGGATTGGTGGACGCCCTGTTAGACCGTTGAAATGAAAAATCCAACGGCCCTATTCTCCTTAACAGGTGTACAATTTGTGAGTCCCTACCTTACCAAGCGTGAGTGTATCGGACCGATACGCTGCATTTACTTGTTAGGAGCTGATATTCATTCGGTGCACTGTGTTGTGTTTTACTTACCTTGCGCCCGCGTAGAAGTTGGATTGTTTGGCATGTCATTTGGTGGACCCATGGCGGATATACTATGGGAAAATCACTTGAACCATATCATTTTCAGTCATCTGGTCATTGGAAACATTGCGTCGGACGAGCACTGTTGCAAATGTAGGTCCTTAGATATCAAATCGGTTAGATGGTTTACGCCGTCTCTCACCTTCAGTATCATGAACGGTTAAGAACACCGTTCTGATACCACGTTGCATTTATTTTTGGAAGCGGATTGGCTGGTGTACCTCACACCAGCTATATAGCTGATGTAGGTACGTGTCATGCGAAGACGAGCACTAACGCTCCGAGTTGTGCGAACGGTTCAAAGGAGATCAATGTTACATGCCCCACAGTGATGTATTTATTATATCTACTCCGTTCATCTATTTTTAGAGATAATTTTAGAGCATTATCCAAAAAAGAAAAAATCATATCCAAAAAACATCTAGACCACAGCCACCATAACGTTCATTGTACATCCAATCTGTTCATAAGGTCATAAATACCTGAATGAAGAGGATTTTCAATCCGAAACTTCTTGACCAAAAAAGGGTTTCAATGGTAGACGTTCAATCCCCCGCTGGTTTTTGCAATGCGGTCCACTTGATAGTTAGATCTGTCTTATTTTTGATTTCAAGCCTTTAGACGAGCTCATCAAATAGATGGACGGTTTGGATATAACACATACTTAATGATCGAACCCACAGAACTTGCTCATACAGCAGCTATATAGCAGGTGTTAGGTGCACCAGCCAATCTGCTTCCTTTATTTTTTTTAAAATGAGTACGGTGGATGAGTCCATGCAATGCCCTCTTTTTTCACCTGAGAATTCATCTAAGGCGATTTTTTGAATACGGATGTTGATTTTTTTTTTTAATTTTTTTTAATGAAAATACTCCTACCTATTACCTATTAGGTAAGTAACTGGAAAAAGCTAGAGTATTTTTGTTTTTCTGTAGTCTATTTGATAATTTAACGTTTTTTTCGGGTCAAATTAAATAACATGGATAGTCGAGCTACCATGGTGCCCGGTGCACCGAATATTTTGCGCAGCATCACATGCGACATCGTATCTATATGCGGGGTGAAACCCACTGCATAGATGGTCTGACCGTAAACAATTGAATAATTAAGCATGCCAGGCGTAGAGTATGGACGGTCATGAAAAGCTTGCAATCTTTTACACCGTTCGTTATATTCATAGTAATGTGCTGGCCTGGTTTTGTTCCAAATCACTACTTCGTGGGGCCCTACATGATACCCTACTTATAAGCCATAGCAATGATGGTGCGTGCGGAGAGGATCGTCGAGCCAGCAGTTGACACGTGTAATGAATGGCTCACGTGGGTTCGTTCCAATGCTCCTTTCAAGGAGCCCGACTGAATTCCATAGCGCCGGCCACCAATTTCGAGGGAGCAGGACTAGTTACTGAACTTGCTGCTGAAGTGATGTCACCAGGTTGTCAGGTTGTGGGCTCTGGACGCGGATTAGATACTCTCAAAATCGAGTAGCGAGTCAGTTACTGAAGTGACGTCACTAAGTTTTGTGGGCCCATTTGGATGAATGCGATATATCTTCTTCGTCCATCCATTTCTAGATATCATTTCAGGGAATGAATCAAATAATGAGGCAAAATAAAAATTTATAGTGGACACCCCCCCCCCCCAAAAAAAAAACAAAAAAAACAAAAAAAAACAAAAAGAAAACAAAACAATCAGTGGGGAGAGTGATCCCACCGTTGAAACTACCCTAAAGCTCATCTTAATGTTTATTTGAAATCCAACATATTCAAAAGTTAAAAAAGACATGAAAGAAGGGAAAACACAAATATCATCTTGATCTAAAACTTTTGTGGCCTTTAGAAGTTTTTAATGGTGGGTGTCACTGTCCCACTGTTTTCTGTGTTGGGTCCACTGGAGCTTTGGATTTAACTCATTCTTTGGAAATTGCCTTAAAATGATCTCTCCAAATAGATGTAATGTGTGTATACAAAACATACATCATGTTGGGGCCCATGGAACTTGTTGGCGTCACTTCAGTAGCTAGTCTCACTACTTAACCTGTAAGTAGCTTATCCGCCTTGTGGGCTCTGCCCTGATGTATTTGTTATATCCACATTGTCCATGAGATCATTTTATGGCATAATCTAAAGAATTATGTAGATCTAAAGCTCAAGTGGACCCAGAGATGTGAGGTAGTTGTAGATTCGGTCCATCCAATTTGGAGTAATTTTCACCGGATTGACCATCTCTTGATCAGCCCTGTCGATGCTCAGACTATCCAGAAATTCCATAGGGATGATCCTGCGAATCTTTCCTTCCGTAGCTGAGGCCAACCTTGTGAGGGCATCGGCTCAAGAATTTTCCGTTCTCAGAATCTGATTGATGATGCAACTCCAGAACTTCTCTATCAACTTCCTGGCCTCGGCCGGATAAGCCACCATTCTGGTTTCCATTGTCTCATACTCGGTGGAGATATGGTTTACAACAAGTTGAGAATCGCATCGCACCTCGAGAGACTGGACCCTCAGACTAGCTGCAAGTCTGAGTCTAGCCATCAAGGCCTCATACTCTGCTTCATTGTTAGAGGCTTTGAAACCAAGCTTGATAGCGTACTAGATGGAGGTTGAATCGGGCGCGACCAGGATGATCCCCGCTCCTGCGCGCTTAGAGTTGGACGACTCGTCCACATAAAGGATCCATCTGCGCTTCTCATCTGACGCTGCGTCCTGGATAAGCGGGGGATCTGGGGAGGTCGCGGGGACTGCCTCCGTGTCCGCATCTGCTATTTTTGTATCCTGAGTGGTGAACTCTGCTATGAAATTGGCCACAGCCTGGCCCTTTATTGCAGTTCTCAGCCGATACTGGATGTCGAACTCCCCGCGTTCTATCGCCTACTTGGTCAATCGACTTGACACCTTGGGCTTTTGAAGGACTTGCCTGAGGGGGGAGTCGGTCAAGACCACAATAGTGTGTGCCTGGAAATATGGATGTAGCCTCCGTGCCGAGAAGACTAAGCTGAGCGCCAACTTCTCCATATTTGGGTACCTGGTCTAGGTGGGTACCATCGCCTTGCTTACATAGTAGACGGGATGCTGCCTGCCCCCAACGTCCCTCATGAGTGTAGAACTGACGGTCGAGACGGAGACAACCAGATATAGGAATAGGGGCTCACCCTCTTCCTGCTTGGAAAGTAGGGGAGGCGAGCCCAAGTACTCTTTTAGCTGCCGGAATGTTTGTTCGCACTCCGAGGTCCACTCGGCCTTCGTACTTCAACTTCTGGAAGAAGAGGAGGTATTTGTCAGTGGCTTGGGATATAAATCGACCGAGTTCTGCCACCTGTCTGGTGAGGCATTGGATTTCCTTTGTCGTCTAGGGTGAGCTCATGTCAAGGAGCGCCTTGATCTTCTCGGGATTCGCCTCAATGCCCCTCTAGCTGACTTGAAACTCGAGGAACTTGCCTGAGCTAACTCCGAAAGCGCACTTGGAGGGATTTAACTTCATGCAGTACTCCCGAAGGATCGAGGTCTTTCTGAGGTCCGCAATGTGGTCCAATGCTCTGATGCTCTTCACTAGCATGTTGTCGACATAGACTTCTATGGTCCGACTAGTTTACCAGCTTCTGATACATTGCTCCAGCATTCTTCAGGCCAAAGGGCATGACCCGGTAACAGTAGAGACCTTTATCTATCACGAAGGTTGTCTTCTGCCTATCTGGAGGGTGCATCGCGATCTGATTATATCCAGAGTAGGCGTCTAGGAAGGGGAGCTGCTCGTGTCCAGCTGTGCTGTCCACCAATTTTCGATCTGAGGCAGGGGGAAGCTGTCCTTGGGGCAGGCCTTGTTTAGGTCCGAGTAGTCTACACAGACCTGTCACTTCCCATTAGCTTTCTTCACAAGACCACTTTTGCGATCCAGTCTGGATAATGCACTTCCTCGATGAATCCGACACTGAGGAGCTTCGACACTTCATTTGCTATAGCTGAGTACCTTTCGACGTCAAACGCTCTCCTCTTCTGCTTTACTAGCCTATGATCTAGGTCCACGTTAAGCCTGTGGACCATAACATCTGGGGAGATGCTCGGCATTTCTTCGTGCGACCATGCGAAGACGTCCTTATACTGCTGTAAGAAAGTCAGCATTTGAAACCTCTGCTCGGAATTTAGCGACGATCCAAGCTGAACAGTTCTGCTCGGGTCGGCTCCTCGAGTGGGATGGTCACCAAGTCCTCCGTGGAGGAGTCTTTTGTAGGAGCTCTGGGGTCGAGGACGTTCACGGTGAGGGGCTGCTTCACCGAACCCTTCCTTACTGCCACGGAATAACACCTCCGAGCCTCGCGTTAATCACCTCAAAGGTATTCGACTCCGCCCTCTGTAGGGAACTTCATCATGAGATGGAGGGTGGACACGACCGCCCTCATCGCGTTAAGGGAAGGTCGGCCCAGTATCACATTGTGCACCGACGACACGTTTACGACAAGGAAGTCTACTAGAAGTGTCACTTGATGCTGCCTTTCCCCTGCCGTAACGGGGAGGGAGATGGCTCTCTCAGAGATCAACTTATCTCCAACAAAGCCGTGTAGGGGGGTCTTCACAGGTTAGAGGCGTGACCTGTCGATCCCCATTCTCTCAAACGCCTCGGAGTAGATGATGTCGGCCGAGCTTCCGGTATCGACCAGGATGCGGTAGACCTTATGGTTAGCTATAATCATAGCCACCACAAGGGCATCATCATGCGGATGCTGGATTCCGCGTGCGTCGTCTTCTGTGAAGGTCAAGTTGCAGAGGTTTACTCGGAGCTCTTTCCTCGGCATTTCAGCCAAGTGGACATAATACTCAGGATTTAAGGTCCGAGAATAGGCTTTGCGAGCCCTATTCGAGTCACCACCTTCAGAGGAACTGCCATAAATTGTACGGATTTCTGCAGGCTCCTCTGTAGTCTTGCTCGGTTGCTCTTCTCTCCGAGCGAACTTCTTTTCCTTGGTGTATCGTCGCAGATGACCTTACGAATGAGGGTCTCGATCTCATCCTTGAGATTTACGCAGTCGCTCGTATTGTGACCGTGGTCATGATGGAATTGGCAGTACTTGCACTTGTTTTGCTGATCTGCCTTGGCCTTCATGCAAACTAGCCAGTTCAGGAGTTTCTGGCCCCTGATATCTAACAGGATCTGCTCCGGGGACGTGTAAGAGCGGAACTTGCTTTCGAGCCTCTTGCTTGGTTGGTGATCGCGAGAGGCACGATCGTCTGGCTTCTTGCTGGATGACTGTAGCTCTTCGTTCCTTGGTCTCTTCTCCTTGGATGACTGCTCGGCTACTTAGAAATTCTTGTGGGAGTTAGAGAACTCCTTGGCATCGGTGTATTTCTGAGATCGGCTAATGAGCTCGGCCAAAGTAGTCAGCGGATTCTTCCCAATTGAGAAGAACTTTCCTTCTCTGAGTCCGCTGAACATAACAGAAAGTGTCATCTTGTCGTTGTAGTCGTCCACTAACAGCGTCTCTTCTTTGAAACAGGTGATGAAGTCTTTCAATGACTCCTTGTTCCCCTGTTTGAGGGTAAATAGATGGGTAGTTGGCTTCTGATTCTTCTTACCAGAGATGAACTGGGTAAGAAACAATCTGCTAAGCTCAGCGAAGGAGCCGATTGACTTTGGCTTAAGCTGTCGATACTAACTCCGAGCAGACCCAAAGACGGTTATCGAGAAGGTTCTGCATATCATTGCATCCGTGGTCGACTGGATCTGCATCCACGAATGGTGGGACTCCACGTGTTCTGACGGGTCTCCAGACCCATAATATTGGATGACTGGAGGCATCTTGAACCTCTTTGGCATCACCTCATCCATGATTTCTGAGGTAAAGGAAGGTTCGGTCTCTTCCATCATCGCCTGAACTGCAATCGGGACGAGTGCAGACTGCTGATTCTTCTGAAATGTCTTGAACTGGTTGCAGAGTTCCTTAAGTTGAGCTTCCCAAGGATTTTGATTTTCAATTACTGTCTCTTAAGGGGCCTCTATCACCTCTGGCACTCTGCCTTGTCTTCTCCTCTCCAGCCGATGATGGAAGTCAGTGGGGCCAGAGCCGAAGTTGTGGACACATAGGATGGTTCTGCATCCCGAGCAGGTTCCGAGACTTGGGCGGATCGGTTCTGGGACACTGCATTGTGCGTAGGTCGGGAGCTCGCGCGGACTGTGCCTGGGACTCCCCGACCCGAGAACCAACTTGTTGTGGTCGTTCCTCGGGTGCCTGGGTAGCTTCCACCATGTTAAGAGGCAGCTGCTGGTTTTGTTGCGCCTTCATTCGGCTGATTTCGTCTTTCGGCATCTGGACTTCATTTTGTAATGCCTTGTACTTTCCTCCTCGGCTCCGAGTCCATTGGGATGACCCTATTGGAACTGATTCGGTATGTAGTAGCGAAGAAGACTGATGTTGTCCACTAGGTTCGGGCTCCACCACTGTCACCTTTTTCTTTCCTCTTGCCATTTTTGATAAAACTTTCTGACTTTTTGTTTTATTTCCCACATAAGGTGCCAAAAAATGTTGAGGTCAAAATTTGAAACACCCTCCACTCAATGCTGCGAGCCTTGAACGGACCCTGGTCCTACACAGAAAGTTGAGCAAAGGAGACCTTGGCTTAAACAGGGGACCCTCCGATGCCTAAGTCAGGCTAGGGAATTTGGGTCTAAGTCGTGTAATGTAGAGAGGGTGCAAGATCTTGCGTACCTGTTGCAATGGGGTCCCCTGGTATTTATACCTATGAGTAGAGAGGATCGCGCCCGTTAATCTCGGCATGATTTACTCAATCATGCGGATATTGTAATCGTGGAGATATTATCCACAATCTTTGGGTCGTGTAGCATATCGTGTCTTAAGGGCGCGTATCTCCGGGCGAGATCTTCGGTCACGTCCGTATTTAGGTTAGTCTCCCGGCTCGGCACTCGGAGTGTCCTCACCTGGGCTCAACCTCAACCTATCCAGACCTGAGGCTGAGTACTAGTATTCGGAGTCAGTCAAATAATTTGCCTCGGACTCGGATGTACGCATAGCTCGGCTGTTTCGCCAATGCGAATTATTGAACAAGGATCATAACTCGGAGTCATGATTTGTCGGTAGCGGACTTGGCCACACTGAACCTTCATAGCCTCCCAAGGTCTTCCCTCTGATCTTCGAGCTCTGTAATCAGCTTGACTTGTCGGATCAGATTTCCTTGTAACAGTCATAATGCCTGTTTTGAAAAAAAATGGACTGTAACTGTCCGTTATGGTCCAATGTAACCGTTTTTAACTTTTAAGTCTCTCTCTCTCTCTCTCTCTCTCTCTCTCTCTCTCTCTCTCTCTCTCTCTCTCTTTCTTTTCTTCTATTCTCGCAATTGTTCGCCATTTCTCTTTTCATATTTTTTTGTCTTTGATTCTTTAGACTATTTTTAATCAATTTCGTCTAGATTTGTGCAAATTTTGAATATTAAATAACAAGATTTAAGCTGTTTTTGAAGAATTGTAGACCTAGGGCCCCCTTTTTTTTTTCTTTGGGGGGTGGGGGGTGAATTTTTTTTTTCCTTGTTACAAATTTATTGGTTTAACATTATTTTATTACTAAATCGACCTAGTTTTGCTAGATTTGTATTCTACTTGGCCATGTTTGTATAAATTTTCGTTTTTTGCTTTTTATATTTGTGCAAGTTCTTATATAATTTTTAGTAATTTCAAATTATTTGGAGGGTAGATTATTTAAATACATGTACAGAGTTTATCTACACGTTATGTACTAAATTAACGTTTATCATCCATCTCCATTTCTATTTTTTTGGTAATTCAGGTCATTTTTGGCATGAATAGTATCATTTTTATTATTTATTTTTTCTTCGAATTTCTTGAGGGGAATGATGTGAAATGCTGAGGGATATGGCTTAGTGGGATAAATCCCATGGATTGCATGAATTTTGGCCCATTTTAGGATCATTCAGGTGATCCCAAATCAACCTGAAGCTCTTAATCCATGATTTATTTATATATTAAATCATGGATAATATTTAGAAAATTAAATATAAGAATTTTGAAATCAATTTAAGCCTCTCAGGTTAATAAAATCATTAGGCAGCTTGAGACAACGTTCCTACCAAAGAATGGTTTGTTATACCATCATAAACTTGTTTAAAACTAGAAGAGTACATATTCTGCATCTTCTCATTTTTTGAAAAAAAAAAATATTATTATTTTAGATTTACAAAAAAAAATAAAAAAATCTACAATACCATAATGGCCATTATGGGCTGCAAGGTAACGATTGAATGGCCTACTGTTACACTGACATTTAACATTACTGAATGCCTTGAGTTTTGTTTGCATCTTAATTGGGCCAATATCAAATTGAGTTTTTGAGTTGTCACTGAGTTTTTAAACTATGCTCTATATTTAGTTTAGTCCCACCCATTGGAAATTCTTTTGTACATGTCACCAGTCTTATAGTCTCCCTACCCCGTACTCTTGGTGGTAGTCAAAATTCAAGATGAGGATTGTTAGTCACCTAAAAACATGGGTCCAACAAAGCTCAATTGACTGTCTTCCAAAGTAGAAGGCCTAGATGCTTACCTTAATATTTCACAACAGCATCAATTTGTATGTTAACTTTCACATGCATTGATTTTATTTTCTACCAATTTGTCGAATCAATAGGATATCCTACCATGGAAAATGGTGGGCCTTATCATGAAGATCGCATGAAACAAAAATTGGAGCAATTAGTTCATTTGATGGGATGTACACATACGTTAAGTTAGACCATTAGCCGTCCATTGATATTATTGATGTCAACCGTTTGATGAGTGGCCCACCCTCATTTTTTACCCAGGCTATCTTTATGGTGCCACCCACCTTTTGGGTGGCTTTAGATGATACCCAAAATTGGTTAGTGTGAGGAGAAAAAAATCATATGTTCAAGTTTGCATATGGCATTGTATATGACATTTTTATTGTTGAGAACGTTTAAATATTGGCTCTTTTGGTGTGAGGAACACAGGCTGCTTGGCACATAATGGTTACATCTGAGACCCTTTTAATTTCATTTGTAATTTAGGGTTTAGGGTGTGCTTGGTTGCTCCAGGTATCTTGGAATTTCAAGATATTTCATGAAACTAGTCTGATTTGATTTAAAATATAATGAAATTTCATGATATTTGATGCAAACAAGTTCACCCTTATTTATTTATTTTATTTTGATTGATTAACATTTGTCTTGAATCTTATCATCTACCTGCAAAACAAAATATAATCAAATTCCAAACATTTGGTCCCAATTTTCATCATCCAAACTTATATTCTTCTTTGTCGATTGCTTGCAGGTGAAAGTAAGTGAATTAGAAGGCAAGGTAGTGGGCATTTACTTCTCGGCCAATTGGTACCCGCCATGTCTGAACTTCACGCCTGTCCTTGCAGGCATTTATAGGCAATTGAAGGAACGTGGGGCCCAATTTGAGATTGTCTTCGTGTCATCAGACGAAGACTATGATGCATTCAATAGCTATCGTGCATCCATGCCGTGGCTAACCATTCCATTTTCCGACTTGGAGTCGAAGAGGGCCTTGAATCATCGGTTTGATATTGAAGGCATACCATCATTGGTTGTTCTTCAACCCGATTGCAATGATGACATGGCGCTTCGTGATGGGGTCGAGCTTGTTTATAGATATGGGATTCGAGCTTTCCCATTTACTAAGGAGAGGTTGGATGAGTTGCAAAGGGAAGAGAGAGAAAAGCATGAGAGACAAACCATAACCAACTTGCTGGCAAACAATGCTAGGGACTACCTCCTCGCTCACCCGTCACCCAAACAGGTGCGTTTGTTGTTTTTTTGTATTTTTTTTTCCATGAGTAAAATAAGCTTCTTACTTATATGAAAATGGAGAAGATATGTACGAAATGAGTATGATGCCATTATTTTCTTAATTAACGACATTTTAGTCTTGCTATGTGCCTATCTGATTGGATTAAACTGTGCAATTGTTGGAAAGCGTGGAAGTGTGAGCCCTCAAGATCTGACGGTCTACACGATATGAAACCCTCACAAAGCATAAGATTAACGCTCCAACAGCCCGCCTATCCACTACTGGAGCAGATAGATCTATTCACTCCTCTGATCCTACGGTATAGATGGCCTTAGATCACGATCTATGGATTAGATCGTCCTAAGGACAAGCCAAGATGGACAGATTACTGTGCACATTATATCTCTCTGTATACTCTCGGTATTTCTTATGATTGATTTTTCTTTTTACGAGAGAAGCTCATTCCTTTATATAGGAAAAGATGGAATATGGATGAGACCAGATTATCTGATCTTCTCCATATCTCTCATCCAAAATCAAATTCAAAATTGAATTTGAAAAACTAACCGAAAAGAAGAAGCCGGAAGAGACCTAAAAATATGGGACGCACCCACTAGTGATTGCTCACCAGTGGGCCCCATTGGTCTACGTCCAACATCTCCCACTCAATCACATTGTGGGATAGACACAAAAATTTGTCCATGTAACTCGCCTAATAACAATTAAAGACCAAACATCGCGATCAAAAGAATCAGAGGCGTGGGACCAACTGGATCACTATAATCTTCTCACAGGTGCTTAAGTACTTTGTGACCACCTAACTAGCGCTCAATAACCCAAGTTTTGCAATGCCTGTCCTAGTCCGCATGATCACAGCAGATGGAGTTAACTCCCGATCTGGAGTACTCGGCCAACATACGCGCTTATCCAACTTATCGAGTTATTCTGAAAACTTGATTTTTCATAAACTTTGACGAAAATCGATTTAAAGCAAGTCAAATGACCCAATACATTTCTAAGTCGTGTTGAAGCCAAGTCATCATTTCCCGATGAGAATGGATGAGAAAAGAGACTTAACTTTTTTTTACATGAATTCCCCCACTTTCTTATGTTTTGGCACGGAACCGTGAAGAGTGCACTGTCCTCTGCGTGCACGTTCATGAGTCCAGATATTACATGTGTACATGCATCTGTGTGGGCCTTAGTTCGGTTCATATGTGCACATCAAGAGTCATGGTGTACACACTGAGTGATCTGATACCATTCAAAAACCATAGGCAAGAATCTTGTCCAAAGAAAAAGGGCCACTTACCTTTTTAGATGAAAATAATCGGAGATCCGCCGTTGAATGCGCTTTGATACCACTGTTGGGAAGCATGGAAGTGTGAGCCCTCAAGATCTGACGGCCTACACGATATGGAACCCTCACAAAGCAGAAGATTAACGCTCCAATAGCCCGCCTATCTACTACTGGAGCAGATGGATATATTCACACCTTTGATCCTACGGTATAGATGGCCCTGGATCACGATCTATGGATTAGATCGTCCCAAGGATAAGCCAAGATGGACAGATTACTGTGCACACTATATCTCTCTGTATACTATTGGTATTTCTTATGATTGATTTTTTTACGAGAGAAGCTCATTCCTTTATATAGGAAAAGATGGAATATGGATGAGACCAGATTATCCGATCTTCTCCATATCTCCCATCTGAAATCAAATTCAAAATTGAATTTGAAAAACTAACTGAAAGGAAGAAGCCAGAAGAGACCTAAAAACATGGGACGCACCTACTAGTGATTGCTCACCAGTGGGCCCCACTGGTCTACGTCCAACAACAATGCTAACATTGACCAAAAGAAAGGTCAAAAATGACATTTAGGAGTTGTTTAACACCTTGGAATTGTAATCGATACTTTGGGGCAAATTTCCATGTATGGGGGCTTAAAATGTGAAAAAATCCTAGTTAGAATTCCATCGTTGTTGGGGTTTAAAAAGAGGGTAATTTGCCCCACTTTTTCAGCAAATCCCATTACTTACCTAAATAATGGCATTTTAGTCTTGCTATGCACCTATCAAATTGGATTAATCCGTGCAATGCTAACATTGACCAAAGGAAAGGTGAAAATGACATTTAGAGGTTGTTTAACACCTTGGAATTGTAATCGAATTTTCCATGTTTGGCGGTTTAAAATGTGAGAATTGAATCCTAGTTGAAATTCCATTTTCCATTCTAACAAAAGGCCCATTTTGAATATTGGGCAACGTGGTTTGTAAATTCCAAGCTTACCAATTCCATCGCAATGGTTATATTTTTAAATTGGTTACCAATTCCAAGCCCATTTCCCAAAGCAATAAACCCTAAACCCAGTGTACTGTAGCAGAAGTACTGTAGCAAAATTGCTTGGGGTACCTGAAACTGGTGAAACCTGGACTACTATTTTTTCATAAAACAACGAAGTAATAAACCACAAAGCATGATTATAAAATAGATGGTAAATACTACACAGGCTATAACACATGAGGGACACATTTGTACGAGGGAAGTTGATGAGGACGTAGATGGATAGTGCGCGGACAAGGAGCGTAAAAGATTATATCTTTTATAAGACGAAATCGCAAAACACGAAACCCTGATAATCTTTGAATGTGAACTCTGAATGTAGAACAATTTTTATTTCTTATAAACATTACAACAAACTCAAACTCAAACAAAGGGAAACTCAAATAATGACTCTTTTCAAACTCAGGCAGACTCTGCCTATTACAAGAGTAGTGAGGGGTATTTATAGATGGTTATGCTGATTGCTTCTTTCAGAATTGCGGACTTTAATTGATCTTCAAACACTGGAAATCTTATCACCTGGGGCTTGATGTGACATTTGCCAGGCCACCTGCTAGGACACCTGGTATGAAGGGTAAGTGGTCCAGTTACAGTTGGTTAATATATATATATATATAGACACGCCCGAGTGGGATTTCACCACCTATGGATACTCGAACCCCTGATCGGGTGTTGAAACTGCTAAGAGTCCACCGGAGTAGAGTAAAGATCCATCGGAGCTGTTATGGTGTAGTTACAGCTGTTATATTGGGTGTGTCGGTAGCAATTACCGCTACTGATGTGATGTTGACTAATAGTGACATCAGTACGATGTTGACTGATGGTGAGATATCATCCAGCGTATCATCCAACTCGCTCTTCTTGCTTTAATTGTCTGACGAACTATCGCTTTCGCTAGAGTAGCGTGTCATCAGAGCATCCATGTTCCATTCAATGTGGTCAAAGAAGTGGTTAAGACTGAGATTTCCATTCATTTCCGTGATAGGATTTTCCCATATAGATGCAGGGATATCCTCAACTTAGACATTGTTCATGTCACACATTTCTCTTTTGAAAAGATGGAATATGCCCGTGTAAACATGCCAAAAGAGGGTCATATTAAAAGTTCTCCATTGCCGGATTACTACTTGATCTGGAATGAAAGGGATATAGTAGGTATCACCGCTGTCCAGTTGGATGAGATCCCTTGGATTTCTAAAGCTGATTTCCACATACATTCTGATGATCCGAGAGCAGTGATTGCCACACATGAAGTTGCTGGAACCATTCTAAAAATTGAACCACATTTTTGTTTGATTAAGCAAGCCAACCGGTGAAGGTCATTTTCTCGTTCCCATTGGATTCGACAAAGGTAGGCAACAAGTTTTGTCTGGTCAAAGATGAACATGACAGTCCATCTTTCAATGAGATACCACAAGAAACAAAGAGCTTCATTTGGACAATAATACAAATCTCAGAAGAACATGGGAGTGAGGTACGGGTAATGAGGATTGGGTATATGGAGGAAGACGGGACCATTTCTGAATAAATTTATATCAAGGAATGTCTTAAGATTATGAGATGGTCGGTTAGCGAAATAGATTTCGGAAATGTGGTTGTTGATTTCCTGGGGAAGTTCTTCAATTCTTTCTAAGGGGAAGATATTTGGGATGGAGATTCCATGGGCCTGTATGGGATGAAGGGGTTTTTTATGTTGATTGAGGGAAAAGGCGAGAGAGGAAATTGGCCAAGATATTATCGTTACCTTTGATTTTGTTTACTGTGAAGCTCCATTGTGTGAACCAGTTGTGCCATCGCAACAGTTGTGGTTGAGGATTGGGTTTTCGTTTGAATTTAAGCATGCGCGGGAATGCCGACATGTTCATTTCCACCTGAAAATGGTGTCCAACCAAATGGAATTGGAATTTATAGATTCTATTCTTGACTGTGAGGATTTCTTTGTAGGTAGAGTGGTAATGTTGTTCAGAGGGCTTGAAAGTTCCACTTCAATAGCCACATATCTCTTGGACGCCGTCGAGTTCTTGGATGAGAATTGCTCGCCATTGTGTATCATTGACATCAGTTTGAAGGATTCGAATTGCATTGGCGCTAGGGATTTGGAGTCCAGGAAGAGAAGGAATAATTTGCTCGAGTGCTCTGATTGCTTCAGTATGACTATCATTCCATGGCGCCACATTTTTCTTGAGTAAGGAGGTGAGGAGACTGATACTTGCTTACATGCGGAATAAAGTCGGAGACATAGTTAACAATGCCCACAAACTGTTGTATTTGTTTTGTTGTAGTTAGGACATCTGGGAACTGCAGAAGGTGGTCAGTAATATGTGGCTGTGGTAAGTAGCGACCATCCTTGATTTCCATGCCGAGGAAATTAATATTTATTTGTGTCAAATGCATCTTTCTTTCAGAGAGCATGATACCATTTTCCACGCAAATTGCATGGAACTGTTGGAGGAGTTCACTGAGAGTCTTTTCATCTGCTGAATACAATAGGAGATCATCAATGTAAACTAAAAAATGATGGAGGATGGGTTGAAATATCCGGACCATTGCTTTTTGAAAAAGTGATGGGGCGGTTTTCAATTCAAACGGCATGACTGTCCACTGATAGTGTGCATTTGGAACAGTAAAGATTGTCTTGTAACGATTATTTGGGCTAATACCCAATTGCCAGAAACTGGCTTCGAGATCAAACTTGGAGAAAAAGTGTGCATCTGCCAAGTGTTGAAACAAAGAAGCACGGTATGGTAGCGGGAACTTTTCATCCTGGAGGTATTTATTCAATGGTTTATAGTTGATGACAAGCTGAAGCTTTCCTCGCACTTGTTCGGAGTGCTTGTTAACGTAGAAAGCTTCACAAGCCCATAGAGAGTCAATGGGCTCAATGAGGCCTTTACCGAGAAGGCCAACAAGTTCTTCTTGTGCGAGCTTCAAATGATCGGGATTCATCCCTTGGTGACTTGCTTTTGTTGGAGTGAGCGCCACTTGTTGATTGAATGGAAGGTTGACATAAAATTCAAGGCGTGTCCACAAAGGAGCAGGATGTTTCTTGGCAAACTTAGAGTGAGAGTTTGCACAAAATTGTTCAGTAAGGAGGGCTTTGATGTCTGCAATGGGTGGTGCCAAATGGAAATTTGGGATGTGGGGCCACGGCAAGAAGGTGGAGTTGTACTCAAGGCTAGTGGGTAACCATTGAAGACCCTTGATTTTATAGAGAATGTCAAAACCAAGGATCAAATCTTTTCCAGACAATGAAGAGCTAAGGAATGAATGGTAGATTGTGAGATCGGGAAAGATTTTTATGGATAACGGGGGTGTGATTTTGTTAACATAGAAAACTTTTCCATTAGCTGCTCGGAAGTACTGGGAATGGGGATGCCAAGAATCTTCGAGTAGTATTGATGGATCGAGGATGGAGATGGCTGCGCCTGTATTTGCAAGGGCAATGACTGGAATTGGGAGAGAGGTTGGATGGGGAAAAAGTTGAATTTGGATCAAGGGATTGAGACTGATAGAAATGATGGAGGGAAAGGATACGGCTTCGAAATTGCCGCCAACTTCAGATAGTTCTTGCTGCCCATATTCTGGTTCAAATGAACAATCAAAATGAGTTGTTGATTCTCCTTCGAAATCATACCCAATAGCCATGATAGCCGATGGGTCATATTCATCACAAAGTGAAAAGACGAATTCAAGATCATCATCTTTCTGTGGAAAAAGGGTGAATGCTTGTTCAATCATCTTTGCATATGTTGAGTGTCAAATATTACATATTCTCCCCTATTTATATCTTGGTTTTATGAACATGATAATGCCTAAAGGTATATTTTATACATGTTTGTGTTGCAAGGTGAATCTAAGAGCTCGGTTTGAAAAGAATGCTTAAAGCATGGATTTAATGCTTAAGAATCACCAAGGCAAATGAGGGATCTTAGGATATCAAGAATGAAGAGTTCACATGCCTAGGATCCAAGGAAACCACGTACAAAAGCCGAAGAAAGGACTTGAAAGACTTCAGAATCTGTAGCAGAAAACAAACAAGTTCGGTTCGATCGTACCCATGTTCAGTCCAACCAAAATTGCACAAAACAGTCCAGCAGCCAACGATGAAATTCAAAAGCTAATTCGGTCCAACCAATGGACAATTCAGTCCCCGACCGAAACCCAGTTCAGTGCGACCGAAAGGACTCAGTGCGATCGAAAGTGCACAAAAAGCTCCAGCGAAGAACGATGAACTTTGGAGTTAATTCGGTTCGACTGAGGATTAATTCGGTCCGACCGAACCCATCTCGGACTGACCGAAATCGGGCAATTGCTAAAACAAAATCCTTTCCAAATTCGGACTCGACTTCGGTTCGACCGATGGGTAACGCAGCTGCGTAAATTAAGATGCTTTCGCAATCGGATTGCGGAAATTCCAAGTCGATGCGTAAGGTGGAGCTTCACAAGTATAAATAGGCGTCCCTAGGATGTTCCTAAGTGTCTTCTAGGGTTTAAGAAGTGGAGCAAAAGGGCGAAGAGCCGTCGCCAAGAGTTTTTCTTCTTCCTTAGTTGTTTTTATGCTTTCTTTAAGAGATTTTGGTTTAGTCATGTTATGGTTAACTAAACCTCTTAGCTAGGGCTAAGAGGTGAAGCTTGTAGCGTGATTGGGATGTTTACTTTACTTTGATTCTTGTTTATGTTGAACTTCGTAGATTTCTAGTTGATTTTAAGGAATATTTTCAGTTTTCTATGGTTTGTTGTGACTCGAATTACAATGTCGACTCAATCCAAATATGAAAGAAGTGGTTAAATGAGAGGTACTTAAATTATTGGATGTCGGTATCATATACTCTATATCCGACGGTCAATGAGTGAGTCCAATTCAGGTGGTTCCTAAGAAATCTGGAATCACCATAGTAGCCAATGCCGACAATGAACTCGTGCCAACTAGAGTTACTACTGGTTGGAGAATGTATATTGACTACAGAAAATTGAATACCATCACGAGGAAGGACCACTTCCCCTTACCCTTCATTGACCAAATCTTGGAAATGTTAGCTGGTCATTCCTATTACTGCTTCCTTGACGGATATTCGGGCTACAATCAAATGTAAATAGCCCTTAAAGATCAAGAGAAGACAACGTTCACATGTTCATATGGCACCTTTGCTTACCGAAAGTTGTCATTTGGACTGTAATACCCCTACCACATTTCAGTGATGCATGTTGAGTATTTTTTCTAATGTGGTAGGGGAATATCTAGAGGTCTTCATGGACGACGTCTCTGTTTTTGGTCCATCCTTCAACGAGTGCTTGAAAAATCTTAACTGTGTGTCGAAGTGATGCGAGGAGAAGAATTTGGTTCCGAACTGGGAGAAATGTCATTTCATGGTTCCCGAGTGAATTGTTCTTGGACATATAATTTCATCCAAGAGAATTGAGGTTGACAAGGCCAAAATTGATCTTATATCTAACCTACCACCTCCCAAAAGCATACGCGACGTGCGATCCTTCTTAGGACACTAGATTCTACAGACGATTCATAAAGGACTTTAGTCAGTCACCTCTTTCGTCCTTTATGTAATATACTTCAAAAGGATGTACCATACGTGTGTACTAAGCAATACCAGGAAGCTTTTACATTGCTTAAGGGCATGTTGACTACCGCACATATCATGCAGTCACTCGATTGGAACATGCCTTTTGAGATCATGTGCAATGCATCCAACTATGCTATTGGGGCAGTGTTAGGCCAGAGAGAAGAGAAGAAGCCCTATGTTATTCATTATGTAAGTAGAACTCTAAACTCTGCCTAGATGAACTACTCTATTACGGAGAAGGAATTCTTAGCCATAGTATTCGCTCTGGACAAATTTAGGTCCTATTTGATCGGATCCAAGATCATCATCTACACTGATCATGTGGCACTAAAGTACCTTCTTTCCAAGAATGATGCTAAGCTCTGCTTAATAAGATGGATCCTCTTACTCCAGGAATTTGATTTAGAAATAAAAGACAAAAAGGGTGTAAAGAACGTAGTGGCTGACCATCTTTCACGGCTTGATCTCCTCGATCCGCTTGAGACGACACCCATAAATGATATGTTCCCTGATGAACAATTGGTCAAACTCTCCCAATTACCTTGGTTTGCTGATATTGCAAATTATCTTGTTACAGGTTTCACGCCGACACATTGGACTACGTAAGATAAAATAAAATTCTTCACCGAGGTATGTAAGTTCTTCTGGGACGACCCATATTTGTTTAAATACTGCCCAGACCAAATTCTAAGGAGATGCATACCAGACAATGAACACCAGAGTGTCATCTCCTTCTGTCATTCACAGGCCTGTGGTGGTCACTTTTCTGCTAAAAAGACCACGGCAAAAATCTTACAATGTGGCTTTACTGGGCCACTATGTCAAAGGACACTCATGAGTTCTCCAAAGCTTGCAAGCATTGTAAAAAATTGGGAGCGTTATCCCGTCGAAATATAATGCCGCTAAATCCAATTCTAATGATTGAAGTATTCAATTGCTGAGGCATTGATTTTATGGGGCCATTCGCCCAATCCTTTGGGAATTTGTACATTTTGCTAGTAGTAGATTATGTCACTAAGTGGGTCGAAGCGATCCCATGCCGGAACAATGACCATCGAACGGTCATTCGATTCTTAAAAGAAAATATCCTTTCCCGGTTTGGAACACCGTGGGCTATCATTAGTAACGGAGGTTCATACTTCTGTAATAGGCCATTTGAGAACTTAATTAAGAAATATGGCATCTCTCATAAGGTGAGCACTCCATACCACCCGTAGACAAGCAGTCAAGCTGAGATTTCCAACAGGGAGATTAAACATATTTTGAAGAAAATGGTTAACCCTGATTGTAAGGATTGGTCAATCCGTTTGACTGATGCTTTATGGGCATACCGTACAGCTTTTAAGACCCCCATTAGAATGTCTCCCTTTAGACTCGTGTATAGGAAGGCTTGTCACTTGTCTGTAGAGTTGGAACATAGAGCTTACTGGGCTATCAAAAATCTAAACTTCAACTTGGATAATGCTGGCTCCCTGCGCAAACTTCAGTTGAATGAACTCGAGGAAATCCGGAATGATGCATATGAGAATTACTAGGACGGGATGAAGGTGTTCCATGACAGGAACATCCTTCGGAAATCATTTTTAACCGGTTAAAAAGTCCTCCTGTACAATTCTCGTTTACACCTTTTTTCGGGTAAACTCAGATCTCGTTGGATCAGCCCTTTCACTATTACTAATGTCTATCCTCATGGAACCGTCGAGATAAAAGACCCAACAAATGGCAATGTTTTCAAAGTAAATGGACATCGTTTGAAGCCATTTGTTGAAAAGTTTGATTCAGAGGACATGTCCATACCTCTGATTGATCCTGTATATCAAGATTAATCTCTTAGTCTGATAGAGGTGTAGTTAAGTTTATTGCTTTCATAAGATTTAGGACGAGGATAGTTTGCTTTCAATTGTTTAGTAGTTGTGCTAACCCATCTTCACATTGACAATTTTGGAAGAGCTGCAATTTATCTTCTTTAGGTACTACCATTCCTTCACTTATCCATTATTTTCATAGTCTCATTTGTATTGCATGCTTATATCTTGTACATTGAGGACAATGTAGATATTAGGTTGGGGGGTGTGGATTGGGTAGACTAATCAATATTTTCTTAGTCTTGGAGCAAAATTTTTGAAAATTTTCAATTTCTTAAATTAAAAACCTGTTTGGAAGGCAATAGTTTGTGCACTTAAGAATATGTTCTGAGTATGATAATATCGAGATTGAACTTTGAATTATTAGAGTTTGATCAATCAAGTAAAATGTTACCTACGTTATGATAAGAGGAAGTTTGAATATCATGTTGATCTAACTCACAAGACACATTCAATCTACTTTCTATGAATTATACTAGAATTTTTTATTGTTAGTGTGTTTATCATAGATAGATGTTGAGAATTCAGTCTGGAGAATTTTATCCACCTTAAAAGATGAAAAGAACCAGTTAAAAAAATAATGAGATTGACCAAAAAGTCATATATGATGAAAAGATTGGAAAAAGTTTGAAAAAGAATGAAAAATTCTAAAAAGAATAAATAATAAAAAAAGTGACTGCTGATATAAAATCAACAACTGGAAAAGAAGGAGAAGGGGATAAATTCGGAATCAGCACTTGAGTTTTTAACCAATCTTGAGGTGATGAGCATGGCTGACATTATGAAATAATAATATTTCTATGGAAAGTAAGTTGGAATTCACTGAGCACGTTGGAAAAACTTGATATATGAACTTGTGCTCTTGAATGTGAACAAAGAGCCTATTTGATTGATTGCTCACTTGATTAGGCTCAAGGTTTTCAATTTTTCACTCTCTTCTTGGGATTATACTCATTCATACTCATCTGCACAAAAGATTGTCTTTTGAAGGAAGTTTTGAACTTTGAGAATGGAAGATTATTTCACGCATGTTTTGCTCGGGACTAGCAAAATGTTGGTTGGGGAGTGTGTCGAGTGTCAAATATTGCATATTCTCCCCTATTTATATCTTGGTTTTATGAACATGATAATGCTTAAAGGTTTATTTTATACATGTTTGTGTTGCAAGGTGAATCTGAGAGCTTGGTTTGAAAAGAATGCTTAAAGCATGGATTTAATGCTTAAGAATCACCAAGACAAATGAGGGATCTTAGGAGACCAAGAATGAAGATTTCACATGCCTAGGATCCAAGGAAACCATGTACAAAAGCTGAAGAAATGACTTGAAAGACTTCAGAATCTGTAGCAGAAAACAGACAAGTTCGGTCCGACCGAAATCGCACAAAATAGTCCAGCAACCAACGATGAAATTCAAAAGCTAATTTGGTCCAACCGATGGACAATTCGGTCCAACTGAAACCCAGTTTGGTGCGACCGAAAGGAGGACTCGGTGCGATCAAAAGTCCATAAACAGCTCCAACGAAGAACGATGAATTTTGGAGTTAATTCGGTTTGACCGAGGATTAATTCAGTTCGACAGACAACTTAAGTTTGATCCGATCGAACCCATCTCAGTTCGATCGAAATCGGGAAACTGCTAAAACTGAATCCTTTCCAAATTTGGACCCAACTTCGGTTCAACCGATGCGTAATGCAGCTGCATAAATTAAGATGCTTTCGCAATCAGATTGTGGAAATTTCAAATCGGTGCGTGAGGTGGAGCTTCACAAGTATAAATAGGAGTCCCTAGGACATTCCTAGGTATCTTCTAGGGTTTAAGGAGTGGAGCAAAAGGGTGGAGAGCCGCCGCCAAGAGTTTTTCTTCCTCGTCCTTTGTTGTTTTTATGCTTTCTTTAAGAGATTTTGGTTTAATCATGTCTATGGTTAACTAAACCTCTTAGCTAGGGCTAAGAGGTGAAGCTTGTAGCGTGATTGGGATGTTTACTTTGCTTTGATTATTGTTTATGTTGAACTTCGTTGATTTCTAGTTGAATTTTTTTTTTTTTTTAAATATTTGTAGTTTTCTATGGTTTGTTGTGACTCGAATTACAATAGACGCTGCGATAGCTTTGAATATCTTCTTTTCCTATTTTAGATTATGGGATTAGTAAATCATGTTGTTTGCCATTGTCTCCTAGGCATGGTTAGGTGACGGATTCCCTTCCAATCTTCACAATTCTCCTCCATTGAGGTTGAATCAATGAGAACTTCAAAGATTTGATCATCTTTTTTTCTAACTGGATAAGATAGGACTTTGATTTGAGTTGGATCTCTTGAATTAAGTATGGTAGCATCTTAATAGCTATAAGTGGATCCTTGACACCCTAGTTCCCACCTTTAAATTCACAAGTTTCAATTACACTATTCACAATTACTCTCTCTATTACTTAAGATTTAGATTTAGATCTTCTTCTTCTAGTTCTAGTTATTTTTAGAAACGTACAAGTTTAGTCCATGTAGATTCGATCTTGGTCTCACCGAGATTATTACTACATCGCGACCCTACAGTTGGGGTTGTGAACAACATACTTTGGTTGGTGTCGCTTGGGGCATTGCTTGGAAAATTGCCTTTTCTTGTTACAAATGTAGCAACGATCGGATCTTTTGCGACAGAATGATTTCTCCTTGAGAAACTTCCACTTGCTCTTCTTCTTATATCTTTGTCGTGGATGATACGAGTCATTATTTGGATAACATTTTTTTTTTTGGAAATGATGTTTTTTCTTTGAGGAACAATTGCAGTTGTTCTTATCCTTGCATTTAATGGAGAGAGATGGCTTTTCATAAGCTGGACTGAGGCGAGTATTCATCTTTACTGCTCACTTCAAGAACTTGTGCTGATTGCAAAGTTTTTGTACTGTAAGGAGTGACAACTGATGAATTTTTCCTAACGTAACTGTCTGCATGTTGAGATTTCTCAATTCGATAAGCTTGGTTGTTCCATCGCCTGGTGGATCAGGCAAAGAGTTGAGATAGGCCTATTTGAGATTAATATCATCCTTGCCACAGATAACATAAAATCTCTTCGTCATTTTTGCATAGTGTCTATCCAGATCAACTTTATCGAATGAACAGACTTTCATTTGAAGATATTCTTCTCTGGCCGTGTTTGTATAAGATGCAACTTCACCGATGAATCCGAGGTACATATATCCCACAAAGGCCTCAACAACGGCTTCTTGTAGTGCCTGAAATTGTCTATGTTCGCCGAGTGTTGTCCACCATTCGTGTAACGTGCCTCTGAATCTGACAACGACCTTATCACATGTTCGCCTAATTGTTGCATCTAGATTCTGCATTTCTGCTTTCATCCATACATATATGTTCATTAGGCGTGTTTGCCATTCATGTGGAGGGATATCATATAAGGTGAAGAGTTTTTTGTTGTCAGTCATTTTTGGGATGACCATTCTCTGAACATTATGAGGTGGAGCTCGATCTTCATCAATATCACTGACCGCTTCATCCACCTATGGTCCAGGTGGTGGAGGTTGAGGCTGAGGTGCTCTCAGTGCACCTTGTGTCTTTTGCATGAAGAGTTCCGGGATTTCAAGATTAGCCTTGTCGGAGATTTCAGACGGGATTGTTGAGGATGATAGCAGTGCTTGTGCTTTTAGGAAGGACGCAATGAGATTTGGGGATTTTGAGGGTAGGTAATTTGTCATAGGAATGGATGATGTCATGAGGTCAGAAGTGAATTAATGGTCCTCATCAAGGTGTTGCTTGCCTTTGGAGGAAGAAGGAATTGATGGGAATGGATCTGGCTTTGAAGTATCTGATGGCGGTTAAGAATTATGGGGGCAGAAAGTTTGTTTAGGCATTGAAGCTATGGTTTGTGCGGGAGGAGTAAGCTTTGAGAGCTGGGAATGTAAGGAGGAAGATCCCCACGAAACACCTGGAGAGGGACTCCATGGTAGATGTTGAAGGATGACTACCTTGGCGAAGGGAATGTTTCGCCTGGGAAAACATGTTTCGGAGGCTGCTGCAAACAAAGTGTGCGGAGCTAGTCCTGCAGGAATTCTCTCTTTTTCTTTCTTCTGGAGGAGAGCCGTATCACGAACTGTTGTTGCAAGTTCATTTAGTTCCTATTCAATTGCAGAGATTCGCGCTTTAAGGAGTGGAATAACAGGAGTTTGTTGTTGAATTGATTCTGTAAGCTGTCGCTAATTAAGCAAAATCTTTCATTTGCATTCTCGGCTTGCCAATTTAATGTCGCTTCTGCTGCGGAGACTCTTCTTAGAGTGCTGTTAGAATTAAGAACAGGAGGGTCTTTAATTTTCTAGACATGTTTTGTTCTATCTATTGGTTGGTTATTCAAAATCTTCTGCATCAGGGAACTGTGGTTCCATAGAAGGCTCTTACACACATACCATGGGATTGAGTAAGATGGGGGAAGGCCTTGAGTTTTGGACTGGGAACATTTGAGGTGAGACAGGGCCTTCTGGTAGTATGGCATAAGAGTATTTTTTGGTGGTGAGGATTCTTTTGGAATGTATTTTTGTGGCTTACATGGTGGGGGAATGTTTGACGAAGGCTTCTTATTTGGGTAGAGGACATAGAAGTCGAATTTACTCGAAGGTTCGTCGATGAGTCCTACCTTAGGATCTTCTTCTTCATACCTTCTTTTGAGCTACGATTGGAATGACTTTTTTTTTTTTGGTTCAGGAAATAGACAATCATCACATGAACACATCCCAGTAGATGTGTAGATTGTTGCGTTGACACCATGCAATGTAATGCACACCGCTTGGATCTGGACCTATCGGTGCAGGCTCAGTGACATACTTGCCATTAATGAGTTGTCCAGATGTCAAACGAGCGTCTGAGAAGCAGTTTACCTCCAGAAGAGGTGTTGTAAAGACCGGTGTGGCTAGAGAAGTGGTTTCGAACCGTGTTTTAACAGTCTTTTTTTTTTTCACACAAAAGATGGTAGGTCATTTGTGATGACTTGGCTTGCTTCTTACTGTCATTCATAGTTGGTGATCCAGTCTGCTGGGAGTATCTCTTTGAGTTGTTTCTTAGTGAGCTGTCGTGAAACAAACGTACATTTGGGCACTTGATTTTGATCAACGGAGATTAGTAGGGCATCTTGATGAGATTCGAGCCCTAGCAGTGGTAGATCAATTGAGTGATTCTAGACCCAGAATGCTACTTAGTAATGGAGAGTAGCTGCAATAGCGCTATCAACTTGTTCAGTTCCAAATGTACATTTGTTCCACGACAGCTCACTATGGAACAACTCAGAGATACTCTCAGCTAGCTGGGTCACCAACTATGTACGACTGTGAGAAGCAAGCCAGGTCATCACAAATGACCTACCAACTTTTGTGCGGAAAAAAGATAAAGACTGTTGAAACACAGTTCGAAACCACTTCTTGAGCCACACCGGTCTTTACAACACCTCTTTCGGAGGTAAACTGCTTCTCCGAAGCTCGTTCTACATCTGGACAACTCATTGATGGCAAGTATGTCACTGAGCCTGCACCGACAGGTCCAGATCCAGATGGTGTGCGATACACTACATGGAGTCAATGCAACAATCTACACATCTTACTGGGATGTGTGTTCATGTGATGATTGCGTCTTTCCTGACGAAGAACAAAAAAGAAGTCATTCCAATCCCAGGTCAAAAGAAGGTATGAAGAAGGAGATCCTGAGGTAGGACTCCTCAGCGAACCTTCGGGTAAATTTTACTACTATGTTCTCTACCCAAAAAAGAAGCCTTTGCCAAACATTCCCCTACCATGTAAGCCATAAAAGTACATTCCAAAAGAATTCTCACCTCCAAAAAATACTCTTATGCCATACTACCAGAAGGCCCTGTCTCACCTCAAATGTTAACAGTCCATAACTCAAGGGCCTTCTCCCATCTTACTTAGTCCCATGGTATGTGCATAAGAGCCTTCTGAGGAATCATAGTTCCCTGATGCAGAAGATTTTGAATACCCAACAGATAGAACAAGACATGTCTGGAAAATTAAAGACCCTCCTGGTCTTAATTCCGACAGCACTCCAAAACGAGTCTTCGCAGCAGAAGCGGCATTAAATTGGTAAGCTGGGAATGCAACCTAGCAAAATCGAGCTTTTCAAAAGATTTTGCATAATCAGCGATAGCTTGCAAAATCAATTCAGTAACAGACTCCTGTTATTTCACTCCTTGAAGCGCGAATCTCTACAATTGAAAAGGAATTGTATGAACTTGAAATAATAGTTCGTGATACGGCTCTCCTCCAGAAGAAAGAGAAAGAGGAAATTCCTGCAGAACTAGCTCTGCACACTTCGTCTGCAGCAGCCTCGGATACATGTTTCCCCAGGCGAAACATTCCCTTCGCCAAGGCAGGTCATCCCTCAACATCTACCATGGAGTCCCTCTCTAGGTATTCAGTGGGGAGTTTCCTCTTCCTTGCATTCCCAACTCCCAAAGCTTACTCCTCTCGCACAAACCACAACTTCAATGCCTGAACAAACTTTTCGCCCCCATAATTCTCACCCACTATCAGATACTTCAAAGTCGGCTCCATTCCCATCAATTCCTTCTTCCTCCAAAGGCAAACAATGCCTTGATAAGCATCATCCATTCACTTTTGACCTCATTGCATCATCCATTCCTATGACAGATTACCTATCCTTAGAATCCCCAAACCCCATTGTGTCCTTCCTAAAAGCACAAGCATTGCTACCATCATCAACAACCCCTTCTGAAATCTCCGACGAGGCCAATCTTGAAATGTCAAAGCTCTTCATGCAAGAAGCACAAGGTGCACTAGGAGCAACTCAACCTCCACCACCTGGACCACAGGTGGATGAAGCGGCCAGTGATATTGATGAAGATCGAGCTCCACCTCATAATGTTCAGAGAATGGTCATCCCAGAAATGACTGACAATAAAAAACTCTTCACCTTGGATGACATCCCTCCACATGAATGGAAAACACGCCTGATGAACATATATGCATGGATGAAAGCAGAAAGGTAGAATTCGGATGCAATAGTTAGGCGAACGTGTGAAAAGGTCGTTGCCAGATTCAGTGGCACGTTACGCGAATGGTAGACAACACTCGACGAATACAGAGAATTGCAGGCACTACAAGAAGCCACGGTCGAGGCCTTTGTGGGATATATGTACCTCGAATTCATCGGTGAAGTTGCATCTTATACAAACACAGCTAGAGAAGAATATCTTCAAATGTAAGTCTGCTTATTCGATAAAGCTGATCTGGATAGAAACTATGCAAAAATGACAAAGAGATTTTATGTTATCGGTGACAAGGATGAGATTAATATCAAACAGGTCTATCTCAACTCTTTGCCTGATCCACTAGGTGATGAAACTACCAAGCTTATCGAACTAAGAAATCTCAACATGCAGACAGTTACGTTAGGACAAATTCATCAGATGTCTCTCCTTGCAATACAGAAACTTTGCAATCAACATAAGTTCTTGAAGCGAGCAGAAAAGATCAATACTCGCCTCGGTCCAGCTTTTGAAAAGCCATCTCTCCATTAAATGCAAGGACAAGAACAACTGCGATTATTCCTCAAAGAAAAAACATCATTTCTAGAAAAAGCACTATCCAAAGGATGACTCGTATTATCCACGACGAAGATACAAGAAGCGCAAGTGGAAGTTTCTCAAGAAGAAACCATTCCTTCGCAAAACGTCCGATCGTTGCTACATCTGTAACAAGAAGGGGCAATTTTCCAAGCAAAGCCCCAAGCGACACCAGCCAAAGTATGTAAAGATGATTGAACAAGCATTCTCCCTTCTGCCACAGAAAGATGATGATCTTGAATCCGTCTTTTCACTCGGTGACAAATATGACCCGTCACCTGTCATGGCTATTGGATATGATTCCGAAGGAGAATCAGCAATTCGTTCTGATTGTTCATCTGAATCAGAATATGAGCAGCAAGAACTACCTGAAGGTGTCGGCATTTTCGAAGTCGTATCCTTTCCCTCCATCACTTCTGTCAGTCCCACTCCCTTAATCCAAGTTGAACTTTTTCCCCATCCAATCTATCTCCCAATTCCGGTCATTGCCCTTACAGATACAGGCGCAGCCATCTCCATCCTCAATCCATCAATACTACCCGAAGATTCTTGGCATCCCCTTTCCCAGTACTTTCGAGTAGCCAATGGAAAAGTTTTCCGTGTTATCAAAATCACACACCCGTTATCCATAAAAATCTTTCCCGATCTCACAATCTCCCATTTATTCCTTGGCTCATTATCCGGAAAAGATTTGATCCTTGGTTTTGACATTCTCCATAAAATCAAGGGTCTTCAGTGGCTACCCAGTGGCCTTGAGTACAACTCCACCTTCTTGCCATGGTCCCACATCCCAAATCTCCATTTGGCACAACCCATTGCAGACATCAAAGCCCTCCTTACTAAACAATGTCGTGCAAACTCTCACTCGAGTTTTCTAAGAAACATCCTTCTCCTTTATGGACATGCCTTGAATTTTATGTCAACCTTCCATTCAATCAACAAGTGGTGCTCACTCCAACAAAAGCAAGTCACCAAGGGATGAATCCTGATCATTTGAAGATCGCACAAGAAGAACTTGTTGGCCTTCTCAGTGAAGGCCTCATTGATCCTACTGACTCTCCATGGGCTTGTGAAGCTTTCTATATTAACAAGCACTCCGAACAAGTGCAAGGAAAGCTTCGGCTTGTCATCAACTATAAACCATTGAATAAATACCTCTAGGATGACAAGTTCCCGCTACCATACTGTGCTTCTTTGTTTTAACACTTGGCAGATGCACACAGTTTCTCCAAGTTTGATCTAAAAGCCGGTTTCTGACAACTGGGTATCAGCCCAGATAATCATTACAAGACGGCCTTTACTGTTCCAATTGCACACTACCAGTGGACAGTCATGCCGTTTGGATTGAAAACCACCCCGTCACTTTTTAAAAAAGCGATGGTCCGGATATTTCAACTCATCCTCCATCATTGTTTAGTTTACATTGATGATCTCCTGTTGCATCACCAAATGAAAAGACTCACAGTGAACTCCTCCAGCAGTTCCATGCAATTTGTGTGTAAAATGGCATCATGCTCTCCGAAAGAAAGATGCATTTGGCACATAACAAATATTGATTTCCTCGGCATGGAAATCAGGAAATCAATGATGGTCGCTACTTACCACAACCGCATATTGCTAACCACCTTCTGCAATTCCCAGATGTCCTAACTACAACAAAACAAATACAATAGTTTGTGGGCATGGTCAACTATGTCTCCGACTTCATTCCGCATGTAAGTATCGCGGTCTCCTCACCTCCTTGCTCAAGAAAAATGCGGAACCTTGGAATGATAGTCATACTGAAGCAATCAGATCACTCAAGCAAATTATTCCTCTTCCTGGACTCCAAATCCCCAGTGCCAATGCAATTCGAATACTTTAAATTGATACTAGTGATACACAATAGGGAGCAGTTCTCATCTAAGAACTCAACGGCGTCCAACAGATATGTGGGTATCGAAGTGAAACTTTCAAGCCCTCTGAACAACATTACCACTCTACCTACAAAGAAATCCTCACAGTTAAGAACAAAATCTGCAAATTCCAATTCCATTTGATTGGACACCATTTTCAGGTGGAAATGGACATGTCAGCATTCCCGCGTAGGCTTGAATTCAAACAAAAAACCATTCCTCAACCACAATTGTTGCAATGTCACTACTGGTTCACACAATAAAGCTTCACAGTAAACAAAATCAAAGGTAAAGATAATATTTTGGCCGATTTCCTCTCTCGCCTTTTCCCTCAATTACCATAAAAAAACCTTCATCCCATATTGGCTCATGGAATCTCCATCCCAAATATCTTCCCCTTAGAAAGAATTGAAGAACTTCCCCAAGAAATCAATAACCATATTTCCAAAATCTATTTCGCTAACCGACCATCTCATAATCTTAGGACATTCCTTGATATACATTTATTCAGAAATGGTCCCATCTTCCTCCATATACCCAATCCTCTTTACCCGTACCTCACTCCCATGTTCTTCCGAGAATTGTATTATTGTCTAAATGAAGCTCTTTGTTTCTTGTGGTATCTCATTGAAAGATGGACTGTCATGTTCATCTTTGACCAGGCAAAACTTGTTGCCTACCTTTGTCGAATCCAATGGGAACGAGAAAATGGTCTTCACTGGCTTACTCAATTAAACAAAAATGTGGTTCGATTTTTGGAATGGTTCCAGCCACTTCGTGTGTGGCAATCACTGCTCTCAGATCATCGGAATGTATATGTGGAAATCAACTTTAGAAATCCAAGGGATCTCATCCAACTGGACGGCGGTGATACTTACTATATCCCTTCCATTCCAGATCGAGTAGTAATCCGGCAATGGAGAACTTTTAATATGGCCCGCTTTTGGCATGTTTACACGAGCATATTCCATCTTTTCAAAAGAGAAATGTGTGACATGAACAATGTCCAAGATGAGGATATCCCTGCATCTTTATGGGAAAATCCTATCATGAAAATGAATGGCTATCTCAGTCTTAACCACTTCTCTGACTACACTGAACGGAACATGGATGCTCTGATGACACGCTACTCTAGCGAAAGCGATAGTTCGTCAGACAATTGAAGCAAGAAGAGCGAGTTGGATGATACGTTGGATGATATGGCACCAGCAGTTAACATTGCACTGATATGTTACTATTAGTCAACATCACATCAGCAGCAGTAATTGCTACCGACGAACCCAATATAACAGTTGTAACTGGACCACTTACCCTTCATACCAGGTGTCTCAGCAGGTGGTCTGGCAAATGAACAACTGTAACTGGACCACTTATCCTTCATACCAGGTGTCCCAACAGGTGGCCCGATAAATTTCACATCAAGCCCCAAATGATTAGATTTACAGTGTTTGAAGATCGATTAAAGTCCGCAGTTCTGAAAGAAGCAAGCAGCATAACCATCTATAAATACCCATCACTACTATTGTAATAGGCAGAGTCTGCCTGAGTTTGAAAAGATTCTTTGTTTGAGTTTGAGTTTGAGTTTGTTGTAATGTTTATAAGAAATAAAAGTTGTTTTAAATTTAGAGTTCGCATTCAAAGATTATCAGGGTTTCGTGTTTCGCGATTTCGTCTTATAAAAGATATAATCTTTTACGCTCCTTGTCCGCACATTATCCATTTACATCCGTATCAACTTCCCTCATACAAATGTGTCCGTCATGTGTTATAACCTGTGTAGGATTTACCATCTATTTTATAATCATGCTTTGTGGTTTATTACTTCGTTGTTTCATGAAAAAATAGTAGTCCAGGTTTCATTAGTTTCAGGTATCCCAAGCAATTTTTCTACGGTACTTCTGATACAACAACTTTGCTACAGTCAGTGTTCAAAATATCGGTATCGCACAATGTATCGCACCCTTGGGATACAGATACGTATCAGTTATCGCATGGGATATATCATTTGTATCGCATAATTTATCGCACTTTTTGAGAAACATGGGGGGAAACATTGGGAAAATGGTTGAATTTTTCAATGAAGCTTCAAGGATTATTAAAAAAGACCTTAATACACACTTTTAAATCATAAAATCTTAAAAAAGAAGTGCACATAATAGGTTTCCTTTGTATAGAGTCTAAGCTATGCGTTGTCCTATTGAATTCAGACAATTATATTCAGTATCCACCCCATCCATCTGTTTTTCCATATCATTTTAGGACATTATCCAAAAATTGAAGCAGATCTAATAATTAGGTAGACCATACCATAGGTAACAATGGTGATTGACCATTAGTGGGCCACAAAAGTTTTGGATCAAGCTGATAATTGTTTTTTCTCTTCATTCAAACTTATGTGAAGTGATCAGCAGATTGGATGCCTAAAAAAATATAGGAAAAATTAAGGTGCACCTTAAGAAGTTTTTAATGGTACCAAGTTCAACTAATACTGTTTCCTTGAGTATGGTCCACCTGATAATTGGATCTTCTTAATTATTAGGATCATGTTGTAAAATGATCTGAAAAAACAGATGGATGGAGTGGACACAAAATACACACGTCAAGTTGGGGCCCACGGTACGATTGTATGGTCTTGGGTGAGGCGGGGTCTCACCTAATCCACTCCTATAGTACTGAGTAAACTTATTGGGTCCATTGTAAATGTACATGGTTTATCCATGCAGTCCATTTGTTTTTCCAGCTCATTTTAGGGGTTGAGCACAAATTTGAAACATATCCAAAGGTCAAGTGGACCATACCGCAGGAAACAATAGGAATAATGATTTGCACCGTTTAAACCTCCCTTAGGGCCTACAATGATGTTTATTTTTCATCCAACCTCTTCATAAGATCACAAAGATATGGATAAAGGAAAAGAACAAATATCAGCTTGATCCAAAACTTCTTTGGCTCCCAAGGATTTTTTTTAATGGTAGATGTTTAATTCGCACCATTTTCTGTGGTGTGGTCCACTTGAGCTTTGGATATGCTTCATTTTTTGGACTAAAAATCATAAAATTATATGGTAAAATGGATGGATGGAGTGGATAAAATACATGAATTATGGTGGGCCCCACAGAGTTTATGTAGTACACTACTCACCGCGCCCGCTTCCTACCACACTACGAAGACGGCGGTGCCGGACGTGGATTACCTGCGAAAGCAGAAGTTCCTACGCTGGAAACTTGGGTGGGACCCAACGTGATGTTTTTGAGAAATCCACACCGTAAATTTGTTTTATGAGTACATTTTAGGACTTGAGACCAAAAGTGAGAAGGATCCAAGACTCAAGTGGGCCGCATTAGAGGAAAAGGTGGGTAGGAAAATTCCTACCGTTGAAAACTCTCTAAGGTAGAAAGTGATGTTTACATGCCATCCATACCGTTAATAACGTCATTCCAACTGGGATGAACTAAAAACACAAATATTAGCCTGATTCGAAACTTATGGGGCCCCACGAATATTTCAACTGTGTACGTTCAATACTCACATTTTAGGCCCACTTGAGTATTGGATACGGTTCATTTTTGTCCTCTTATCCTAAAAATATCTTAGAAAACGGATGGACGGAGTGGATTTCTCACAAACATCATGGTGGACCACACCTAGGTTTCCAGCGCAGGAAGATCCTACGAAAAGCTTTCGTAGGAAATCCGCGTCTGGCAGTGCCACTCCCGTAACTCAAGTGGTACCAACGGTTCAAAGTTACATGGCCCCACAATATGTATTTATTATATCTACACCGTTCATGAATTTGGAGAGATCATTTTAGATCATGAGCCCAAAAATAAGCCATATTCAAAGCTCAACTGGACCACACCACAAATAGCAGTGGGGTTGATTCTCACCGTTAAAATATTCGTAGGGCCCACTATAATGTTTATTTTCCATCCAATCTATTCATTAGGTCACACAGACCTGGATGAAGAGGAAAAACAAAGATCATATTGATCCAAAACTCCTGTGACCCCAAAAGGGTTTCAATGGTAAACGTTTAATCTCCCACTCCTGTTTGCAGTGTGGCCCACTTGATCTTTGGATCTGTCTTATTTTTCGGCTCAAGCCTTACGACGAGCTTGCCAAATGGACGAACGGTTTGGATATAACACATACCTTATGATGGGACCCACGGAACTCGGTGACATCAACACACCAGTCAACTAGGTGGTGTGCGGTACACCTACCACCACGATTTCCATTAAAAAAGGGATCGTACGCCATTTTTTTCGAAGCAGAGAGGGTTCCGGCCTTCAGGAACCCTAAAATCTCTCCAAAATCTCACAGATCTTCGGATTTCGGCGAGGATTTCAGCAAGGATTTCGCCGGATTTCGCCCAAATACTTGGATTTCTCCATATTTTGATGGATTTCTCTTCCAAATCGGAGATTTTGTTTGCATTAACCTACGGACGACGCTTTGATTCGAATGGCCCACCAAAGGGAAGCTTCCGCTCATAAAAATCTCTTGTACAGGTATCGAAATCCACCTGTTGAAAGTTTCTCTATATATATTTTTTTAATTTCTCCAAAAAATTTTTTGGATAATGACACTATCTCGGATGATATTTGGTGTTTTTTTTTTTACTTGGTATCTTTCGACGATATATCGCATGATATCGACGATATATCGCATGATATCGACGATAATATCGCACGATATCTAAAGTTTACGATTTTTTGTATCTTCCGCGTGTTATCGGTTGAGTATCGTCTCGCACTGGTGCGATACCGATAATATCGGCCGATATATCGGCCGATAGTATCGATATTTCGAACACTGGCTACAGTAACACCGGGTTTAGGGTTTATGAATCTAAACACATTTGTTAGATTCCAGCATCTCCCGGAATCAAATTCTAAAATCAAACATGACTAAAATTCTCAGGGAATCCAATTCTCGAAATTGAATTCTGGAGTAATTCCAAATCTAAGCTATCAAACTATCTGTAAGGGGTTCTTTGACATGTTGAAACATGGGCATGGTTTTATTGTGAATTGCATTTGAAATTTTCATGTTGATACCTATGTAACGCTCTAGTATGTCAATGATGGAGGAAATTCCATCGTCACTTAGTTATACATGTACAACACCGTCACTTAGTCATACAACACTGTGAATCCACAATCCAATCATTCTTTTAGTATTCTTTTCAAGGGTGCATGATATGGGATTCAATAATAGGGGTTTGGTTAGCTTGTGGAAAGGGGAAAATGAAAAAGGAAAAAATAAAAATAAAAATCATTATTGTTTTTACATTTACTTTTCTGCCCTCTGTTAAAGTGATTCACTTTCTATAAACATAGAATTTGTTGGGAATCATTGCAAAATTTGGATTCCTATTAGAAATTGAGAATGTGAGTCATAAAATTCAGGTTGGCTAAGTGTGTGGTTATCTCGTCCTCTAGAAATATTATGCTATTGTGAGCTTGTGCAGGTTGTCTACATTTTTTGCTACTAAAATGCCCAAATGGCATTACTATTATTGGATTTAGTGAATTCTGTTGACTTTCCTTTCTCAACTATCCTCCGAGTTGCATATTTTTTGTTTCTTAAGTGAATCATTGCTAAAATTCCCTTTGCAATGATGATTTATAGACCTCTAGTTGGTTGAAGTCTAATTGTACCCTCTACCTTGTTACAACTTACAAGTTTGGGAGGAAAAGAACAAATGCATCCAAAGTATACACAATGATCAACATGGTGTGTTTTTTTTTTTTTGGGATGTGAGAAGCTATGATGCCAATGTTGTGTAATTACGTATTATAAAATCAAGAAACATTAACTATGTTGATTTTCTCATCATTGATACATCTAAACTTGGCAAAAGTTGCTGAAGGAAGACAAATCGTGGAAGGGAGGGAGAACTGTAGTTCTAAAACTTGCTGAGCTGACTTGAAAATCGGCTTAGTCAACTTGACTTGGCAACATTTTGAGCTGAGTTCCTGGGAAAATCAGAATGGGACCTGAATTAATTGAGTTGAGACGGCTTGTGGTGACTCCAACAGAGGCACTCAGTGAGTCAGAGTGTAAACATTAATAAAGTTTGAGTGAGAGGAGAGTGAAACCGTCAACTTTTACTATTAATGAGATGCACTTAACCAGTGTGCCATCTAATCACTTGATAACCATTTTTCTATTTTTATATTATTTACAGAAATTTTATCTATGCCAAATATTATAATTATTGCTAATATTTTAAATTATAATTATTATAGATCGAATCATGTTGGGTTGAGTCTTCGAGTCCACCCAACTTGGCTGAACATTGAGTCAAGTTGACATTTCAGGTTTCTGAACTATGGTTCAAATAGATGTAGGCATCGAAACAACTTCGAAAATGAACGGTACCAAGTAGGAATGATGAAGAATTCATCGAAGAAGGGCCTTCCCCAGGTTGATCCAGATGAACTAGGTGAATGAAATGGAGTAGATCTGAGTGAACCATAAAGGAAATGACGAATAAACGACAATTCCCTCTTATTCTTTTAAAAGACATGCTTTAAATTTGTATATTCGAAAGCTGAAACATACCATAGGCATGGAGGCCTTTTATGAGGTTCCCTTTAAATTACAAGGGTGTGTAACACAGTCTAATACCCGTGTACAGTAGCCACGCACAGGCATCTTGCTGCATGCTGTCAATACACAATAGATGGGCTCAGTGAGATGGATTGTGGGTGGGCACGACATGGACAGAGTGCGATAAAAAACAAAGTCGCAAAGGTGGACAAGTGCAACAACAGAGCTAAGTGTTGGCATTTTGGGCCCATGCTTGAACTCCAACACCTATGTAGAGAAACAATCACACGTGATAAAAGGAAGTAGTTATGACTAGTTGTGGCAGGGAGCACTATTATATGAGTTGACACTCAAGCATTGAGCCTAGCTGATGTAGAGTGGGTCGCGGACAGTTTCATGGCCAAGATGGACCAGAAAAGGTCCGGTCGACGACAGAAGTGATCTGGACCGTTGGACCTTAGATCGGGCGTATCTCACAATCCGGAATGAGTTATGGGTCGTAAAATATATAATTTTGGGGTAGAACGAGCTACTTTAGCCAACCAACCTTGCTATGCTGGGTTGCACAACCCGGAATTGCGAAATACCCCTGGATCGACGGTTGTTTCCCTGTTTTAATTTCATTTTTACTATAAATAGTAAGTTTTAGTTTGATTATAACTTGCTCCCAACGTGAAAAGAGCTTAGAATAATTAGGAGAATAGTTTGGTGAAGCCAAATAGGACACTTACTATTTTTGGCCGAAAACCTTGCGCACTAGTAGACATCACGACCGTTTTACTACTTATAGTAAGTTGCGGATTCTAGGAGTTTTAGTTGTAGTTTGATTATGTTTTCTTTCCCATTGCTTGGTACCCCTATTTAAAGGGTTGTGAACTCGTTTTTATTAATTAATTATTCAATTTCGAATTTATTAGAATTTATTTCTATTTTCTGCTTTCTTTTCTCGTGGATTCGAGAAGTCTCTGTGAGGAGTCCAGAGAAGCTCTGTGGATTCGCAGTAGTTATCCTCTTGAGGAAGACGGTGATTGACCTCATCACGTTCATCCCTGCGTCACTGGCTGGCACACTTATTAACCAAGGACCAACAACACATAGCAATAGTTATAACCAGTGTTCGAAATATTGATATCGCGTTACATATCACATTCTTGGGATACGAATACGTATCGGTTATCGCATGGGATATATCGGTTGTATCGTGGAATGTATTGCTATTGTTGGAAAGATGGGAAATCATTGGGAAATTGGTCGAATTTTTCAATGAAACTTCAGTGATTGTTAAAAAAGACATCAACACATTTATAAATTAAAACATTACAAAAAACAAGTATACATAATAGGTTTTCTTTGTATTGGGGTCCTAATCTATGCGTTGTCTAACTGAATTGATGCAAGTATATTCAATGTCTATTCATATAATTTATAAATGTAAGAAGACGTGTAGAAACACAAGCAATACACTCAAAAGCAAAAGAAGAATCACTTGATTAGGTTACATATATGTTTGATTTGATGCTTGGACACAGATTGCAAACAATTTGCAAAAAATTAGGAAAATTCGATTTATTTATTTTTTTCAATTTTCCCCAACTCGGCCCATCTCCTCCAAATCTCGAAATTGAAGCTCCCAATTCATGATTTTTCATATAAAAATCATGGATTTGTAACAATTTGACACTAATTTAACATGATTTGCAGAAAATAAAAGGACTGAAATTCAAAAATGCTCACCGATCGAACATGTGGGATATATCGCACTACTTGTGCGTTTTTTTTTTTTTTTTTTTTTTTTCAAAATAAAGAGTGATCCATTCATATTGACAACCAAAAATTGGACACAGATTTCAGGCGCACCCGGGCTGAAAAAAGCAGGCCCATGTCGCCTATCATATGACTATACAGAAAGGAAAAGAGCACTACAAAAACTAAGAATCCCTTAACGCTCCGATGCCCGTTTTATCAAGAAAGCATAGCCCCCTAACCAGCCTCGGGAGAGCCAACATCGACTTCGTCCAAAAGGTTCCTTGATTGGCCACTCCCAGACAAGCTAGGCCATCTGCCGGCCCGTTAATTTCATGGGGAATTCGCGAAATGAGAAAATTTCCTTTTTTTTGAAGAATTTTGATCCTTGCTATCTAGTAGTCCCATTTCCAATGGAGGTGTGACTGGCCCTTAAAGGCGTCCACCACAAAAGAAGAATCTGTTTCTATGAGCACCTCATGCAGCCCCTGCGCTATGCTTTGATGCAATCCATCGTGCAAGGCTCGGATTTCCACTCTGTTATTTGATGCGTGGCCGTATCCCGAAAAGAAGGCGAAAATGAGGTCCCCATTAGCATTCCTGCAAATACCACCACCGCCAGACGGGCCGGGGTTTCCCGCAGCCACCCCATCGATATTGAGCTTTACCTTAACCATCTGAGGTCTGGTCCATTTAAAGAAGCGATAAGCCGCAGGCAAAGGACTAGTATGTGAGAATCCAAGACGGCCGGCTATTGGGCTCAGCTCCTGAGAACCATGGAAGAGCTTTCTAAGAAGCCACTTGACATTCCCTATGACCTTGTTGATAGATGGTGTTGCTCCATCAAACTTGGCAGCATTCCTCATTTTCCATATCTCCCACACAATGATACATGGCGTTATTCGGCGAATTAGGGATATATCCCTGCCTGAACTCGAGGGGGCCCACCAGTGAGCAAAAAGATTAGCGAGGGAGGCTGGAGACGTGTGCTGGATACGAAAAATATCCCTGAACTCGTTCCATACAGAGGTCGCAGTACCCCCCCGACGGAAAATGTGTTCCAGAGTTTCGGTTTGAGGGGAGAAGTTCTGAGTACCGTCGCAACATACACACCTGGATGCCAAAGAGATACCACGTGCTTGGATCCGATCGTCCGTGGGAATAGCCCGGTGAAAGATTCTCCACACGAAAATGGAGATCTTGTGCGAAATTTTTTTATGCCAGATATGTTTAGCCCAATCAGACGTCTGCCCCGCTATTCTACACACCGTCCAACCTGTTTTAACTGAAAGCATCCTGAGCGATCATGAGGCCAGATGAGTTGGTCTGGTTGATCTGATGTACAAAGACCAACTTGGGCAATGTAATCCTTCACAATCGCTGGGAACAGATTTATTGCTGGTGATTGCAGATTGAGACCTTCCGGGGATAGCAAATCGTTGACTGACAAATGGAGTAGATCAGCGGGGACTGGTTGGTCTATCATGTCCACTAACTTCCCCAGCCCAGTCCAGTTCTCACGCCAGATGTTAATAAAGCCGCGGCCAACCTTCCACAAAAGGTGGCGGTCAAGAAGAGGGGAGAGAGAGAGAATGTGCTTCCACATGGGGGGGGAGAGGAGATCTGGAAACGTTAGAGTCCCCGCCAGTGATGGAACCATATCTCGAAACTGAGTAGACAGCCCACAAGCTATTGTTTTCCCCGCCAGCGATGGAACCATACTTGTGCGTTTCGTATCGCACTAGTGGGATACAAGATATATCGTGGGATATATCGGGTTGATATTTAATACACTGGTTATAACTGCTTGTAACTTCCTGTTACCATATTCATCTCCTTTTAGAGATGACCCCAACGCATTGTAGGATGGCCACTGGTTATCGAACCATGCAGAAGACATCTTCCTTAGTGAGAAATCACAAGGTTGGGTTGCCACTTGTGAAGATTGTTTTGCCTGTGTGTATGCTTTTAAGTTCCCTTTATTTCATAACCTTTGTTTTGTTGTTTGGTTGTACCGCTGGTTGAAATACTTGAGCCAATTCACAGAGTAGCCTTCATTCTTTATTCTGCCTGTAACAAATTTGGTATCAAAGATCCTTTGCGAACATGGACCAACTCTAGATGATGGCTGGCGGGAGTGTAACAAAACAATTAGGAGAATGATTGACTTGGCTCGTGGAACAAAATCATAGCTTTGGCGGCCGCTGCAACAAGCATAGCTTTAACTTCAGCTACTTTGGATGAATTGAGGGTACATGAGGCACATCTAGTTGTTCTAAGAGAGAAACTAAAGTTGTTGGAAAAGTCCCTAGGTTTCGAGGCTTCCCATTTCAAGCAATGCTTGGGTGATCTAGCCGATGGCTTAGCCATTGTGAACTATGTTATTCTTGGGTCTTCTATTGCTGGTGAAACACGCAAGGCGAAAGTACCCGAACCAACTCTATATGGCAATATGCACAACGCCAAGCAGTTGGAGAAACTTTCTTTGGGATATGGAGCAGTACTTCAATGCTGCTCATACTCCTGAGAGCAAGATGGTCACCATCACAAGCATGTAATTGTCTACCTGATCCAAAGTTATGGTGGCAGAATCGCTAGGGGCAACTGGCCCAAATGTAAGCATCCAATATGTGGGGCCAAACCAGCTAGACTAGTCTAGGGGCAGAGCTATTCAAGAACTGTGACCCGTCTTAATTTAAGGAAGCATCCATCCTACAGATCTTAGAGGTCCCCGAGCCAATCGTCAAATCAGAGGGCAGAATTTGAAGTTACTAGGCCAAGCTCTGCACTGGCCAAGAAAAGATGATGGCCCGCCCATTGTTACTGATCTAAAAGACGTGAATCCTTGCTCTCAAGAAGAGCTTCGCCAGTCGTACATCGAAGCAAACATTTTGTTCTTTGAGGTTGGCAAGTATGTTGATTTTCTGAAGGAATTGAGAGGTGCCTTTTCCTAGACGCACTCTGAAATGTCAAGCATGGACCCCAAGGTGGCTATCGATAGGCTCAATATTTCAAATGATAAGAAGCCTTTCCCTTTTGATTTAGATCTTGATCGAGAATTCTCCTTCTCCCATTCAAAATTCCTTCCCATAGGGACCAACGCATCCATAGAAGAACCCTCACCACTGTTCTTCTTTCTCAACTGCTCCGCTTAAAGGTTTGAGATGAAAGTTTCGACGTCTGTGGTCTCCCTACTACTACGCTTGGTGTTTACGAGATTCTCATAAGACGGTGGAAGAGAATTCAACAGAATTAGGGCTTGATCTTCCTATTTGATCTTCACTTCCGCATTCGTTGGTTTGGAAAGCAATTCACTTAATGTGCTAGTGTGTTCATTGATATCAAATTCATCTGTCATTTTAAGATTGTAGAACAGTTTCTTAAGATAACGATGATTGCTCATGGATTTCTTTATGTACAAACTATCAAGTTTCATCCATACCCCTGCAGTAGTCTTTTGATCCAAGACATTATAGAGAACAGTATCCACTAGATACAATTGGATCGAGGTAGTAGCTCTCTCATCAAGTTTATCCCACTCTTTATCGCTTATAGACACATGACGATTCGCCTTGCCAAAAAGAGCGTGTTACAATCCTTGTTGAACTAGAAGGGCCCCTCATCTTCACCTTTCATAGTTCAAAGTTATTTCTACTGGTGAACTTCTTCTTTTCATACTTCACGGTTGATCCCTTAGACGATATGTTTCAGATTAGAACTCAAAACCCAACGTTATCTCTGATACCACTTGTTGGGGATAGCGCGAAAGCAAACTTGAATTCAATCAAACTCGCGAAAGACAAACGCCATCAAAACATGCACAAGTATACATGAATGTTACGTGGAAAATCCTCACAGGAAAAAACCACGGCACAAAGCGACATCAAATCCACTATGAAATGCGATTTACAAGAAATGGATGCACTTAATTGATGAGAACCCCATTTGAATCTCCTCAAAACCCTAGCTTTTCCTCTTTAGAACCCTTAGTGATGCCTTAGAATACTTTAATCCCGATTACACTCGATAAATATAGTGTTACAATTGAAATAGGAAACAAATCACGCACTTATGCAGAACAGCGCGTGTCATCGATCTATGCATCGATCGATCCGGCATGTTCAATCAGTCGAACATGCGCAAAATTTGTCTAGAGAGTTAATTGGGTTTTTTGGAATTCTGTCGATCAATCGAGCTTGTCCAAAACTGTCCAGAGACCAATCTACATAAGTCGAAGTTCACTCGATTGATTGACCAAGGTGGTTGATTGATCGAACCCATGTTCCATTTACAGATTGAAGACATCTCACAATAGGCTGAACATGGGCGAAGATTCATGGAGGTCCAGTTTGGGGACAAAGTTATGCTCAAATCGACCTCCTAATTCTGCAAGAAACATGCACGTCAAGGCTTAATTCAAATATATGATGGGTCATCTAAAATCACTAGAAGGGTGGGAAAGCTGGCATACATATTGAACTACTAGAACGGTTCAAGATACATCCAATATTCCATTGTACTTTTTGAAGATAGTAGTCGGGCCGTACCCAAGTGGGTGCCACCAATGATACGGAAACAATTTGAGCATGAGGGTTGAAGCCATTCTAGGCAAAAGGGTTGAAGGGCAAAGAAAAAAGAATCGGTGGACGTACCATTGTTGAAGTGGGCGGGTGCCCCAGACAACGAGGTTAGTTGGGAGAAAGATGAGACGATATGATAGTTCGAGGACTTAATCCAAGCTTACCTAGAATTGACAAGGACATCAATGAGTTTGAGTGGGGAAGACTAGTAACCCCCATGCTTGAACTATAAACCCATGTGTACAAACGGTCACGTAGGATGAGAGGAGGCAATTATAAGTAGTTTTGGCCAATGTTTTTCGTATCGTTGTTGTGTAATGTATCACACCTTTCGGATACAGATGCATATCGGTTATTGCATGGTACATTGGTTGTATTGCGTAGTGTATCGTTTTTGTTGGGAAACATGGGAAAACATTGGGAAATTGATCAAAGTTTTCAATGAAACTTCGACGATTGTTAAACAAGACATAAATACACACTTAGAAATCGAAATATCACAAAAAACAAGTGCACATGGAAAACATTAGGAAATTGGTCAAATTTTCAATGAAACTTTAATGATTGTTAAACAAGACATACACACTTAGAAATCAAAATATCACAAAAAATAAGTGCACATGATAAGTTTCCTTTGTATGGGATCCTAATGGGATCCTAATCTATATAATGTCTAACTAAACTAATGTAAGTATATTTAAAGTCAGTTGATATAGTTTATAAATGTAAGAAGACATGTATGGAAACACAAGCAAAAGAAGTAGAAAATTAGAAACGTACCTGTGAATATAGTGTGCGACTGTGGCTGAGACCCACATGGACTTGTGCGATGGCTCACATTGTTGAAGTGGGCGGGTGCTCCAGACAACGAGGTTAGTTGGGAGAAAGATGGGACAATATGATAGATCGAGGACTTAATCCAAGCTTACCTAGACTTGACAAGGACATCAATGAGTTTGAGTGGGGTTGACTAGTAACCCCCATGCTTGAACTCTAAACCCATGTGTACAAACGGTCACATAGGATGAGAGGAGGCAATTATAAGTAGTTTTGGCCAATGTTTTCCATATCATTGTTGTGTAATGTATCACACCCTTCGGATACAGTTGCATATCGGTTATTTCATGGTATATTGGTTGTATTGCGTAATGTATCATTTTTGTTGGGAAACATAGGAAAACATTGGGAAATTGATCAAAGTTTTCAATGAAACTTCGATGATTGTTAAACAAGACATAAATACACACTTAGAAATCGAAATATCACAAAAAACAAGTGCACATGGAAAACATTAGGAAATTGGTCAAATTTTCAATGAAACTTTAATGATTGTTAAACAAGACATAAATACACGCTTAGAAATCAAAATATCACAAAAAATTAAGTGCACATGATAAGTTTCCTTTATATGGGACAGTGTTCGAAATATCGGTATCGCACCCTTGAGATACAGATACGTATCGGTTATCGCATGGGATATATTGTTTGTATCGCATAATTTATCACACTTTTTGGGAAACATGAGGAAACATTGGGATATTTGTTGAATTTTTCAATGAAACTTTAGGGATTATTAAAAAAGACCTTAATACACACTTTTAAATCATAAAATCTCAAAAAATAAGTGCACATAATAGTTTCATTTGTAAAGGGGGTCCCAAGCTATGCATTGGCTGACTGAACTAATACAACTATATTCAAATTGAATGCATAACATTAATAAATATATTAAAACATGTATGAAAATGCAATTAATTCATTCAAAATTTTTTATTTTTTTTAAATGGTAAATATACCCATCAATGATGTTTGTTTCATGTCATGCGGCCCACTTGATCTTAGGATTTGCCTGATTTTTGGTCTCATGCCCTAAAATAACCTATCAAAATGGATGAACGGTGTGGATAAAACACATACATCAAGGTGGCCCTACAAAGCCCCCCAAAAGACCGTTACAACTACCCATTCTACCTGCGCCCGTAAACTACTGACAGGATGAGTGGCGATACTCTCTACTGAAGTGACGTCACCAAGTTCCGTGGCCCCCACCATGATGTATGTGTTGTATCCACACCGTCCATTCATTTGGACAGATCATTTTAGTGTACGAGACAAAGAATGATGCAGATCCAAATCAATAGTGGACCCTACCATAGAAAACTGTGAGGAGAGTGACACCCACCGTTGAAACCTTCCTAAGGTCCACCATGATGTTTATTTGAGATCAAATCCTTTCATAAGTTAACACAGGCACGAAATAAGCGAAAAAACAAATATCAACTTGATCTAAAACTTTTGTAGCCATTAGAAGTCTTTAATGGTGGGCGTCACTCTCCCCACTGTTTTCTGTGGTGGGGTCCATTGGAACTTCGGATCTGAATAATTCTTTGTATCATGCCTTAAAATGATCTCTTCAAATGTATGGACGGTGTGGAACTTCGGATCTGAATAATTCTTTGTATCAAGCCTTAAAATGATCTCTTCAAATGTATGGATGGTGTGGATACAACACATACATCATGGTGGGGCCCACTTAACTTGGCGACGTAACTTCAACAGCGAGTCTTGCTACTTAGTAGCTGGACGCGGATTTCCTGTAAAAGCCTTTGTAGGATGTTCCTGCACTGGGATGCTAAGTGGGGCCCGCCATGATTTTTGTTATAAATCCACACCATCAATCCATTTTGGGAGGTCATTTTAGGGCATGATACAAAAAATGAGATGTATCCAAAACTCAAGTGGTTCGTACGAGAGGAAACAATTTAGATTCAGTGACCACCGTTTGAACCATTCGTATGGCCACAAAGGTTCATATCAGGCGATATTTTTGGTGTTTTCAATTCATCTGAGTGGGAATGACTTATAAACAGTTTGGATGGCATATAAATATAAAGTAAGATCCCAGGAAGCTTTCAACCATAGGAAACTATTTCCCTGGTTTTCCCTCTCGTCCGTCCCACTTAAGTCTTGGACCCAACTCATTTTTGGTCATATGTACTAAAATGAGCTCCCACAAGGGATGGACGATTTCTCAAAAACATCACTGTAGGCCCCACCTTGCATCACAGCGCATGAACTTCCTGCGAAAGGCTTTCGTAGGAAATCTGCATCCTCGGTAGCTAATCCGCGTCCGTAAAAAAAGGCAACCGAAGCTTCTTTTTTTTTGAAACCAGAGGGTTCCGATTCTTCCTGCCCGGAACCCTAAATCCAAAAATCTCTCTCTCAAATACACTCCGAAATTGAAGGGAATCGAAGAGTTTTTCGCTCTTACCTACGAACGGCGCATCGCTTCGATCGATTGGCCCACCAAATGCAACTTCCATTAGGAAATCTCTTCTACATGTACCGAATGCACTCTCGAAAGTTTTCCTTTTTTTATATATATTTTTCAATTTTCTAGGGCTATCCCGAATTTTTTTTTTTCTGATTTTTCCGACATTCCCGACCCTTTAATTGCGAAGAAAATACTAAAATCTCCAACAAAAAACGGTAGGAAGTGATAATATTTGTCGATATCGCGGGATATTTTGCAATATCTCGATATTTTGCAATATATCGCACGATACACAAGATTTTTTGTATTTTTTGTATTTCAAGGGCTTCCGAGGAGTTTCGTATCGCTCGCCATCGATATCGATAATATCGGCCGATAGTATCGATATTACGAACACACTGGTATGGGATCCTAATCTATGTAATGTCTAATTAAACTAATGCAAGTATATTTAAAGTCAATTGATATGGTTTATACATGAAGAAGACATGTATGGAAACACAAGCAAAAGAAGTAGAAAATTAGAAATATACCTGTGAATATAGTGTGTGACTGTGGCTTAGACCCACATGGAGTTGTGCGATGGCTCAGAATTATCATCTCTATCTCGATGGGGCTAGGCATAATACTTCTACTCCACAAACTAACAATACTATGCCAAGGTCATAGTAAAATGACACCATTGAAGATACTCTCTGCATAACGCATGTATACCAATGAAGATGCTCTCTAACGTAATGCTTGTTTTCATCCTCTTGTATTTGAGAAAAAATTTCCAATTTTGCGCAAATCAGCCCATTTTCCCCAAAATTCTAAAATTAGAGTATATGTGACAATGATTTCATCAACCAACTCCCAAATATTCTTAAATATGGACCTATTGACCATGGATCGAAATAGAATTTCGATTTTTTTAAAAATTTTTTAGCATTTTTAATTAAAAAAATAATTTTTTAGCAAAAAAATTCCTAAATCACAAAGAATTACTGGATCAGGTCACGTACATGTTTGATTTTGTGTTCAGACACAAAGATTGCATATGATTTGAGAGAAATTAGGGAAAATTTGTTTTTTCCAATATTTCGCAACTCGGCCCGTCTTCCCAAAATCTCAAAATTAAAACTCCAAATGCGTGAATTTTCATGGAAAATATGAATAATCATGGGTTTGTAACCATTTAGCACTGATTTAACATGATTTACAGCAAAAGAAAAAAATAAAAAATAAAAAAAATAAAAAAAATCCAAAATTGAAAATGCTCGCCAGATCGAAAATGTCCCCAAATTGGCATAGATCTTGATTTTGGCTCAAAATTGGTGTTTTTCTTCGAAGGGATTTACAAGGATGGATCGAAATCCACAATAGATCTATTTAGAAATTGAGATATCAAGAAAAAAGGGGTTTGGATGGTTTTTTATTATTATTATTATTTTTTTTTTGATTTTTCTGCCCTCAAAACATGGACTTCTGATACGTTCATGCGATATCGATATCGTTGATACGAATTATTTTTTGTAAGGACTGCTCGTGATATCTACAATAACATGCAATATATTCTTCAATATGAAAATTTTTATATATAATACATCTATGCGTTTCGTATCTCACATTTGGGATATAAGATATATTGTGAGATATATCGGCCGATACCGTCGATTCTGATAACACTGGTTGTGGTAGGGAAGGCTAGTATGAGAGTAGGCACTCAGTCATTGGGCCTGGGCCTGGGCGTGGGCGTGGAACACTAATCTGCTAAGGACCTTAGACACACAGTAGCAGTTATAACTGCATGCAACTTTTTGTAACCATATCAATCTCTTTTAAGAGATGACCTGAAGGCATTGTAGGATGCCCATGGGCGAGTGTATCATGTGGAGGACATTTTTTTTAGAGAGATCGTATGGTTGGATTGGTACCTGTAAAAATTATGTTGTTTGTGTGTGCGCTTTTGGGTTCCCTTCATTCCTTAGCCTCTGCTGTGTTGTTTGGCTATGCCAAGGGTTGAAATCCTTACGCTAAAGCATAGAGTAGCCTACATGCTCAGTTCTGCCCATTACATAGCATGATGCAGAAGTGGAAGCTTGAGTTCCTATATTTAGGAAAATTGAGATAATGAAGGCAGTGTTTGGATGCTCTAATGAATAGAATTGAGATAACTATTTCAGTCAAGGCTGTTTGGATGGGGAGTAAATAAAGGTAAATGAGGGGAATTGGGAGTAAATGGAGGTAAATGTCATTTGAGGTGCGTTTGGAGGGGAGTATGCATGGAAATAAAATGAAATGAGAGTAAATGGGCCTATAAATGAAATCCTCCATCTCAGCGAGGATTTGGAAGTAAATGGGATGAAATGCTGTTTTGAACTTATTAGATTTTAAATCTCTCCAGCTATGTAATATATCCTTGGAAGTAAATAGAATATTACATAGCTGGAGAGATTTACAATCTAATAGAACTCCCTCGGAGAGTCACACGAGTAAACAAAGATGCGCTCTGTGCATGTTCTTCATACACGTGGCACACTAATGATACTCCAAAACATTCCAATCATCGGCTACATCACTAAAATCACACCAATAGAATGATCCAAACTGTACAAAGGTTGGCTATCTAAATGGATAGTTGAAGAACGTTAGTAAGTTGCTTTGTGTGTAATCCTTACGTTTGTGGCACACCCGAGGCTTGAAAATTCCTCATTTTTGGCTAGAGTATATATTTCAATGGGCTTATTAAATCATTATGTTAAATAGCACTTATGTATACTAATTTTGGAATATTAAAGCTGATTTGGGACATCACATATGTTCTTGTGAATATATTGAAAATTTCCAATGCATTCCAATTCATCTCACTTACTCCCATCCAAACAGAATATTTGGATTTCTAATGCATTTCATTTACTCCCTTTGAAACACAACTGGTAAGCCATTTACTCCCAATTCATTTACCTCCATTTACAAGCTCCCAAACAAGCCCTCATGAAAATGAGTGAATTGGAATTGTCTTTCTTAGTATTCCTTTGAAGGAGCAGGATCCTATTCGCAATATATGTCACTTCCAAGTATACAATTTAGTCATTTCCACTTAATTGAAAATCATCCAATACAGTCCAATAGGCATGGGTGCATTTGGTTGTATTTGGTGCAACCAAATGCACCCTACAGAAAGTAACTGTTTCAAATATTTACTGCATGCTGAATATTTTTTAGTTAATTATTACATACTGAGTCAAGTAAAAGACTCATTCGAGTTGCTCGTGTCCGAGTCGACCCAAACCTGGATGTAGTAGGATTTGAGCTGAGTTTTCAGTTATTGGAAATTACCTTTAGGCAGTCTAATTATTTAAATTCAGTGTGGTACATTCTGCACTTACATTTACACTAGATAATGCAAGAAGCATTTTGCCAATTTTACCCTCAATGAGGGGTGTAAACTACATGGGATGTGTGGCCATTTTAACCAAGGGTACTTTGTCATTTCAATTCTTTCACTTTCATGTAAGCAGCTTGCTTGTCCCATCTCTTCCTCATTGCATCTGAGCCCACATGGATATAATCATCAATGAGCCCGTGCAACAATGGCTGTGGTGCCCACCGTGATAACTGTGACATCTACTCCGTACATCTCTATTGCATTGCCCCATATTAGAAAGTCAGCACAAAAGCAAGGCAGATCTGAACTTGAGTGGGCCACAAAACTGGAAAAAACTGGGATGGGTCGCTCGCCCATCATTGAAATCAGTTTAGCATCCTCTCTCTGTAGCCCACACCTGCATGCAGCCACACTCTCATTCTCTCCTTTTTTTCTCCCTCTACTCCTCTCCACACATGCCATCCCCTTAGTTTCTTTGATTTCCTAGACTTAGTTCACTAAGTTGAGGTCCTAAGTTCATACATGGCCCACTGTTTGATTTCGTAAGCAGTCGCCCATTGGCTCTGCAATCTCATCATATTAACAGTTTGGATGGGCAGGTGAAGGTTGCTTCATTGGTGGGCAAAACTGTCGGGCTCTACTTCTCGGCACAGTGGTGCCTGCCATGCCACAGATTCACCCCAAAGCTGATATCAATCTACCAAAAGATCAAGCAAATGTTAGCAGAAGAGAAAGATGAGGACTTGGAAATAGTACTAGTATCCAGTGACCGTGACCAAGCTGCATTCGAATCCTACTTCGCCACAATGCCATGGCTGGCTGTGCCATTTGGGGACCCTACAATCAAGGACTTAACCAAGTACTTCGACATACGAGGGATCCCATGCTTGGTGATCGTGGGTCCAGACGGGAAGACACTCACCCAGCAGGGGAGGAAGCTCATCAACTTGCACTTGGAAAGAGCATATCCTTTCACTCAAGCCCAGCTGAAGTCACTGCAGAAGCAAATGGATGAGGAAGCGAAGAACTTCCCTAGGTTTGAGTACCATGCGGGCCACAGCCACGAGCTCACATTGGTTTCGGAGGGCTCTGGTGGTGGGCCATTCATTTGTTGCGCGTGCGATGAACAAGGGTCTGGGTGGGCATACCAGTGCATAGAGTGTGGGTATGAGGTGCACCCTAAGTGCGTAAAGGCTGTGAACAGAGGAAATGCCCCGTGCTGATGTGGGTGGTTGATATGTGGGGCTTTGATTGTTCTTGATCTTTGGGGGGCAAGTGGATGTGTATTTGTTTGTGTGGGCCTTTTGTACATTGGTTGAAATGGGTGTTTGTTATGTGACACTCGAAAAATGTCGCCTTCCATGTTTTATATATTTCGATGCAAGTGTATCTGACTTTTGGGTCGTACTGTAAGCAAATGATAATACAAAGCCCATATGTGATGATCGGGGTGAAGTGTTTTTAAGTTGCATGCAGTTTTATGATTCTTGATAGATGGTTCTAAGGTGATCAAAACCATTGATCTGATGGGCCATACTGTGGATGGACCATGTTCCTATGGTTCCACCAGGTTCATGGATGTTGGAACACCACAGTATTCTTATTCTTTTCATTATAACCATCTTTTCATCTATACATGATGAGCATTGCTAGATCGTTTCTGCGGATAACTAAACCATGGGTCAATGTTGAGATGGTAAGATGACCCTTGTGGGTGAGGGTTAAAGAGATTATTCTCGATCCTGGATTACCTATTAAAATCAAGCTAGTCTTATCATCAGTCTAGGCCACGTGTCACCATTGTGTCACCCACCTGTTGAGTGGACCATTGGGACAGGGCATGTTTATAGCGGGGCTGAACGAAGCTCTTTCCAAGCCCAGCCCGCATTTTTTGACAAAGTCCAAACCTCTCTCGCTAAAAAACATGGACTTGAATTTTAAGCCCGAGCCTGGACCTTGGGCCCGATACTTCAACCCAAGTCTGGCCCGACAGGGCTTATGTTCTTGTTTACATCTAGCCTAGCGCAGTCAATGTTGCTCAATACGATGCTGCCACATGTCAGCACTCAGTTATGAACAATGGTAGGCAAATCATACTCGTGCCTCGAAAAATCTCTAATCTACATCTTTTGGTGACACATAGCTTGTAAAAAGCGGCTCAAAGTTGTATGCATGTTGGCGGTCGGCCAAAAAAAAAGAGGAACACTGTATGAAGGACATGTGACTATTGCATGTGGCCTTAATGTATGCAAGATGCTTCTTAAAGCCTCGTTGATGCCAGATATCCCGCAGTCCAGGATACGCACAACAAGGCAGTCTCATGTCAAAAAGAGAACTTTCTAAAGATGATCAATGCTTTCTCAGAGGCTACAAAAGGTTAGAAGAAGAATCCATATGAAATTAGAAGAAAATCAAATTATAATGGCATAAAGAATCTGAATCCTACTAGGACACGACCAACTCACATTTGATCAACAAGGAAACCTTAACACGACCACCACCCCTCCAAGCCTATGAAAGCAGCATTCGACGAAGAGCTTCAGGCCCTCGCCTCACACTATTAATCAATCTCCATAATGCAACGCTGCTTATCCTAGTTTTTAGCTCTATAGCTTAGATATTCCACTTTTGTCTAGCCACACTGCTGCAAGTCTGGAATCCATAGTTTAACTTAGATCCACTACTCTCTAGCATTATCATTGTAGTATGCCTTAGGAGTACATTAAATATCAACGACCTCCATTGTCAGATCTTACCAATCACCAAGTTCTTACTTGACTAATCACACCCATTCTTCACTGATTGCATTGCTCATCTTTACTGGTTAATGAAATCAGTGATTCACCTTTAATTTTTTATCTTAATCATTTGCCATCACATTACTAAGAAACTTAAAAATGCTATCACCATTGAAAGAAAACTCCTTAGTACAAGGAAAAAATATTCAATTTTGAAGGACTAACCCTCTCCTTCTAAATCATCCGATCATTGTAACATCGGTGGCTGAAGAGTTAGAACAACATTCACAACTCTAATTCTAATCTATCTAGTTCGGCGCTTGGGGTTACAAGCATTTAATCAATTCGAGTCAAGTACGACTTGGCACGCCCAACACTATTCCTAATTTGCACATGTTTGATCGAATTCGAGTTGTTCGTGTGGCCACACATCTGAATTGAATTAAAAAAATTATTTTTTGGTACAAATGGTGGATGTGTGGCCACACATCCGAATTGAATTAAAAAAAATATTTTTTGGTACAAATGGTAGGATGCGATGTGCTATTTAGGCAAGTAATCCCCCTTAGGTTGTTGAAGAACTACAAATAACAAGTCGAACCTGTTGACGTGGACACAAGATCCTCTTCTCGACCAAATGCTTACCCTAGAAGAAGTTACGAATCGCATCCTCGACATGCAAGGAGACTTACAACGGATTATAGAAGGCAACAAGGCCCATACAAAAGCCTTGTCAGACCGATCGAAGGTTTCTTTAAGAGACTTTCGACATCGACGAACCTTCAACCTGCTAACAATTCCTTGGTAGTGAGAGAAATAAAATGATAGACTAAATCCTCCGTAAGGGTCAACCAAACTGAACCTTATGGCCGTCCTGTACCACCTATAGTGGTTGTAAGGAAAAACGGCCAATAGGAATTCACAAATCCCCAGAATATCTATATACTTAGGAGACTATTTCATGCAGGCACCGATTAGCACAGGGGGAACTGCCAATGCCACATAATTACTACCCTTGAGCTAAATACACAGGGGACAACCTCCTACGGTACCAATGACACAACATGACTACCAGAGGGTTGAGATACCCAAAAGGCAACCTCCTATCCCTTATCCCTTGGTGGTCAACAACCAAGCAGTGTAAAGGCAATATCCTACACAGCTACAACGCCATCTCGACCGTGATGATGTCATTGAACTCATACAGGAACATGGCATCCAACCCAATAGCTTATTGCCTGACTGATTTATCAGAAGCCATATCCTGACTGGGTTGATCAATATTTCGAACTACCTAGTGGGGTTCGGGTCCAAAGTTCACTATCTTCTTTGGAGAAGGTGAACCAAACATTATGGAGCATATTGGTCAGTTCACCATGTAGTGTGGTGAAGTTTTGACTCATGATTTTATAAAAATTCATGTTGTTCGGTAACTCCTTAACAGGAATGGGCTTTACTTGGTACATAAATCTCCCACCTAATTCCATCTATACTTGGCTCGAGATGGAAGAAAGATTCCAAATGCAAGATCACAGAACTAAGCCAGAAGTTTCCATGGCTGATTAATCTAGGCTCCGACAGTTGCTTAGGAAATTGGTTGAGCAATTTATTACCTGGTTCAAGAGCAAAAAGAATTGGTGCTCTGTGATCCTATATAAGGCTAAATTTTCCAAACTCACCCTCGACGGCATGGACTTCAAGATTTGCAAGAAGTTCGAGGGCATGCTCTTTAAAAACTTATTTAAGCTATCGGCTACGACGACTATTATGAGTGGATTCTCCAATATAAGAATTAGAGAATGAACTCGTCATAGGGCACATACTACCACGACCCTAATTATGAGTTAATTGTCATGGAGGCGACGGCTAAATAGTTGTATGAATGTCTGACCTTAAAATAAATAGTGGTTCAAACCCCGTTGAGGTAAACTCTTGAAAGAATACTTTTGAGTTCCTAAAGCAATTATTTTATGACATCTCCAAGGTCGATGAGATTTTCGACTTCCTCTTAGAGGTGAAATTTATTAGGAGAATATTGTAAACAACAGTTCTAAAAATCATTCAACAAAAAACTATATCATTTTTAAGAATATCATTTAAGAAAATATTGACAAAAGTCTTCTCAAGTTTCCTGACAAGGAGGCCATGAGGATCAACTTCTCCTTTTCTTAAAATGGTCGACATCGTCGTTCATGTTGAAATGAAGACGATCGGTCATTCTACGAAGAAGTAGGTGGTGGTGACACCCCAACCAACATAATATCTAATACTGCCGCCAAAATGACAAATGACTATTATTCCTAGTATTGAATAGACCACACAAGGAGAACATACCTAGCTAGGCAATAAGGAGAAGGCTCCTTTAGTTGAGTCACCTCAACAACAAATACTCTGTGATCGTTACTCAAAACACGTGCGCAGACATCCCAAATGATTGATCATGATAGGCACTTTATCAGCACAACCATCGCAACTCCCCTATGACAATTCTAACCCCCTTGTTGAACGACCATTACTGCACCTAGCTAAAAACCTTATATTTCACAAGGATCATATGAATAAAAGGAATCAAGCTGGAACCACGAGACAACATGTGTCGGGAGGAGGGAGCCTCAACTGATGTAGGCCTGGGTCCTTAGAATTATGACCCGAGGATTCGAGAACAACCTTGATAGCCCCGAGAAGGCGAATCATAGATGAGAGCTATGATCATCAAGGCGCACGAATACTTGAAAGGCACAGGAAGGTCAAGCCGGATGAGGCCAGGACAAATTAATGGACCCCATAGTTCATTGAAAGTTCCTGCAAGCATCCCAGGGTCTAACCAAGACCCAGAAAAGGAGGCTCCAGAGATAAAGAACTATGGCTAGAGCATTTTTTTTAATCATTGAATGTGTTATCCGAAAGAGGTGTGATTGATTACTGAATGACTGGGACCTTGCATTGAGGAGCAGGTGCCCAGGAAGAAGACATTGTCTCTCGATAAGGTGCCTATGGAAGAAGACCTTGGAGATGATCACTTCACCTCCAAAATTATTATATGACCAATCAATCTTTTCAAGGGTATCCTCGTGCTAAGGACTTCCTAACAAATACTGGGAGTCAAACTATAGCACTTGAAACTAATAAGGGTGAAAAGATAACGACCATCAAATTCAGGATGTTATCACTGACTCTTAACTAGAATGTGGTGTTCTTCTTGCCTAAGATATTCCAAGAAAAGTCCGACCAACCAGATTGCATGGCTAACAACGTGGAAGAGGAGGATGAAACCTCAGTGCATACTAAGATATCTTCACCAGTCAATGGCCAAGGCAATATAGTTGAGTCGTCGATTACCATCGAAGAAGGGGATGGGCTGAGATGGTCGCCATCACAAATGCTTTGTATACTATGACAAAACACTTAAAACCACTATATATAACTACAAATATAGACGGTAGTCCAGTCACGTGGGTGATGGTCATTAATGGAGCGGTCATCAACGTAATGCCCATGTCAATGGTCCGAAAGCTAGATAAGACGCCAAACGATCTAATGCCGACCGAAGTTACAGTCTCTATCTTCATAGGTGAGATTACCAATATGAAGGGAGTATTGCCTGTTGAGCTATTGGTCGGGAGTCGGAAGGTTGTCTCCACATTCTTTGTGATCGAGCAGACAACTATTTATAATGCTCTTCTTGGACAAGATTGGATTCACACGAATCGATGTATGCCCTTATCTCTCCACCAGTTATTGATTTTTTAGAATGTGAACAAAGTTAAGATAATATGTAGACAATTGCTCATTTTTAGCCGATCCTAATCTTTACAATGGATAGATTGGGCGGCTAAGATTTATCGACTAAGTCAAATATTGTAAGTGCTCTAGTTTGTCAATTAGCGTGTTGTGAGTCATAAAGTCTAGAGAGCCCAAAAGAAGATTCAAGACTGAAGACTCGAAGATCGAAGGCGTTTAAACCACTAAAATGGTAGAGTATCGGAACCTATTTAAAAACGTATACACATCTTACAAAATGTGACTTTATATCTAGCTAAACCCCATAAGAAAAATTTATTTGTAAGTGTTTGTATTCAAAGCACACATGTAGTTGTAAAATTTCATAGACAAAATATTGGTTAGATCTTCAGTACACTTCAGTCCTCTATGACACTTCATGAATAATGGATCAACATCACAAGACTAGAAGATTTGGTATAGTTACAAGTGAAAGATATGAAAGATCATTGTGTATGCCAATCATCAGGTAAAATGACCCTAGAAAGGACCTTAGGTTAGAGGTTTTTAAACAAGGCCTTGTAGGCTTAAATGTATAAAATTTACTATGTAAATTATCTGATGTTCGGCTAGCCCAACCTTTGGTTCGACCAACTGAATTTGGTTCGGCCAACCCAACCTCAGCCTCAACCAAGTTTACAGTAACAAGAAACAGAAAAAATCTGTTGTAAGTTCAGCCAGCCCAACTCTGGGTTTAGCCAGTCGAACTTGGCTTGGGCTAGCCTAAAGGTGTCTCAAGTCAAGTTTCCAGCAATGAAAAATTTTAAATTTTAAGGGATTTGGCCAGCCAAACTCTGCATTCAACCAGCCGAATAATTGATTCGGCTGCCCGTATTTTCGATCAGGCCAGTCGAATTTTTGATTTATCTTATCTCGCAAAATTCGATAGTCGTTGGAACAATATCGTTGAAATCCGGCCAGCCGAAATTATTCTTAGGCTGACCAAAGTTTCAAATCCTTTGACTATAAATAGGGACATTCTCTAATTATTTTCAATACGAAAAAAATGTGAAAAATCATTCCCAAGCAAAGAGACAAACTCAGGTCTTTCCAAAGCTAAGTGTGTGGTAATTCTTATTTTATTTTAGCTTATTCAATTTCCTTTCTCAAGTTAGTTTTAAAAGCATTTAGAGAGTAATCTATACTCTACTTGAGATCAGAGAATTGAATCCATGGCTGTTAGAGTTTTTATTCTTTGAGAAATATTAGATCCCTACGCTGCTTAATCATTATCCCAGAAAGAAGATCGTTGCGTTGATCGAAGCCTTGACTTCATCAAGTATCTTTAAATCGATGTTTCATCATTTGAAAATAAGTATTACTACAATTTTATTATTTTATTTGGGTTTGTTGAAATATCTCAAAAAATCTCATTCGATTGATTGGTGGTTAGCCTATGAAAATCACTAAGGGGGTTTTATTGTGGTAAGCTCATGAAAATCACAAGAACTGTAAGAGGTTATTAAGGTGAACCTGTGAAAATCTTGAAATAGTGGTGTAACGTCTCAGAAAAATCTGTACAAAGACCTAAGTACCACCTCAAGCAGAAATCGCTAAGGACCAAATCCTTTAGAAATTAGATGAAAATTAGTTAAGTACTAAACTAAATAATCAGTGAAATTAGCTCGAACCACTTTTTATATGAACTGCACGACCCAAAACCATTAGAATCGATAACCCAACATTACTTAGAAACTTAGGACCATTCTCAAAATCTAGTTGCTCTCGAGAGTACATTGAAACTCCATATCGGGCCTGGACCGCGTGTCGAAAGTCCGATGATTGCGAAACTATAAGATTATGACTACCTTATTGGGCTTGACAACTATCACGGGAATCAAGTCTAAATAGTATCTAGAAACGCACAACTTAAGCTTGGAGCGAAGTGTGTGAGAAACGCGAATATCTTTAGAAAATGAACTCAAACTTAAGTGAATTGGGCCGTTCACTTGCAGGGCAAATTTAATGTTTTAGACCGTTAGATTCTGACCCAACTACACCCTTGGATCAGGAAAGTTTCCCTGCACCCATTGTTATACTTGTGCCCTGATCGAGTGACGATGATCGTTGAACTGAAATGGGTCTTCCACGATCGATCCACTAATCCGATCAGACCAAAACCTTAACCTGTCATAGATCCATTGTTAGAGAACTTTCTTTAGACCGTATGCGAGCAATGGACCTCCAAATGAGATCTGTTGGCCCAAAACAGACGCCTTTTGGCTATAACCTAAGTATATCATGACCTTGGGGCCATTGACATCACTTTTGGGCCTATATAATGTCCTAAACCCACCCCTCTCTCATTCCATACGAATTTTCTCTAACCCTAGGAGAGAGAAGAGAGAAAAGAGGAAAAAAAGAGTGGAGATCGAAGGGAAACCTTTGGGGTTTGCTGCAGTACTCCTGTTCTACTACTCCACTCATCGAATCGCCTTTACGTCTAGCTACTCAACTCGTTTCAACTCTATTTTTGGGTAAGAAATCCTAACCCTAATTTGTTTTAGGAATCCAAATAGAGAAACCGGTGAAATAGCTAACCTATTTCAATGTTTAGGTAGTTGTTGTGCCATAGACAAGATGTGGTGTACGAACCAAATTCGTAACGAGCGTATCGACGAAAGGTGCAGACTATAAACGTTTAGGTTATGGTTTTCAAGGTTTTCAATGTCAGTTAATGATTTATGAATGACTTGATCGCTGCCACATGTACTTAGATACGACGTTTTCTATATATTATACATATATATGAACTATGTTAAAATATAATGCATTCCATGTGTTTGTTGAAATGTTTGAATGAAAGTAAAATCATGACTTATGTTTGCCATGACTATTAATCTAGAATACGTGACTGTTGTATGTAGATAATTCCTTTGTGAAAGGATTTGCCCTAATATATGTTATAACTAAATTATTTCATGTATGTTGAAATGTATAGTCTAAGTGTTTGATAAAATGTCTGAATGAGTAATTGTTGATGAAATGCACTTAATAAGGGTGTTGAGATAAGATTCTCAACTACCTTAGCTATATGAATGGATTCCTTCATGTAATTTAAATTCAACTACGTGATTTATGTACGAAATACGTATGTATGATAATATGTTCACTATGTGTTTGCTAAAATGCTCAAATGAGATTTATATTTGAATTGGTTATTAAATGTTGTTTTGACTATCACATATGGATGCTTATTATATTTGAGTATGATTGAGACTAATATGTAGTCCAAGCAATCGGTAACGGTTTCCGATCAAGTGGCCGAACTAGTTTCGTCACAACGGATACGTTCGATGAATCCGAGTCGTACGGTGATTATCGGTAGTGGTTAGGCCACGTGGAGTGCTTATGGGCTCCATGTCGATTAATTCAACGTGCTCTTGTACAAATCGAACTTGTCAAATAACCTGATTGACCTATTGTGTGTTTATCATGTATAGATACTACTGCTTGAATCTAAGGTACCACTTACAAATGTAAAGCCCATTTCAACCCTGGTACCACGATTCGCTAAGACTCATGAGCCGGGCATGGTGGTATGGGACATCGTGGTCAAGCTGTCGGCCTACGCTGGGGTGACAAGCCTTCCCATGGTGTCCAGTGAGCAACCTAAACTCGTGAGCCGAATACGGTGGTATGGGACACTGTATTCGAGCTGTCGACCTACGATCAGGTGACGAGCCTCTCGTAGTGACCTCGAGTATAAAATAGGCCTACGCGGATGGTGATGAGCCTCCCGTAGTGACCTTGAGTATAAACTCGTGAACTTGACTATCCATTGCTTTTAAATTAGGGGTGATGTTGCCGTATAATTTGCCTATCGTATGTGATTAACTAGGATTGACGACCCTAGATGGATCATCGTTTGGGTAAATGATATAAAGGGAGGTACCTTAGCTTCTCAAATCTGTTGTATGAATAGGCCTAATCAAGTACTCGGCTAACACAATCATGCACCGCACTGCATGTGCTTAGGCGATGAAGGCACAGTGGGAGTAGCATGTGCGACCGTGAGATGGTGTCGCTAAGGGAGTGCAGGCAAGGGCATGCATCATTACCACATATCATCCTTGCATTAACCAGAATAGTTAGGAAATGTTTTTGTATTGCTTTATCATTACTGATTGACTGAATTGATAACATGTTAACCTTTGCCTTATAGTATCATTGAGTTGATCACTCACTCTCACTCTGGGACGGTGTTTTAAAACACCAACTAGACTCTGTTTTAGCTGTAGATGATGGCGAGGCTTACGAAGCAGAGACTGATTTCTACGACGATGAGGAGGAGTTCTCCTATATGCAGCTATCAGGCGGGTCTATGTAGACCATGTACTGATCGACGAGATTACAGGGATACGAATTAATTGGACATTACACTTTGTCATTTTGTACATTTTGGAACAAACATGTATATATTCAGCCTGGTGACATGATTATACTCTGGGGGTCTATAACCACTTATATACTTTATATATCTATCACAGTCTTTCGCTTGCTTAATTTAATCATCTCTAGAGTATGATATGCTGATTTAGTGTAATCTCATTAATGTTTAATGCACTAATATGGACAACATTTAATCATCATTATCTATGTTGCATAAGTGATGCGACAGATCTCGGGAGTCGAGCCTTTGCTTGACCCCCGATTTTTGGGGCGTTACAAGTGAAAAACTAAAATTACGATGGTAGTAATTTTGAGAGTGGAGTAGATGTGTGTTAATCACCAAACTACTATAACTCTTTGTGTATTTGTAGTGATTGATTTATTTTATTGTCTGCTTTTATTATTTTGAAAGATTAATTTCAAGGACGTCGTGATATAAGGTTGTCCTACCTAAAGTTTTAGGTGAAGGTTGTCCTACAAATAAATTGGAATCAAGGTTTCAATACTTTGTGGATTGAGAATATTATTTTCACGATTTTTTTATAAGAAATTGTTTTGGTCTTATTCACCCCCTTTCTAGGATATCGATAGCTCATCTTTCAAGTGGTATCAAAGCGAAGCTACTTTTTTTTTTTGGGGGGGGGGGGGGGGGGTGTCCTAGAACTAGATCCAGAGCGATAAGATGTTAAATTTCGAGATTTTATCCATTTTGAGGCCACTTCCATTTGATGACTCAAACTATACTTATTGGAAAGCCATGATAAGGATTTTCCTTAAATCTATCAATGAAAGTGTGTGGCAAGCTACTGTGACTCAATGGATCCCTCCTATGATGGAAGTAGTAGCTAATGATAGAACCAGGTCTATGAGAGAAATTGCTTATAATTTAGGGACGACTACTTAGAAAAGTGAAAGTAATGCAAATGCTAAAGCCTTAAATGCTATAACTTATGCTATATAACTAAATGAATTCAAAAGAATCATTTCGTGTGATACGAAAAAACAAGCTTGGGATATACTTGAAATGACACATGAAGAAACTAATATCGTCAAAAAGTCTAAGATCAAAATCCTCACAACAAAATTCGAGGAAATTCGTATGAAAGAAAATGAGTTATTTATGGACTTTTATACGAAATTAAATGACATAATTAATTCTATGTGGGGTCTTGGTGAAAGTATCCCTGAAAACAATGTTTATGGAAAAATAATACGATCACTTCGTGAAAGGTTTAATTCCAAAGTTATTGCTATACAGGAATTAAGGGATATCAATATTATGAAGGTTGAGGAGTTGGTTGGATCTCTTCAAACTTATGAGTTGAATTTCAAAGCTCCTAAGATCAAGTCCATTGCCCTCAAATCCTCTAAATTTGAATCAAAGGTTTTAGATGTAAATTCAGATGATGAGGAAAATGAGGACGATATGGCGATATTGGCAAATAAATTTTATAAAATTTTCAAAAATAAGAAAATAAATAATTTTAAAAAATTGCTTGATAAACAAAAAGGAAACTCAAATTATTGGAAATCTAAATTTAAAGACACCCAATGCTTCAACTGTTTTGAATTTGGGTATCTCGCTTCAAAATGTCCTAAGAAGGATAAATCGAAAAGAAAAAGTATGATTGCTACTTGGGATGAATCATCATAATCTGAAACTAATTCAAAAATTGACAGATCAGATCATGAAACTGTAAATGAAAATAATGCCTTTATGATTATAGTCAGAATCACTTCTTCAAATGATTGTGAAACATCTGATTATGAAACTCTTGGAAGTGACTCTTAAAATGAAGACGATCTTCAAGAAGCATATGATGCCCTGTATGGAGAAAGTTACAAAATTGTGACTAAATTGAAATTTCAAAAGAAAAAATGCGAGGAATTACAATTAGAGCTTAAAAACGCTATTTTGAAAAAAAATCTAACTTTTCTGATTGTTTTGAAAAATCAAAATTAGATTTAAGTTTGAAAATTTCTGAATTGCAAAATCATAAATTTGAAAATGAGAAATTGAAAATTGAAAAATTTTCATTTTAGAGTTCAAAAAATACTTGAAAATATACCCAAGGAAACCAAAAACTTGAAAAACTGCTAACTTCATCTCGCCAGAGTGGTGACAAATCTGGACTTGTCTATATTAGAGATAGGAATGTAAAATTAAAGAAATTCGCTCCTACTTTTGTAAAAGGAGAATCTTCGAATTCTAAAGCAAAAACTCTAAATTAATTAAACTATAAAAAGAACAACTTCAAAAATACAAAATCCTTTTAAGAAGCCTCTAATGTAAAAACATGTGCCAACAACCACATATATTAAATGAGAGATAATAAAAACCATCCTCTTGTTGATAAAATTGTAGACTTGCTCAAAGAGTTGTTAAAATCCAATCATTGTAAGAATGAAATAAATAGAAATAGGAGAAATCCTAACTCCCAAAATCATCGAAAGGTAAGAGACCTTGCTAAGCCTAGAATCGTCATGAAATGGGTTCTAAAGATTAAGTGTCTTATTATCCATACAGCTTTCAAAGCAAGTAACCATTCAAGATGGTACCTAAATAATGGATGTTCTAGACATATGACAGGTGATAAAGCCATTCTTTCAAATATTAACAAAATCGATGGCGGCTCAATTACATTTAGAGATGGTGGCAATTGCAAGATCATGGATAAAGGTAATGTACAACTTCCCAACTTACCTATCTTCGAAACTGTATTATATATTGAAGGTTTAAAATATAATCTTCTGAGCATATCTTAAAACTGTGTTGACATCCACATGTTTTTTGAACCTGACTGTGATGTATGTGTTATATCCACGCCATCCATCCTTTTTTCAAGATCATTTTGTGGCATGGGCCCAAAACTGAGATAGATCTAGAGCTTACAGGGACCACACCAGAAAGCAATGTAGATAGTGATGTCCAACATTAGAACTTTCTTAGGGCCCATCGTGATGTTTGTCTGCCATCCAACCTGTTCATGAGGTCACACGGAACTAGATGAAGGAAAAACTCAAATATCATATTGATCCAAAACTTTCGTGGCCCCCAACAAGCTGTCAATGGCAGCGTTCAATCCCCATTGCTTTCTATGGTGAGGTCCATTTGAGCTTTGGATCTACTTTAGTTTTGGGCCCATGCCTTAATATGATATCGGAAAATGGATAGATGGTATGGATATATATCATACATCATGATGGGACCCATAAAACTTGTTGATGTAGATCCCACATATTCCTTGGATTCGCAGAGGGCTGGGCAGGCTCCAAACATGGTATGTTTTGAATTTCATATGGATTTGGGAAGCCAGACGAGTTTTGAGAGATAATTCTCATAACTCTTTCTAATATAAGGTTCATTTTCTAAAGCCTGCAAAGCTAATTTTAATCCCATCTCACACTCCTTTCAAACATGCCATCCCAAATTTCAAAGCGGGATTAGTAATACAATCCCATCTAATACCGTTTAATGCCACTGTACAAATAGGCCCTAAGTATCTGCCAAAGAGCATTCAATGCACAACCCAATTAGTGCAGGAAAACAGAAAATTCTTGTTTGTGGCAACTTGCAAGCACAAGATCTAGATTCAACTGGGATTTGATTCAGAACCCAAATTAAGGTTCACCCCCAAACATGGTTTAGGCATGAAAGAGTTCGTTCAAACAGGCCCAAAGTGCTGTTAGAAAAATGTCACTGAAGGCTTTTAAAAGTATGACCAAAATCCCTGTATTCATTGTAACTTCTGAAGAAGGCCAAACAATGAAGAAATTTGAAAAATCTATTTGTATTGCTAGCTGAGTCCAGAACAAGTCACAACCGTTAGTTGAACTCATCCAATCATGATCCGTCATCTTCTATGCAGGATCTCTGTGATAAGCATAAAATAATAAGGTGGGCCAGACGAAATTTGAAGACTGAATTGCAAGGAGGTATTTCGGGGATGGTACACAAGTGGACCATAACGGTGGAATGTTCCATTGATCTCCAAACCATCCATTTAATGAGCCCATTTTAGGACTTGAGACCAAAAGTGAGCAGGATCCAAGGCTCCTAAGACGTGAGGATTGAACGTAAACAGTTGAAATATTCGTGGGGCCAGAAAAGTTTTGAATTAGGCTAATATTTGTGTTTTCAGTTCATCCCAGTAGGGATGACGTTATTAATGGTATGCATGACATATAAATATCGTGGTCGACCCCATAGAGGTTTCAATGGTAGGAATTTCCCTACCCACATTTTCCTTTAGTGCGGCCTACTTCAGTCTTGGATTCTACTCACTTTTGGTCTCAAGTCCTAAAATGGGCTCATAAAACGGATGGATAGGGTGGATTTCTCACAAACATCACGGTGGGTCTAACCTAGGTTTCCACGGCAGGAACTTCCTGTTAAAGGGCTTTTGTAGGAAATCCGCGTTCGTTTGACATGGTTGCTAGATAAAGATCAAGCTTGATTAACGGATGAGATTGAACGGGAAAGGCAGAGCATAGTGTTTCTCTCCTTTTATATGCTTCATCCTTTGTAGTTTTCTTTTTCCGAGTCACACATGGGTAGGATTTAGTTGCAAAAGGTCATGCGGTTGTACAATAATTTTCACTAGTCAGTTAAAAATGTAGACTGGACAAATCCTGATGTACCACTCCAAGTGAGGTCCATCCGCTAGGGCTTGGACTGGTCTACAAGCTCACGGTCGTACAATGATTTTCACACCGTCAGTTGACGGAAGCTGTGGATTGGACAATACAAGAGGACTCATAGGGCTAAACTCTCACCTAACATCTTAACTTTGCTTTAGGTATAAGCACTTATGGTATTACAATCACACAACTAAGTTCAAACTCAAACAAATTGAATTTTACATGGAAAAACTCATACGGGATAAAATTATGGTACAAAGCGACAATAATGCACTACGAAAGAAAAAATTACAAGAGATAGAGATTACCAATTTGAACGAGCCTCGAATCTTTCTCATAAGCCAAGTTATGTCCTTGAAATCCTTAGGAACGAATTTAGAAAACCTAGAGCACCTCTCTTGATACCCAAATCTCGATTGCACCCATTATATATAATATAAAATCGTATCACAATCGGAATAGGAAACAAATTCCGCACTTACATAATTTTGTGAGCGCGCTTGATGTCACCTTTGATGATACTTCATTGGCATCAACGATTTGTCGATGGCATCGAACACCTTCGATAGAATTGTTCGATGGCATCAAGAAAATACCAAAATGTTTTAACGATAAAACATGGATTTTCTGGATTGTTCCGATGGCATTGTGCATTTGTCGATAGCATCGACATCTACTTGATGGCATTAATAAACCCTATTGTTTAGAAAGTTGAGACATTGACAACATAAAACTTCCATTTGAGAATCAAAGGTTGAGTTGGTATCCATGGTGACAAATCTCATTCTCTCCTATTTGTTGGCCCAAAATCTTTGGGGTGATTTTCAATTAAGGCTTTTCCCCGGTATCGCCGGAGAAATATAATAAGTTCCTCAAGGTGTTTATTATATTTTGAGTTTATATCACGATAAGTGTTCTTTAAAACTAGCAAATATCTCAAAAATCACATGATAATATTGTGATGATATCATAAAGTGTATTTTTGACCACGTGTGAAATAAAGTCATATGGGTGCCACACTTAAGCCATCATGGAATAATAGGACCCAGATCCAATCCATCCATCAGAATGGCACCACTATATGGACTCTCTAACCCAAGAATCAGGTTCATCCACCAGTGAACGGGACCACAATTTGCAAAATAAATGTACGGCCATGAAAAACTTGGCTGAATTTTTCTAATCCATCCACTCATTTCTAAAATATTGGGGCCCGTATGCTGATTCGACAGGCTTTTATTTTTGGGAAAACATGTAGAAGGTTGGACCGACTTGTGTATGCATCATATCTCACACACGTGCAGTTAGTAAAGCACATATAAAATAAGGCCCACCTAAAACGAGTTGACCCATGTTGTCGGCTGATTCTACATGGTTGCCCATAAAATGTGTCGTAGAATACATTGGATCCATTGATTGGACGGACTGTTTAATTGTCGCGATACAACCGAGACCACAACTTATTATTGTCCAAGTGCAGGGAATCATTTTCTCAGTTTAATAAGGTGCAAGAAATTATCTTCCTCCACATAAAATAAGAAATTAATGGATGATATCATCTCTAAGGGTTACATCATATCATTAGATTCACAGGGTTCATATGGAAAAGTTGTGGCCTAAATTTTAACATCAGCTGCCAACCTACGCAACCCTCAGATGCAAAGGTTGCTTATAAATGATGAAATTAATATGATGCAAACCTTATTTGAAAGGTTGCACGGTAAACTATTAAACAGACTGACATCATCTTAAACACTTATTTTTATGCATGGCCCACCATGTTATATATATATATATATATATATATATATATATATATATATATATATATATATATATATATAGAGTAATGGTCTCCTGCGCACGTACCGCAGGAAACCTTTGTGCGCACCAAGCTAATGTTGTGGGAGTGCCTAGGCTTAGAGAAGGCTCTACGGTGATGTGTTAGTGAAATCCAATCTAACCATTATCTTTTTAATATATTAATTTAATGGTAGGTCCAAACAACAGATAGATTCGTGATTCAAGTGGACCATACTAAGAGAAACACTGGGAGAAGGATATGCCTACCATTGAATTTTTGCAGGGCCTACAGTGACTTTTATATGAAATCTACTCCAACCATTAGATGCCTCATGAAAATATATGCATATGGATCAAATTTTAGACATTTATGTGATTTATGTGGGCCATACCAAGCCAAACAATTTAGACAGTGGACATTCCCTTCATTGTTTTCGCTGATATGGTCCAATTAAATTATGAATGTGGGTGATTTTTTAACCCCATTGATAAATTGTTGTCACACACCTTATTATCAGAGTGGATTTCACACACACATTAAGATGGCCCCACCCTATTAGCACGCTGCAGCAAGACGGGCAGGTAACCTGCCGGTGAGCGGATTAGGTGAAATCGAGGACTGACCCAAGAGGATGCCCCCCTTACCATGGGCCCACCTTGATGTATGCATTCTATATCCATTCCGTCCATCTATTTTGTCAACTCATTTTTATTGCGTTTTTTTAAAAAAATGAGGCAAGTAAAAATTTGACGTGGACCACCACAAAAAAATAATGGTTTAAGGAACTCCCCCCATTAAAACCTTTCTAAGGCCCACCATAATATTTATTTGTCATCCAACCGGTTGATTAGGTCATGTAGACCTAGATGAAGGGAAAACACAAATATCAACTTGATTCAAAGCTTTTGTGGCCAGGAAGAAATTTTTAATGGTGGCATTCATTCACCACTATTTCCTATAGTGTGGTTCAACTAAGCTTTGGATATGCCTCGTTCTTGATCTAATCACATAAAATAATCCAGCAAAATAGATGAACAATATAGATAAAACACATATGTTATAATGGTGCTCACATGGCACTTTTAGTACTCATTAGCTGCTGGAAGAGTCAGTTTGCACAAGGACGTGGACTGGCAAGCAAGGCAGGGAGAGCTGGGGTGGGCTCACCTATTGTGTACATGAAATCCACTTCGATCATGAGATGCATGGCATGAATTTAACTATAGTGCTAAATGCTCACCCGCATACACAATTCAGGTGGGCTATATGAGTGAAAATAGTGTATGATACGCCCATCATTCAAATTGTTTCACTTGTATGGCCCCACATAAATCTAGGATGGGCATGATTTGTTGTCCTCGTGAATGTATTTCTAGGAGTCAGGTAATAGTTTGAGTAGATTTCACATAAATATCATAGTTGGCCCCGTAAAAATTTAATGGTAGACATATCCTTCTACTGCTGTTTCTCTTGATATGGCCCACCTAAATTACGAATTTGTTTATTCTTTTAAACCTACGGTTAAATTTCTATCAAGAGCCTAATGGTCGGAGTGGATTTCACAAAACATTACCATAAAGCTCACCCAAGCCTACTCACTCCCACTCCATCAGCTCGGTGCGCATAAAGATAATGCGGTACAGTTAGCAGGAGACCGGGACTCTATATATATATATATATATATATATATATATATATATATATATATATATATATATAATTCACTGGATTATCTCCTTGATGTTTAGCTTTAATTCCGCAATTTTATAGAAAAATTCTTCAGAAATTCTAATTTTACCAATTTTGAGAACCGAAATACCTAAATGTGCTTTTCAAGGAAAAGAATTACCAAAAATGCACCATTCAGTGTTTTTTATTTTAGTGAAGTGAAGAACTACAAGAGGCCATATGGTATGTGCAGGGCCTTTAACTATCCAACAATGTCGACCTTGGTTGATTGGGTATATATTGTACATAATTGGAACATGAGCAAGATTGGATGATTGGGAGCATTACACGTGTTGAAATCATGGTATAATTGTAGAAAGGGCATATTCATGCATGTTTGGATGTCGTAGCATATTGCGATGGATTTGATACCGCAGATATATTGGTGGTTGGAATATCGAAATTTTATGCTTTATACTAGAAACTGAGGGGATCCCTGGTGAAATTCTCTAACCATGTAGGTTAGTCAAACTCCTTCACACCCGACTTCGATAGTGGGGGCTCAAATCAATAGTGGCTCATGTCATCTACTTGGCCCGATGATAAGATATTCTAGCTGATTTTGGCAATGGGAGTCAAATGTGCCATTACCCATGATAGCCACTCGGCTTTGACCATTAAAATTAAATACCAAAAAAAAATGACCAATCTATTCATTGGGTGATCTACACATAAAATAATTCACACCGTAAGCTACTTGATAGTTGTATCAGCCTGTTTTTTTAGTATCCCAGCTCTATGGAGCAACCATGCGGAATGGGCGATCTGGGTAAAATGGTTAATTACTCAAAGATTGCTGTGGTAATAGATGGTGTTTTCGTCATGTGGTGGAATTTGAAAGAATCCTTTGAACGAGAAGAGAGTTACCACCTGTATAATCCCAAAACAGAGGGGAGACTGTAATTGTTATATAACTAATAGGAGGTAGGTACGATTTTCCTATTATTTATATAAGGGGTGTTAGATTCTTTTCGGGTCCCAACTTCAAAGCAACTTCAATGAAATTTGGAGCCCAAAACCTATTTTGTTAAGCTGGAGTTCGGGCGTGGGTTTGCAAAGTGCATCCAAATACACAAGATCAACTACCATTTGGGTCAAAACTGCATTTAGGCCTCAACTGCCCAAACGGGCCCTTTCATTAACCTAATGGGTCACTTTACCCGTGGAAACTCATGAAATTCAACTGTGAAATCCACTTCACAAGTTGCGTTGCTCTTGGGATTGGATCCACAGAAATGCCTAGAAAACACCAATCTCTGTAAAGGATTTCCTTGAAAACTGTTGACAAGCCTGATTGCACACGTGCCTAGTGGCCAATAGGCTTCTTTGGTCGAGACAACACAAATCCCTTTCTCCCTCTTAGGGCCCGTTTGGCCGGGTGGATTGGAAGGGATTGAATGGTATTAGGGTGGATGGCATGGATTTCAAGGTAATGATGGTCTTGTCAGCGGATTGTCTTAGGATCCATAGGATTGTTATATCCCGGGATTGCTATATCGAGTCTGTTTGGCACGCCCGGCAAATCCCAGGATTAAACCTTCCCATCCCTTCCAATCCCTCGAACCAAACACGTCCCAAGCAAATTTGAACGGATTAGGGTGGATTGGATGAGATTTAAAGGTAATGATGGTGTTGTCAACGGATTGTCTTAAGATCCATGGGATTGCTATATCCCGGGATCAGATCACCCAGTCTGTTTGGCACGCCCGGCCAATCCCAGGATTTAACTTCCAATCCCTTCCAATCCGCCCTGCCAAACGGGCCCTTGGCTATCTTCAGCCCCTGGAGGGATATATCACTGATAAAATAAGTGACCTCTCAATCTCTAATTTCATCACTGATAAAATAAGTGACCTCTCAATCTCTAATTTCACCAATCACCACACAGCGGAGAATTCAATTTTCAATTCGCATTCTCTCTACTCCATATATCCAACATGAATAAACACTGAAATAGTTTGTGAAACTTCTGTTTAATAATCAAACAGGTTGAGTCGGTCCACAGTGACAAATCTCATTCCCTCTAATTTATAGGCCTGGAAATCTCTTTAGTGATTTTCAATTGAGGCTTTTCTCCGGATATCATCCAAAAAGTATAGTATGTTTGATGTAGAGCGGGTTGTGGATAATTTCATGGCCAAGATGGACTAAAAGAGGCCCGATCTGAGACGGAGGTGATTCGGAACGTAAGAACTTAAAACAAACATATCTTGCAAATTGGAATGAGTTATCCGGCATGCCATATATGATTTTAGGGTAGGACAAGCTACTTTAGCCACCCAACCCACTATGCTAGGTTGTGCATGCCGAATTTGTGAGATTCCATCAGACCGGTGGTTGAATTTCTGTTTTTTGTTTTTATTATTTATAGGAAGTTTTAGTTTGATTATAAATCTTCATCCGTTGGGCTTTAGGAGTTGCGTCCAACATGAACAGTGCTTAGAATAATTAGGAGAATAGCATGGGTGAGCCAAATAGGACACTTATTATTTTTGGCCAAAAACCATGAGGTCTAGTGGAAATCATGACCGTCTATAAATAGTAAGTTTACTATTTATAGTAAGTCGTGATTTCTAGGAATTTTAGTTATAATATGATTCCGAAAATTCTCGCTAAGGTTTGTAGACTTATTTAAAGAGTTGTAAAGTCATTTTTTATCAATCAATAAAGTTATTTTAAATTTTCTAAAATTAATTATTATTTTTTCTCTTGAATTGGAGGCATCTCCGTGAGGAGTCCAAAGAAGTTCCATAGATTTAGAGTAATTATTCTTGAGGAAGACGGTGGTGCTCGACCTCTACACGTCTTTCCATGCGTCAATGTTCCTCAAAGTGTTTATTATCTTTTGAGTTTATATGTGCCATGTGGCCTGTTCACACACATGCAGTTAGCAAAGCACATATAAAATAAGGCCAGCCTAAAACGAATTGATCCATGTTGTTAGCTGATTCTACATGATCGCCCATAAAATGTTTCCTAGAATATATTGGATCTATTGATTGGAATGTCCAACTGTCCGGACGCAAAGGAGACCACTAAAACTCATTGTTGTCTAAGTGCACGGGATCATTTTCTTAGCTTAATATGTCCATTAAATTCATCTTCATCTTACATAACATAGAATCCAATGGATAATATCAAGGGTTAGATCTTACCATTAGATTCACGGGGTTCATATGAAAAAGTTGTGGCCAAAACGTTAACATCAGCTGCCAACCTTACGTAATCGTAGATGCAAAGGTTGCCCAATAAATGCTGAAATGAACACGATACCTTCATTTCAACGGTTGTACTGTAAACTATCAATGGCCTACCATCAGCTTAAATATATACCTGTTTTACGTATGGCCCCACCATATTATATATGTAAAATCTACTCCGTCTGTCAGGTTCAATTTTACAGAAAAAAAAAAAACAAAACTTCAGAAATTCTAATTTTAGAGCATGTTTGTTTTTCCAATTACACAATGGCTGGAAATGAATGATGATTATTTACTTTTGTAATTCCACGGTGACATTACCTACATTTGATTGCAATGATGGATTTACTATAATTATTTGTTTTACCCAACCATAATAGTAAAAATGAGAGTTTATAATATTAAGAATGTAATGAGCTTAACACTCATTTTATGAGTAATTCTTGAAACAAACACTGAGACAATAATGATGCATTATTCTTGAAAACCAAACACACCTTACCAAATAATACTTCCAATTAAGATATGTAGAGGTGTTTTTTTTAAGGTAAAGGATTACCAAAATACTCTATTCATGTTTTTATTTATTTAAATAAGTGACAGTTAAAAATTGTGGGAGGACCATGTGGTATGTGCATGACATTCAACCTATCCAACAATGTTACTCTACTCAAAAAATCAGACTAATCCAATCGTTGGGTGGGCTACACATACAGAACAATTTACATGGTAGGCTACATGATTATTGGATCAGCCTAGTTATTGGAGTATTCCATTTCTCTAGTGTGACCATGTGGAATGGGTTGGATGACATATATGTACCATGGTTGGCCCACACATCTACAACTAGCTGCAGATGGGATATGGGTAAAATGGTCAATTTTGTAACTGTGGTAATGGATGGTGTTTCGTCATGCTGCGGAATTTATAAGAATTCTTTGAAAGAGAAGAGAGGTATCTGTACAAAACAGAGGAGAGACTGTAATTGTCATATATAACTGATAGGAGGTAGGTATGATATTCCTAGTATTCATATCAGAGTGATAGCTTTCAAACAACAGTTAGATTCTTCTTGCGTCCCAACCTCAATGCAATTTGGAGCCCAAAACCTCAATCAGGGTTTTAAAGGTAATTGCAAATTGGTGATACCAAAATATGATACTAAGAGCTGCAATTTAATTTGACTATGCACCCAAACGCACCCTAAACTTTAATTAACCACTCTAACAGAGGTCATAAATTTAAAACACTTTGAAGAAGAACCCTGCACCTATGTGAAAGAATACGAATGGCTACGATGCAAGTTTGTTTGGTTTCCAAGATTATTAACTCTTTCAAGTCAAATAGGAATATCTTTTTAGGGCCTATTTCGACACTTGTCAAAAGGGTTTATTTTGTGGACTCCATCAAAATCAATTGGTAAAAACCAATCCATTTCGTTTTTGTCGAAACAATGTTCAGTACCTAATTTGTCAAGTTGGAGATGAGACCCAGCATTCAGAAGAGGTAATACAAAAGTATGTAAATTATAAAAACGAGTACTTTCACATAACTCAACCTAAGGAGATCCTATTACAGGAATAGCTTCGGGTATGCTTGTCATGGATTTTACTGCCCAATAACTAATTTAGTCCGAGGCAAGGAATAACCAGTTACACTAAATAATAATAAAAATAAAAATAAAAAAAATGCAGTCAATACAGCCAAAATCATCCCAGTTGCATCCAAAGGGGTGCTTACATCACCCTAATGGGTCATTTGGTTCCGTGGAAGCTCATGAAATTCATCCAGGAAATGCATTTCAGACGTAGTGTTGCTCTAGCAATTGGATCCATAGAAATGCCTGGAAACACTTATCTATACAAAGGACTACCTTAAAAAACAATGTTGACACGCTCGATGGCAGACGTGCCTAGTGGCCAATGGGCCTCCCTTTTTCACTCTATCTTCAGCCCCTTGAGGGATATATCACTGACAGAATAAGGACCGTTTTCACTCCATTTGTTGAGAGTAATCCGATCATGTAATAAATGCAGCCATTTGAGCCTATTGGTATTAGGTGCAATAACCTGAAAAATCCTACTCCCCAAGATCTTGTAGAACCCGACATATCTGGCAATTACCAGCCTCACAGCAATTAGCCCAACGATCAGCAATTGCTTCTTTCTGGATCATATTAAAAAGGCAATAAGTATACTTCTATCATGAGAATCGGTTGGTCATTTCCATAGCAAGCATTTTCTCATAATGTTGTCTCTCCTTTTAAGAAGGCCCACATTCAGGATTGTTTTCCCTCTTCAGTCCCATCGACTAAAGAATCCCATTCCATAGATTTCTTTCCTACCACCCTTCTGGAGCTCTCAAGGATCATTTGCATGACTGGTGCTCTCTACTTTTACTTTTATTTTTTATTAAAGAGTTCCATGGAACTTAGAATTCCCAAAGCGTATGACTCGGTGACACTCTTGATCAATCGCACTCTTTGATAAAGGACAAAAATTTCCCTAAGGCCTAAATTTGGAAAAAAAAAAACCTTTTGACAAGTAAAGCTCTCTTTCCACGGAATCTTTCATTAAACTCAGCATCAACATAAGTCGAGTGGTCAGTTCCACACATAAGCAACCACCAAATGTGTCATTCAGCCTGTCCGCTCATCGGGTGGACTGTGTACAATGAACATACAACCATGTTTCTCATACAAGTGTGGCCCATTAGAGCTTGATAAGTTTTAAGGCGGGCCAAACCTGTTGAAAAAGGTAAGTGACCTCTCAGCATGATGTGCCGTAGATGCCATCGTGGGGCATATAGGCCATAATGGTGACAACCATTACACATCACAAGGTCATAAAAGTTGTAACAGGCGTTGCCTAAAAAAAAACAAAAAAAAAGGACCGTAAAGAGGCCGTTACAGGGGCTGTAACTGTTATGCCCCTGTAACTGTTATACCTCTCGTAAAAGTGTAACAATCCATTACGGGGCTGATACAAGTTGTCTGAGGGTTTTTTTCAATAAAATAAAAATAAATAAATGAAGAGAGAGAGAGAGAGAGAGAGAGAGAGGGAGAGGGAGAGAGAGAGAGAGAGAGAGAGACGCCGTAATGACTGTTATGGGGCCGTAACAGCCGTTACAATCCATATTGTAAAGGTAACAGTGGTAACCGTTATGGCCATCGTTACGGATATGGAATACCATGCCAAGCTGTTACAATCTGTATTGTAAAGGTAACAGTTGTAGCCGTTATGGCCACCATTACCATACGAAATATCTTGCCTCTCAATCTCCCATTTCACTGCTTATCTTGTAAACAAGAAAAGGAAAAAGAGCGTCAAATTCAATTTTCTATTCACATTCCCTCCACCACATGTCCAACATGAATAAACACTAAAACCGATGGTGAAACTTCTGTGGCATAATGAGAAAACAGAACACTGCCATCTCCATGGCATGAACTACTAACATACAAGGGTGGAAAATTGAACAGTCATATACACTAACAAATAGAAAGAATCTACAGCCTCAGCGATAAGCATATACATCTCAGCGTGTTGTTATTTACAGTAGCAGAGCTCTAGAGATATAGCATAGGTTTAGAGATCTCTTCTACATAGGGGGCAAGAACCATGCCTGATCAGCCAATTATCGATGCAAGGTAGATGAAACATGTGCTGACAATGAGGCAAGCTCCGAACCATTTCTCCAAGTTGGAAGTCCTGAAAAAAACCAAAACACCAACTCATCATCAATGGTAATTTAAACACTTGGCATTTTAGGGTGATGACCAGTTCAATGGCATAAGTGCTTTAGGTGCTTGATAGAGAGTAACCCAAAAAAAAAAAATACCCAGATTGGAAGACGCTTGAATTTTGACATTTGTCCCATTTTCTATCAATGACTGTTGTTATATTCTATTCTTAACTGTCTATTATAGAGTTTGATGGTCATAATGGGTAAATCCACGATTTAGTGGGAGCAACCTTATGACATGTTAGTGAAATTGGCTCTATTGGCCAAGTGAGAGGTGTTGGCACATGTGATTGCAGACATGCGAAGTGGCCAATGAGTCACTTTGAGTCAATGAAAATCCTTTAATGGGTTGAAGAAAAGATTAAGAGAAACAATGGGTTTTCATTGACTCGGTCAAAGAGGCTTTCTAGCCACTTCAGATGTTCAATCAAAGGTGCCAACATTTGGGGCAGATAGGATCAGTGTTCTTGATTCCCGAACCATGAGTCTTAGAAATCATGTAGGCAAGGCTAACCTGTAGGCAGACTGAACAACAGATTCTTTCCCCGGAGGCATCCGCGTTGTTTTTTGTTGTGATTTCAATCTTTGGTAGCTTCTCAACCGAATCTCCCGAAAGCCCTTTAGAACCACCAGTTCCAAAGAAATCAACAGCCTCTTCAAAGGTTGTTTCGACAGCACTCATCTGCTTGGCAACAACCAAAACCGTCATTTATTTAATCAAAAGTCGATATTTTCCTTAGGGTGCATTTGGTTGCAACAAATATCACAAGATTTCACGAAATTTCATGACCAATCAGACTAATTTGGCAGACATTTTTATATTTCGTGAAATTTGGTGCAACCAAACACACCTTTCAGGTTTTAAAAAACTTGAATTCACCTCGAAAGTATTTTGTACCTGAGTCTGAACTGCACTCATCACCGCTGGACCAACCTGCTCCCGAACGAGTCTTCCACTCAGAAGGTTTGAAAAGACGTCGATCTGTTACAATTGCATAGAATACAAATGAATAAAGCTACAAACGGATACATGAAATTCAAACGTTCGCCATCAATTTGGATTTTGGCTTTTTATCGACAGTGGGTATGCAAGTGATGGACTTAAGAATTGGATCAATGATGAGACAAAAGAATTAGATCAATGAGAAGACAGAGATGTAACCCTCAACCTGCATTACCAGCATTTTGTCCAAGTGGGTCTCACCTCTTGGTGATCCTGCTACCCAACAGTGTGCCCCTGTGAGAAGAGCAATGCTGCAAATGTCTTCCACATAACAAAAACCTAACCATCCCATTGTCCGCAAATGGATGAATAGAAACAAAGAAATATGTAACAGGAAGAGAGCGATTTCCTAATCCAAGCTCTGTTTGATGTGAATACACAACAACATACATATAAGTGACTTACAGGTCGCTCAAATTAAAAAAGTTGCTTACTTGTTAGGGCCCGTTTGGATACCACCACACAAGTTACTTCTTCTACTTACAGCAGTAGATAAGTGACTTATTTCAGATAAGTAAGTTTTTGATGCAGTACAAGTAACCACTTGCTCTAAAAGCTCGACGTGATAGAGCATGGCGAATCAATCTTTTTATCTCATAGCCTAGGCCCCACATCGCATAGGTTAGGACCTCGGTCAAATCCCCCTCATGGACCCCACATCACATGAGTACCGCCTCACACGAACCACCTGCCTCACACAGGTGGGGCCTGCCCCTCACAAGGCACCCGCCTCACACGGGCCACTCACCCCAAGTGTGTCCCTGCATCCATCCCACAGGCTACCCCACTCAAGCCCGGTGCAAAAATGCCCATGCATTAATTTGGTTTATGATTAGTTATAAGTAACTTTTCGACTTAGAAGTACTTAATCACTTCAGTTAATTTTTTTAGCTTTTCTACTTTTCATAAGTTGCTGAAGGGAAGGCCCACGAGAGACAAAAGAGAGAAGAAGCTGATAAGTCTGTTGTTTGCCAAGCATACTTATCTTCTTGATAAGTAGAAACTAAAACAAGCTGCTTGTGGAATAAGTAACTTATCTTAAGCAACTTAAGATCCAAACGCCCCCTTAAGTGATCTATGTAGCTAGAATCCAAACAGACAGCATGTAAGTGACTTACACCTGAAAGTGACTCTTATAACTTAAAAACTAACGGGCATCCAAATGACCCCATAAAGAATGATAGCCCATTGGGAAAAATGGATAATTCACGACTGATTGAATGTGTATTACCATTAAATTGTAATAATGAAATGGACAATAAGCCATGACAGATATAGGGCTGCTCACCACATATACAAGACTCCAAACTCCAGATATATCACAGCGCCAGAGAACAAGAGACGACTCAAAAACCTGGATCGAGAACACAGCTCCGGAAATAGCTCCAATCCCAGCCCCACGAAAGAACCCACTCTCAGTCGCTTGACCTACCAGAGCGCCCGTCATGGCCCCGATAAAAGAACCCACTGCAAAAGCGTACAAAGAGATACAAATTCTACATTAACAAAGAATGATAAACAAAAAAGAAAAAAAAAAAGAGGGGAGAGAATTCAACAATGGCATTGCTTAGTTCTGCATTATCGACAACAGAAGAAGAACCGGAACCATTAATATGATCCTCAGCCTGTACAAGTGAGGCCTGTGGTTTGCTGATCCAGGCCAATGATCTAATGGGCCCACTGTGGATGGATCATGGCCAAAAATATATCCCCAATGGAACAATCATAGACCTTCAATTGCAGTCAGCAAATAGATTGTTAAGACACAAATACGCCAACAGTCTAAATTCAACAGAGAGAGACCAAAGGAATGAATGGCTGGAGGAATCTTGTATCATGGGCCCCATCAGTCAGCTCTATGGATCCCCTAACGATGAGGGTCCCACTTGTGGGAACAAAGGGCACATGCTTCCCCCCTTACAAAAACCACAAAAAGGAGACAACCAAGATGAGATTGACATGAATCAGGCTCTTACAGAGACCATTTACAGCATGATTTCGCTCTCTGCAACGATCGATCCAGAAAATAAAAACCCCACAACAGAAAAACAGCCATATGAAATTCTATAAAAATGGTTTCCTTTAAAGACAATTCGGTCATTCTGATCGTGATTTCTCACTCTGTGAGAAAAATGCAGTAAAAGAATCTAAACCGACCATTTAAAGAGAATTGGCTGCACGATTTTGAACTCTGTGAGAATTTTAAGAAATTATAGAAAGAAAAAAAGGAGAAGACCCAGATGAGTTCTGAATAAATCAATTCCTTCTATGGAAATTCAGAGCGTCAATTTGCATTTGGTGTTGATTTTCACAAAATTGCGACAAAAAGGAGAACCCAAATGAGCATTGCACGAATCCATTCCTTTATCGATGTTTCCGTTTGGCTCTTGAGTAGCATAAATTCATTGAATTGCAGGAAGAAGAAAATCCACAGAAAACCCCCATAAAAAAAAAAAAAACAAATTTACATTCACCAATATTCAAAATCAAATTTGAAAAAAGGAAACAAGAGAGAGACAAACCCATTGCAAAGAAGAAGGTTAGAAACGCAGAGATGAGCTTCCCAAGGACTGAAGAGACAGGTACAGACCTGCCAATCTCTCTACCTCTGTCGCCCCAACTTCCCAAAGAAGAAGAAGACGAAGAGAAAGATGCATAGAAAAGGGGAGACGGGTATGCAAAAGATCTCTCCATTTTGCCTCTCCTTAGATCCAAATACAAAAACCAAGTTGAATACTGCTATTGAGATTATTGAGAATTGAGAGAGCCCAGAAAATTTATATTGAGAGAGAGAGAGAGAGGAGCAATAACAGAGCCACGAAAATTTCTAGAAAAGGAGAAGCAATCACGAAAACGAAGATGACAATACCTATTTAAATAGAGAGAGAAATGCTTAGTTGTTAAGGGATAGACCGAGATAGCGAGATAGGGCTTGTTTGTACGCTTGTAAACTTAGTTATTAAGGGAAAGAGCGAGATGCCAAAGAGGTCGTTTTTACGCTAGTAATCGGAACACACGGAAACCATATGACACGGTAAAATCGAATCGAAACGTAATCGTAGATGTGCGCGATGCCTGTCATTGAAATGCATGACAAGTGATAGCATAGAATTCATATGGATTAGTATTCAAATCATAATTATGTAAATTAAAATCCTCAATTTTATTTTACACTATACACGTGGATTCACTTTAATTAAATATACGTGTTTGTCACGTTCCCGAATGCCTGACACATTCTACCAATTCACACATGTAACTTAATTTAACCTTTTAAGTGTCATCCACCCTCACCAACCACGTGTGTTACTCTATTATAGTCATGGGGCTCAAAAAATCCATGATTTAAGTGGATCATACAATTACAAATAGTATAAGGGACATCTATCTTCCAACTGTTTCCCTTCTCATAGTTCACTTGAATCATGGACCTAACTAATTTTTAAACCTTATAGCTAAAATGGGATTACACACCTGGTGATCAGGGTGAATTTTACTTAAAGATTATAGTGGGTTCACTGATGCACAAAGTCAAATTTATATCCATTACCTAAACTCATCCACACTTAAAAATTTTCAGACACAGCCCATCATGATGTTTATGTAAAATCCACTTGATCATCAGGTGTATCATGCAATTTTAGCCATAAGGTCCAAAAATCGATTAGGTTAATGATTTAGGTGAGCCATATGAAGGGAAATAATAATGCTCACACTTTAAACTATTTCTTTTCGTGTGGCCCACCTAATAAAGAATGAGCCTAATTTTTGTCTTACAATTTACATTTTAGCTTTGCATCTAGTGATTAGAGTGAATTTCATAAAGTCATCACCGTGGACCCAGAAAAATCAAAAGTTGGCATCCTTCTCTCAATCATTTCCCTTTGTGTGGCCTACTTGAATCACGGATGTGACTAATTTTTAGGCCTTACAACCAAATGAGGTAACACACTAAATGATTGGGATTGATTGCACTTAAACATTATGGTGTAGCCCACCAATTGTTGAATTTGAGCCCACTATGATTTTCATACTAATGTAATCCATGATAATAACGGTAATGGGAATCAAAATCACACTTTAAACTAGAAAAAAAAAATGCATAAAGTAATGGTAATGAGAATCCATTTATCACTATCTTACGTCTAGTTAAATATACTTTTTTATTTTTACCATCTATTACCACGGACTACCACCATTTCTATGGTGTTAACTAATCCTTAAGCAAATCAATTTTAATATCCTAAATTAGTATATGTGATTTGACATAATAATTATAATAAATGCATTAAAATATATACTTTGTGCACCCGGTGAGCCATAAAAGTGGACTCACTTTAAAAAGTCTCATTGCTCTTCTAGCAAATGCATCCAATTCTCAACCTTTTGAAAGGATTCCAATTCACATGATTTTGGTGATTATTTGGTTGATGGTAATAGGTTGTAATCATGTGGTAAATGATGCATATGGGTAAAAAGTGTCGTTTAATTGATGTAAACAATGGTAATTAGAATTAACAAGAAATAGAATATAGCAAAATCATGCAAGTTGGAATCCTCTCAAAAAGCTATAAATATGATACAAATGCTAAAAACAATTAGATTTTTTAAAAGTGGGTCTACTTTTATAGCCCACATAAGGCTTATAATTTTTTAATCTTTTATCAAATAATATATTTAAATAAATTTATTATAATTGTTATGGGAAGATCCGAGCCCTTTCAACTTCGAAGTCCGACGCCGTTTAGAGCCGACTGGAGATGCACGAATAAGTCTAGAATTACGAGAACAACCGAAGGGAAAGACTTCCGGCTCAACTATAGTTATGTTCTTACTCTGAGGCTTTAGGCAGACGAGCTAGGGCCAGGGCTGCCGGCTCAGAGTAGTATGATGCCGAGGCAGTCGACTTGAAGCTCAGATCGGAATCTATTTGTGGGATCTCAAGTTGTCCCATTACCACACGTTTAGTAACGGTTATTCAACCACTCACGTTCGCATGACCATAGGACGGTTGGGCAGCCGGGTCTCCTGCGGGAGGTGGTGAGTGCCCCAAAATGCACCAAGTTATATGGACACGCCCTTTCCAGGTGAGAGGGTATAAATAGTATCTCATAAGGAGGAAACAGGGACGCAATATCTCGCACTCTCCCTCGACAAATGAACTTAGACCCAGATTCCCTTGACCTGACTTAGGCATCAGAGGGTCCCCTGTCTAGACTAGGGTCTCCTTTGCTCACCGTGATTGTGCAGGTTCAAGAAGTTGAAGTGGCTCGGAGTTCAGTGATCCGAGCAGAGAGTCATCCAGATTTTGTCAGCAACATTTTTGGCGTCGTCTGTGGGAACTTGATACAAAAAGTCAGTTCTCTATTCTTAAGTATAATGGCGAGAGGAAAGAATAAATCTGTAGTTGTGGAACTAGAGCAGAATGATCAGACTCGGTCTTCCTCACTGCTTCATGCCGAGTCAGCCCCATGACCTTCCCATCGTTCCCGCAATCGAGCAAGCAAGTATCGAGCTATGTAGAGAGATACAAGCCCTACGCGACGAAATTAACCAGATGAAGCAGCGACAGGAACAGCAGCCATAGCCGCCTCTTGTCTAGGAAACAGTCGACCGGTGGTGGAAGTCCAGTCTGCACCGCAGAGTATAAGACTCGAGGGGTCTCAACATTAACCCGCTCGGGTTCCAGCCTCAGTCCAGAACCCTCCCCCAACTCAAGTCCGAGTTTCAACTCGGAACACAATAACCCGAGTTCCAATGAACATCTTGGTCACCTCAGCTCTGGCACCGACGGATCTCCGTCACGAGATAGAAAGGAGGAGGGGAAGAAGAACCCCTAAGGTGAAAGCCACATAAGAGATAGTGGCTGAAAACAAAGACCCGTGGGAGACACGGTTTGCAGAACTTAACAACAAGATTCTAATGCTAGAAAAGAATCAGTAGCAGTCATCAGTTAATACCTTTGTTTAAGCGATGATGGAAGAGACCGAACCTCCCTTCACCTCTGTGATCATGAGCAAGGTGATGCCGCAGAGGTTCCGGATACCTCCCGTCATCCAATACTCTGGGTCTGACGACCCATCCGAGCATGTGGAGGCTTATCGCTCGTGGATGCACATCCAGACAGCGACTAACGCGATGATATACAGGGAATTTTCAATCACACTCACAGGATCTACTCGGAGTTGTTACCGTCAGCTTAAACCCAATTTCATTGGTTCCTTTGTAGAGCTCAGTCGATTATTCCTTACCCAATTCATAAGTGGTAAGAAGAGTCGGAAGCCAAACACCCATCTATTCACCATCAAGTAAGGGCCTAAGGAGTCATTGAAGGACTACATCGCTCGTTTCAATGAAGAAACATTACAGGTGGAAGACTACGACGACAAGATGGCGCTGTCTGCCGTGTTCAGTGGTCTGAAAGAAGGGAAGTTCACCTTCTCCATTGGGAAGAATCCACCGAAAATGTTAGCCGAGCTCGTCACCAGAGCTCAGAAGTATACTAACACTGAGAAATTTTCCAGCGCTCGTAAAAATGTTCAAGTAGCAGAGCCGATTGACAAAGGGAAGAGGCTGAGGAACGAAGAACCCCAACCGTCTAGTAAAAGACCAGACGACCGCGCTCCTTGTGATCATCGTTCGAGCAGAAAACCTGAGGGTAAATTTTATTCCCACACTCCCCTCAACACATCGACCGAACAAATTCTACTGGACACAAAGGCCAGAAGCTCCTGAATTAGCCTGTTTGTATGAAGGCCGATCCGGATCATCGAGACAAGCACAAGTATTGTCATTCTATTGAGGTCACAGCCACAACACAACCAACTGCGTGGATCTCAAGGATGAGATCGAGACTCTTATCCGTAAGGGTCATCTGCACCGGTACACCAAGGAAGAGAGAACAGGTCGGAGAGAAGAATGAGAGCAGCCGAATATACTGCGGAAGAGCCAGCTGAAATCCGTACCATCTTCGGTGGCTCATCCGGTGGAAGAGATTTAAACAGGGCCCAAAAAGCCCATTCTCGGAAGTCCGACCCGAAACTCTACATCCACATGACCGAGCAGTTGAGCAAGGAACTCCGAGTAAGCCCATGCAGTCTGACCTTCACGAAAGATGATGCGTACGGAATCCAACATCCGCATGATGACGCCTTAGTAGTTACTATGATCATAGTTAACCATAAGGTGTACCGCATCCTGGTCGACACCGGAAGCTTGGCAGATGTGATCTACTCTTAAGCTTTTGAAAGAATGGGGATTCTGAGGTCATGCCTCAGACCTGTGAAGACTCCCCTACATAGCTTTGCTGGAGAAAAGGGTAATCTCTGAGGGAGCCATCTCCCTCCCTATGACCGCGGGAGAAGGACATCATCAAGTCACCCTCATGGTAGACTTCCTCGTAGTTAATGTGTCGTCAGTGCATAATGTCATTCTGGGCAGACCTTCTCTTAACGCAATGAGGGTAATCGTCTTCACCTACCACTTGATGATGAAATTTTCCACCGAAGACGGAATAGACTACCTCCAAGGCGATCAGAGCGAAGCTCGAAGATGTTATGCGATAGCAGTAAAGAAACGGTCAGTGAAGCAAACCCTCACCATCAACATCCTAGATCCTAGGGGACCTGTAGAGGACTCATGTGTGGAAGACCTGGAGAAAATACCGCTCGATGAAGCAGATCTGAGTAAAATCATTCAGCTCGGAACATCGTTGAATTCCGAACAATGGTCCGAAATGCTGGCTTTCCTGCAACGAACAGAGACGCCTTTGCATGGTCCCATGAAGACATGCCTGGGATCTCTCCTGATGTCATGGTTCACAGGCTGAATGTGGACCCAGATCATAAACCCATGAAACAGAAAATGAGACCGTATGATGCCGAGCGGTATGAAGCTATAATCGATGAAGTCACTACATTGCTCAGTGCTGGCTTCATTGAGGAGGTACACTATCTGGATTGGATTGTAAACGTGGTCCTCGACAAGAAAGCCAATAGGAAATGGTGGGTCTGTGTGGATTACTCGGATCTAAATAAGGTCTGTCCTAAGGATAGCTTCCCATTACCTCGGATCGATCAGCTGGTAGATAGCACAGCGGGGCATGAATTTCTCTCCTTCTTGGACGCGTATTCCAGGTATAACTAGATTGCAATGCATCCCTCAGATAGGTAAAAAACTACCTTCGTCACTAACAAAGAACTTTACTGTTACTGGGTCATGCCATTCGGTCTGAAAAATGCTGGGGCCACATATCAAAGGTTGGTGAATCAAATGTTCACTAGCAGATCGGGCACACTATGGAGGTTTACGTGGACGATATGCTTGTTAAGAGCATTAAGGCATCCGACTACTTAGCAGATCTCGGAGAAACCTTTGCCATCCTTTGAGAGTACCAGATGAAGTTGAATCCCGCGAAGTGCACCTTCGGAGTTGGCTCCGGTAAATCTCTCGAGTTTCAAGTCAGTCAGAGGAGCATTGAGGCGAACCCCGACAAGATCAAGGCACTTCTCGACATGAGTTCACCTCGGACTATTGAGGAGATACAATGCCTCACCGGACGAGTAGTAGCGCTCGGATGGTTCATATCCAGAGCCATTAACAAATGCTTTCCCTTCTTTCAGCAGTTAAAGGGTCATAAGAAGGCTGAATGGACATCAGAATGTGAGCAAGCCTTTCAGAAGTTGAAATAGTATTTAGATTCACCGCCCCTACTGTCTAAGCCCGAAGAAGGCGAGCCCCTGTTCTTGTATCTTGCGGTCTCTGCCTCAGCTGTCAGTTCGGCCCTGATTAGAGAAGTAGGGGGCAAGCAGCATCCCGTATACTATGTGAGTAAAGACATGATACCTGCCGAGATGAGGTATTCGACTCTGGAAAAGTTAGGGCTCTGTCTCGTTGTCTCAGCTCGGAGGCTACGTCCGTACTTCAAGACCCATTCCATTGTCGTTTTAACTAACTCTCCCCTCAAGCAAGTCTTCTAGAGACCTAAGGTGTCAGGTTGGATAACTAAGTGGGCGATCGAACTTTGGGAGTTTGATATCCAGTTCCGACCAAGGACAACGATTAAGGGCCAAGCTGTGGCCAACTTCATTGCAGAGTTTACAGTCCCGGGCGAAGAAGGGATCAACGCCGAAGTAGAGACAGCTCCTTCGCTTGTTCCTCCAAGCAATCAAGGGACGGTATCAAAGCCAAGCTGGATTCTCTACGTGAATGGGTCGTCTAATGCCAAGCGTACTGGAGCAGGAATTTTCCTGGTTGTGCCTGATTCTACGCCCATCCAGTATGCGATCAGACTCGGTTTCAAGGCCTCTAACAATGAGGCAGAGTATGAGACTCTGCTGGCTGGACTCAGGCTGGTGGCCAGTTTGGGGGTTTAGTCTCTTCAGGTATGATGTGATTCTCAGTTGGTAGTGAATTATATCTCCACCGAATATGAGGCCAAGGAGACTAGGATGGTGGCTTATCTGGCCGAATTAAGGAAACTGATAAAAAGATTCTGGAGCTGTATTATCAGTCAGATCCCCAGGACAGAGAATTCCTGGGCCGACAGCCTAGCGAAGCTAGCCTCAGCCGCGGAAGGAAAGATCTCGTGAGTCATTCCCATGGAATTCATAGAAAATGCCAACATTAACCAAACAAAGAAGAAAATGGTCAATCCAGTAGAAGATGCTTCGAGCTGGATAGACCCGATTTATAACTACCTCACTGTAACGCCCTGAATTTCGAGGGTCGAGCAAAACTCTACTCCCGAGATCCAGCGCATCACTTGTGCAACATGGATAATGATGTTCAGATTTCGTCCATATTAATGAGTTAAACATGAGTGAGATTATACTAAAACAGCAAATCATACTCCAAGTGTAATTAAATTAAGCAAGCGGAAGTCTGAAACATATATATTTGGGTATGTAAGTGTTTCACAACCTTCAGATTATGAGTATGTAACCGGGCTGAATATATACATATATTGTTTCAAAATATACAAAATGTGGAAGCGTAAGGTATCCAACTAAGCTAAATATCCCAGTGTTTCCCGCGTGTCGGCACGAGGTCTACATTGACTCACGCGAGAGCTGAAAGTAGGAGAATTCCTCCTCCTCGTCTATAAAGTCCTGCTCCGTCGCATAGATTTCATCAACACCTACATCTAAACTAGAGTCTGGTTGGTGTTTTAAAACACCGTCCTAGGGTGGGAGTGAGTGATCAACTCAGTAGTACTATAAGGAAAAGGTTAACATGTTATTAAGTCAATCAAGTAGTAATAATAAAGCAACATAACAATCACTTCCTAGCTACTCTTGTTAATGCAAGAATGGAGTGCAAATAATGATGTATGCTCTTGCAATAAAGCTCCCTCACAAGCGACTCCGACAACTTATTTCACATATGACAACACTCCCTCAAAACAGTGCAACTTTAACGCCTCAAAAGCACATCCTAACTAATGCAATGTGATGTATGGTCATGTTAGCCGAGTACTTAATTAAGCTTATTCACACAGCATGTTTAGGAAGCTAGGGTACCTCCCTTTATATCATTGACCCGAACTAAAGGATCCATCTAAGTTCGTCACTTCTAGTTAAGCATATACGATAGGCAAGTTGTAGGGTCATCACTCCTAATGAAAAGTAGTTGATAGGTAAATTCAAAGTTTATACTCGTAGTCACCATAGGGTGGCTCATTACCTCGGTGTAGGCCAACAGCTCGAACACGGTGTCCCATATGTAACGACTCGAAAATTTTCGTACAAAGGCCCGAGTACCACCTCAACCACAAATCACTTAGGATTAGAATCCTTTAGAAATTTGTTAAAGTTAACTAAGTGTTAAACTAGATTAGCCATGAAATCCATTTGAATCACTTTAAATACGATCTGCAAGACCCAAAACTTGTAGAATCATTGACGCTAGGTTACCCTAAAATCTAGGATCAAACTCATTACCCGACTGCTCTCGGGAGCACATTGAAACTCCGTATCAGATCTGGACCGCACATCGAAAGTCCGAATGATACGAAGTTATAGACTTAGGACCGCCTCACTGGGCTTGACAACCATCTCGGAGATCAAATCCAGATAGTGTCCCACGGCTATTCGCTTGAGTCCGGAACGAGGAGTGTGAGAAACATGAAAATAATTCCAAAATAAATAAGGATTTATGAAATCTGGCATGTGACACTTATGGTTCAATATTGAGCAACCTAACCGTCAGAATCAGGCCAGATTACACCCTCAGATCAGGGATATTTGCCCAAACATATCCATGTACTTGAAATTTCAGATCGAGATCCGCTGACCGTTGAACTGAAACTGGTCCACCATTTATGATCTGGAAACCCTACTGGAACGAAAACTTAATGGTACCTAGATCCAGTATTGGTGAGCTTAAGTCCGACCTTTGGCTCAAGGGAGGCCGCCAGAAGTCCTCCGTTGAGCTGAAACTGACCCACTTTGGTTATAACCTAAGTATACCTTGACCTTAGGTCTATTTTTGTGTGATTTTAGGCTATATAAGGACCTTAAAACCCTCTCTCATTCAACCATACGAATTTGAGAAAAACCCTAGGTGAGAGAAGAGAGAAAAGAGAGAAAGTGAGAGAGTTGTGGGAGGATTCTTCCTACCCTTTTTCCCTGCCACTACACAAGCTTCACATCTCCTCATAGCTTTCCCGGCAATTTCCATCTTCGTTTCTAGGTAAGAAACCCTAACCCTAAATTGATTTGGGGTTTTGATAGTTGTATGTGATGAAATAGCTAACCTATTTCACTCTCTAGGTTGTCGAATCGTCGTATACGAAAGCTTAGCAAATCAATTGTGTTCTTTACGCTTCTACGGCGTAAGGTGCGGACTTTAGGTGTATAGGTTATGGTTTTCAACACTTTCAATGTCAGATAATGATAGATTCATGATCTGTATGTAATTATACATGTACAAAGTGCTGTCCGTTTCACTTTTCGGTTATATGATAACTATGTTAAATATATTGTATTCCTAGTATTTGTAGAAAGTACAGTATACGTATAAATTTTAGAAATGTGTTTGCCATGATTATTCACTGTATGAACATATTATATATGTGTAAAATACTTGCTTGGCGAAAGGGCTCGGCCTAATACATGTTTTTGCTAATATATACTATGTATGTTAAAATAGTGTATTCTAAGTGTTTGTGAAAATGCTTGTAAGAGTAAGTGCTTAGATAATCATGCTTCAGGTAGGTGTTGAGATGGGATTCTCGACTACCTTAGAAACGTATATGATTTCCTCCATGATGGTTGTTCAATTTAATCGCTTACTATGAAATATATGTGCTTGTATTTCTTGTTTACATTGTGCTTTGTAACATGCTTTATAACATGTTTGTTGACATGCTTGAATTACTTTCTTTATTATTGTAACGACCCGTAAATTTCCGTACGTTGGCTCGAGTACCACCTCGACCAAAAATCAATTAGGATTAAATCCTTTAGAAATTTAACAAAGTTAACTAAGTACTAAACTCGATTAGCCATGAAATCCGTTGGGATCGCTTTAAATACGATCTGCAAGACCCAAAACTTGCAAAACAAGTGACTCTAGGTTACCCTAAAGTTTAGAACCAAACTCATTTCCCGGTTGCTCTCGGGAATGAAACGAAACTTCATATTAGGTCTAGATCGCACATCGGAAGTCCGATTAACACGAAGTTAAGGAACTAGGACCGCCTCACTGGGCTTGACAATCATCTCTAAAATCAGGTCCAGCCGATGTCCCACGGCCATTCGTTTCGATTCGGAGCGAGGGTGTGTGAAAAACACTATTCCCATTCCAAAATAAATATCAGGAATATTGATCTGGCACCATTTGTTTACGCGTCAGTATTAAGCAACCTGACCGTCAGAATCAGACCAAATTACACCCTCGGATTAAGAAAAATTTCAGGAACATTTACATGTACTTGGAATTTTGGATCGTGGCCCACTGACCGTTGAACTGAAAGTGGTCCGCCACGTGCGATCTGGGAATCCGATCGAGTCGAAAACGTAATCCCACATAGATCCATGTGTGGTGAGCTTAAGTCTGACGTTTGGCTCAAGGGGGGCCACCAGAAACACTCATTTGAGCTGGAAAAGTGACGAAATACCTATATAAGCAATAACCCTTGAACCTGAGCCTATTTTGGGAAGGGTTTTGGCTATAAAAGGAGCTTAGAACAGCCCCTCTCACAGCCATACGAATTTGGGATAAAACCCTAGAGAGAGAGAGAAAAGAGAGAGAAGAGCTTGGGATTTGTGGGAGATCTTCCTCCTACTGCTTTCATTCATCACACGGCCTACACCGCTTCCTTCCAGGCGTTTTTCCGGCGGTATCCACTCCGTTTGAAGGTGAGAAACCCTAACCCTAGGTCTGATTTGAAGTAGGAAGGTTGTAGGTTGTGTAAAGACTAACCGATTCTGCTCTTTAGGCTAGAAAACTCCCGTATACGGAAGCTCAACAACCCTTGCTGATTCGTTGTGATTCCAAGGGCAAAGGTGAGGACTTTAAGTGTATAAGTTACGGTTTTCAACGCTTTCAATGTCAGATAATGGTAGATTCATGATCTGCATGCAATTACACATGTACAAAGTGCTTTCCGTTTCCTGTTTCGATTAACGTTGTAGAATATGGAATTTCACATACTCTAGGTATACGTAGAAATACCGTATATGTATTTTTTTTGGGAAAATGTTTGACATGTTTATTTAATGTATGATTATATGATATATGGATAAAATACTAATTAGGCGAAAGGAATCGCTGAAATACATGTTCACTTGTAAATGCTACGTATGTTGAAATTGTGTATTCTAGAAATACCGTATACGTATATTTTTTTGGGAAAATGTTTGACATGTTTATTTAATGTATGATTATACAATATATGGATAAAATACTAGTTTGGCAAAAGGAATCGCCGTAATATATGTTCACTTGTAAACACTATGTATGTTGAAATTGTGTATTCTAGAAATACCGCATATGTGTAAATTTTGGAAGTGTAATTGTCATGATTATTTGTTGTATGAATATGGCATACGCAGATAAAATAACCGCTTGGCGAAAGAATAGCCCTAATACGCATTTGCTAACATACGTCATGTATGTTGGAATAGCGCACTCTAAGTGTTTGTGTAAATGCTTGTGTGTGAAAAAGCTTGAGGGTTAGTGCCTTAGATGGGCGCTGATATGGAATTCCCGACTACCTTAGAGACATGTAAGATCCCCTCCATGTGGTGGTTCGCTATAACCACTCACTTGTGATGTGTATGTAATTGTATCCCTACTTGTATAGTGCTTTATAACATGCTTTACAACATGCTTTACTTCATGCTTTATTTCATGCTTTATAACATGCCTGCTAACATGCTTGTATGACTTCGTTATCATGCTTTACTCCACATGCTATTGATGAGATCTGTTTGAGTTTAAGACTAAGTCTATAGTCCAAACATTCGGTACCAAACTTGAGATTGTGGCTGAGACTCATGTCGCCACAAAGGATGTGTCTGGCGAACCCGAGTCGTACTTCGGTTGGCGATAGTGGTTGGCCACACAGAGTGCTTTTGCGCTCCATATCGCCCAACCTGTGGTGCGTTCGAGCTAGTCAGGCTCGTCAAGTAAACCGATATGTGTATGTGTGTTCACCATGTTTGGTCGCTACTGCTTGAACTTAGGGTACCAAACTTACCAGTGGCGATCCCGTTAACCATGGTCCCTCGATCCGCTAAGACGCATGAGCCGGGCATGGTGGTATGGGACATCGTGGTCGAGCTGTCGGCCTACGCTGGGGCCATGTGCCTCCCCGTAGTGACCATTGCGCAACTAAACTCGTGAGCCGAATACGGTGGTATGGGACACTGTATTCAAGCTCTCGATACTTACGGCGAGAGCCGAGTACGGTGAGACCTGTGCTCGTGCTGACGGGCGACGAGTCCTCCATAGTATCTTCGAGTATACTCCAAGTGTCTGTGATTGGCGACGAGTCTTTCACAGCAACTAGAGTATGAGTTGAGCCGAGTACGGTGAGACCTGTACTCGAGCTGACGGCTAGTGATTGAGCCAAGTACGGTGAGACCTGTACTTGAGCTGACGGCGGCCAGCAATTGAGCCGCATATGGTGAGATCTGTATCCGCGCTAACAGGTGACGAGCCCTTTGCGATGCCTTCACTACGCTTCTCAAACCATAATATCGTATGAGATTAGCTAGGATTGACGACCCTAGAATGGATCATGTTTGGGAATGATACAAGGGAGGTACCTTAGTTTCCTAATACTGCTGGTTGAAATGGACTAATAATAACTCGGTAATCATGATCATCATCACACCGCATGTGCTTAGTAGATGTGGCGGATTGAGGAGTTAAGCATTCGCGAACGTAAGATGATGTCGCTTGAGGGTGGTTTGGCAAGGGCATACAAACATCATGTCATTTCATTTTCGCACTTAATAAGAGTAGTTAGAATTGTTTGATTTGTACTGCTTTATCATTACTGCTTGATTGAATTGATAACATGTTAACCTATGCTTTATTGTTCCACCGAGTTAGCTACTCACTCCCACGTTACGGGACGGTGTTTGTAACACCCACCAGACTCTGTCGCAGGTATAGATGGTGCCTCGGTTCAGGAGCCGAGCCCGACTTCGAGGAGGATCGGGATGAGTTCTCCTTTATGCGGACTCGACGGATATGCTTAGGCCGATCGCATCGCGGGGATTCCTGGCTTATCTACGGAATTATATTTTGATTTTTGACTTAGAAACAATACATGTATATTGGTACTCGCTAGTACTCATACTGGAGTTCACAAAATTTTGTTACTTTACATACTTTGAATATAAAATTTCAGTCTTCCGCTTGCCTTTATACAATTGAATTGGAGTATGATTTACTGTTTTGGTATAATCTCATTCATGTTTATTGCTCTAACTCAGACAACATTTAACCATCATTGTGTATGTTGCATAAGTGATGCGTTGGAACTCGGGAGTTGAGTTCATACTTGACCCCCGATTTTCAGGGCATTACAATTATGCTTTACTCCACATGCTCTGAATAAGGATTGATTGTGATTGGAACTATGATTATAGTCCAGATAATCGGTACCAGACTTGAGTTCGTGGTTGAGATTCATTTCGCCACGTAGGATGTGTTTGACGAACTTGAGTTGTACTTCAGTTGGCGACAGTGGTTAGGCCACGCGAAGTACTTATGCACTTCATGTCGTTCAGTTGATTGTGCGCTCATGCTAGTCTGACTCGTCAAGTAACCCGATCTGTCTAATGAGTGTTCACCATGTTTGGACGCTACTGTTTGAACCTAAGGTACTAACCTTACCAGTGGAATCCCGTTAACTATGGTACCTCGATCCGCTAAGACTCATGAGCCGGGCATGGTGGTATGGGACACCATGGTCAAGCTGTCGGCCTACGCTGGGGTTTCGTGGTGTTGCGAGTGCGTCAGCCCGAGCCTCCTCGTAGTGTCTATTGAACAACCAGACTCGTGAGCCGATTATGGTGGTATAGGACACTGTATTCGTGCTGTCGGGCTACATTGATAAGGTGATGGGGGAGTAGTGCAACAATTGAGTGTAACAGCCCTGACAGCCCTTTGTAGTGACCTCGAGCATAGTTTAAATTTGCGGTAAGGCGACAAGTTTTGCCACGGTGAATAGAGTATGAACTAGGCCTGTATCAATTTAGTGATGAACTGTTAAAAAGGTGATGTGGGAGTGGTGTAACGATTGCGTGTAACAGCCCTGATAGCCTTTGCAGCGCCCTAGAACCACACTATCGTATGAGATTATCTAGGTTTGACGACCCTAGAATGGATCATGTTTGGGAATGATACAAGGGAGGTACCTTAGTTTTCTAATCCTGCTGTTTGAAATGGACTAATAACAACTTGGTAATCATGCTCATTATAACACTGCATGTGCCTGGAAGATGTGGAGCACTGAGGAATGAACGTATGTCACGGATGTAAGATGGTGTCGCATGAGGGAGTATGTCGGTGAGGGTATGCATCATGACTGCATTTCATACTTGCATTAATAAGTGTAGTTAGGATTGTTCGATTGTACTGCTTTATCATTACTGCTTGACTGAATTGATAACATGTTAACCTATACTTTATTATTCCACTGAGTTAGCTACTCACTCCCACATTATGGGACGGTGTTGTACACACCAACCAGACTCTGTCTTAGGTGCAAATGAGGTGACGACTCAGGAGGCTGAGCCGGACTACGACGAGGACCAGGAAGAGTTCTCGTATATGTAGTATGCTGGTGGCTTTGCCTAAACTGCCTGGATCGACGGGACTTACAGGGCTTACTTCTCTAGTTGTACTTTTGACATTTTGATCGTAAAATAGATACATGTATATGGTGACTCAGTTGGGTTCATACTCTGGAGATTGAGATGGTTTTGTTTCTTTTACATATAATTATATACAGTTTCAGTCTTTCGCTTGCCTTTATATAATTGATCTGGAGTATGAATTACAAAATTAGAGAAAGCGAAAAGCAACTGGGCCAAGGAGCTCCCATTTGTCCTCTGGGCTTATAAAACGATGGCCCAGTCATCCACTGGGGAAACCCTATTTTTGCTTTCCTATGGTTTGGAGGCAATGGTGCCAGTTGAAATTGGCCTCCCTACAACTCGGGTTAGAAACTATCAGGAAGATCAAAACACTGAGTAGATTGCAGCTAATTTGGACATACTTAAGGAAGCCAGTGATATATCTAGACTCCGGGTTACAGCTCAGCATCAACAAGTGGCACGATTCTACAATTCTAAGGTCAAGACTAGGCGGTTTCATCTAGGGGATTTAGTCCTTCACCGGGTCTTCCAAAACACGGCAAAGCCGGGGACTGGGACACTCGGACCCAATTGGGAGGGGTCATACCGTGTGGTCCGATCGACCAAACCTGACTCTTACCACTTAGAGGATCTCGAGGGCTGCCAGCTCCCCCACCCCTAGAACGCTGAGTACCTAAAAGTTTACTATACCTGATGTAATTGCAGCTGAAGGCCCCCAATAAGTGTACATCTCCTAATGACCACCTTTAAGACTTTCAATAAAATTCATGTCTCTTCGTACCTACCTGAACGAACTATTTACTAATAAAAAGTTGCCTCTCATAAGCAGGGGCCGACTTAACGGAATGATCCCTTAAAGAAGGGGTTAGTATGTTATCCCAGGAAAGTTCTCTAAGGCATCCCTTTATATTCGGAGGAAAATCCCATAGATTACCCGACTCCTCGACAAAGGAGTCGGCCCATTATCCGACTGATGAATCTACTAAAAGCCGCTCGTCACTCTATAGACACCTCACCCAGGCTAAAGTTTGAGAAGGCTAGAGCAGTCCGGAAACCATCATCATAGCCTAACCCTAACCCTAATTCCAGCCTAAACCAAACACTAACCCAAACCCTAGCTATAAACCCTAGTCCAAAATCCCCAAACTCCCAATCCGTAACTCGAAACCATAATCCAAGCTGCTCAAGACACGCACAGCCTCGTCTATACCCTATACCCTAGCCAGAACTCTCTATCCATGCCTAAATCTGTCACTTTGAGTCCCAGAAACCCAAAATGGAGACCATTGGATGAACCAGAGCGTCACACAAAGCTCACACATACGAAACTAGCTCGAACCAGGCCCAGGCGGTAGTCTGACTGCCGCCTACGGTACTTCAACTGCCACCGCTTGCGGCCTGCGTGTGGACAGCTGTCCCAGCGTCCAAAAGTCAACTTTCCTTCAGATTTACCCCTCCCATATTCACTATTTACAGTTTTACCAGCCCTATGAGCTAATGGGAGCACGCCACGTGACATCTCTCTCTTCTCCACCAACCACTACTTGTCACATCAGCTTTCACCCCTCCTTAGCCCCAAAAATTACCATTTTACCATTGAGGAGGGCTATAAATAGCCCTCTCCTCTTCTCATTTCAAAACACAACTAAGAGAGAGGGAGAGAGTAAGAGAGAGAGAGAGAGAGTGACAAGAAAAAGAAAGTGAGTGAGGGAGAGAGTGAAGGAAAGGGAAGGAGCTCTTAAGCCTTCCAAGTCCAGATTTTTCCAGCTACCCCCTAGCCCTCATCTCAACCCTTCCAAACTACAAGCCTAACCCACATTGGTCATGGTTCGATTCATGTTTTAGCCCACTCAAGATCAAACCTAAGATCCATTCAACTTATATGCATTCATTATGACATTAATTCCTATCTTAACCTCCCTGCTCTTCTAGCTCCCTAGTGAACGTATGCTCTGTGACTTGCCGTATACCAGATCCTGTCACATCAGAAATTCCTAGAGACCTAGTCCTTTCTCTTTACCTTTTTGCATAAACATGATCATATCCACTTTCTAGACACGCTATTGGACGTATGCTTTGTGGTCTACCGAAATCTTAGATCTTTCCACATCAGAAATTTATGTGTGACTAATCCCTCCATGGCCACATCATCCATCTCTTGAGATTTTCGTATCACACTAAGTAGAGACTGTACATTTGTACGGGCAGAAAGGGTGCCTAACACCTTCCCTTTTTGTAACCGAGGTCCCTTACCCAGAATTCTGGATCACAAATCAGGAGTCATTCTAAGGTAGGAGAGTCTTCAGATTTCTCCAACCTTATGTATTCCATGGTTCTAGCTGACTGCGGGATTCTGAAATATTTCGGCTAGTGGCGACTCCAACATCCATACTTAGTCTAATCATCCACCACCAAACATTTAACATACCAAACTCGCGTGGGCGCCGATTTCCAATGTCTACAGAATGACGACTCCGCTGGGGAGTTGCTAACTCACACTAGTTGAGACCCAACTCGAAAGTGTGTGGTACTTTGATCTCAAGGGACATCATCATTGTATTCATACAAAAAAATAAAAAAAAATCTTTAGCTTGTTCTTTCTTAAACATAAATTTGAACCATGACCACTCGATCCCATGCAGCCGCAGCCTCTCAATCAACCCATGAAGAAGAGCCAGCAGCTCAACCAGCTCCCGAAACATCAACGCTTGCACTCGCATCAATACCAGCACCCGCACCAATACCCACGCCACTACCACTAGTGGTTCAGGGAGACCTTCAAGCCAATGTAACCACACAGGAGCTGCTCCTTTGGATAATGCAAGAGCTACTACTTCACTTAGTGCCAAGTCCTGCGCCAAATGCATGAGCAACCCAGCCTAGTGTACAGAACAATTCACTTTCTCAAACCCCTTTTGCATTTTCTCTCATTCCTCCAACAAATCCCGTGCTCCCTCTCCCAGAAGAGTAAACACCAGAATGACAACAGCCAGCAATCGGGAGCAACCCTCCCGCACACCCCTACTCAGTACACTACAACAATTCACTTACAACACATGGCAACCACAGACAAGAACTGACGGATGCCTAAGAAGGGGGCCAGTTTTGAGTCCAACTCACTCCCCCTGATGGGAGTAATATATCGGAATTGGCAGATACCCCAAGCGGGAACCATTTCCGAACATCACACTCTCCTCTGAAAGGGAACAGTGTTCAATTCTATCTACCTCCCATCATCGGGAGCCCACCATCTTTCCAACAAACCCCCATTCTCGATCCATATGAAGAAGAAGTAACACAAGCCCTATAGCATGTGGCAAGATATCTACAACAGGGTAAGTCGGAAATTGAGGAATTATGAGAATAGTTGCAGATGGTACAAAATCAGCTTCAAAGACAGCAAGGAGTGGATCACCTATCCACCAAGTTTAGGGACTTCTGTCCCTTCCCAGATGCCCGGGTACCTCCAAACTTCGAGGTACCAAAGTTCAGAAGGTATAACGGTAGTGGGTGCCCCACGGTACATCTAAAAGCATTTTGTGGGGAACTCAATGCGATAGCAGGGAATGATGGGGCCTTAACTTTTTCAAAAATCTCTTAAGGGTGACGCTTTGGATTGGTACACCTCGTTGGATTGCCATCAAATCCAAACCTGGGAAAAGCTCTCCCAGGCGTTCATTGACAGGTTCTCATACAACTTGAACATGACACCAAGAAGGGCTGATCTGGCTGCCTTGAGACAAAAAATGATGAAACCTTATCAGCATACGTAGGACGATGGTGAGCCATGGTGGCTTGAATGAGAAATCCCATCAATGATGAGGAGCATATATCCATGATCGTACATTCAGCAAATCCCAGCATTTCAGGGTATCTGATCTCATACCCATACGTCAATTTTTCTCAGCTCATTTGGGCTGGAGAACAAGTCAAAGCCGGGATCAAAGCTGGAACCATTTTCCCATGGCCACACCAGGCCTCCTCAATCAAAAGAAACAAAGTCGAGGGGAAACCCGTTGGATATGGGAATGGAAACAGCACTGCTCCTGCCCAGCGCACCACAGAAGTTAACAACATCGTCACCAATACTCAAGGCAATCAGTATGTTGCGCAACCGGAACCACGGCAAGATAGGCAGTACCAGCTATAGTCAAATAGGCAGTACCAACCCCAGCAAACCCAACAGGGATATTAGACACGGCCGTCTCAACCGTAACAGCAACAACTTAGGAGAAATACGCAAGGTCCATTCAAACCGAGAATGTTAGGAAGGAAGTTCACCTCGTTAGCACAAACATACAGTCAAGTGTTGAGAATGCTCATGCAAAAGTAACTGTTGACACCACTTCAGCCGCGACTTTCACCTAATCCCTTGCCTCCTAGTTACAATGAAAATCATTATTGCTTATACCACCAGGCTCCTGGCCATTTAACGAACCGCTGCTTCGTTTTGAAATATGCGGTCCAAGATCCGATTGAAGGCCAGAAGATTGCGATCGCCTCGCAGGCCAACAATACAGCTCAGGCCAACATTCTCCAAAATCCTCTACCATCACATTAAGCAGGACCCATCACATCTGACACCTCTACCGTCAACCACATTGAAGGAGGGCAACCCATGTGCTCCTCCCCACATCATTCCATTCAAACAATCATGCCCGATACAGCAAATTGGACATGGGGATACCAACAGACACAACCGTCCGGACCACAAATATTTCTGCAAGCAGCACCCGCTACACAACCTCTCGTATTCCTTGAAGCAGCGCCAATAGTACAACCTCTCGTAACTCTGGAAGCTGCACCCAACAGGTCATACCCTCAACATTCCGTGTCCCAAGGGGGACATTCAACTCCTCCTTCAATCCTCCAAAAAGGTCGAACTCTCAACCCATTGTCCTCCCAATAGGTCTCCTTGATCTTACCCCGCTAACCTTGCAAGGGGCACCCCCGGTTCAAGCCCCAAAATTCCTAATGCCTCACCAATTGGCACATGCCCAGAGGATTCCTCCCATACATCGAAAGGAGGAAGAAGACTCCACTGTCAAAATTAGTCAAGGATTGGTAACACTTCAAGAGAAATCACCAAATCTGTCACAAACAGTTTCAGCTACAACTTCCCCACCTTAAGAACCAATGGTATACTTGGAAGGAAGAACGGTTCCTCCCTACAACTTGAAAACAGTCCCATGGCATTACCCAGAATGCGATGAAGTGGGTAACAATGAGAGGTATCTTAGAAGAGATAACCAGAACCCGAAAGAAACCCGAGGAACTTTGTTGGGAACCATTAGCAAAACCGACGCTGCTTATGATATAGTAGCTCAACTCAAAACCATCCCTGCGCAAATATCCATTTGGGAACTCCTATGCACATCAAGATCGCATTGAGAAATCTTTGCGAAAACATTGAATGATGCTCATATCTCTCCTAATGTACCTCCAGAAATGGTAGCAAGTATGATCGGACAACTTCTGGCACCACGGGCTATCACTTTCTCTGATGATGAATTACCACCCGACGGTCGCAAACATGGACAATCACTAAACATAGTTGCCCACCACCAGAACTTCAAAATCCCACTCGTGCTCATTGACAATGGATCTAACCTTAATGTTTGCCCTTTGAGGACTACTGAATGGTTAGGGATAGAACCGTCCTCCTTCAAACCCAGTACAATGAGTGTCAAGGCCTTTGATAACTCCCGAAGACAGGTTGAGGTAGAGGTCGACCTTGAACTGCAAATCAGACCAAACATAACCCTTATCACCTTTCAGGTCATCGATATTCCTGCCTCATTTAACCTTCTGTTGGGGCGGCCATGGCTTCACGCTGTTGGAGCCATCCCATCTACCCTCCATTAAAGGGTTAAATTCCCTTCGGGAAATCAAATCATTTCAGTATTAGCCGAGCTAGAGACCATCTTACCAGTGACGGTTAATATCCCAGAAATTGACATCCCAGTGATCGACGTTCAGCATGCAGAGGGCGACATATCGTATCATAGTTTTGAATTCGAAAATATGAACGTAATTGCCAATCTACGACCTCTCGCTGCAGAACATTTCATTCCCCTTGCTGAGCGATTAATCTTAAATTATTGTACCGAGTTCCATGAAGAAGGAGGGGTGATAAAATTAGCACCTGCCACTATGCAGAGACAGGGACCGGGATATTAACCGACACCAGAGGATCAGGCTGAAAGACTAAAGAAGGGTCAACCGTTCAAATGCACACCCATCAAATTTATCAAGGCTGGGACAGTTTATGAGGACATGGTGACGCCTCTTGAGGACCAACTCCAGCAATTCAAACTCACAGAATATCCCAACCAGGAGTCCATCTGGCCACCAATAAGGTGGGATAGGATCCTCAGGGCACCAAAAGCATACCTAAAGCCAGGGATAGAACCCCCAGACCCATCACATGAGGCTAGGGGCACAGAAACAGGTCCACCCACAAGGGACCTGGAACTAGGAGTGCCCCTTACAGGTGATGCAGGTAAGAACGCAGAGGAACCTATCCCCGCTCACAATTATAGGGACACATCCTCACCATCAGCTCAACAACACAAGAAGCAGCCCATCCATTGGGTTGACAAGAGAAAATGGCCCGCTCTTGATTGGACAGACATCAAAGTCCCGTCACCAGGAGAATTCGAGGAGCTAGAAGAGCTCCAGCTTCTGAGCGAAGAGATCGAATCAAACTCTGACCTTGAACCTAGCCCAGCGGACATCATGGTTATCGAGCAGGTGACCCTCAGGAACAAACAGATCAGATCAGCAGAATTGAAAGGGGGGAAGGAACCAAGCTGGTCAGCCATCCCCCTAACGATCGAATCAGCTAGTAGACCGTCTATGGATGCCGGCAAAAAAAAATGCCAATGTAAATAACAGTTGGTACCTCGAAATAGGACAGGACCAATCTTGGTTCGCAACACTGTCCTGTTCGAGACTCTTAGGCGACACAAAAAAATCAGAAAATTTTTAAAACATAAAAACATTACATACTCTCCAAAATACAAAAAAAAATAATAAATATTCCTCAAAACCACAAAACATTAGAAAATTCTCAAAATACAAAAACAATAGAAAAGCTTTCAAAAATCACTATGCCAAACATCTCACACACATTGCAGGAGTTTGAAGTCGACTCATATGATTTCGATCTAGAGTTGGACTTCGAACTCATGGATTTAGATGAAGCACTGGATGAGGGAAATGATGATACCATTCTCGAATTCGAGGAATCTCTCGAAAAGTTTGAAACAAAGGCCAATATTGTGGCAGACAACTTTGAAATTGTGAACTTAGGGTCAGCAGAATCTCTCAGAGAGGTGCGCATTGGAAGGTCGCTCTCCCCGGAACACAAGCAGAGGATGATGGAGTTTCTGAAACTGAGATTGTCCAACTTTGCCTCCTCTTATGAAGACATGCTAGGGCTCGATGAAGACTTGGTGGTGCACCATTTGCTAACAAAGCCAGACATGAAGCCTGTCAAACAAAAGCTGCGGAGAATGAAACCAGAATGGGCTCTGAAGGTCTGTGATGAAGTCATAAAGCAATACAAAGCAGGGTTCCTGGTAGTCTCCAACTACCCGGAATAGCTCGCAAACATCGTACCAGTTCCAAAGAAAGATAGGAAAGTCAGGATGTGCATTGACTTTAGAGATCTTAACAAGGCGAGCCCTAAAGACGATTTCCCTCTGCCTCACATCGACACACTGGTAGATAACACTATTGGACACAAGATCTTCTCCTTCATGGATAGTTTCTTTGGTTACAACCAGATCAAGATGGCCATCAAAGATCGAGAGAAGACTTCATTCATCATAACATGGGGAACTTTCTGCTATGAGTTATGCCTTTCGGGCTGAAGAATGCTGGAGCTACATATCAACGAGCCATGACTGCCTTGTTTCATGACATGATAAATAAGGAAATGGAAGTCTACGTGGACGATATGATCATCAAGTCTCGCATAATCGAAGGACACTTTAAAGATCTCAAGAAGCTCTTCGACAGGCTGAAAAAGTTCAAGCTCTGCCTCAATCCGCAAAAATGTGTCTTCGGTGCAACCAAAGGCAAACTGTTAGGCTTCATTGTCAATGAAGATGATATCTGGGTGGACGAAACCAAGACTAAGGCGATCATCGAAATGCCACGGCCCAAGACTATAAAAAAGAAATTCGGGGTTTCCTTGGGTGGATCTAATATATCAGTCATTTCATCGCACAGCTCACTCCGGTCTGTGAACCCATATTCAAGCTCCTGCGAAAAAACTCGCCAAAGGAATAGAATAACGACTGTCAAGTGGCCTTCGACAGGATCAAGAAATACCTGCTGAATTCCCCAGTGCTCATGCCACCTACTCCAGGTAGGCCATTACTGCTGTATATCTCCATCGCAGCAGAAGTAATCGTATGTGTTCTTGGCCAACATGACGATACGGGAAGAAAAGAGCGAGCGATCTACTATCTAAGCAGTCGATTCACGAACTATGAAGCCAAATGCTCTAGCTTAGAGAAGACGTGCCTTGCCCTGGTCTGGGTAACACAGCGACTACGACAGTATAGGATCACTCACCCAATCCTTCTACTCGCTCGCATGGACTCGTTGAAGTACTTGTTTGAAAAATCAGCATTAACGGGTAGGATCACAAAATGGCAGTTATTGCTTTTAGAGTTCGACATCACATATGTCACTCAGAAGGCAATCAAGGGGCAAGCATTGGCCAACCACTTAGCAGCCCACTCTGTGCCCGACTATCAACCATTGAAGACCTTCTTTCCTGACGAGGATATCCTCCTGATTGAGGAAGGAGAAGAAAGGAAGGCAGGAGAGTGGACACTCTTCTTCGATGGAGCTGCAAACTCGAAAGGGAATGGAGTAGGAGCCATACTTTACTCTCCCGAAGACGTCTTAGTTCCCATATCTAGAAGGCTGGCATTTCAATGCACTAATAACGTGGCTGAATACGAAGCATGCATCGCTGGTCTAAGAGAGGCCATAATCCTTAACGTGAAGAAGTTACGAGTCTTCGGGGACTCGCAGCTCATCATCAATCAGATAAACGGTGATTGGAAGACCAAAGATGAAAAGCTAATCTCGTATCACGACTATCTAGAAAATCTAATCGAAGAATTTGAAGAGATCACTTTCTCATGCCTCAAATCAAGAATCAATTTGCAGATGCCCTAGCTACCCTCGCTTCGATGCTGGAGATCCCAAAAGGAGTTGCTGAATGGGAACTCATAGTTGAACTTCAGGAGGAACTCGCATTCTACCTACAGATTGAAGAAGCCGAACCTCCTTTAAATGATAGGCCGTGGTACACAGATATTAAGGAGTATCTTGAACATCAGAAGTACCCAAAAGGAGCAACACCAGTTCATCGTCGCACTACAAAATGGTTAGCAGCACAGTTCGTGATCACTGGAGGCATCCTCTACAAGCGATCCTTCAACCAAGTCCTTCTCCGCTGTGTGGATGAAGTAGAAGCGGCACAGATCATGTCAGAAATCCACAAAGGACTATGCTGGCCACACATGAATGGACACATGATGGAGAAGAAGATCCTACGACTTGGCTACTATTGGCTCACAATGGAAACAAATTGCTGTAAATACGTCAGGAAATATTTCAAGTGTCAGGAGTACGCAAACCAGATCCATGCGCCTGCTTCCGAACTCTACAATCTGACAGCACCATGGCCCTTCTCTGTATGGGGGCTAGACATCATCAGCAAGATCAGTCTTAAAGCTTCGAATGGGTATGAATACGTCTTGGTGGCTGTAGACTACTTCACCAAATGGATAGAGGTGGCATCCTTGTAACGCCCCGAATCTTCAGGACCCGAGTACATGACCCGTTTCCCAAAAACTCAAGTGTTAACTTATAGGGAACCAAATTCCATATTTATTTACTTCTTTCCTTCATCAGAGTAAGCAGATGAGTGTAGAATGGACAAATATACATACGAAAAATTTTCAAATTTCATTTAGAGTATGCAAGAGAGTGCCTATAATGACTTATACAAACCAATGTCCCCATTCTTACAATTATAAAATGAAATAATATTACACATGAAATAAAGTAAATTACAACAAATTTGAGATATGAAATCCTATAGTAACTCTTAGCAATCACAATCATGCATCCCTGTCAATTGTAACTTGCTCCTCGTCAATATAAACATGAATTTCACCTGGGCCACCTGGGCTACCTGTATAGTTATATATTTGATGGATGAGTGGCCAACTCAGTGTGAACTCCCCTCAAGATTACACACCGCCGCATTAGGTAAGAAATAGTAAAATATCCAGACAACCAAAATAGAATAAATGCAGTCTTATTATATGTATGGATGTATGAATGCAATCAGTCCCGGGTAAAACATCCGGACGGACTATGCCCCGGGTAAAACATCCGGACGGGTAATGTCGTATAATGGTGTGCCCTGGGTAAAACATTCGGACGGGCGTCACCCATAAATAAGACTGGTCATAAGCGCAACACGTAGCGTAATCACAGGGCAGAGTGATCCAAGTCATTATCACAATCGAATGGCTGGTCATAAGCGCAACACGCAGCGTAATCGCAGGGCAGAGTGATCCAAGCCATCGAAATATGCCATGTATGCATGATTTGCCAACCCATTATTAGTTCATTTACAATCAGCCAATTTAAATAAGCTCAAAGGTCACTATGGGGAGCATATAACCCAGCGTAGGCCGACAGCTCGGGCATAGTATCCCATGACTACGATCCTCGGCCCATGAGGCTACTACCTTAAGATGTTTAATGGAAACCCATCGACTAGAGGTCAATCACATTACAGTATATGGAGCTTACCACCACATGGTTGCATAGTATAAAACATCGAACCCATCTAGGGCAAGTATCAAAATAAAATCACGTAAGGCGAGTATTAAAATATGCCACATAGGACGAATATCAAAACCACACGATGAAAACCATCCTTAAAAGTCACTGGGCACAACACCCTAGATGGTAGGCTTACATCAATGATCCATCTAGACCACACTTAGTAACCACCAAGTCGAAGGTCCATTTTGATCACAACTAGTTAAGTTACATTCCAAGTATGGGTGTACATTCATATGTGGGAATTCCCACTAATGTACCAGTTTAAGTTCCATAAGCAATCCACAAAGAGAACACAAGCATGAACAATTATATAGCATAATCATAAAGCATATAATACAATAATTCAATTTCCACCAGTTAACACATGTGATTATAAAGGGAGATGTCAATTATGAATTTAAATAAAAACTATAACTTAAGTTAATGAGAAGATGGAAAGCTCAAGGGGAAGAATCATCACCTTATAGTTAGATCGCCTACCAGCATGACTAGGGGACGTGTAGTCCCTTATATTGTAAGACCCGTATCATAGGCCGTATCGTTCCGTAGACTTTCGTGGTCCTCCCCATCGAATTCTGGCGACCCGCGTTCTGTTATCGGGGTTTATGCACAACCCTGAGTCATGTCTCGTATTTCAGAGTCGGCTTGACCCGAGACTTATACCAGTACGACCGCACCATCACCGCGGTTCCGATGCCGCGTCTTACGCACCAAGGGGATACCCTGACTAGGAGATGTGGGCTTACATTCAGTTCGAGGAAAAATACTGCACATTACAAAACCCAAGAGAACATCACATCAAATCCCATCAATCTCATCAATCAAGTACACATCACCTCACATGTCAAAGTACAACCCCATCCCCAAGCAACCCCAAAGTCAAATTTTCTCTTACACCCACGTACACCCATCATCCATCACCCATCTCTCACCCCATCCATCACCCATCCCTCTCTCTCTTACATCTCTCTCTCTCTCTCTCTCTCTCTCTCTCTCTCTCTCTCTCTCTCTCTTCTCTCTTCCTCATTTCCTCCCAAGCAAGAATTCGTTCATGAGAGCTTCATGAGAGAGAGCTTTGTGTGGCCCACTTCTTATCTCCGATCTCCACCATCCAAGTGTGATCCCAATCGTTAAAATTGATCATTTGGAGCTCTAGCATGCATTGGCGGAAGAAGGAAGGAGAAGTCTAAGGTGGGTGCTTATCTCTCTCTCTCCTTCTCATTTTTATGTGATGTGTGGCCCACTTGGATGGACCCCACAATGATGTATGTATTTTATTCTTACTGTCCACGGTGCTGGACAGTGGAGCCCAAAATGATGTACTTGTTTTAACTAGGTGCGTCCACACCACTGGACGGTGGGACCTGACCCACCGTGATGCTTATGCTGGTCCCCACCATGGGACCCAGCCATGATGTATATGCTTCATCAATGCCGTCTAGCCATTGTGGTTAGGCCATCCAGCCGCTGGATGGCCAGTGGACCCCACCCTTGATGTATGGGTTATATCTAAATGTCCATTCAGATGGAGGCTAGCCTTAAGGCTTGAGACTAATGGAGCAGATTTGCCTATCAAGTGGACCACACAACAAAAAGTAATGGACGATTAAACGTCTGCCATTGGAACCTCCCTGGTTCCACAAGTTTTGGATAAATATAATATTTATTTATTTATTATTTAGTTTTGGTATATGTGACCTTATTAAATAGATTGGATGGTAGATACATGTTATGGTGGGCCCCACATGGGACCACTGATGTATGTTTTGTAATCTACACCTTCCATTAATGTGGACTCCACCATGAGGCGTGTACTTCATCTATGCCATCCATCCCTATGGGACCCACCATGATGCATGGGTTGTATCCAAACCTTTTAACCATTTTCAGAGATCATTTTATGACTTAAGACTAAGAATGAGTCAGATCTAAGGTTCAAGTTGACCCCACCATTGAAAATAATGGAGACAGCGATATCCACTATTCAAACTTCTTAGGAGCCACATTAGCTTCCAATTAAGCTTATATTTTGTTTTCACTTCATCTAGCTCTATGTTAACCTATGAATTGGTTGGATCTCAAACACATTACGGCGGGCCACTCCGTGATATGATCATCCATTAGGGTGGTCCACTTTGATTTATTTGTGGCTGTCCATTGAGGCCCACCTTAGTGTATGTATGAGGCCCATCTTGATTCATTGTGGCCGTCTATTGAGGCCCACCTTGATGTGTATAAGGCTCGTTGTTGAGGCCCACTTTGATGTGTTTTGTGGTCATCTGTGAGGCCCACCTTGATGTACTTTGTGACCCATCCGTCGGGCTCACCTTGATGTACTTTGTGGCCCGTCCGTCGGGTCCACTTTAATATACTTTGTGGCCCATCCGTCGGGCCCACTTTGATGTACTTTGTGGCCCATCCGTCGGGCCCACTTTGATGTATTTTGTGGCCCAATCGAGAGGCCCACTTTGATATACATGAGACTCATCATGGTATATCTTAGACCCATGAGTGGGGCCCACCTGTTACGTGTTTTGAGGCCCAGGTGCAGGGCTCACCTGTTATGTACTTGAGGCCCAGGTGTAGGGCCCACCCGTTATGTATATTAGGCCCATATGCAGGGCCCACCTGTTATGTATTTGTGGCCCATGAGTTGTGGCCCATTGGGATGTATATTAGGACCATAGGTTATGGCCCAATGTGATGTATTCGAGGCCTATGGGCGAGGCCCATTAAGATGTATCTAAGGCCCATTGTGACATGTTCGTAGCCTACGGGTAAGGCCTACTGAGATATATTTCCGGCCCATATGTCATGGCCCATTGTAATGTGTATAAGGCCCATGTAACGCGACCCATTGTGGTGTACATTTGGCCCTTGAGCGAGGTTTATGGTGATGCATATTAGGCCCTTGTGTGAGACCGTGGGCCCACTGTACGTTTGACCCTATGTGGGCCACTCATTGGGATAACGTTGGTTAAATGTCCACATTGATGGGCAATGATGGTTGAATGTCCACATTGTGACCTTTCATTAGGCTATGTTAGGCCCATTCTCACCGATCTCGATTGTTGTGACTGATTACCGACTCTGATCAGTGACTGATTTGCCAAGTCTGATTATCGATCGATTCAGATTGTCGTGATCGATTACCGACTCTGATTGACGTGACCGATTTGCCGATTCTGATTATCGATCAATTTCGATTGTCGTGAAAGATTATCGACTTCGATTGACGTGACCGATTTGTCGAGTCTGATTATCGATCGATTTCGATTGTCGTGACCGATTACCGACTCCGATTGACGTGACCGATTTACCGATTCCGATTATCAATTGATTCCGATTATCGAGGCCAAGTATCGAAGCTAATTCCGATTGTTGAGGCTGATTGTATAGGTTGATTATGATTGTCGTGGCCGATTGATTGATTATCGATCGAGGTTGATTACCAATTATGATTATCGTGGTTGATTGACTGATTATCGATTGAGGCCAATTATCATAGCCGATTGTCAATTCTGATTGTCGAGACCCAATGTGATGTATATGCGGCTCGTATTTGAGGCTTGTTTTGATGTGTATTCTGCCCGTGTTTAAGGCCCAATGTGATGTATATGAGGCCCATTGTGATGCTTTTGAGGGCCAGGCGATGAAGCCCATTATGATGTATGTTAGGCCCATGTGAGGGGCACATCGTGACGTATATTAAACTCTTGAGTGAGGCCCATGGTGTTGTGTATTAGGTCCTTGTATGTGGCCATGGGTCCACTATATGTTAGACTCTATGTGGGCCATTCATTGGGGGTGATGTTGGTTAAATGTCCACATTGTTGAGACCGATTGTTGATGCAGGTTATTGATACCGATCATGAGTATGTTATAGCATAACATCATGATACATGCTCATACGCATCATCTGCATGTTGTTATGAGACTCCCTGATAGGCGAAGATTATTTTATATGAACACATGGTGTGCGTAGCATGGATTGTATAACTCATGCATCTTACATTGTGTGTTATGATTACTGTACGCCCTAGCGACATCAGGGTCGTAGCCTCCACAGGTATTTCATAGATGGCCAGATGGGACACCGAAAATCTGTTCTACATGGGGTGTTATAGATATCCCTGGCTGAAAGTCCCTAAACCCTCTTAGTTCCAGAGGTTGCTCCAATAGTCTAGACTGAGTGGATGCATGAGTGCATGAAGGCCGCATACCGTTAGGCCGTGTCTTCCACTGTGTCGTGGTCGGTTGGAAGGGGGTACGGCCTTACCTGCTCGAGAGGAGGGGGCAATGCTAGGCTAAGTCTGACCAGCTCGAGGAATGGGTCCGCTATCCACGAGCCGGGCCCGATATTGGCAGGCGGATAGTGAGGTCTCTTCCACTCACCTTATTGCGCGTGATGGGGCTGCAATCTAGTTTGAAGTGTAATAGACCCCAGTGATTTTCCAAAGAGGAACCATACTGATATGTGGACTTATTAAGTAGGAGTTACATGCTCATTCATTCATTCACTATCCACTAGGGCTGGTGGTGTGCAACTAATTGTTGTGTACCTTCATTATGGCAAGGATTTTAGTTGGGCGCGCGACTAACCTGAGATTAGGAGTTTACTATGTTGAGTCTGACTACCAAATTTAGGTATGAGACTAGTTTGGATAGAAGTCCCTTGTGGTGGACCCCGTAGCCTGCGATACTATGTACTATCATCCCGACTTCACACTCCAGCATGGTCATTTCATTCGCATCGCATATTGCATTACATCCGCAGGCATATGATATTTTGGGTTGTTATGTTTCTGTACTTATATGGCCTAGACAGTCTTAGCAGGATTTGTATATTGCATTGTATCTTTGGCATTTGGTATTTGGCTCTTTATGACTCCTTATTGCATAGCTGTTCTATATTACGTATTCTGATATTGATTGACTTATGGATTTGTCCATACATCCGCTTACTCTGTTATCGCATGATTTATGATCTTGTCAGTATTTTTGCTCACTCTGATAATTCATGATCTTGTCAGTGTTTCTACTTATTCCGATAATGTACGATTTATGGATTACCAGTAATTTCGGTATTGTATGATGATGGCATTGTATTGAATACTGGACACTTACCTTGTGCACACACTTACACCACCCTCTAAGCTTTCTATAAGATTATACATGATAGATGCGTGTAGGTGATGTTAGGTTGCAGCAGTGTCGAGCTTGAAGCGTGCAGCGGTCTTCTGGAGCTTGATTTTCGATTTATGTATTTCTCTTTTTACATTGTACTCAAATGATTATATTAGTGGATATGTGATGATGATGTTGCTTTTATGATTTGGGTATACTTTTGGTTATGCTTATTATGAGATAAATGTACACAAATTAAAATAAAAAATCCTCCTTGTAGGATCCCAGGATCGGAATCTGGTGCATAGGCGTTGGGAACCGAGAATAGGGTACTACGGAGGCTGTCGGCACTGGATTCGGCGATTGAGGTTCTTGTGATTCCGATGTAACATCCCAGATTTTTGCCAACCTAGAATTAGACGTCCTTAGGCAATGGGTCGATCCTAACACCTTATTAACTTGTCAGAACTCAATCTCAATGTCTAAACCGTTTTTGAACCCATTTCATTCACAAATTCCACCCTTCACCACCTTGATCTTTCAATTTTTCTAAGTACTTTCACCCTAGACACTATCTTAAACGAGCTAAGTAGTATAACTTGGATCACTTTATATACAAACTACAAAGGACTAAGTACCACCTCAGACAGAAATCTTATAGGACTAAATCCTTTAGAAATGAGACAAAGTAACTAAGTGCTAAACTAGATTAGCTACGAAATCCGTTTGATCCACTTTAAATACGATCTGTAAGATCCAAAACTTGTAGAATCATTGACACTAGGTTACCCTAAAATCTAGGAGCAAATTACTCGACTACTCTCGGGAGCACATTGAAACTCCGTATCAGATCTGGACCGCACGTCGGAAGTCGATTAACATGAATTTAAGGAATTAGGATCGCCTTGCTGGGCTTGAAAACCATCTCGGAAATCAAATCCAGATAGTGTCCCAGCGCTATTCGCTTGAGCTTGGAGTGGGGAGTGTGAGAAATGTGAAAATATTTTTAAATTAAATTCAAAATAAATAAATCTGAGACTTGTTGCTAGCAAGTCAGTATTAAGCAACCAGACCGTCAGAGTCAGGCTAAATTACACCCTTGGATCAGGGATATTTTCCCAAACATATCTATGTACTCGGAATCTCCGATCGAGATCCACTGACCGTTGAACTGAAACTGGTTTGCCACGTGCGATCTGGAAACCCGACTGGAACGAAACCTTAGCTGAACCTAGATCCAATGTCTATGAGCTTAAGTCTGACTTTTGGCTCAAGGGGGCTCGCCAGAAGTCCTCCGTTGAGCTGAAACAGATGCCCTTTGGACAAAACCTAAGTATATCTTGGTCCTGAGTTTGTTTTGGTGAGTTTTGGGACTATATAAGGACCTTAAAACCCTCTCTCTTCCAGCCATATGAATTTGAGAGAAACCCTAGAGAGAGAAGAGAGAAAAGAGAGAGAAAGAGTGAGAGAAGTGGGAGATGCTCCCTACTACTACCCCTGTCGTTCTAAAAGCTTAACCACGCAAGTCTTATCGCTTTTCCGGTGATTCTGGTGTCATTTCTAGGTAAGAAACCCTAACCCTAAATTGTTTTGGGATTTTGATAGTTTTAGGTTATGAAATAGCTAACCTATTTCGTTCTATAGGTGGCCAAACTGCCGTAGGTGAAAGCTTAGCAAATCCATCAACTCCGTTACGATTCTACGACAAAAGGTGCGGACTTTAGATGTATAGGTTATAGTTTTTAATGCTTTCAATATCAGATAATGATAGATTTATGATCTGCATGCAATTGCACATGTACTCTAGGTGTACTGTCTGTTTTCCGTTTCGATTAAAGATGAAGATATGGAATTTTACATACTTTAGGTATTTGTAGAAAGTACCGTATACGTATAAATTTTGAAAATGTATTTGCCATGATTATTTGTTGTATGAATATATTATATATGGATAAAATACTTATTTGGCAAAAGGACTCACCCTAATACATGTTTTGCTAATATATACTATGTATGTTGAAATAGTGTATTCTAGAAAGTACCGTATACGTATAAATTTTAGAAATGTACTTGCCATGATTATTTTTTGTATGAACATATTATATATGTGTAAAATACTTGTTTGGCGAAAGGACTCGCCCTAATATATGTTTTGCTAATATACATTATGTATGTGAAAATAGTGTATTCTAAGTGTTTGTAAAAATGACTGAATGAGTATAGAATTCTCATTCATGCTCGCCATGACTAATTGTCATGGATATATGATTGTTGTATTGGCGATACCCCTTTGGCGAAAGGATTTCACGCCACGGCCAATATACACTATATATGTTACAATGTGTGGCCCAAGTATTCGTGCAAATGACTGAATGAATATGGAACTTGGATTCATGCTTGCCATGATTATCCGTTGTGGGTGCATGCGTGTTATAATTGGGGCAACTCCCTAGTGAAAGGATTTGACCTAATGCCTATGTGATCAACATATGTCATGTATGTTGATGTATGTAGTTTAAAGTGTTTGTTGAAATGTCTGAATGAGTAGTAGTTAGTAAATTGTAATGTATAAGGGTGTTGAGATATGATTCTCAACTTCTTTAACTATGTGTATGATTTCTTTAGATATCTGTGTGATTAGGAATTGAATATATACAAACTTATGCTTATGTTGTACTTCATAATATGCTTAACTGATTGTATGATTTTATTTGTCTAATGCATATATTTAAATTCATGTTTATGCTGTATTCTATAAGTACCATGAAGGGTGATGGGGGAGTGGTGTAACGAGTGCGTGCAACAGCCCTGACAGCCCTAAGCAGATGTTATCAGACTTTGATTGTATGATTTGAATCTTGATCTATTACTACTTTACCTATCTGCAATTGAATGTGATTGGGGCTATTGTATAGTCCAGGCAGTCGGTAATGGGATCGAATTCGTGGCTGAGATTCATTCGCCACGTAGGATGTGTTTGATGAACCTGAGTCATGCGTTGCTTGTCGGCAGTGGTTAGGCCACACGAAGTGCTTATGCACTTTACGTCGTACAACTCAACGGGCACTCGTGCTAGTCGAGCTCGTCAAGTAACCCGATCTGTCTTATGTATGTTCACCATGTTTGGACGCTATTGCTTGAACCTAAGGTACCAAACTTACCAGTGGAAACCCCGTTAACTATGGTACCTCAATTCGTTAAGACTCATGAGCCGGACATGGTGGTATGGGACACCATGGTCGAGCTGTCGGCCTACACTAGGGCCACGTGCCTCCCCGTAGTGACCATTGAGCAACCAGACTCGTGAGCCGAATACGGTGGTATGGGACACTGTATTCGAGCTGTCGACACCTACGGCGAGAGCCAAATACGGTGAGACCTGTATTCGTGCTAACGGGCGACGAGCCCTTCGTAGTGTCTTCGAGTATACTCTACGTCTATGATTGGCGATGAGCCATTCGCAGCAACTAGAGCATGAGTTGAGTCGAGTACGGTGAGACCTGTATTCCAGCTGACGGCCAGCAATTGAGCCGAGTACGGTGAGACCTGTATTTGAGCTGACGGCTAGCAATTGAGCCACATACAGTGAGATCTATATCCATGCTGATGGGTGATGAGCCATTTACGATGCCTTCGCGATGCCTCTCTAACCATAATATCGTATGAGATTATCTAGGTTTGATGACCCTAGAATGGATCATGTTTGAGAATGATACAAGGGAGGTACCTTAGTTTCCCAATACTGCTATTTGAAATGGACTAATAACAACTCGGTAATCATGCTCATCATGCATTGCATGTGCCTGGAAGATGTGGAGCACTGAGGAATGCCAGCATGCCACGAACATAAGATGGTGTTGCACGAGGGAGTGTGTGGTGAGGGCATCCATCATGACTGCATTCATACTTGCATTAATAAGAGTGTTTGATTATACTGCTTTATTATTACTGCTTGACTGATTTGATAACATGTTAACCTATGTTTTATTGTTCCACTGAGTTAATCACTCACTCCCATGTTACAGAATGATGTTGTACACACCAACTAGATTTGTTTGAGTTTCACATGATGGCGATGCTGCGAAGCAGAGCCGGACCTTTGCATTGTCTATGATGCTTGCTCGTATTGGTTATTTTCTGGTGGCATCATGTGAGCCATGTCTTGATCGACGAGGTTACAAGGATGTTAACTAGATGACACTACACATTTGGTATATTTTAGAATTGTACTTATAATTATTTAACCTGGTAATGTTATCACACTCTGGAGACTCACCACAGTTTATATATTTTATATATCTATCACAGTCTTCTGCTTGCAATTTAACTGTCTCTGGAGTATGATATGCTATTTGGGTATAATCCCATTTATGTTTTAATGCTCTCATCATAATCATCATTATTTGTGTTGCATAAGTGATGCGTTGGAACTCGTGCACTGAGCTTTGTAAAACCCCCGATTTTCAGGGTGTTACAAGATGGTATCAGAGCATGATTTGGATTAAACCAGACCTGTGTTATGGTCACATGACGCACTCTGACTTAGGAGGGAGCTACAGAACGTAGGAACCGACTTAGGATTTTCCAAATTCGCCGAACGGTGAAACCAACCGAAATTGACTGCTGAGATTGGGGCCGTACACACCCATGATCATGTGAAACGATCCCAAATCACTTCTAGGCCGTCAGTTAACGGGTTTGAGTTGTTCCCTAGAAACGAATGTCCTTAGGTTGTGGGTCAACCACAACACCTTCTACTTCATCTCAAAGCCTAGAACCTCTTTTTATCCAATTCCTTCAAAATCTCTCCTTGCACTACTTCATTCTTCAATTTTTTCTAAATCCTTTTATTACAGATATAAATTCTCACGTATAAATGATGAAGAATAATACTTAAACAAAAATTTACTATAAATAGTAAATATATGTATAAATTGGACTTTTGAACCTCAATCTTTTGGAATCTAACCAAATAAATGAGTTAGTTAGATAGATTAGCTCCTCTTACCCCAAAATCATATGCCACACATCACATAAACTCTTTCTGGTTTGTAAAGTGGCCTCGAAAATGCCTCAAATGGAGTCGAGGGCTGCACTATGAAATCCTGAGGGACCCGGGACAGACTCGGGGTACCATTGGCACCATGGGAGGGTGGTGAACACCGCTCTGCTGCAGTGGCACCGTGGCTGGTCCGATGGACCACGGCGGAACCGCGGTCACCACGGTCAAGTTGGGTCGGGCTGGTCGGGTCGGTGCTGGTCAGGGTCGGCCTGACCCCTAGGCACATGTGGTGCCTACCAAATTTTGTGGGGGCCCCTGTTTCATGACTGTTTTGCCTCCTCTCTCTCAACTACACCTCTAAGCTCTCCATTTCTCTAAAAATTATTATTTTTACTCTCAAATCTCTCCCAATCACCCAATCTGCCATTTTCGGCCATAACCTATACCCCTCCATCAATTATAGCAATCCCTATCTCCCTACCCTCTCTGTTGTCTCACATTTGAGCTCTTATACTCTCCATTTGAAGCTCAAAATCATGTAAGCACTCAACCCAGCCCATCTCTTTACTTCCTTTCTTTAAACCCTGCCTTTTGGGCCTTTAAAATCCCTATTGAGGCTCAAGTTCGTGGAGAACCAAAAACTCCAGCCCCCGTTTCCCCTTATCCTCATTTTCCATGGCTCTATCCGAGCTTGTACAACCATTTTCTTGGGGGCCTAATCATCCATACCGTTGTCTTGTAGTTTGCATGGGTTACCGTCTTTGGATATTTTTATTTTCATGTTGATGGGTGTAGTAGTTAGTAGAATATTTTAGATGTTTGAGGATGTTTAGGGCCCGTTTGGCCAACTGCATTAGGTGAGTTAGGTGGATAGAATTGTATAAGTAACAATAAATGTATGTGTAAGGTATGTGGCCCCTAGATTGGGTGTATCCCATGTTTTCCAATACCATGTTTGAAATGTATGTAATGAAAAGTATATCCCGGGTTTTCCTATTACACTTGGAAATTCATTATCCTAGGATTTGGAAATCCCATCTCACACTTTCCAACACAAGGCTCATTTTCCACAGCCTACACCATTAATTTTAATCCCCACCCACCCTCCTACCAAACATGTCATTCCCAATCCCGAAGTGGGATTAGCAATGCAGTCCCATTTAAGACAATAGGCCCTAGAGTTTTGGACCTAGAGTGGTGCCCCTAGATTTTGAAAGACCTAATAGTATGGGAAAGTTAATAATTTAATAACGTGAACCCTAGGACCTTCTTAGTTGGTATGGGCATCTGTGAGGTGCTCAAGCGTAGTTAAATTCAAGTTCGGGCAACCTAATTTCGATCAGACAACTTTGACCCTAAGCGATAAGATAATTTCTTATATTAGAAAGGGTATAAAATCATCTAGTGTATAAGCATAGACTTTGCTTTACAACCAGTGGATTACCGCTATTCCTAAATTAAGACTAGACTACTGGTTAGACTAAAGAAGGTAAATGACTAATTAGTTATGCTAAGCCAATTGAATAATAGACTTAGTTATTCGGCTTAACCGACTCAGACCCACTACATAACTTTCCTTCCGTGTTGGCCCGACCACTTGCAACTAAAAGTTTATAACTTCGTATTTGAGAAGTATTAGGAGTATATAGCCAATAGAGACTTTGTCTTTTAGGCCTAAGGAATTTCTCAAATGGGCAATAGACAGTTAGGAATTAGGTCCTCAGTCATAGACCATTCAGGCATCCATGTTGTGCATATGAACTTAAAAAGATAGCTTGTCCGTTAACTTCCTGTGTCCCAATCCCCTTATATGCTAATAATGTATAGATTATCTTACAGTATCAAACTAGACATGATTAAAGAAAGTAAGTCAGGACCTTAACAAAAAAAAAAGGGTCCTCCTTGGGTAGAATTAAACATTTTGCCACTAACTCACACCCGTCCTTGAAATCAACCTCAACACCCATTATTTTTAGCTCCTTTCTATAACCATAGGTGCCTATACCATAGCACACATCAGCGATGAAAGGAAGACAAACACTACCAAAAAAAGAGGCAAAGGATTCAGACCACATTAGTGTTTTGCTACGGATATAAACCTTAGCTAAATTTGCTACGGTTTTAATCCGTAGCTAAAAAGTCAATACACCATTAATATTTAATATTGTTGTAAGGTGCTCTATGAGGCCTAAAAGAAACTATATATTCTATCTAAGTCGTCTATATATTTCTAAATATTACTTTAATGGATGAGAAAAAACATTAGCTAGATTGAAGGCTCATGTGGACCACACGGTAGGAAACATTGATATTAAATTACAGTTGCTTCTTATGGTGTGGTCCACTTGGATCTTCAATATGCCTGAAAGTTGGTATAATAAGCGAAAAGAATTTGTTAAAATTATGGATCGGAATGGATTGAGGAAATACATCATGATGGGCCCCACAGAACCCCTGATCGGACCATCTACGTCCGTCCGTCCGTCAATTTGGGAGAATGGATTGGCTACTCCCCCTGACACCAGTCATTGCCTAGTGGTCGGTTCTCTGTGGGGCCCACCATGATGTATGTGTGTCATCCATGCCGTCCATATATTTTTATATATCATTTTATGATATGACAAAATAAATGAAGTATATCCCTATTTCAAGCGGACCACATTATAGGAAAAAGTTTTGAATGAATTTTGACTATTAAAAACGTTTTGGGAGCCATAAAAGTTTTGGATCAAGCTGATATTTATTTTTTCCCTTCATTTGGGTCTTCATGACCAAATCAACAGATTGGATGTCAAATAAACAGTACAGTGGGCCTTAGGAGGATTTTAATTGTAAACATCCATTCATTATTTTTGTCATGTGGTGTGGCCAACCTAAGATGTATATTCCCATAATTTTTTGTATCAACCCCTAAAATGATCTGTAAAAATGGATGAACGGAATGGATGAAACACATACATCATGTTGGGGCCCACGACGCACCGACCACCAGCGTCAGGGGGAGTAGCCAATCCGTTCCCCAAATTTGGGCGCGGGCTCAAAACAGAGCCGCGCCCAAACCCGTATTCTGCACTCACTCTCTCTCTCTCTCTCTCTCTCTCTCTCTCTCCATTCCCTGATTTTTCCCTGATCCGCTTCCCTGATCCTAGGTGCGGGTATCAGAGCATTCCCTAAGCTCTGATACTACACGGGTATCAGAGCATTCCTTCCCTGATCCTCTCTCTCCCTTCCGATCTCTACTCCATCTCTCTCATTCTCCTCCCTCTCTCTCCAATGCGTCAGCCGTGAACGCCCTCTTCTCTCTGCCCGAAGAAACACATGTCGTGAAGCTCCTTTCCATAGGTTTGATATCTTCTTCTATTTGTATCTCTTTTCCTTTCTTTCACATTTGAAATGGCATGCTATCTGTTTGTTGAAATGGCATGCTATCTGTTTGTTGAAATGGCATTGTATCTATTTCACTGTTTGATGAAATGGCATTATATCTATTTCACTGTTTGATGAACAACCTTCAATCTAGCTAATGAACACACGTTGAAATGCACAGTTAATGAACAGCCGGATCTTGCCACAGACACGGATGACCAGGCCTGGGCTCAGGCCATGCATACTTATCACGGCCGGCCTCTGTACTGTTTGTTTTGGGCCTACTATGAGGCATTCCCAAAACGGATAAGTAGGGCCATTTCACCCTTGAATAAGTGAGTCGTGACTCAGCTCGAGACCGAATGAATCGATCCAAGACCCTGAGTTTCAAAACCATGGTCATGGCCCATGTAGTAAAAGAGTTGGGGTGTAGTGATCCCAAACCACACCTGACCCATTGCTAGGCTACCCATGTGAGGTGCAGGTAGCCTAGTTTTACCTTTTCCCAACATGATCTTTTAACACTACAACTCCTTTACGATCTGGTCGGTGCCCACCATGACTTTAAATTATCGAAGAGATAAGGATGGTTGAGATGTTTCATGATTATAGCTAGGTCAGCATGTTGCCTGTCCTTCAATTCATATACCACTGTGTGAAGTAGTTGTGGGAGCTAGCATTAGACCTGAATCGTCTGCAGCACCTTGTGTAGACTGTGTATACTACCATGACATTTGTGTGAAACCTACTCCGTCCATCAACTGCACCATCTCATTTCACTGTACATAACAGAAATCAGCTTGATCCAAAACTTAAATGGGCCACACGACGTGAATAATATGAAATCACGCGTTAAACCTCTAAATTTTTGGAATCTCTCTCACCTAATAAATAGGTTGGATGGAAGACAACACAGTGGCCCATGTTGTGTGGCCACCTGAATTTTAAACGACACAACACACGTTCGGCTGCGCGCTCACAATTACAGTTTGATTCATCTGGTCCATCTTACAGTTGAGTAGTTTTGCAGCCTTAACTACCCAAAGTTCCACCTCATCATCCTTGACCCTAAGAGTGTCCTTGATGAGAGCATATGGGATCTCGCCAGAATCATTTGAACTCAAATCAGCCAATGACATCAACCTCATCTTTGTTATACAGTCCTCATGGACCAGACCATAGCTCTTCAGTAAAGTAGAATTCGCAGCATGGAATTCTAAGTAGGCATCCAATCTTTGCGTGAGAAAGATTTTCAACGGCTGATAAACCAATGCATATTTGCCATCTTTCTCTAATTGCCCTACGGCGGGCATATCTAGCAGATCACACTGAAACATATCAGGTGCCTTCACAAACTCTATAATAGCCTGCACTGCTTCGTCTTTGGCTTGACTCATGGTATATGCATCCTCACCCGAGAAAGTTGCCAAGTACTTGGTCAGAAAAGAAAACATATCCTTTCCTGAACTTTTGTTTTCCTTTAAGATATTATAGATTGTGAGATAGAGGTCCCTTTTGTCCAATGTCCCAATATTCCATTCTTTTAAGAAATTATCCATCTTTCTGAAAGAAGGTACAATATTTATTTTTTTTGTATAAGTAGCAAATCCTTCTCTTCCTTGGCCATTTTTGAGATCAGACATGTTTGGAAAGCTAGATTCCTGTGCAATTCAATGTGAATGGAAACCAAATAACTTGCTTTGACATCTTGGCATGTTTGGATGGTGTTGAATCATGAGGATTTCCTTGAAAGATTTAACAGATTTAACAAATCATGGTGATTGGGACTAGAGTTCTGGTGGCATCTGTTTTATATATATATATATATATATATATATATATATATATATATATACACACACTCAATTGCATCTTACCAGAAAAAAAATGTAGAACTTGAAATACTTTTTTTGGTGTAGATTATTGCGCTCTCTGCAAAACAACCTTTTTCATTTGTTGTCCTTTGATATGGTGGGGCAATAGCTTCACACGTTTATATCCAAAACCAGTTTTTCTATTCATCTGTTCCTTCTTTCTTAAGTGAATGGAGACCAGAAGTAGTTCATCTATGAGTTGTGTTCCAGATTTTCTGTTCATATGTTCTTTCATGACGAAGAAGTTGCATTCTTCTTCTTCTTCTTCTTCTTCATGGAGTTATTTACAATAGAAAATGTTTCTGTCAGATTATTTTGGCTACTTTGTGAGGTGATATTAAACTGTTTTAGATTCTTTTGGCTACTGTGTGATGTGACATTAAACTGTTTTCAGACATGATAGATGAAATTGATACCGTACATTTGTGATTTTTTTGTTTGGTAACACTGTTATTCATTAAAACTTTTTTTTTTCAGCAACTATGTTTAAGATTATTAAGGAGATGCTCCCAGCAGATGTCCGCGTCACTAGAGATGGTCCCACCTATATCTTGCATCTCCACCATTCACATAGCAATCATGTAGGATGATTTTTACTGTTGATCTAAAGGTCTACCACATGCATGGACCACCACCCAAACTCAGACCCATAATTTGGACAGTTTTATTTGAATAACTAGTATGCTATGTAAGCAATTTTTATGTGCCTGTGTATCATCCATCACACTTGCAGGAGCATCAAAGTTCTCTCAAGAATTTATCTATGCTAGCAGAATATTATGAGAAAATAACAATGTCAAAAAATATATAGGGAATAAAGCTTCACCTTAACAGGAAGGACAGGATCGAGAACTTACATGTAAGGTCCTGAAATAGTTCAAATGATCCAAAGATCATAACAAAGTACTAAATAAGATAATGTAAAGTAACTAACAAAGGAAAATAATGTGTCAGATACCTGGGAGATCATTAAAAGCATTAAAACAGAGGCAAGTATCTTCAACGAGCACAGGTCCATTTACCTTCAGGGGAAGAGTACAAGACATTTTGTTTTCAATACTACATGTTCTAAACCTGCAAAAGATTAGAGGAGAGCATAACTTCATAGAATGTGAAATACATATTACTATATTTACATAATTACAGTTTGATTTTCTTGGTGAACCTAATTTGCAACTCAGTAGCCATTTAAACACAAATCCACTTGTACAAACAAATGGAGACACAAGGCAATGGTTTGGTGGATCACATGCTCCCACAGGAAGGTAAACTATGTATTCCCATTGACTTTAGCAATCAGATGCACACCCTGTTTTCAACTGGGAACCCAATCCATGGTTCCATCATTGTGAGGATCGGTCCCATCCTTTAGTCATGCGAGTCCACATACTATCTTACTTTGGTAGCATGAGGGTGCCATCCTTTCCCCAAGCGAGATAATACCATGACAAATTGGTGGACTGCAGTTGGTTTGGGCTTGATTTTGAACCGAGGTTACCTGGATAACAGGTTACTCTAGTACATGGTAAGAGAATGGGTGCATAGTATGCCACTTCGTCAAATATGTGGTAGGAACATGTGGGTTGCTCTGATACATACACTAGGCATTACAGTATAATTTAATATACAAATTGTTAGTGTAATTTATATATGAAATTATGAATATTGTTTTTCTTCATCTCACATGCATAATATCATATATATGCATGTTGTTGGATAAATCAAAGCACAAACCTCTATGTTCTGAATATAATTGACATTACAAGTTAATCTACACCAGGAATATAGAACCATAACTTCATTTTGGTAAAAATAGCAATCTGGATCTCAAAAAAAAAAACCATAATCCGGATCGCAAACATGGAATGGAAAATGTAGGGGTTAGTGATTTAGGTGACGTTTTTGAATTGGTCGGACTAGACCTAATAAAAAAAATTGACTCCTCTCTCAATAGAGACCACCCATCCGACAACCCAAGAATAACCAAACAAATGTGTGTATAGCCAATCTTTCAGTATCAAGTTTGGTTTAGCACTCCCTTTGCATAGGGGAATATCAAGGCTGAAATCCCGCCGATGATGTAATCGTTTCGGTCTGCCTAAACCTATATGCAATTCACTTTTAAAAAATAAAAGTTGTCTGTAAAAATACCTCTTTTGCAGCCAAACGGGCCTTCTCTCTAGAAATCTCTTCAGGCTCCCCTTGCAGTTCTGGCACAATCTAGAAGGCGATGGATAAATCACATGTATCACGTTGATTGAGCATTGTATATTTCATTGACCTAGGTGTACTTGTATTATGCATCTCTGCCGAACACCATGATATTTTCTGTAGTTCCTACACAATTTCATCATTATTATTGTTATTGTTATTATTATGATTATTTTGAAGAACGTAGTATGTACACCTTTTGTTGGAGGCAACTCATGGAAGGCAACTGCTTTTCAGGTGAAGGCAAGCATTGTTTTGATTGTTATTTTTTCATTCATATAATTTTTTTGCTCTTTCAATGCAGCTAGGTACGACCTTAAGCAGTTATCTTGCTTTGGGCACCTATAGTCTTGGTATGTCTCATCCATTATTTGTGCAACTAATGTCTTGGAATATTTTACAATCTTTAAAATCTTTATATGTAAATTTGTGCCCATTTGCATTGTCGGAAAAACTAAAAAATTTACTCATTCTCAGATTGTAATGTGGAATATGCATCCATTATTCAAAGAAAGGGCGACATTCCAAGCACTCACACTTATCTCCTTGTTAGCTAAATTGGTGAGTCTTCTTTCCTTCATACTATATGATTCATTGAAGAAGTGGCCTGGCCATTTGGACAGGCCCATTTTTATATATTATCATGAAATTGATGAAGTAGATCCGGATGTGCGTCGGAGCTATCCGGATGTGGAGCGGGGGTCCTTGGAAGGTGGGAACCGCTGTTATGACCATGATGAAGCTGTCCGTTTCCTATGGACAGCATTGGAGGGGCCTGGCCATTTGGACAGGCCGTGTTTATGTATTTGCTTGAAATTAATGGAGCAGACCCGGATGTGCGTCGGAGCTATCCGGATGAGCGGGGGTCCCTGGAAGGTGGGAACTGCTATTATGACCATGATGAAGCTGTCCATTTCCTATGGACAACATTAAAGGGGCCTGGCCATTTTGACAGGCCGTGTTTATGTATTTGTTCGAAATTAATGGAGCAGACCCGGATGTGCGTCGGAGCTATCCGGATGAGCGGGGGTCCCTGGAAGGTGGGAACCGCTGTTATGACCATGATGAAGCCGTCCATTTCCTATGGACAGCATTGGAAGGGCCTGGCCATTTGGACAGGCCATTTTTATATCTCATTTGCAGGGACCACACCCTTAACCTAAACCTAAAGTTGAAAACCCAAACCTAAAGCCGATCCCGAACCCGAACCCGATTTCCTAAACCTAAACCTTAAACTATTCTCAATTCCCTAAATCTATAACCTAAACCTAAACCAAAACCTATAACCTTAACTTAAACCAAAACCTATAACCTAAACCTTAACCTAAATGTATTCTCAAATCCCTAAACCTAAACCTACACCTAATCCTAATCTCAACTCCCTAACTTAAACCGGATCCTAAACTTGAAAACCCAAACCTAAAGCCAATCCCGAACCCGAACCCGATTTCCTAAACCTAAACCTTAAACTATTCTCAATTCCCTAAATCTATAACCTAAACCTAAACCAAAACCTATAACCTTAACTTAAACCAAAACCTTAACCTAAATGTATTCTCAAATCACTAAACCTAAACCTACACCTAATCCTAATCTTAACTCCCTAACCTAAACCGGATCCTAAACTTGAAAAGCCAAACCTAAAGGCGATCCTGAACCTGAAGCCGATTTCCTAAACCAAAACCTTAAACTATTCTCAATTCCCTAAACCTATAACTTAAACCTAAACAAAAACCTATAACCTTAACTTAAACCAAAGCCTATAACCTAAACCTTAACCTAAATGTATTCTCAAATCCCTAAACCTAAACCTACACCTAATCCTAATCTCAACTCCCTAACCTAAACTGGATCCTAAACTTGAAAACCCAAACCTAAAGCCGATCCCGAACCCGAATCCGATTTCCTAAACCTAAACCTTAAACTATTCTCAATTCCCTAAATCTATAACCTAAACCTAAACCAAAACCTATAACCTTAACTTAAACCAAAACCTATAACCTAAACCTTAACCTAAATGTATTCTCAAATCCCTAAACCTAAACCTACACCTAATCCTAATCTCAACTCCCTAACCTAAACCGGATCCTAAAGTTGAAAACCCAAACCTAAAGCCGATCCCGAACCCGAACCCGATTTCCTAAACCTAAACCTTAAACTATTCTCAATTCCCTAAATCTATAACCTAAACCTAAACCAAAACCTATAACCTTAACTTAAACCAAAACATATAACATAAACCTTAACCTAAATGTATTCTCAAATCCCTAAACCTAAACCTACACCTAATCCTAATCTCAACTCCCTAACCTAAACCGGATCCTAAACTTGAAAACCCAAACCTAAAGCCGATCCCGAACCTGAACCCGATTTCCTAAACCTAAACCTTAAACTATTCTAAATTCCCTAAATCTATAAGCTAAACCTAAACCAAAACCTATAACCTTAACTTAAACCAAAACCTATAACCTAAACCTTAACCTAAATGTATTCTCAAATCCCTAAACCTAAACCTACACCTAATCCTAATCTCAACTCCCTAACCTAAACCGGATCCTAAAGTTGAAAACCCAAACCTAAAGCCGATCCCGAACCCGAACCCGATTTCCTAAACCTAAACCTTAAACTATTCTCAATTCCCTAAATCTATAAGCTAAACCTAAACCAAAACCTATAACCTTAACTTAAACCAAAACCTATAACCTAAACCTTAACCTAAATGTATTCTCAAATCACTAAACCTAAACCTACACTTAATCCTAATCTCAACTCCCTAACCTAAACCGGATCCTAAACTTGAAAACCCAAACATAAAGCCGATCCCGAACCTGAACCCGATTTCCTAAACCTAAACCTTAAACTATTCTCAATTCCCTAAATCTGTAACCTAAACCTAAACCAAAACCTATAACCTTAACTTAAACCAAAACCTATAACCTAAACCTTAACCTAAATGTATTCTCAAATCCCTAAACCTAAACCTACACCTAATCCTAATCTCAACTCCCTAACCTAAACCGGATCCTAAACTTGAAAACCCAAACCTAAAGCCGATCCCGAACCCCAACCCGATTTCCTAAACCTAAACCTTAAACTATTCTCAATTCCCTAAATCTATAACCTAAACCTAAACCAAAACCTATAACCTTAACTTAAACCAAAACCTATAACCTAAACCTTAACCTAAATGTATTCTCAAATCCCTAAACCTAAACCTAAACCTACACCTAATCCTAATCTCAACTCCCTAACCTAAACCGGATCCTAAACTTGAAAACCCAAACCTAAAACCGATCCCGAACCCGAACCCGATTTCCTAAACCTAAACCTTAAACTATTCTCAATTCCCTAAATCTATAACCTAAACCTAAACCAAAACCTATAACCTTAACTTAAACCAAAACCTATAACCTAAACCTTAACCTAAATGTATTCTTAAATCCCTAAACCTAAACCTACACCTAATCCTAATCTCAACTCCCTAACCTAAATCGGATCCTAAACTTGAAAACCCAAACCTAAAGCCGATCTCGAACCCGAACCCGATTTCCTAAACCTAAACCTTAAACTATTCTCAAATCCCTAAATCTATAACTTAAACCTAAAACTTAAACCTAAACCTAGACCAAAACATATACATTAACCTAAACCTTAACCTAAATGTATTCTCAAATCCCTAAACCTAAACCTACACCTAATCCTAATCTCAACTCCCTAACCTAAACCTAAACCTAAACTTGAAAACCCAAACCTAAACCCGATCCCGAACCCGAATCCGATTTGCTAAACCTAAACCTTAACCTATTCTCAATTCCCTAAACCTTAACCTAAATGTATTCTCCAATCCATAAATCTAAACCTACACCTAATCCTAATCTCAACTCTCTAACCTAAACCTAAACCTAAACCTGAAAACCCATACCTAAACCCGATCTTGAACACGAACCCGATTTCCTAAACCTATACCTTAACCTATTCTCAATTCCCTAAACCTTAACCTAAATGTATTCTCAAATTCCTAAACCTAAACCTACACCTAATCCTAATCTCAACTCCCTAACCTAAACCTAAACCTAAACTTGAAAACCCAAACCTAAACCTGATCCTGAAACCGAACCCGATTTCCTAAACCTATAAACTAAACCTTAACCTATAACTTATAACCTAAACTTATAACCGATAACCTAATCTATGGATTTTGCTATAGTTTAGAAGATTTGTAGGTACATTTTTGATTTTTTTTTTTATATATAACTGTTTTTTTCCAGCTCTTTTTTTTTTTTGGTCTTTCTTCCTTTTGAGATGTGTACAAAGGCATGCTTGTTTGATTGTGTCTACAATTGTTGTTTTATACAGGCTGACAAGCTAAAGAAGTTAGTGGATGATGAAATTCATTTTCTCAAGGGAAGGGTTTTAAAACTTGAAAGTGATATTGTGTTGAAGTCTACAGAAGTTACTTATGCAGTTTCAAGGAAAGAAGAAGTTGTATCTTCTATGTTTGTTGAACTTGATCGTCTGAAGAAAGAAAATTCTGTAAAAGCGCGAGCATTATTTAATGCATGAGGGCACGCCTTAGTTGTAATTCTTATGATAGGTTGAGCAAAGTGAAGTATTATTTATTTAGAAATGTGAATGTAGGATGCATTATAGATTTATTGCTATTGTAACAAATGCATCATTTTTTTTTCTTTGATTGCATTAAGCTTAGATGAGTTATCAATCATAGCAGGTTCTTACAATGAAAACAGGGAAAATAACTACGAAATATAATCCGTAGCGGTAGCAATTACTATCTATAGCTACGGACTATATCCGTAGCTATTGGTATGTAGTGCCGCAAATATGGTAAACATCGGTATCTATTGCTACGGATTATATCCGTAGCTATTTCTGTATAGCCGTAGCTATTTCTATCTATAGCTCGGAGAATATCCGTAGTGAATTGTGTATATTGCTACGGACAAAATCCGTAGCTAATTGTATCTATTGCTACGGATAAAATCCGTAGCTAAATGTATCTATTGCTACGGATAAAATCCGTAGCTAATTGTATCTATTGCTACGGATAAAATCCGTAGCTAATTGTATCTATTGCTACAGATATTGTCCGTAGCAAGACCTTTAGCTACCCCACCAATTGCGACGGACGTGCCACGGACCAGATCCGTAGCAAAAGGGCTTTTGCTACGGATCTAGTCCGTAGCCTTTGCCCCTTTTTCTTGTAGTGAAATGTAGTGGGAAATTGTATCCCATTTCCTGTTAAGGATAGGTCCTAAATTGCACCTTGAACCCTGGATGTAGAAATAAAATTTTAAGGGGGGTAGAACATTATGAGCCCAATCTAATTAAGTCGACTAATACACTTCTTTGATCTGGGTGGCACAGCGAAAGCGTGGTAGACCCTTGCCCCACTGGCCCAGAATCAAATGGAGTTAATCCAGACTATACGTAAAGACAGGTCACTAAATAGGATGAGCTACCCTATCTCGGACATAGAATGAGATGAGGATTTTCTTAGACCAAGACCTAAAGGGCAACTCGAGAAATAAGACATTTGAACCTTTCTGTGATGGGCATTCTCTACGTTTATAGAGTGATCGGTCTATGGAGTTACTGAAATATACAACTACGAAGCATTCACGGCTTGACCCAATTCTCAATCCTGGGCGACTACTAATGGACTCACTGCTTGGCCGAGTAGAAGGCCAGGATCCACCAGGATTTGGAAGAGATACGATGAGCTTTCTACCCTGGCCCGGTAGATGATCGATGTATCGGGATCAAGCCCACTATAACCGTCTCTCCATGTTGGTCAAACAATGAAAATAGCTATTTTACTCTAAATAATTGGGGATTGTCGTCAAGACTCCAAATAGGTAAAAAAATAAATTGTAGCAAACCATTAGGGTATGAGAAATGGATAAAGAAATATGTTTTAAGGAGGGTAGACTAAAATGAACAAGGCTAGTATATACCCTACCACGTGTAGAAACTCGAAATCAATAAAACTTAGGCAATGAAATAATTAAATCTTTCTTTATTATCCTTAGGCAATTTCGGGGATGAAATTTTATTTTAAGGGGGGTAGATTGTAACATCCCAGATTTTTGCTAACCTAGAATTAGATGTCCTTAGGCAATGGGTCGATCCTAACACTTATTAACTTGTCAGAACTCAATCCCAAAGTCTAAAACCGTTTTTGAACCCATTTCCTTCACAAATCCCACCCTTCACCACCTTGATCTTTCAATTTTTCTAAGTACTTTCACCCTAGACACTATTTTAAATGAACTAAGTAGTATAACTTGGATCACTTTATATACAAACTATAAAGGACTAAGTACCACCTCAGACAGAAATCTTATAGGTAAATCCTTTAGAAATGAGATAAAGTAACTAAGTGTTAAACTAGATTAGCTATGAAATCCGTTTGATCCACTTTAAATACGATCTACAAGACCCAAAACTTGTGGAATCATTGATGCTAGTTTACCCTAAAATCTAGGAGCAAACTCATTACCCGACTGCTCTCGGGAGCACATTGAAACTCCGTATCAGATCTGGACCGCACGTCGGAAGTCCGATTAACACGAAGTTAAGGAATTAGGACCGCCTTGCTGACCTTGACAACCATCTCGGAAATCAAATCCAGAGAGTGTCACAGCGCTATTCTCTTGAGCTCGGAGCGGGGAGTGTGAGAAATGTGAAAATATTTCTAAATTAAATTCAAACTAAATAAATCTGAGACTTGTCACTTGCAAGTCAGTATTAAGCAACCAGACCGTCAGAATTAGGCCAAATTACACCTTTGGATCAGGGATATTTCTCCAAACATATCCATGTACTCGGAATCTCCGATCAAGATCCACAGACCGTTGAATTGAAACTAGTCCGCCACGTGCGATCTGGAAACCCGACTGGAACGAAACCTCAGCTGAACCTAGATCCAATGTCTGTGAGCTTAAGTCTGACTTTTAGCTTAAGGGGGCCCGCCAGAAGTCCTCCGTTGAGCTGAAACAGATGCCCTTTGGACAAAACCCAAGTATATCTTGGTCCTGAGTCTGTTTTGGTGAGTTTTGGGACTATATAAGGACCTTAAAACCCTCTCTCTTCCAGCCATACGAATTTGAGAGAAACCCTAGAGAGAAGAGAGAAAAGAGAGAGAAAGAGTGAGAGAATTGGGAGAAGCTCCTTACTACTATCCCCTGTCGTTCTACAAGCTTAACCACGCAAGTCTTATCACTTTTCCGGCGATTCCGGCTTCATTTCTAGGTAAGAAACCCTAACCCTAAACTGTTTTGGGGTTTTGATAGTTGTAGGTTATGAAATAGCTAACCTATTTCGTTCTATAGGTGGCCAAACTGCCGTAGGTGAAAGCTTAGCAAATCCATTGACTCCGTTACGATTCTACGACAAAAGGTGCGGACTTTAGATGTATAGGTTATGGTTTTCAATGCTTTCAATGTCAGATAATGATAGATTCACGATCTGCATGCAATTGCACATGTACAAAGTGCTGTCTGTTTTCCGTTTCGATTAAAGATGAAGAATATGAAATTTTACATACTCTAGGTATTTGTAGAAAGTACCGTATACGTATAAATTTTGGAAATGTGTTTGCCATGATTATTTGTTGTATGAATATATTATATATGGATAAAATAGTCATTTGGCGAAAGGACTCGCCCTAATACATGTTTTGTTAATATACATTATGTATGTTGAAATAGTGTATTCTAGAAAGTACCGTATACGTATAAATTTTGGAAATGTGTTTGCCATGATTATTTACTGTATGAACATATTATATATGCGTAAAATACTTGTTTAGCGAAAGGACTCGCCCTAATATATGTTTTGCTAATATACACTATGTATGTGAAAATAGTGTATTCTAAGTGTTTGTAAAAATGACTAAATGAGTATAGAATTCTCATTCGTGCTCGCCATGACTAATTGTCATGGTTATATGATTGTTGTATTGGCGATACCCCTTTGGCGAAAGGATTTGCCCTAAATCATGCCACGGCTAATATACACTATATATATTACAATATGTGGCCCAAGTATTCGTGGAAATGACTGAATGCATATGGAACTTGGATTAATGCTTGCCATGATTATCAGTTGTGGGTGCACGAGTGTTATAATTGGGGCAACTCTCTAGTGAAAGGATTTGGCCTAATGCCTATGTGATCAACATATGTCATGTATGTTGATGTATGTAGTTTAAAGTGTTTATTGAAATGTCTGAATGAGTAGTAGTTAGTAAATTGTAATGTATAAGGGTGTTGAGATATGATTCTCAACTTCTTTAACTATGTGTATGATTTCTTTAGATATATGTGTGATTAGGAATTGTATATGTACAAACTCATGCTTATGTTGTACATCATAACATGCTCAACTAATTGTATGATTTTATCTGTGTAATGCATATATTTAAATTCATGTTTATGTTGTATTCCATAAGTGCCGTGAAGGGTGATGGGGGAGTGGTGTAACGAGTGCGTACAACAGCCTTGGCAGCCCTAAGTGGATGTTATCAGACTTTGATTGTATGATTTGAATCTTGATCCATTACTGCTTTACCTATCTGCAATTGAATGTGATTGGGGCTATTGTATAGTCCAGGCAGTCGGTAATGGGATCGGATTTGTGGCTGAGATTCATTCACCACGTAGGACGTGTTTGATGAACCCGAGTAGTGCGTTGCTTGTCGACAGTGGTTAGGCCACACGAAGTGCTTATGCACTTTATGTCGTACAACTCAATGGACGCTCGTGCTAGTCGAGCTCGTCAAGTAACCCGATCTGTCTTATGTATGTTCACCATGTTTGGACCAAACTTACCAGTGGAAACCCCGTTAACTATGGTACCTCGATCCGCTAAGACTCATGAGCCGGACATGGTGGCATGAGACACCGTGGTCGAGCTGTCGGCCTACGCTGGGGCCACATGCCTCCCCATAGTGACCATTGAGCAACCAGACTCGTGAGCCAAATACGGTGTATGGGACACTGTATTCGAGATGTCGACACCTACGGCGAGAACCAAATACGGTGAGACCTGTATTCGTGCTGACGGGCAACGAGCCCTTCGTAGTATCTTCAAGTATATTCTGTCTGTGATTGGCGATGAGCCCTTCGCAGCAACTAGAGCATGAGTTGAGCCAAGTACTGTGAGACCTGTATTCGAGCTGACGGCCAGCGATTAAGCCGAGTATGGTGAGACCTGTATTCGAGCTGATGGCCAGCAATTGAGCCGCATACGGTGAGATCTGTATCCGTGTTGACGGGTGACGAGCCCTTTGCGATGCTTCGCGATGCCTCTCGAACCATAATATCGTATGAGATTATCTAGGTTTGACGACCCTAGAATGGATCATGTTTGGGAATAATACAAGGGAGGTACCTTAGTTTCCTAATACTGTTGTTTGAAATGGACTAATAATAACCCGGTAATCATGCTCATCATGCATTGCATGTGCCTGGAAGATGTGGAGCACTGAGGAATGCAAGCATGCCGCGAACGTAAGATGGTGTCGCACGAGGGAGTGTGTGGTGAGGGCATCCATCATGACTGCATTTATACTTGCATTAATAAGAATAATTAGGAGTGTTTGATTATACTACTTTATCATTACTGCTTGACTAAGTTGATAACATGTTAACCTATGCTTTATTGTTCCACTGAGTTGATCACTCACTCCCACATTATGGGACGGTGTTGTACACACCAACCAGACTTGTTTGAGTTTCAGATGATGGCGATGCTGCGAAGTGGAGCCGGACCTTTACATTATCTATGATGTTTGCTCGTATTGGTTGTTTTCTGGCGCCGTCATGTGAGCCATGTCTTGATCGACGGGGTTACAAGGATGTTGACTAGATGACACTACACATTTGGTATATTTTAGAATTTTACTTATAATTATTTTACCTGGTAATGTTATCACACTCTGGAGACTCACCATAGTTTATATATTTTATATATCTATCACAGTCTTCCGCTTGCAATTTAACTGTCTCTGGAGTATGATATGTTGTTTTGGTATAATCCCATTCATGTTTTAATGCTTTCATCATAATCGTCATTATCTGTGTTGCATAAGTGATGCATTGAAACTCGGGAGCTGAGCTTTGCTCGACCCCCAATTTTCAGGGCGTTACATCCGATCTCCGGGTTTGGGGCGTGACAATATTCGAGTCCTATTATGAATTAGGAATTTACATGGTTAGATCGAGTTTTACATATTATTTATGGTTGAGATTATAACTTAGGGTTTGGATTATTTATCTTAGGGTCTTAATGTAGGATTAGGGTTTTCATCTTAGGGTTTAGTCTTAACTTAGATTCTAGAATTTGAACCCTGAATTATTAATATTAATATTATTATCGTACAACTGATCGAATAATATTTATTTTAGGGGTATTTAATCCATTGGTAATGATGGTTCCTAAGTTCGTATTTAAATGTACCAAACTTATCTAATACTCTTATAATGATTAATAACCTATTGTCTACTTAAGGAGTGTAAGTGTATAATAATCATTGTTCTGTTTATAGTATTCAATGCTAATATGAAGAATCAACCGATGGTTAATCCTGCTTAGTACCCTGTTTATGGTTAAAGCCCTAACCCAGGGTTTGAGTTTCCCAAGTCGAGGGTTTCATCCCTGAGTTTAGGTCTACGATAACTTTTAGGATTTGAATTCTAGTTGGTGTACCATTAATTATAATGTAAATTCGATAATTACAAGATACTAGCATTAATGTTATAATTTTTGTTAGCTTACATAATAATAATAATAACCATTATGATGAAAATTAATATTATGATTTATGTTAATATTTAAGAGTGACAAACAATGCACTAGTATTTACTAGTGATATTATTTTACATGTAATAATCAATGTCAGTATAGATAAGTTACAAATGGCTATTTATTTCCAATATTAATAGTCCTAGTAACGATAGGAATGGTAACAATGTTGACTGTAGTCTAAACAAATTCAATGTGGGTTCACCTGAGTTAATAGCTGTGTTGGAGACGAGTGGTTTTATTTAATTCACCCGCCCAATCTGGCAGTACAAAGTGGGCCATCTTGAGTGGGTGTGTAACGCCCTGAAATTCAAGGGTCGAGTAACAACTCAACTCTCGAGTTCCAAAACATCACTTATGCAATATAGATAATAATGTTTAAATGTTGTCTGTGTTAGTGCAATAAACATGAGTGAGATTATACCAAAACAGTAATTCATACTCCAGATCAATTGTATAAAGGGAAGCAGAAGACTGAAACTGTATATAATTGTATGTAAAAGAAACAAAACCATCTCAATCTCCGGAGTATGAACCCAACTGAGTCACCATATACATGTATCTGTTTTACGATAAAAATGTCAAAAGTATAACTAGAGAAGTAAGCCCTGTAAGTCCCATCGATCTAGGCAGTCTAGGCAAAACCACCAGCATACTGGATATACGATAACTCGTCCTGGTCCTCGTCGTAGTCCGTCTCAGCCTCCTGAGTTGTCACCTCATCTACACCTAAGATAGAGTCTGGTTGGTGTATACAACACCATCCCGTAACGTGGGAGTGAGTAGCTAACTCAGTGGAACAATAAAGCATAGGTTAACATGTTATCAATTCAGTCAAGCAGTAATGATAAAGCAGTACAATCAAACAATCCTAACTACTCTTATTAATGCAAGTATGAAATGCAGTCATGATGCATGCCCTCACCGACATACTCCCTCATGCGACACCATCTTACGTCTATGGCATGCGTTCATTCCTCGGTGCTCCATATCTTCCAGGCACATGCAATGCGATGATGAGCATGATTATCGAGTTGTTATTAGTCTATTTCAAACAGCAGGATTGGGAAACTAAGGTACCTCCCTTGTATCATTCCCAAACATGATCCATTCTAGGGTCGTCAAACCTAGACAATCTCATACGATAGTGTAGTTCTAGGGGGCTGCAAAGCTGTCAGGGCTGTTACACGTAATCATTACACCACTCCCCCATCACCTTTTTAACGGTTCGTCACTAAATTGATACAGGCCTAGTTCATACTCTATTCACAGCGGCAAAACTCGTCGCCTCACCGCAAATCTAGAATATGCTCGAGGTCACTGTAAAGGGCTCGTCACCAATCAGTGTAGGCCGATAGCTCGAATACAGTGTCCCATACCACCGTATTCGGCTCACGAGTCAGGGTTGCTCACTGGTCACTACGGGGAGGCACGTGGCCCCAGCGTAGGCCGACAGCTCAACCACGGTGTCCCATACCACCATGTCCGGCTCATAAGTCTTAGCGGATCGAGGTACCAAGGTTAACGGGGTTACACTGGTAAGTTTGGTACCCTAGGTTCAAGCAGTGGCATCCAAACATGATGAACATACATTAGACAGATCGGGTTACTTGATGAGCTAGACTAGCACGAGCGCACGACTAGCCGAACTACATGAAGTGCATAAGCACTTCGCGTGGCAACCACTGTCGCCAACCGAAGTACGACTCGGGTTCGTCAGACACATCCTTCGTGGCGAAATGAATCTCAATCATGAACTCAATTCTGTTACCGATTGTCTGGACTATAATCATAGCCCCAATCACAATCAATCCTTATTCAGAAGCATGTGGAGTAAAGCATAATAAACAAAGTAATTCAAGCATGTTAACAAACATGTCATAAAGTATGTTACAAAGCACAATATAAACAAGAAATACAAACACATATATTTCATAGTAAGCGATTAAATTAAACAACCAATCATAGAGGAAATCATATACATTTCTAAGGTAGTTGAGAATCCCATCTCAACACCCACCTAAAACACCATCATCCAAGCACTTACTCTCACAAGCATTTTCACAAACACTTAGAATACACTATTTCAACATACATAGCGTATATTAGCAAAACATGTATTAGGGTGAACCCTTTCGCCAAGTAAGTATTATATACATATATAATATGTTCATACAGTAAATAATCATGGCAAACACATTTCCAAAATTTATACGTATACGGTACTTTCTACAAATACTAGGAATACAGTATATTCAACATAGTTATCGTATAACCGAAAAGCGAAACGGACAGCACTTTGTACATGTGCAATAACATACAGATCATGAATCTATCATTATCTGACATTGAAAGCATTGAAAACCGTAACCTATACGTCTAAAGTCCGCACCTTACGCCGTAGAAGCGTAAAGAACTCGATTGATTTGCTAAGCTTTAGTATATGGCAGTTTGGCAACCTATAGAATGAAATAGGTTAGTTATTTCATAACTTACAACTATCAAAACCCCAAAACAGGTTAGGGTTAGGGTTTCTTACCTAGAAACGAGGTCGAAATCGCTGGGAAAGTGATAAGAATGGTGTGGTTGAGCTTGTAGAATGGCAAGGGAGAATAGCAGGGAGGTTCTCCTACTTCTCTCACACTTTCTCTCTCTTTTCTCTCTTCTCTCTCCTAGGGTTTTTCTCAAATTCGTATGGCTATATGAGAGATGGTTTTAAGGTCCTTATATAGCCTAAAATCACACTAAAATAGACCTAAGGTCAAGGTATACTTAGGTTATATCCAAAGTGGGTCAGTTTCAGCTCAACGGAGGACTTCTGGTGGCCCCCCTTGAGCCAAAGGTCAGACTTAAGATCACCAATACTGGATCTAGGTACCATTAAGTTTTCGTTCGAGTAGGGTTTCTAGATCACAAATGGTGGACCAGTTTCAGTTCAACGGTCAGTGGATCTTGATCTAAAATTTCAAGTACATGGATATGTTTGGGCAAATATCCCTAATCCGAGGGTGTAATTGGCCTGATTCTGACGGTCAGGTTGCTCAATACTGAACGGCAAGCGTCACATGTCAGATTTCATGTATCTTTATTTATTTTAGAATTATTTTCATGTTTCTCACACTCTTCGCTCCGGACTCAAGCGAATAATTGTGGGACACTGTCTGAATTTAATCTTCGAGATGGTTGTCAAGCCCAGCGAGGCGGTCCTAAATCTATAACCTCATATCATTCGAACTTTTGATGTACGGTCCAGATCTGATACGGAGTTTCAATGTGCTCCCGAGAGCAGTCGGGTAATGAGTTTGATCCTAGATTTTAGGGTAACCTAGCGTCAATGATTCTACAAGTTTTAGGTCTTGCAGATCATATTTAAAGCGATTCTAGCGGATTTCATGGCTAATCTAGTTTAACACTTAGTTAACTTTGTCAAATTTCTAAAGGATTTGATCCTAAGCGATTTCTGCCTGAGGTGGTACTCAGGCCATTGTACGGGATTTTTCGAGTCGTTACAGGGTGCCCACCGATTTACTCTTTTGTCCACAGGCCCGATGAGTTGGCCCAGTTTGGTGGCTGGACTTAAGTCCATGACCAGCCCAGTCATGTGACCCGATCACGGCTCCGCTTAATAGCACATCAGCGTGCATAGGAAAAATTGGGCTGGACCGCCTCAGATCCAAGCCCATATATGGGACGGGTTGGACTTATCTATCAAACGGAGGTGGGGTGCGGTATTACCTGGACTTTGTCACAAGCTGAGTCAGCCCAGAGACCACATGACTGCTGTAGTAGTTTGGGATCGGTTGACATCATCGACGGCTGCACTAATAGCAACAGTAACAGTGGCCCTCCAGTCGGCCTTGAGCCTAGCTCAACCCAACCTCATTTCCCACTCTCTCCCTCTCTCTCTGTCTCTTATTTCTTCCTTTCCTCATTCTCCCCTCTTCTTTATGCTGATGAAATCACCCAGCAAGGACCGTCAGCCCAGCCTGACTTGGCCCGAACTCGGTCCAGCGAGTGGGACTCGGCAGCAGGTCAGGTTGACTCGGCAACCAAACCATTCCCACTCTTCCTCTCTCTTTGTTTCTTCTCTCTATCTTTCTCCTTTCATCTTCTTTCTCCCCACTGAGGGTCCCGTAACTGTGGCTGGTTGCTCAGGATCGATCCGACCCGCACTGCTCAACTCAACAGTGAGTCGTGGTGTAACTGCGGCACCAACAGCGAGCTCGTCTCCACTTTCTCTCCATTCTTCCTCTTCTTCTTTCTTTCTCCTCTTTTTTGCTTCTCTGGGGTCTCAGCAGACTCTCTGATTCGACCCAATTCTGCCCTGATCCGAGTTGGCTCGAGCGACTCGAACGGAGAAGAAGGAGACGACTCCAATGGCGGATTGTAAACAACAACTTCTCCCTCCAATCCAGACCCTAGGGATGGTTCGTTTGGTCCCCTAAAAACTTGCAAACAAGCTTCGTTGAAGCTTCTTGGAGGATAGACTGGTGGGTTCGGTGGAGAAGCTCTCGACCGATTTCTCGAGTGCAGCCGTAGAGACAGAGAGGAGCCCTGATGAAATCCAGTTCCAAGCTCTCATATAGAGTTTTTCCAATGAATCCTAGACCGTAGGATTGATAACAAAAGGTCCGGATCGCCCTGGTTGAAACTGTCTCCAAAAATGGTGGGCGAATCCAAAACTATGTGGTTTTCTTTGCTAAGGGAGCCCTAAACCGCTTAGCTAGAACGGACAGCTGAAATTGCCCTTAATGAATGGTCGAGATTTGAGGATAAGGGTAGATGCATATTGCCTACATGGCAACGGACAGTTTCCAGTTTTAGATTTTTTTTGTGTTTTTGGGGCTGTTTTGTGCTGGTTCTCGTGTGCCCACACGTGCATGAAATTTAGTTTTGATAGTCGGGTTTTGATCGAGCCTGCCCCCTAAATCAGATAGATGGTTTGGATATTGGGACGGTGACTGATGGTGGGCCATACTTGCATCAAATGGATGTCTTCCATTTTTCAAAAATGCCCGTAGGCGGGAGTAGCTGGAGAGAGAAATCTCCATTTTGGGCTAGGCACGGGTTAGAGCTTGTCTGACCGTGCAGGCAGTCCAGTGCACCTTGAGTGTACACCAGCTATGCACAGGTGCGTCACTGAGTGGGGTCTGCCATGATGTTTGCAATAAATCCACACTGTCCATTTTAATTCAGTGGGCCCTGCATTAGCCCCCGACCAAAGGTGGGGCAGATCCAAGGTCCAGGTGGGCCATACGGTTTGATTCCTAGCTCCAACGGTGGTTTACCATTGATCTGGGGTCGGATCATTCTGAAACTGAATGTCAACGGTTAAAAGGCCTAAGTGGGCCATTTGTAAGGCTTTCATCCTGTGTTTCTAACCAATGCTAATGCTAATGAAATTTTTATTATTTTTGTATATTACTTATAATTAGAATGTTTTCAGTTTCATACATGTACATAAATATAACTTTAATATTAACATACTACTAATTACATAATGTTGTTCACACATTCATTAATATACATAATTCATAATATACATTATCATATTATACTTATGAATGAATTGAAGATTGTATAATTTCATTTTTAATAAAAATTATATTGGTGTTTGGTAATATTGTTAAATAATATGCAATTCCATTAAAGTATCCAATGATTTTTTTTGTATACATATTTATAAAAGATATTCAATGCTACATTAGTATTTATAATTCAATTACATACTGTAAAATTATTATCCATCATGTTTAGTTAATATATTTTTATTTTCATAATATTTTATTTACATTAATATATATATATATATATATATACTCTTATTATAATATGTTTTCATACACTTCTATATGATAAGCAATTTATCAAGATACATCTATTATTTTCCTGATCTATGTTTGTGTAAAATATAATAAATAAAATAAATATACTTATTAAATATTATGTGACTACTGGATGGTTCATCTCGAAGATTAACAGATGGAAGTTCTGATACACAAGTGCGGACTATTTTCAATGGTCAGATTTAAATTAGGATGAACGTAAATGTTCACTTAGGTTAGAGTTGTATTTATACTAGGTTTGGTTATATTGTAACACCCGAGTACTGAAAAGTACGGGGTGTTACAATCCTACACCACCATCACGGCATCTCATGTGGTCAAATTCATGAAGAACAAAATCATCACCCGTTATGAGGTCCCTCAGGCCATCATCACTGATAAAGGAACTCCGTTCGTCAATAAAAGGATGAGTGATTTTCTCAACAAATTTAAAATTCAACGTCATCGGTCAAGCCCTTACCGTCCCCAAATGAACGGTGGGGTCGAAGCTGCAAACAAGACCATCATTCGCATACTAGAGAAGATGGTGAAGACATACCGTGATTGGTCAGAAATGCTTCTCTACGCAATTTGGGCCTATTGAACGTCTGTACGGTCTACTATAGGCACAACTCCAAACGAGCTAGTATACAGAATGGAAGCAGTGCTGCCAGTCAAAATTAAAATCCCATCACTATGGATATTGTTGGAAAGTGAAGTCGAGGAAGTCAAGTGACAACAAGCAAGGTATGATCAACTGCATCTGGCAGATGAAAAGCGAAAGAGAAGCTTCAAAGTCAGTGACATGGTCATGAAGCGTATCTTGCCACCACATTTACTGGATCCCAGAGGAAAGTTCAAACCCTCGTGGGACGGACCGCTGATTATCCGTGAAGTACTCCCAGGAGGCGCCCTTTGGCTCACCAATCTGAAGGGGGAAAATCTTCCCGAGCCCATCAATGCCGACAATGTAAAAATCTATCACGGATAGCCCTACCTAACCTTGTCAATGATCACAATCGCAAGGCTGCATCCCTCACTTCCCCACCAAAAAGAAATTATGTATATCCGCCATCTCTCCCATTAGAAACACCAATTGTCTTTCCCATAAAAAAAAAAGAAGACAAAAAAAAAAGAAACAAGAAAAGAAAAAAAAAAGAAGAAAGAAAAAAAAAGGAAAAAGGAGAAAAAGACAGGAAATCTCAAACTCAAATGAAAGAGAGTAAGTCCCTCCCATACCCCCACATAAGCCAACCAAAAAGCAGCTCACGATTGTACTCAAAGACAAAGACAGGAAGGTAACCAGCTGGCCGACAATGAAGGAAATTTCTCCATCATTCTCAGTACTTCAAAAAAAAAAAGGGAAGAAGAGAAAATCATGCCTAAGCAAAATGGGCGAGTTGAAAACCCTAAAGGGCAGCTCGAGTAAAAATAGCAGGCATACAGCGGACTTGGTGAAAACCCGGAAGGGCGCCAAAGGTAAAAACAACACAGTTGCCAATGGGCAGGCAAGATAAAAAAACCTGGGACATAGTGAAAATCCGAAAGGATGCTACGGGCAAAAATGATGGGAGAGCCGGACGTAACGAAAACCTGAAAAGGCGCTATGGGCAAAAATGGCTAGAAAAGAAAAAGAAAATAAAAATAAATAAATAAAAGCGCAGGTGTAGAAGAAGCCGAGCCAGCAGACGTCACAATGAGATACAAAGAAGGATCAGCTTCAGATCAGTACTCTATCAAATTTTGTTCAAATCCAGGGGAATACGACCTCAAACGCTTTCTCAGGGAAATTGGGACCCGAAAACACAATTTAGATTACTGCACACAATGTGGGCTAAGCCCAAAATTCTGATCCCAATCATTCAAAGTACAAATCTAAACCCAGGCAAACATAGACAAATTTAGCATAAACAAAAGTTCCTTTCATTTCTTTAAAGGATTTTCTTACAAGCGCACTGTTTTCTTCACAAAAGCAAAAATAAGGATTTCATGCATATAAGCAGTTGACCAATGTAAAAAAGCCATAGGTAAGCTCCTACCTCTCGTATAGCGATAATCTCTGCCTGAGCCTCTCTACTTCCATGCGCAGATAAAAGATCTCATCCCTTTCTAGACGATGTGCTGTAAACATGCTATCATCATACTGTCATCCCACAGCTAGGAGACGAGCTATATCCTCGCACGTATGGCGAAGAACAGCAATCTCGGAGATCAAGTGACCATGTGTGGTCAGCAGAAAGGACGGCTTAATGAAAGCGCACTCTTCAAAGGCCTCAAAAGAATCATCAACACATAAGGAAGACGAAGAGGCGTCACTTATCATATCCTGGTCAGCAGCCTCATCCTCTAAATGCCAACCAGGAACCTGGCGATACACCGACTGCTCCGCCACCCACCGTTAATATGGGATTGTCGCCATGGAAGGAGCTCAAGACTCAAGGTCCAGCGTTTCTGCATCCAAGGAGCCCTGCTAATATATCCATACCCGTCTATACAAGGTCGTCAAGTCAGATGAAAGAGGGGCGTGCCCAAATCCAGAAAAGGCGAAGTTTGGGATATCCTGCCAAAAACCAAACTGCTGAAAAAAGCTCACAGGGTGGTAGGAGAAATATCCCCGAAGCCCTAACAACAGTAAAGGGGTACGAGTAGCGTTAAAATCAGTGGTGAATGACAGAGCCAGGGAGCCTCCCAACTGATCTCCCACCCCTGCAACTGAGAGAGCATGCTGCGATACAACGAGTCTGTGGCCTCAGCACCCAGGGGAAGGTCATTGAGCAGAAGGGGACAACACATCACCACGGTGAGAATCGGGCCACATAAGCGGAGGGGTCATAAAGAGATGCTCCCACAGCCACACCTGTAAGACAGCATGACCCAAGAAGCAAGGCAAAAGAACAAGCGCTAGGAAGAGGGAAGGAGTGAGAAATACCTGAAAGAAAGTATAACAACCCTGGAGGATGCGGGTCCGCCCCAATGAACACTCAGTCAACCCCAGGAAGAGCTCCACCAGCACCACAGAAATGATACTCCTGTGATGCAACACACGACGGAATACATCCAACAAAGCTCCCAATGATGATTGCCTCCATCCTGAGAAGAGCAGCTCAACCGAGACACAAAATATCAGAGCATTCAGGCACTGAAGCTGGCGATCAGACCTAGGGGCACCTCGAGAAGCAGAGCAACGATCATACAATATCTCGAGTGATAACTCACCAACCCTACCCTCTGCAGTGGGAGCAGTGAGAAATCCAAACCAGGAGATCAGATAGAAGAACAGACCGGCTCAGATGCAGGAATATAAGGCTCCCGGGTGAGAGGAAGTCCAGACAGGCGAGAAAACTCCTCTAGGGAAGGGCCCAACTCCAGATCATTGAAAGAGAACAAGTTTAAAGACGGTACCCAGTCATATAGTGCCGCACTCAACAGTCGCCAATCCAAACGGACCTGATGGAAGTGGAGAACCTCTCGGAAGCCCAAGGAGCTCAACTAGAAGATCTCAGACTCGGTCAGGCTCTCTATCCATAAGTGTATTCGCTCGGAGCAAGTAGCACATAGCTGCAATTGACAAGTCTGGATGGGCACACCATCAACAATCTGGATCCCTGGGTCAGCAGGAGAATCATAAAAAATAGGCATCCCCTCATCCAGCAAATCTATCTCATGATAACAAAAGAAGCCAGCATCACCCATCGCATTGCGCAAGGTGTCCTGGAAAGCCGCTACAAGCAGGCCCGAGTAGCCAACAACCGTCACATCCGGAGCTGTCTGAAACACGCATGCGCCAGGAGCCGCAAAGTCCAAAATGTCTAAATGACTGACAGGACCTGTACCCTGATCACCGGTAGCAGCCGACTGTCCCATCACTGTCTCGAAATCTATGCCAAAGATCTGACCCAATCCATCCATAGGAAGTCCACCATCCATCAGATCTAAGTCATCTAAAATGCTAAGATGGGGCCCGCCACCTACCCAGGCCTGCTTCACCACATCTACACCATCCATCAACACCATACTCCCATCCACACCATCCATAGCCCTCCCTCCGTCAATCAAACTATTGGCCACCATCATCATACCATACTCATCATTCAAACCACCATCACCATGTTATCATCCACAAAACCCGGTGACCCACCTGGAGCAGACCCATCAAAAATGTCCAACCTCATCATCCCATCCCCATAATTACCACCATTGGAGGGAAGGTTTAAGCCATAAATAGCATTCACCTCTCCAAAAGGGGCCATTACTCCTCCACCAACCTCCATCAATCCATCCATAAATAAATCTCCTCCATCATTCATGGGACCACTGACTTCTCCACCATTTAAGGACCCATCAAAACCCTCATTATTACTGGCCATAATGATTGGAAAGGAAAGGGACAAAAGAGAAGAGGACGAAGAGGAAGAAAGAAGATGGGATAAAAGCAATGATTCGGACAATCGGATCGGACGAGGGAAGACAGAAAAGAGGAAAAGAGAATAAATAGAAAGGTGGGGCAGTCACTGGGAGAAAAGATGAACAGAGGCGGCGATCCGATTACCGTCCGTGGTACTCCAACTCCCGCCCTCAGAACTGACACTTTGCATCGCTGCCGCACTAATATGTAACGCCCTGAAAATCGGGGGTCGAGTAGTAACTCAACTCTCGAGTTCCAGAACATCACTTATGCAACAAAATGAATGATGATTGAATGTTGACTGTATTAGAGTAGTGAACATGAGTGAGATTAAGCCAAAACAACATATCATACTCCAGAGACAGTTAAATTTGCAAGCGGAAGACTATGATAGATAGATAAATTATATAAACTATGATGAGTCTCCAGAGTGTGATAACATTACTGGGTTAAATAATTACAATGACAGGTTCTAAAATATACCTAATGTGATGGCGTGTAATGTCTCCTATCCCAAATACCATAGCCCCACAAGATAATACCAGTCTTCACGGACACTGTCGAGAGATACGAGATAGGAGAACTCCTCCTCATCACCATAGAAATAGTCGGCTCTTGCTTCACAAGCATCGCCATCACCCGAAACTCAACAAATGCTTTTGGTGTGTACAACACCGTCCCATAACGTGGGAGTGAGTAGCTAACTCAGTGGAACAATAAGACATAAGTTATCATGTTATCAATACAGTCAAGAAGTAATGATAAAGCAGTAAATCAAACACTCCTAGTTACTCTGATTAATGCAAGTATGAATGCAGGTATGATGGATGCCCTCTCCGACATACTCCCTCAAGCGACACCATCTCACGTTCGCGCATGCTTACATCCCACAGTGCTCCACATCTTCCAGGCACATGCGATGCATGATGAGCATGATTACCGAGTTTTTAATTAGTTCATTTCAAACAGCAGGATTGGGAAACTAAGGTACCTCCCTTGTATCATTCCCAAACATGATCCAATCTAGGGTCGTCAGTCCTAGTTAATATCAGACGATGGTGTGTTTTCTAGGTCACTGCAGAGGGTTGTGCCGAGTACATTACGCACAAAAGGTTGCACCACTCCCCATCACCCCTTAAACGATTCATCACGATACAACTATACAGAAAGAGGCCTAGTTCATACTCTATATATCGCGGCGAACCCTAAGGCACGCTGCAACTTCAGAGTATGCTCGCGGTCACTACAAAGGGCTGCCAGGGCTGTACACACAAAGACTGCACCACTCCCCCATCACCTTATCAATGTAGGCCGACAGATCGAATATAGTGTCCCATACCACCATAATCGGCTCACGAGTTAAGTTGCTCACTTGGTCACTACGGGAGGCACGTAGCCCCAGCGTAGAGCCGACAGCTCGACCACGGTGTCCCATACCACCATGCCCGGCTCATGAGTCTTAGCGGATCGAGGTACCATTGTTAAAAGGGTTTTCACTGGTAAGTTTGGTACCCTAGGTTCAAGCGATGCGACCAAACATGGTGAACATACATTAGACAAATCGGGTTACATGACGACTCGGCTAGCTCGAGCGCACAACAAGTTGAACGACATGAAGTGCATAAGCACTTCGCGTGGCCAACCACTATCGCCAACCGAAGTACGACTCGAGTTCGACGAACACATCTCACGTGGCGACATGAAACTCAACCACGATCTCCAATCTAGTACCGATTATCGGACTATAATCATAGCCCCAAGCACAATCAATTGTCATCCATAGCATGTAGAGTAAAGCATGATAGACAAAGTAATTTAAGCATGATAAACAAAGTAATTCAAACATACTAGTAGGCATGTTAACAGCATATTATAAAGCATGATATAAAGCATGTTGTAAACCAATACATTAATAGGAATACAAACACATGTATTGTAAGTAAGTGGTTTAAGTGATCAACCTCATGGAGGTAATCATACACGTCGCTAGGGTAGTTGAGAATCCAATCTTAACATCCTCCTAAGGCATCAACATTCAAACACTTGCTCACACAAGCATTTTCACAAACACTTAAGTACACTAGTACAACATACATGGCGTATGCTAGGGAAGTGTGTACTAGGGTTGTCCCTTTACCAAACTAGTATTTTATACATAGACATCATATTCATACAGCAATTAAACATGGCAATCACATCAGCAAATTTTATACGTATAGGGCACTTCCACGTATACCCAATTTCAACATACATAGTGTTTACAAAGGAACATAGATCTCGGCGATTCCTTTCGCCAAGCTAGTATTTTAATCATGTATTGTATAATCATACATTAAATACATATGACAAATATTATTCCAAAAGAAATACGTATACGGTATTTCTACAATACGTAATTTCGACATACGGCGCATTTACAAGTAAACATATATTTTGGCGATTCCTTTCGCCAAACTAGTATTTTATTCATATGTTATATAATTATACATTAAATAAACATGTCAAGCATTTATCCAAAAAAAATACGTTATACGGTATTTCTACGTATAACTAGAATATGTGAAATTCCATATATTCACACCGTTAATCAAAACAGGAAACGGAAAGCACTTTGTACATGTGCAATTGCAAGCAGATCATGAATCTACCATTATCTGACATTGAAAGCGTTGAAAACCGTAACTTATAAGCTTAAAGTCCTCACCTTTGCCTTTGGAAACGAAACGAATCAGCAAGGGTAGAAGATCTTCCGTATACGGGAGTTTTCTAGCCTAAAGAGCGGAATCGGTTAGTTGTTACACAATCCACATCGATCCCACCCCAAATCAGACCTAGGGTTAGGGTTTCTTACCTTAAAACGGAGTTGATATCAGCGGGAAAGCGCCTGGAAAGAGGCGGTGTAGCCCGTGGGGTGACTTGCAACAGTAGGAGGAAGATCCTCCCACTTCTCCCTCACTTTCTCTCTCTTTTCTCTCTCCCAAAACTCAAATTCGTATGGCTGTGAGAGAGGGTGCTCTAAGCCCCTTTTATAGCCAAAAACATTCCGAAATTAGACTTAGGTTCAAGGGGTACTGCTTATATAGGATATTCGCCGCTTTTCCAGCTCAAACGGGAAGTTCTGGTGGCCCTCTTTGAGCCAAACGTCAGACTTAAGCTCATCATCGATGGATCTACGTGGGATTACGTTTTTGACTCGTTCGGATACGCAGATCGCACGTGGCGGACCACTTTCAGTTCGACGGTCAGTGGGCCACGATCAGAAATTCCAAGTACATGTAAATGTTCTTGAAATTTTTCTTAATCCGAGGGTGTAATTTGGTCTGATTCTGACGGTCAGGTTGCTTATATTGACGCGTCAACGAACGATGCCAGATCACTATTCCAGATATTTATTCTTGGATATGAATAGTGTTTTTCACACTACCTCGCTCCGATTCGAAACGAATGGCCGTGGAACATCGGATGGAGCTGATTTTTGAGATGATTGTTAAGCCCAGTGGGGCGGTCCTAGTTCCTTAGCTTCGGGTTAATCGGACTCCCGATGTACGATCTAGACTTAATACGAAGTTTCGTTTATTCTCGAGAGCAGACGGGAAATGAGTTTGGTTCTAAACTTTAGGGTAACCTAGCGTCAATGATTCTGCAAGTTTTGGGTCTTGCAGATCGTATTTAAAGCGATTCAAATGGATTTCATGGCTAATCTAGTTTAACACCTAGTTCACTTTGTCAATTTCTAAAGGATTTAATCCTAAGTGATTTTCGTCTGAGGTGGAACTTAGTCCATTGTAGTTTGTATATAAAGTGATCCAAGTTATACTACTTAGCTAGTTTAAGATAGTGTCTAGGGCGAAGGTGCTTTGAAAGATTGAAAGCACAAGGTAGTGAAAGGTGGGATTTGTGAAGAAAATGATCTAGGATTGACCCATTGCCTAAGGATGTCTAATCCCAAGTTGGCAAAAATCCGGGGCGTTACAATCTACCCCCCTTAAAACAAAATTTCGTCCCCGAAATTGCCTAAGGGGTAATAAGGAAAGATTTCTATTATTTCATTTGCCTAAGACTTATTGATTTCGAGTTCCTACGCGTGATAGGGTATATACTAGTCTGGTTCCTTTTTGTCTACCCCCCTTAAAACTTAATTCTTCATCCATTTCTCATACCCTGATAGTTTGCTACCATTTATTTCTTCACCTATTTGGAGTCTCGACGACAATTCCCACAATTTAGAGTAAGATAGTTGTTTTCATTGTTTGACCAACACGGAGAGACGGTAATAGTGGGCTCGATCCCGATACATCGATCATCCACCGGGCCAGGGTAGGAAGCTCATCGTATCGCTTCTGAATCCTGGTGGATCTGGTCTTCGCTCGGCCAAGCAGTGAGTCCATTGGTAGTCGCCCAGGATTGAGAATTAGGTCAAGCCGCGAATGCTTCGCAGTTGTATATTTCAGTAACTCCGTAGTCCGATCACTCTAGAAATGTAGGGAATGTCCATCATTGAAAGGTTCAAATTATTTATTCTAAGGTTGCCCTTTAGGTCTTAATCTAAGAGAGTCCTTGATATTATCTGTCCCAGGGGAGGGTGAATCAAATCTTACTAGATCATCCTAAAATGGTTTCATAGTAAAACTTGTTAGGGCTTCTATAATGTGCAATGTTAACGAGCACCGTTTCGATCCTGGGCCAGTGGGGTAGGGTCCACCATGCTTCCGCTGTGCCACCCAGATCAAGAGATGCAATAAGTAACCTAACTAGATTGGGTTCATCATGTTCTACCCCCCTTAAAATTTTAGTTTCACCCTCAAGGCTCAAGAGTTATGTCCTGCTCCGTATATCGGAACAAGGTGTAATTTATAACCAATCCTTGACATGAAATGGGATGCGATCTCTCACTATATTGGTCTTCTTTTCATCAATGTTGTGTATTATGGCATTGATACCTATGGTCATAGAAAGGAGCTAAAGATGAAGGGTATTGTGGTTGATTCGGGGTTAGGTGTGAGTTTGTGGCGAGATGCCTAATTCTACCAAGGAATTTGTCGCAGTCCAGACTTATCCTATTTAATAGGCAGGTTATCTTTTTACGTTCATAAGCACAATACGTATGCCGACATGGCATGCGATTTGGGACCTAATTCCTAACTGTCTGTTGCCCATTTGGACAATTCCTTAGGTCTAAAAGACATAGTCTCTATCAGCTATATACTCCTAACACTTTTCAAGGACAAAATTATAAACTTTTAGTTGTAAATGTCGGGCCAACACGGAAAGAATGTTGTGTAGTGGGTCTGAGTCGGATACATGGATCTTCTGCCTAGCTAGGACAGAAAATTGTCATATCATTTCTTAATCCCAGTTGATCCCGACCTTCTGCTTGATCAGAGCATAGGGTTCATTGGTCACTACCAGGATTGAGAATTCGATTCAAACCGCGAATACCTCGCTTATATGTAGTTTCTCTACTCCGTGTTCCCGGTTGTACTAAGTCCTTGAGAAGGAAATTCTAAGGGATGTATTGATTGGACCTAACATTGAATCCAAGGGATATATTGGTTTCCTCTAATCGTGAATAGTTTCTACGTCAAACAAGCTCCCTGAGAGTTACTAAGGAAGCCTAAAGTATTAAGGGGATTTCAACAAAGGAACGGGGTCTCGCTCCTACCTAATCAAACCGACTCACTAAGTATATCACTCAATTATCTTAGCATTTTTTTTTTTTTTGTCGTTTACGTTTCTTAGCCTAATCAGCAGCCTAGGCTCAACTTATGAGTAGCGGTAATCCACCAGTTGTAATCTAAGGTCTATGCTTACACACTAGATGATTTTAGATCATTTCTAATACAAGAAATTATTCATCGTGTAGGGTCAAATGTTGTCTAAGTGGGATTGAGTTGTCTGTACTTGACGCTCGAGCATTTCACACATGCTCACATCGGCTAAGAAGATCCTGGGGTTTGTATTATTAATTTATTGGATTTCTTATATGATCAGGTCTGTCGAAAACTAGGAGTATCGCTCTGGGTCCAAAACTCTATGGGCCTATCTATCAAACAACCATTTACTCCAAAAGCTTAAGCTATCAGAGTGTGGTGGGTAAATGTATATCAAGGGACTTTATCGCTTCAACACAATTTGGCCAGTGGCCTTAAGTTGTATTAAATGGGACCGTATTGCTAATCCCACTTCGGGATTGGGAATGACATATTTGGCAGGAGGGTGGGCGGGGATTAAAATTACTTTATAGGCTTTGGAAAATGAGCATTGTGTTGGGAAGGGTGAGATGGGATTTCCAAATCCCAGGATAATGAATTTCTAAGTGAAATTTGGAAGGACAACTCAGAGTTATGTTTAATTGCATACATTCCAAACCTAGTATCGGAAACCATGGGATACACTCAATCTAGGGACCACACCTTACACATATATTTATTATTACTTTTACAATTCCATCCACCCAATCGTACTTAATGCAATTTGGCCGAACGGGCCCTAAACGTCCTCAAACATCTAAAACATCCTACCAACTACAACACCTATCAACAGGAAAACATAACCATCCTAAGACAATAGCCCATGCAAACTACAAGACAATATTTGGAAGAGCTCGGATAGAGCCATGGAAAATGAGAATAAGGGAAATGGGGGGGGCTGGAGTTTTTTTTTGGTTCTCCACGGATTGGAGTCTCATCAGGGATTGTAAGGGCCAAAAAGGCAGGGAATGAAGAAGGGAAGGGAAGAAAATGGATGGGTTGTAGCTGAAAATGAGGGATTGAGTGATTGAGAGAAATATTTGAGAGTAAAAATAATAATTTTTGGAGAAACAGAGAGCTTGGAGGTGTAGTTGAGAGAGAGGGGCAAAACGGACGTGAAACAGGGGCCCCCACAAAATTTGGTGGGCACCGCACAGACCTATGGAAGTTCTACGCCTTTTCTGGTATTTCTAGTTAGTCTATTATTTTAATTATTTTTCTAGTAGTTCATCATCGAGTATACTTCATCTCTACCAAATTTCATTAGATTTCGTCTCGTAGAAAAATTCTAAAAATTTCAAGAAGAAGCAGCTGTCCAAACTAATAATTTTTGGACAGTTGACACAATGACCCATGTTTAACTATATTAAATAATTTATTATATTTTTTACTTATTTTTATATGAAACTATACTTGTCAAGCTTAAATCTGGCTTTTGAATCACCTAATTCGGAGTTATAACGAGGGAGTTATGACTTTTCAAAGTCGGACCATATTTGCAGAAAAATTGTGGCCGAAAACGGGCCAGCCAATGACCTGCGGCCCGCCCGGGCCGCGGTCTGCCGCGGTAACCGCGGTTCCACCGCGGTCCAACTTGTCCGGCACCGCACCGCCGCTGCTCGGTGGTGTTCTCCACCCTCCCAAGAGGCCAATGGTACCCCGGGTCAGCCTCGGGTCCCCCCGGATTGACGCGTGTGGCCCACGACTCCGTCTCGAGTCGTTTCGGGTCAAATTGGGCGTATCTTACAATCTGGAATGAGTTATCTGATATATAATATATGATTTTGGGGTAGAACGAGCTAATCTATCCAAATAACCTATTTAATTGGTTAGATTATAAATTTTGAATGGTCAAAAGTCCAATTTATACATATATTTACAATTTATAATAACTTTTTGTTTCAGTATTATTCTTCATCATTTATATGTTAGAATTTATATTTGGTATGAAAGGATTTAGAAAAAAAATTGAAGAATGAAGTGGTGCAAGGAGAGGTTTTGAATGAATTGGGTAAAAAAAGGGTTTTAAGCTTTGGTGTTGTGGTTGACCCACAACCTAAGAACATTTATTTCTAGGGAATGACTCAAACCTATCAACTGACGACCTAGAGGCAATTCGAGATCGTTTCGTGCAATCATTGAGGCCTACGGGTCCAATCTCTATGGTTGGTCTCAACCAATTGTGTTATTTGGCGAAATTAGAGAACCTAAGTCTGTTTCTACATTCCGTTGCTCCCTCCTAAGTCAGAGTGCGTCATAGTGCGTCGTGTGACCATAACCCAGGTCCAGTTTAATCCAAATCATGCTCTGATACCATCTTGTAACGCCCTGAAAATCGGGGGTCGAGTAGTAACTCAACTCTCGAGTTCCAGAACATCACTTATGCAACAAAATGAATGATGATTGAATGTTGACTGTATTAGAGTAGTGAACATGAGTGAGATTAAGCAAAACAACATATTATACTCCAGAGACAGTTAAATTTGCAAGCGGAAGACTATGATAGATAGATAAATTATATAAACTATGATGAGTCTCCAGAGTGTGATAACATTACCAGTTAAATAATTACAATGACAGGTTCTAAAATATACCTAATGTGATGGCGTGTAATGTCTCCTATCCCAAATACCATAGCCCCACAAGATAATACCGTGTCTTCACGGAGACATCGGAGAGAGATACTGAGATAGGAGAACTCCTCCTCATCACCATAGAAATAGTCCGGCTCAGCTTCACAAGCATCGCCATCACCCGAAACTCAACAAATCTGTTTGGTGTGTACAACACCGTCATGTAACGTGGGAGTGAGTAGCTAACTCGGTGGAACAATAAGACATAAGTTATCATGTTATCAATACGATCAAGCGGTAATGATAAAGCGAAGAATCAAACACTCCTAGTTACTCGATTAATGCAAGTATGAATGCGGTATGATGGATGCCCTCTCCGACATACTCCCTCAAGCGACACCATCTCACGTTCGCGCATGCTTACATCCCACAGTGCTCCACATCTTCCAGGCACATGCGATGCATGATGAGCATGATTACCGAGTTTTTAATTAGTTCATTTCAAACAGCAGGATTGGGAAACTAAGGTACCTCCCTTGTATCATTCCCAAACATGATCCAATCTAGGGTCGTCAGTCCTAGTTAATATCAGACGATGGTGTGTTTTCTAGGTCACTGCAGAGAGTCGCTTTGCCGGTCAGTACATTACGCACAAAAGGTTGCACCACTCCCCCATCACCCCTTAAACGATTCATCACGATACAACTATACAGAAACAGGCCTAGTTCATACTCTATATATCGCGGCGAACCCTAAGGCACGCTGCAACTTCAGAGTATGCTCGCGGTCACTACAAAGGGCTGCTGTGGTACACACAAAGACCGCACCACTCCCCATCACCTTATCAATGTAGGCCGACACGCGAATATAGTGTCCCATACCACCATAATCGGCTCACGAGTTAAGTTGCTCACTTTGGTCACTACGGGAGGCACGTAGCCCAGCGTGGCCGACAGCTCGACCACGGTGTCCCATACCACCATGCCCGGCTCATGAGTCTTAGCGGATCGAGGTACCATGGTTAAAAGGGTTTTTACTGGTAAGTTTGGTACCCTAGGTTCAAGCAGTAGCGACCAAACATGGTGAACATACATTAGACAAATCGGGTTACATGACGAGCTCGGCTAGCTCGAGCGCACAACAAGTTGAACGACATGAAGTGCATAAGCACTTCGCGTGGCCAACCACTATCGCCAACCGAAGTACGACTCGAGTTCGACGAACACATCTCACGTGGCGACATGAAACTCAACCACGATCTCCAATCTAGTACCGATTGTCTGGACTATAATCATAGCCCCAAGCACAATCAATTGTCATCCATAGCATGTAGAGTAAAGCATGATAGACAAAGTAATTTAAGCATGATAAACAAAGTAATTCAAACATACTAGTAGGCATGTTAACAGCATATTATAAAGCATGATATAAAGCATGTTGTAAACCAATACATTAATAGGAATACAAACACATGTATTGTAAGTAAGTGGTTTAAGTGATCAACCTCATGGAGGTAATCATACACGTCGCTAGGGTAGTTGAGAATCCAATCTTAACATCCTCCTAAGGCATCAACATTCAAACACTTGCTCACACAAGCATTTTCACAAACACTTAAGTACACTAGTACAACATACATGGCGTATGCTAGGGAAGTGTGTACTAGGGTTGTCCCTTTACCAAACTAGTATTTTATACATAGACATCATATTCATACAGCAATTAAACATGGCAATCACATCAGCAAATTTTATACGTATAGGGCACTTCCACGTATACCCAATTTCAACATACATAGTGTTTACAAAGGAACATAGATCTCGGCGATTCCTTTCGCCAAGCTAGTATTTTAATCATGTATTGTATAATCATACATTAAATACATATGACAAATATTATTCCAAAAGAAATACGTATACGGTATTTCTACAATACGTAATTTCGACATACGGCGCATTTACAAGTAAACATATATTTTGGCGATTCCTTTCGCCAAACTAGTATTTTATTCATATGTTATATAATTATACATTAAATAAACATGTCAAGCATTTATCCAAAAAAAATACGTATACGGTATTTCTACGTATAACTAGAATATGTGAAATTCCATATTTCACACCGTTAATCAAAACAGGAAACGGAAAGCACTTTGTACATGTGCAATTGCAAGCAGATCATGAATCTACCATTATCTGACATTGAAAGCGTTGAAAACCGTAACTTATAAGCTTAAAGTCCTCACCTTTGCCTTTGGAAACGAAACGAATCAGCAAGGGTAGAAGATCTTCCGTATACGGGAGTTTTCTAGCCTAAAGAGCGGAATCGGTTAGTTGTTACACAATCCACATCGATCCCACCCCAAATCAGACCTAGGGTTAGGGTTTCTTACCTTAAAACGGAGTTGATATCAGCGGGAAAGCGCCTGGAAAGAGGCGGTGTAGCCCGTGGGGTGACTTGCAACAGTAGGAGGAAGATCCTCCCACTTCTCCCTCACTTTCTCTCTCTTTTCTCTCTCCCAAAACTCAAATTCGTATGGCTGTGAGAGAGGGTGCTCTAAGCCCCTTTTATAGCCAAAAACATTCCGAAATTAGACTTAGGTTCAAGGGGTACTGCTTATATAGGATATTCGCCGCTTTTCCAGCTCAAACGGGAAGTTCTGGTGGCCCTCTTTGAGCCAAACGTCAGACTTAAGCTCATCATCGATGGATCTACGTGGGATTACGTTTTTGACTCGTTCGGATACGCAGATCGCACGTGGCGGACCACTTTCAGTTCGACGGTCAGTGGGCCACGATCAGAAATTCCAAGTACATGTAAATGTTCTTGAAATTTTTCTTAATCCGAGGGTGTAATTTGGTCTGATTCTGACGGTCAGGTTGCTTAATACTGACGCGTCAACGAACGATGCCAGATCACTATTCCAGATATTTATTCTTGGATATGAATAGTGTTTTTCACACTACCTCGCTCCGATTCGAAACGAATGGCCGTGGAACATCGGATGGAGCTGATTTTTGAGATGATTGTTAAGCCCAGTGGGGCGGTCCTAGTTCCTTAGCTTCGGGTTAATCGGACTCCCGATGTACGATCTAGACTTAATACGAAGTTTCGTTTATTCTCGAGAGCAGACGGGAAATGAGTTTGGTTCTAAACTTTAGGGTAACCTAGCGTCAATGATTCTGCAAGTTTTGGGTCTTGCAGATCGTATTTAAAGCGATTCAAATGGATTTCATGGCTAATCTAGTTTAACACCTAGTTCACTTTGTCAATTTCTAAAGGATTTAATCCTAAGTGATTTTCGTCTGAGGTGGAACTTAGTCCATTGTAGTTTGTATATAAAGTGATCCAAGTTATACTACTTAGCTAGTTTAAGATAGTGTCTAGGGCGAAGGTGCTTTGAAAGATTGAAAGCACAAGGTAGTGAAAGGTGGGATTTGTGAAGAAAATGATCTAGGATTGACCCATTGCCTAAGGATGTCTAATCCCAAGTTGGCAAAAATCCGGGGCGTTACATAATAGGACAGCTTGGGAGGAAAGAAGTCTTCGGGCAGCAGTCCAACTACCGCCCGCGGCAGTTAGACTACCGCCCGGGCCCAGTTTCGGACGAAAATCAGGCGGGACCCACTTCGGAAGGTCGGGACCCAAAAACAAACTTCAATGTGTCCAATCAGGACTACAAAAGTTGAAAGACAGTGCGAGAAGGCAACATTGAGCAAGCTGAATTTCATATAAACAGTTGGATACACAAGCAAGGATACATGATTACATGGTACAATGAACTAATCATCATTAAGAAGATAGGTGTCAGTATCCTTGCGATGAAAGTGGGGCCCCAAGATCCCTCCTCTAACGAAACGTGTGACGCCACCAGGAGCGTAGCCGGACTACAAGATCGGGCCAATGTCATGCTGGTCACACCAGGAGCTGTACTCTATGTCAGGATCGACGAAGGCACTGGCATCGTAACCTTCCAAGGCGGCTGCTAACTCTCTCTCGGGCACCGATCTCCAATCAGAAGGCCCGGACAGTGGGCTAAGTGGTACCATGGGACTACCGGTCAACTGTCAAAAAAGTCTCTCTCCCAAATACCACTTCGTCATACGTGGATCCTCCAAAATGTCACAACGTCGTGAGGCTTAAAAAGCCTCCTGAGCTCCAGGAGTGAGTGCTGCACCTGGCCGAAGATGGGGCCTGGTACGGAACTGCAAAAAGAGAATAAGTCAAGGGATAGGAAACAAGCAGAAAGCAACATAAAACCAACACAAAGATAAGGCGAATTGCTCACATCATCAGGAACCAGGGCATCGATGTTCAACCTCCAAGCAAGATCAGAGAACATGCGCGTACGGCTGCGGTTATCCTTATACCACAGCATCATGCGAGGAAAAGAAGGTGAATAATCAATCAGGGTGGGGGCCAAGTGGGGAAAATGGTCGAAGAAGTATACCTGTGCAGAACCGTGATCAAATACGGCACACTAAACCAGCCCTGGGAAAGCAGGGCACAAGGGATGACAAGAAGGTACCTCAATGACTGGGTAGAAGCCAGTCAGGGATCGGTTGATACAGTGGCTGGCCTTGTCCAGCCCCTTGTACAAATGGGCCAGGAGGGCCACATTCCAGTTATACAGTGTGGGAAAGGTGATGTCTGCCATGAGCAACAACAGACGGGAACTCACTAGCTCATTCCCGTGGTAGAAGATCATTGTTCCCATGGTGTACAAAATCAAGGCCCAAGCTTTCACTACAGCCGTAACTTCAGTCTCAGGGATGCGTCGATCAAAATTTGACAATAACCAGAGAAGTTTAAAATGAGGACCAGTAAACTCTGAAGCATCTGGCATCATCCCCAACAAATCCATTCAGTCATCCTCAGTGGGCACCGGAAGGTCATCCTCAAAAGGGACGGATCCTCCATCATTTCGGAGACCCAACTGCATGTATATATCATGAGTAATCCCCCACTCCCCAAAAGGCAGCTGAAAGGTGTGAGTCTCAGGGTGCCACCGCTCCATCAAAGCAGATAAGAGAGACATTTTCGTCTTACTCAGACGAACTCGGAACAGGTGAGCAAAGGGAGTACGCTCCAGAACTTCAAAGAACAGGGGCTAGGGATCATGGAACCAGTCAGGCCAATGAGTCCTAACCCCTCACCCTCTCAGAACTGCAGGAGCGCCACCCTCCCAAGCTAAATTAGACAGGTGTCGTCCTTCCCGTGGCACATGGTAGGGGTCTGTCGACTGACGAGACGAGCTAGCCTCATTTTTACCACGACGGGGCATACTCATAGGAAAGGTATACAAGTAAGTCTCCACTTCAAAAAGCCCATTTCAAGGCCCAAGCCCAAAGGCCCACTTCCATGCCCACTTCAAAAAGCCCATTTCAAGGCCCAAGCCCAAAAGGCCCACTTCCAGGCCCACCTCAAAGGCCCATTTCAAGGTCTATCTCAAAGGCCCATCTCTACGACGCATTCCAAGGTCCACTTCTCCAGGCCCATTCCAGAAAGGCCCAACCTAAGGTCCATTTTCAAAAATCCATATGCAGGGACTTCTCTTTCAAAGTTATCATTCATGTCCACAACATGCCTCTGGACATGACTAGATCATGATGTGGGGCCCACTTGAAAAATCTCATCCATCCATTATCCACAAGATGGCCCACCATCAAAATCCATGATGTCCATACGCTCATATGGGCACCCCAACCCATCTAACGGTCCAGATCGTTCAAAAATCTTATTCACAACAAGTATCTGGACATGACTAGATCATCATGCGGGGCCCACGTGGGAAATCTCATTCGTCCATAGTTTACAAGATGGCCAACCAACAAAGTTTATATCGTCCACCACTCAAGAAGGCCCCAGATCATCCATTCAACAGTCCAGATCATAAAAAAAAAAACTAAAAAATCTATAAACAATATTCAAAAGGGTGGGGCCCCTTTCTTATCACACCCCACTCCTTTAAATCAAAATCAACAAAATAAAAAAAATCCAGCCAACAAGTTGGCCCAAAACAAAAAATCAATAAGATCCAACGATTTGATCATGGCCCTCTCCAAAGCCCAAGAGAAGATCCAACCCACCAAATGATCCAAAAATGAACGGCCCAACAAGATCTAACAAGAACTTAAGGGCCAAGATTACCTGAAATTGGGTAAGGAAAGGCAAGAAAAGGCTCAACATAAAAAATTTAAAAAAAAAAGAAAAAAAAACTCCTCCAAGATAGCTCTAGGGACCATAAATGGATAGCTGGATGTCCCAAATGGAGAATTCAAATAAGGGAGATGGCATCACCGGATGGACCAGCACACCCCTCGGACCACTGGACCATAGAACGGACCGGCGGTAGTCAGACTGTCGCCTGCGATAGTCCAACCGTCTCCCAATCAAAAGCACACATGGGCAGTGGGCCTGTCCCCTAGGCTGTTGTGAATGACTAGTTTATCCCTCTGACCATTGGATAATACCCAAAAGAATTTCCAAAATAGCCTCAAGTTTATAAAAGATTTTCAAAACAATCTCCAATTTCTAAAAAGTTACTAAAATAGTCATAAGTTTCCAAAAGTTACCAAAATAATCCCAAATTTTTAAAGATTGCCAAAATAGCCCCCAAACTTTCAAAAAAAAAATCTCAAAAATCCCAAAAGATCTCAAAAATTGCTGAAATAACACAAAATCCCCAGTGAGCTTAGCCGAAAAAAGGTTTTGTTTCTTTTAAAATCATTAGCCTCATTAGTTTACTAGTGGAGGCCATCTGACTTTCTCCGCAAATAAAAACCGAACGACGACGCCCACCTGTGAGATCGAACGGATATTAAAAAAAAATAATCTCAAAACGCACGCGGCCACAGTTCACTACGGAATCTTCCGTATTCCCTAGTTGGGGTAAGTGCAAATAGCCAAATAAGATTCGATCTCTTCCGGTCTCCCCGGAGGATGATCGAATCCGTACATGATACCTGTACGGTTGACCATATCTCTATATCTGGACAATCGTACAAATGCTAGTAAGATGAGTGGATCTATCCCTGTAAAGAATAATTAAACTCGAAGTGAAGACAATCCATTGTAACCAAAGTAATAGACTCAGTAGACTGCATGACAAACAGATTACCTGCACATACCTAGTCCAGGACGTTCACAAAATTTGATCGAGTCCAAGTCGACGTAGTGAGTTCGCCGTAAGGCCGCACCAACGCGCAAGACAACTAACCACTTTGACGATCAAATGAAACGAACACTCCTAGGGTGATTACATAGCAAAGGAACAACAGACCTAATGGTATTGGAATCTGTAACAACCCGAATTTTTGCCAACCTAGAATTAGACGTCCTTAGGTAATGGGTCTATCCTAACGCCTTATTAACTTGTCAGAACTAAATCCCACAGTCTAAAATCGCTTCTTAACCCATTTCCTTCACAAAGCTCACCTTTCACTACCTTGTTCTTTAAATGTCTCTAAGTACTTTCACATTAGACATTATCTTAAAGTTTAGGTGGTGAAGAACAATACTTAAACTAAACATTACTGAAAATAGTAAATACATAAATAAAATGGGCTTTTGACCATAGACCTTATGGAATCATCGACGAATAGGTTATTTAGAAACATCAGCCTCTCCTGCCCTAGGACCTTCTTCTGTCGTAATTAGGGCGTGAATTAGTTAAGTATTAATTACTTGGATCACTTTATATACAAGCTACAAAGGACTAAGTACCACCTCAAACAGAAATCTTACAGGACTAAATCCTTTAGAAATTAGACAAAGTTAACTAAGTGCTACACTAGATCACATACGAAATCCGCTTAAATCACTTTAAATACGATCTGCGAGACCCAAAACTTGTAGAATCATTGACACTAGGTTACCCTAAAAACTAAGATTAATCTCATTACCCAGTTGCTCTCGGGAGCATCACGAAACTCCATATCAGATCTGGACCGCACGTCGAAAGTCTGATTAACGTGAAGTTAAACGGTTAGGACCGCCTTGCTGGGCTTGACAACCATCTCAGAAATCAAATCCAGCTAGTGTCCCAGTGCTATTCGCTTGAGCCCGGAGTGAGGAGTGTGAGAAAACATGGTTTTCTTTAGAAATTAAATAAAATTTAAGTAATCTGAGAGTTGATGTTTGCGAGCCAAATATAAGCAATCAGACCATCGGAATCTGACCCAAATACACCCTCGGATCAGGAAACATTTCATATACATGGCAGTGTACTTGAAATCCCCGATCGAGTTTCAGTGACCGTTGAACTAAAACTGGTCCGCCACGCGTGATCTGGGAATCTGACCGGAACGAAAACTTAACTAAACCTAGATCCAGTGTTAGTGAGCTTAAGTCCGACCGCACACAGAAAAGGGGCCACCAGAAGTACTCCGTTAGATCGAAACGGACCCACTTTGGACATAACCTAAGTATACCTTGTTCCTGAGTCTATTTTGGAGAGTTTCTAACCTATATAAGGACCTTAAACCCTCGCTCTCTCATTCCATACGAATTTGAGAAAACCTAGGAGAGAGAAGAGAGAGAAAGTGTGGGAGAAGTGGGTGAAGGATCCTAGTGCTCTATCCTACCACCATACGTGCTTAACCATCACGATCTACTCGCCTTTCCGGCGATTCCGACTTCATTTCTAGGTAAGAAAACCTAATCCTAAGCTATTTTAGAGTTTCCAAGAGTGTAGGTGATGGAATTGCTGACCTATTTCATGATTCAGGTTGTCGTTGTGCAGTAGACAAAGGCGTTGGGTTCAAACTGGTTTCGGTTCAAGTTTACCGACAAAAGTTGTGGACTTTAGACGTATAGGTTATAGTTTTCAACACTTTCAATGTCAGATAATGATAGATTCATGATTTGTATGTTATTACACATGTACAAAGTGTTGTCCGTTTCGTTTTTCGGTTATATATTAACTATGTTGAATATACTATATTCTTCGTATTTGTAGAAAGTACTGTATACGTATAAATTTTAAAAGTGTATTTGCCATGATTAATTATTGTATGAACATGCTATATATGTGTATAATACTTACTTAGCGAAAGGGTTCTCCCTAATACATGTTTTTACTAGTATACGCTATGTATGTTGAAAGAGTGTTGTATCCTAAGTGTTTGTGAAAATGCTTGTAAGAGTAAGTACTTAGAGGATTATGTTTTAGGTAGGTGTTGAGATAGGATTCTCAGCTACCTTAAAGATGTATATGATTTCCTCCATGTTGTTTGTTTAATTTAACCGCTTACTTATGAAATATATGTGTTTGTATTTCCTGTTTATATTGTGCTTTATAACATGCTTGAATTACTTTGTTTATTCTGCTTTGCTCTACATGCTTCTGAATAAGGATTGATTGTGTTTAGGGCTATGATTATAGTCTAGGCAATCGAAAACGGAAATAAATGCGTGGTTGAGATTCATTCGTCATGCGAGATGTGTTCGACGAACCCGAGTCATATTTCGGTTGACGATAGTGGCTGGCCACACGAAGTGCTTATACGCTTCATATCGTTCAACTTGTTGTGCACTCAAGCTAGCCGAGCTCGTCAAGTAACCCGATCTGTTTATGTATGTTCATCATGTTTGGATGCCTCTGTTTGAACCTGAGGTACTAACCTTACCAGTAGAATCCCGTTAACCGTGGTACCTCGATCCGCTAAGACATGGTGGTATGGGACACCATGGTTAAGCTGTCGGCCTACACTGGGGCCATGAGCCTCCCCGTAGTGACCATTGAGCAACTAGACTCGTGAGCCGATTATGGTGGTATGAGACACTATATTCGAGCTGTCAGCCTACACTGCTTTGATGGGTGATGGGGGAGTAGTGCAACGATTCCGTGTAACAGCCCTGACAGCCCTGACCGTACCCGGTGTAGTGACCTCGAGCATACTCTAAATCTACGGTGAGACGACGAGCCTTCTCAGAGTAACAGAGTATAAACTAGGCCTGTATTGATAAGGTGATGGGGGAGTGGTGTAACGATTCCATGTAACAGCCCTGACAGCCTTTGCAGTAACCTAAAAACACACCATCGTATAAGATTGTCTAGGACTGACGACCCTAGAATGGATCATTGTTTGGGAATAATATAAAGAAGGTACCTTAGTTTTCCAATACTGCTGTTTGAAATGGACTAATAATAACTCGGTAATCATGCTCATCATCGCATTACATGTGCCTGGAAGATGTGGAGCATTGAGGGTGACAGCATGCCGCGGACGTAAGATGGTGCCGCATGAGGGAGTATGTTGGCGAGGGCATGCATCATAATCGCATCTCATCCTTGCATTAATTACAGTACTTAGGAATGTTGATTATACTGCTTTATCATTACTGCTTGACTAAATTGATAACATGTTAACCTATGCTTTATTGTTCCACTTAGTTGATTACTCACTCCCACGTTATGGGATGGTGTTGTTCACACAAACCAGACCCTGTTGTAGCTGCAGGTGATGGCGATGCTTATGAGGTGGAGCCGGACTTTTGCGACGACGAGGATGCCTTCTTGTATGTGCTGTATTCTGGCGGCTTCATGTGAGCTGTGTCTTGATTGACGGGGATACATGGATATTGACTAGAGGACCTTACACATTTGGTATATTTTAGAATTGTACTTGTAATGAATTAACCTAGTAACATTATCACACTCTGGAGACCCACTATAGTTTATATATTTTATATATCTATCACAGTCTTCTGCTTGCAAATTTAACTGTCTCTGGAGTATGATATGCTGTTTTGGTATAATCTCATTCATGTTTCAATGCTCTCATCATAATCATCATTATCTGTGTTGCATAAGTGATGCGTTGGAACTCGGGAGCTGAGCTTTGCTCGACCCCCGATTTTTAGGGCGTTACAGAATCCTTATAAAGTCGCGAAAAATGCGCAGAGGCCCTTACTTTTCAGACTTACCCTCCAATGATGTTAACAATTCGATGTGAAAGGGTTGTGATTGATGATCCGTAAAGTCGCGACGAATGCGCAGGAGACAATCACAACATTTTCCTCAACCTCGTAATATGTGCAAGTTATCCTTTTTCAAACAATCGACTGACAATGAAACAATGGCAAGCAACAGATTTGAATCACTATCCTTTCTAACTAGAAGGGTGGGGTGTCCATTTGCTTTGGCCTTCGGTTGCTCGCAACCTCGGCCAAAGAGGGGCATCTGTAGACACCCCACCCAAGCTAAAGTCTTGAGAAGGCTAGAATAGTCTGGAAACCATGATCATAGCCTAACCCTATCCCTAATTCCAACCTAAACCAAACCCTAGCTGTAAACCCTAGTCCAAAATCCCCAAACTCCCAATCCGCAGCTCGAACCATAATTCAAGTTGCTCAAGACACTCACAACCTCGCCTATACCCTATACCCTGGCCAGAACTCCCTATCCATGCCTAAATCTGCCACTTTGAGTCTCAGAAACCCAAAATGGAGACCACCAAACGAATAAGAGCGTCACACAAAGCTCACACATACGAAACTAGCCCGAACCAGGCTCGGGTGGTAGTCTGACTACCGCGGGTAGCAGTTTGATTGCCGCCTGCGGTACTTTAACTGTGCCGCTCTCGGCCCCGTGTGGACAGTTGTCCCAGCTTCCAAAAGTCAACTTTCCTTTAGATTTACCCCTCCCATATTCACTATTTACAGTTTTACCAGCCTTATGAGCTAATGGGATCACGCCACGTGGCGTCTCTCTCCTCTCCACCAACCACTACTTGCCACATCAGCTTTCACCCCTCCTTATCCCCAAAAATTACTATTTTACCATTGAGGAGGACTATAAATAGCCCTCTCCTCTTCTCATTTCAAAATACAACTAAGAGAGAGGGAGAGAGTGAGAGAGAGAGTGGGAAGAAAAAGAAAGTGCGTGAGGAAGAGAGTGAGGGAAAGGGAAGGAGCTCCTAAGCCTTCCAAGTCCAGATTTTTCCAGCCACCCCCTAGCCCTCATCTCAACCCTTCCAAACTACAAGCCTAACCCACATTGGTCATGGTTCGGTTCATGTTTTAGCCCACTCAAGATCAAGCCTAAGATCAATTCAACTTATATTCTTTCATCATGACATTAATTCCTATCTTAACCTCCCTGCTCTTCTAGCTCCCTAGTGAACGTATGCTCTGTGACTTGCCGTATATCGGATCCTGTCACATCAAAAATTCCTAAAGACCTACTTCTTTCTCTTTACCTTTTTGCATAAACATCATCACATCCACTTTCTAGACATACTATTAGACGTATGATCTGTGGTCTGTCGGAATCTTGGATCTTTCCACATCAAAAATCTATGTGTGACTAGTCCCTCCATGGCCACATCATCCATCTCTTGAGATTTTCGTATCACACTAAGTAGAGACCGTACATTTGTATGGGCAAAAAGGGTGCCTAACACCTTCCCTTTTTGTAACCGAGGTCCCTTACCTGGAATTTCGAATCGCAGATTAGGAGTCATTCTAAGGTAGGAGAGTTTTCAGATTTCTCTAACCTTATGTATTCCGCGGTTCTAGCTGACTTCGGGATTCTGAAATATTTCGGCTAGTGGCAACTCCAACATCCATACTTAGTCTAATCATCCACCACCAAACATTTAACATACCAAACAGTGTGGGTGCCGATTTCCAGTGTCTACACACTTGTGGGAGGGACTAACCCCCTGGGAGGGTCAGTCCTTACAATTTCAACGTCACAAATTTCTACGAAATGACCAAGGGGCCTAAATCCCTTAAAATATGAGAAAATGGCCTTGAGGTGAGCCAACCCGCTAAGGAATCGGCTCGGCAATCAGCAAATTAACATTTAACAATCATCATCCAAAAATCAACCATGATTAACATGCCTTCTCCAGAGGGTCAAAAAGTTATCATCCACAAAATTATCAGTCATAAATATTGTTTAAAAGGAAGGTATAAAAAGGAACGTCTGAACCTATTCGATCGGAGGAGGAGGGGCTTGAGAAGCAGGGGCTTGATCCGGGCAGGTGTCTCCAGTTGGCTTCTCCCATGCATGCATCCTCGGGTAGTAGAGGCTCGAGGTTGAGGTTAGGGTAGAGTTCCTAGATCATATCTATGCAGGCATCGAAGCCACAATTATAGAACTTAGTGGCTTCGACTGTCCTCTCTTCTAAGGACTTAAATGCGTCCACTGTAGCTGCCACCGCCAAGGCCAGGGAGGCCTTATCTTTGGCCTGCTGAGCCTCCTTCGCTTGGGTGACCGCTCGACGCTGCTCTTCCGCTGCCTCAGCTCTGGTCCGCTCTAGCACGTCCCCAACCTGGCGTTCTCCTTAGCGAGCGAGTCGGCATAGGCCCTGGCTCGGGACAGTTTGATTATAGTGGCAGCGCATCGGGCTTCAAGATTGCTCATGACCCCCTTTAGTTGCAGCTTGTGGGCCTTTCCGTTGTTAAGCTGTCGGCGCAGTTCCACTTGCTCCATCTGAAGGAACGTGGTTTCGTCTCGGAGGGTCCCTATCTCTCTCCGGAGGGTCCCTATCTCCGTGTCTTTCTGCGCCAGATCCTTCAACCTCTCCCGAGTCAAAAGGAGCCTCAGGACGGACTGAATCAAAGTAAGAGAGTGAGCAGACAGACGCAACAAAAGAAACAAGGGTAAGAAAGGTTGGTAGAAATACCCGGTAGAAGACGGAGGCCATGTCATTAACGAAGGACTCGTCAGACTTATCGAGAAGGGCCGCTATCTCCTCCTCCGGATGGTGTTTAGCAGCCCAACGGACCAAGCACGACATGTGATAACCCGGTTGAAACTTCTCTCCGCTCATTCCAACCTGAGCTAACCCCGTCGCTTCCCTAGCCCCGGTCCTGCTGCTTGCTGAGGCCTAAGCCTCAGCTCTGAGGTTATCCCCGACCTCGGGAGGGGAGAGCATTACATCTATCATACGAATGGCCTCCTCCCGTTCAGATGAAGATGGGATGACAATGCAGGGCTCGAGGGCTGTTGGAGGTGCTTTAGGGACATGAGGGATGATGACAGGAGGAAGAGCTGGAGCGTTATCAGCCGCTGCATCAACCGCGACGGGTGCCGAAGCCAGAGCTGCAGTAACAGAAATTGAAGTTGCAGTTGAAGCTGCAGCGATAAAAATTGGGGCCGAGGGGCCCTCACCACGAGGAGCCGCCTGTCTTCTCCGAACAGTTATTTTTGTTCGAGGTTCAGCCCTCAGCATCTCTTCAACGGGCGGAGCGACCTTCCTCTTCCGGGATCCAGAAGCCTCGGCCATGCCTGCATACAGAATAATGAATCAATATTTGAGCTAAGAGAATTACCCCCTTCGAGGTAAAAGGCGAAGGGAAACTTACTGAATGAAGTGGGGACTGGTCTGGACTTGCAGAGTCCGGACCAATGAAGATTATCGGCAGTGATCAAATTCGACCAGGAACGAAGGTCTCCCGAGCATGCCCTGGCCTTAGTGATTTGGTTCTTTTGATCTGAGGTGACAAGAGGCGAGCCTCTTGGAAAGTCTGCAGAAATGAAAAGAAGGTTTCAATTAGATCACAACAGATGAGAAAAGAGCGCTAGAAGGCTAGAAGGAGAATGTTCAGGATCTGACCTGGAGAGTTAAATTGGGTAGGGACCCGAGTCCTCAAGTTCCCGAGCTCTGCTGCCGGCGCCTCTCATTTGCCTGAAGCCCAAAACCACTTATTCTTTCAATCCTTATTAGAGGATGAAAGTTGCTGGACCAGCCCCGAACCCTTGCTACCGCGAGTCACGAAGTAATACTGCGGCTCTTGGCTATCGTGCTTGACTAGGTACAAGCTTATCGGCTTCTCCGGTGTCAGCTCTGGGTTCCCGACTTAGCGCCAAATGATGTATAAGAGAATATTAGAACCCTCTAAGCGTTGGGGGTAAACTAGCCTGGAGCCAGTCCCAAGTGGGCTGTTAGGGCCCGGACGAAGGGATGTATGGGAAGTTGGAGCCCACATTGCAGCTCGCAGAGGAAGATTGTGACTTCCCCTTCGACAGGAGCTCCGACGATATCTAAGGGCTCTGACGCCCGTATGTGCACGGAGTTTGGGATTTTGAACTCCGATCGGATCCATCCCATTTGAGACTTAACTAGCATAGAGTCTCCTGAGATGGTTTCTATAGCCCGCCCGCTCGTAGGCATCTCGGCTCCACCTGCCATCAACTCTCGGGGGGCTCGGGCAGTTTTCTTCCTGCCTGTGCGACGTGTCCGAGCTCCCACCTCTTTGCCCCTTCTGGGCGGGGGAACAGAGGTACTGCTTCTAAGGGGCCTTCAGAGGCCCCTCTTCTATCATCCGAGCTCCTTGGCACGGAGTTATCATCAAGGTCGTAATTTTCTCGGACCATGTTTAAATCATCCGACATCCCGCGAAGGTGAAGGAAATAGAAGTAAAGCGAAAACGAAAGGGGAGACTCAATGGACGGTCATCGGGAATCGCTTTTGCCGGAAACCTCAAGGCGGTTGGAATCGCCTTGCAAGAAATCATGACCGTCGAAAATCACAATCACTAGAAATCGCCTCCTCAGGGAACTAACAGCCACTTGAATTCGAAACGCAAAAATGAGAGGCGTTTCCGAAGCATTGGAGTTTATATAACTTGTGAAGGATTCTTGCATTAATGGCGGGACATGATGACTGTAGTCGAACTGTCACGAGCTGACTTCAGAATACATGTAGCCGAATGTCGTAGGTTCAAGCATTACCAGGCCGCGTGCCTTTGGCATCGGGCGACGAGTTCTGAGCAGTGGAAGTGTCGCTCGAGCAGGGGAAGCGTCGTTTGAACGTCTCCCGGGACTCACGTGGCGGTCCACCATTGATCCTACAATGATTCGAGATCTTAACCGTCGCCACGCGTCCGTTGGAGGTTAACTCGCAGACGAAAAACCCCGATGACATATCTCTTCAAATATGGAAATCATAATTGCGATAGCACACATGGAGGGTACGATAGTGGAGGCTATTAATCTTCCGCATGAGTTTACGCTTTGAGTCTATGCCCGAACTCGGAGAGTAGGGGGCTTCTGTTATGGGAAGATCTGAGCCCTCTCAACTCCGAAATCTGATGCCGTTCAGAGCCGACCGGAGATGCACGAATAAGTCTAGAATTACGAGAACAACCGAAGGGAAAGACTTCCGGCTCGGTTGTAGTTACGTTTTTACTCTAAGGCTTTGGGCAGACGAGCTAGGGCTAGGGCTGCCGGCTCGGAGTAGTCTGATGGCCAGGCAGTCGGCTTGAAGTTCAGATCGGAATCTATTTGTGGGACCTCAAGTTATCCCATTACCGCACGTTTAGTGACGGTTATTCAACCACCCACGTTTGCATGACCACACGACGGTTGGGCAGCCGGGTGTCCTAAAGGAGGTGGTGAGTGCCCCAAAATGTGTCGAGTTATATGGACACGCCCTTTCCAGGTAAGAAGGTATAAATAGTATCTCATAAAGAGGAAACAGGGACGCAATATCTAGCACTCTCCCTCGACAAACGAACTTAAACCCAGATTCCCTTAACTTGACTTAGGCATCGAATGATCCCCTGTCTAGACCAGGGTCTCCTTTGCTCACCGTGATTGTGCAGGTTCAAGAAGCTGAAGCGGCTTGGAGTTCAGTGCTCTGAGCGGAGAGTCATCCAGATTTTATCAGCAACACTAATTATTATGCCAAATGTCGTATATATACTAATAAGAACCTTTACTCATAACTTAGTGGTAGACCTAGGGGAGTTTCTATACAAGGTCATGGCTTCCAGTACCCATTATAGCATGTGTAGGTGTGAAAGTGCTTATTTAAAAATAAAAATAATTACTAATTTACTTTAATGAATGCATCCAAACACAATTCAAATAACAACTGAGAATTCCAATTGGCATCCATTTCAATTGAGGCCTTACATTTCATTTCACAATGATTCCATTAACCACCATCCACCGTCAATTAAACTACCTTTTAATGATTCCATTATCTTGTATGCGTGGCATCTATTCTTAATATCAGGTACTATCCTCCAGCTTAGGCCAACATCAGATAGACTAACAACCCAGGTGGGCCGCGAGACAAGGAACAATCGGATAAGATGCCAACCGTGTTTGATGCAACGGCGCCCATGGTGTGAATCTTTCTTTACAAGGATCACGCGTTTAAAAACTTACGGCAAGCCATACCGTGTGGTCTCAAGTAATTTAACAATTTTTGCGTGTGGTGTGGCCATATCAGCTTTTATTTGCTCTTCCGGTAATCTAAGCTATATCGTATGTATGTCCGGTAATCTCAGCTATTGGATTATTATCTTCCAACATCGAAGGTTACCTATTCCTCAAATACTCCCTTCCGGGCAAATATCAACCTTCCAATTCGTTGTCTATATAAGACGGTCAAGACGAAAATTCAAACAATTGGTCCATATGCATCTGAAATATTTCAAGATGGGATATCTTCTTGTTTTCATTCTCCATCCATATTGGGACAAACCTAATAGACGGTCTGGATTGCTTAAATATGCGATCCATGTAGAAGAAATGAAAGAACATGGTTACCATGCAAAGATGCGTGCGCGACGTAGCATATAATTCCTAAGGAAAGAGAGAGATAGAGACGAGTCACCCATACCCTCATTTATTAAAGTTTTTTTTTTTTTTTTTTTTCTCTCTCTCTCTTTTTTTCTCCTTTCTTCTTTTCAGCGAGAAATTAATTACTCTTTTCTTTTTCCCAATCCCAACACGGCTTCCAAATGAAGAATAACACATTGCTCTGCGGGAGCAAGGAATAAAGTGTTCTCTATGCTTTTATATTTTACAATTGGGATCCATATTCAAGGAATCAAAACCGTTGATTTTATTTTACTTATGAAAAATTGAACATTTAGCGAAGATATTTTCTTTTCTAAATTTATCATTTCATTTTTCTGTAATATTAATGGACGCTCGGTCACGAAGAATATAGTGCAAAAGCCCATGTTCGATCCAAGAAAGGCGAAATACTCTTCCAATGGGGGATGGTTTCGTTAACGAGTCATCCGTGATGAGGCCCACTATATCGACGGTTTAGATCACTGACCACCCGTTTTTGGTATGCATATTCTCTGGTCGAGCATTGCATGATATGTCCCATTTTGTCATCTGCATCGGGATTCCTGCCACGCCTTTGGACGGTGACAGATGATTGTGCACCGACTTTTGGTTGATCGTTGATACGGCGTGCATTGGTATGCCGTTTTCCACTGTTCTTAAAGAATTGCTATCTACACACACTTTAAACAATGAACGGTACAAACTTGTACCAGTGTTATACCCAAGAATAACTTTGGTGGGGGAGACTGGATTCCTTCCTTTCTGCGGTGTTCATCCCTATTTTTATCTACTTATGCGGTAGCCAACTAGGAAAGGTGACGGTGTATTCGAAGAACTCTACGGATATACGGAGAGAATTTTACCGCAGAATAGCTAGTATTTACCATTCAGATAAAAAGTAGTGAGTATGCCCAGTAAATTGGTTCTAAGAATAAATGGTAAGTTTAGAAGTAAGGAAATTAAGTATACTACAATCATTCAAATATGGGAAGTACCTATATAACCAAGTTAAAATATTAAATAGCAAAGAAATTTAGTAGAAAAAATTTATTAGTGTAATCTTTACCTTTACCTACTATTTATATTCCTTAGTATAATTTGTATTGGTAATCAAGTAACTGTTAACTTTAGTTGTAAATCGAGTCTATGCTCATATGCTATATTCAGTTCGAGTATCAACTAAAGTTCTCCATCCAGAGAGGCGTTCTACAGTTGTTCTATGTGACTGACAGTTGTTCGTCCCCATTACAATCGTCCTTACAACAACCAATCAGAGGGGAGTACATGTGATCCGTACGGACGCGCATGGCAAGACCAAAGATCTACAGATATGTATGGAGATCTCTTGGTGAGTGGAGCCAGAACGTATCAGGCGGTGCCTTGAATCATTGGGGCGGCCAAGAGGGAAGCGGTTGAGCTTGATCGATTGCATGACATGTGGCGCAATAGGAAGCAAATGAAACAAGACGTGGGAAACATCTAGAAGCCGAATAATGGAAAACGGTTATGATAACCTTTAGAATGTGGGAAGGATCTATAATGGTTGAATCATAGCTATAAATGGAAGAAGAATACGGTAAGAAAAATCATCTCACACCAACCCAAACAAACCAAATCTATCTTTCAAATTATCCTGCAAATTTATATTTCCTAGTGTAATCCGTTACTTTCCTTATAAAGTAAATTTACGTTTCTAGCACAATCTTTACTTTACAAGTATGTTGATTTGCATTACTTAGCGTAAACCATAGCGATAATCTTGTAACATGTACTTAGTTGTAGTTCGAGTCTCACTCACACGTTGGGCTCAGTTCATCGATTAGAAAGTTGTTCTTTAATTGCTCTTCACGACTGACAGTAAGAATCTCTTTCTCTTTCCATTTTATCTGTATTGAAAAGTATTTTCGTATAGAAGGCAAAGGAGTAACCCATCATCAGAGGATGAACCCCACCCTCTGAATATCGCCTGATCTAATTTACACATCGAGCGAGTAGCTAAATAGGTGACCAATCTCTCCAGATCTTAGTCATACACTATGTGTCTGCCTACCTCGTTGCTCGGGGTCATTGTTGTTCAATTTGAATTGGAGCCGCAATTCTGATTATGGCACGCCCGCATACCTAGTGTAGGAAACAACATACGAACAATTTCCCGGCACGCCCGGTGGGACCCTATTTCTAAATTATCGGTGTGATATTGCCAAGAATGCATAGGAGTGCTCGTATTGCTGGCGTTAATCCCTCAACACCGACTGCACCACCTCCAGGCAAGGATGTGTTGGTCCCTATGCCCCCTGAGGCATTAAATCTGAATAACAACCCATTTGAAGACCTAGCTGGGCCATCCATGTCCCGAACCGTGGTCCGAGACGAAGTGTCCATAGTACTCAGGGATGTTTAGATAAGTATTCAGATGGTGCAAGAATACAGAAGCGCCCAAGGGGAACAATTCCGTATTCAGGCTAAGAGCAGTAATTGTTACATGACTAGCCATACTGAGGCCATGCAACAACTCGTAGCTTTAATAACGAAACAAATACCACTAGCAGCACAACAAAATGTCGATGGATGTTTGGTTGGCAATACGATTCCATTATCGCGAATGCCACCTCTACAACGTAACCTGCCACCGGTTTCTGCCAGGGAGGTAAGGAATGCGCCACCTCCTATGGAAGTTAGGCAACCTGAGTGGGAAGTCAAGAATTTTATACCCAAAAATAAGAATTATGGACCGTTAGGTGGATTCAATCCACAGCAGGGCCTTAGGTTCCAGGATAATCTTAATCGATTTGGTCCATATCACCCACTAGCTTTGGAGCCTCAGCGGGTGGATCGAGATCGGATAGTACAAATTATTCAAGAAGTTACTGGCCAAGTACTCAGCCACAACATTATTCCTGTGTACCACAAACCGTACCTCCAGTGGGTAGATCGGCAACATCCATTGTCGAGAAATCATCGATCGAATTTTGCCCTGTTCTTGGGCGAGCCTAGTCAGTTGACTATTGAACACGTCAACTAGTTCACAATACAGTGTGGCGATCTGGCCAATAACGATTATTATAAGTTACAGTTATTCAGTCACTTTTGACCGCATTGGCCTTCACTTGGTACTCAAACTTACTGTCAGACTCATTACATACTTGGCAAGAGTTGGAAAAGAAATTCCACGCTCAGTTCTTTTCCAAGAATAGAGAGATTACCCTGGCTTACCATGGCCAATCTTGTAAGATTCCGACAGTTGCATAGGGAATCCTGTGAGACTTATATCCTGAAGTGTACTATTCCGTAGGCTTCCGCAGTCCTCTCGGTCGAATTTTGGCAACCCGTGACTTATAATCGGCATTTGTTCACGACCTTGAGTTGCATATTATTGATCTGAGTCGGCTCGGCCTGAGACTTGTATCATTGCGACCGCGCCGTCGTGGCGGTTCTAATGTCGCATCTCATGCGTTAAGACAATACCCGATCCAGGAGATGTAGGCCCGCGTTCAGTTCGAGAAAAATGTCGCGTGTTGCAAATTCGTAGAGAATCCATTACATCAATCACTTCACTTGTCAAAGTACACCCATCAAGTCAAGTACCCTATCCCATCCCCCAAGTACACTACACCATCCCCAAAGTCAACCTTTCCATCCCATTTCTTACATACCCCATCACTCCTCTCCCATCATCTCTCTCTCTCTCTTTCATTCTCTCTCTCATTTTTTCCTCCCAAGTAACCCACGTCCAAGCTCCCCATGAGAGAGCTAGTGTGGCTCACCTTCCTACCTCTCATCTCCACCATTCAAAGTCCACCTCAACTGTCAGAATTGTTTCCTTGGAGCTCTAGAGACTATAGGCACATGAAGGATGAGAAGATCAAACGTGGGTGCTTCTCTCTCTCTCTCTCTCTCTCTCTCTCTCTCCCTCTCTTTTTCATTTGTTTTGTGTGTGAAGATGTGATTGTGTGGCCCACTTAATGAGTTGTGAGATGTCCAAACCGTTCATCAAATGGACCTCACCTTGATGTGTGTCTTATGCACACCATCCAAACATTTGGTTCCCCACCCCAGTAGCACGTCTATGGGTGGGGCCCACCTTAAATGTGTTATATGCAGCCGTCCAGTGTCCCTGGATGCTGGATGGGCTTCACAGTAAAGTGTGAGCTGACAGTGGATGCACTAATGTAAAAAAAAGGGGATTTGGGTGGGCCACTTGTGTAGGCCCCACCTTGATATATATTTTCAATCTAAGCCGTCCATCCCCTTTCCTACCTCATTCTAGGTGTTGAGTCGAAAAATGGAGCCAATCTGAGGTTCTGGCAGCCCATAGCATAACTAATAGTTTCTTTACCGTTGAAAATCACCTTGTTGTTTCTATACCCCAAAACATGCTCGATATTGGGCTCGTTTGGTGTGTCTTGACTAGTAAGAACTAATGGGTGGGGTGGATTTTGTTGATGTGGACCCCACCTATGAAAAACCTCAAAAAGATAGGTTTAAAAAATAATAATAATAATAATATACGCACAGAAGGCGTCTTCTTTCGCACGGATGTCTTTGCGAAGCGTCTGCTATCAAGTGGGCAAGGGCGGGTCCCATACGTGGGCCCACCATGGTGTGTGTTGAACATCCCCACCGTGCATAAAGTAGGCCCCTTTTTGCTATGAGCCCCACCTCAAAAATCAGCCTTATATGATACTCAGGTGGCCCACATCAAAGGAAACAATGGGATTGAACGTCAGCCATTGTAACCCTATTTGGGTATTACAGAAGTTTTGGATTAATATGAAATTTGTTTCTCCTTTTCATCCAGGCCCGTGTGATCCTATTAACGGGTTGGATTGCAAATAGACATTGCGGTGGGCCCCACGTGGAACCCACCATGAATTATGTGTTTTATTCACACCGTCCACGGCTGTGGACGGTGGAGTCTACATTGATGTATGTGTTTTATTTACACCGTCCACAGCTATGGACGATGGAACCCCACCTTGGCCTATGTGTTTTATCCACACCGTCCACCCTTGGACGGTGGGACCCACTCCACGATGCATGTGTTGCATCTAAACCGTCTAACCATTTTGAAAGCCCGTCTTAAGGCGTGAGACTAAAAATGAGACAGATCCAGTTGTCAGGTGGACCACACTATAGAAAATAGTGGAGTGAATGCCTACCATTGAAACCCCCTTTGGGTTACAAAAGCTTTGGATCAATATGATATTTGTTTCTCCCCAGGTCCTTGTGACCATGGGAATAGTCTGGATGGAAATTAAAAGTTGTGGTGGGCCCACTGGAATTTGAAAGTGGGAAATTAATATCACCACTGTTAGTTGTAGTATGGTTCAGATGATCTTTGGATATGATTCATTTTATTTTTTTGAATATGATTCATTTTATCTATTTTTTTTTTGTTTATTTAATGCTCTATAATGATCTCTATTGACGAATGATTGATTCGGCCCATTCGAGTCGACCCATTTGACTCGGCCCACTCGACTCGGCCCATTTGCTCGACCCACTTGCTATATATGAGGCCCATGTGATTAGGCCCATCTTGATGTATTTGTTGAGGCCCATTGTTGAGGCCCACCTTGACATATATAAGTCCCATTTGAGGAGGCCCATCTTGATATGGTTATGACCCATCCGTTGAGGCCCACCTTGATATGTATAAGGCCCGTTTGAGGAGGCCCATCTTGATATAGTTATGGCCCATCCGTTGAGGCTCACCTTGATATATATATATATATAAGGCCCGTTTGAGGAGGCCCATCTTGATATAGTTATGGTCTATCCGTTGAGGCCCACCTTGATACGTATAAGGCCCATTGGAGGAGGCCCATCTTGATATAGTTATGGCCCATCCGTTGAGGCCCACCTCGATATGTATAAGGCCCATTGTGATATGTATTAGGCTTATGATACGTTGTATTCGCACTGTCTGTCCACTCGATGGATGTGTGGTCTGCCTTAATATATGATTTCATCCACACCGTCTAGGGACAGGGGACCACCATGATGTATGTCTTATCCACGCTGTCCATAGGACGTGTGACCCACCTGATGTATGCATCCTATATCCACGTCGACCATCTGGTAGGGCCCATTTGCTACATGTACAGGGCCCGCTTATTGTGCATTGGTGCGGCCATTGATGTGGCCCAACTGATGTATATTGAGGCCCATGGGTCGTAGCCCGTTGTGATGTATATTGAGGCCTAGATATGAGGCCTATTGTGATGTAATTGTGACCCATATGATGAGGCCTGGTATGATGTATCTGAGACTAATTTGGTTAGGCCCAATGACGTGTATTTTTATCCCATAAGATGCGGCCCATTATGATGTATATAAGCCCAGGTATGTGGCTTGTTGTAAAGTATTTGTGGCCCATTTGGCGAGGCCCGATGTGGTGTATATGTGGCCCTTGTATGAGGCCCATTCAATGTATATTAGGCCTTTATGTGAGGTCGCGGGCCTACTATACGTTTGGCTCTATGTGGACCACTCAATGGGAGCAATGTTGGTTAAATGTCTACATTAATGGGTAGTGATGGTTAAATGTCCATATTGTGACCTTCCTTTAGGCCTGGATAGGCTCATTTTCGTCATCCTCTAGTGGGTTACCTCAAACGAATGGGCCCCATTGATATTGCTTGGACCATCATCGGCCATCCATCTATGAATCCCCGTCTTGAGGCCATTCCGATTGATGTTGCCAATTTACCAATTTTCGATTATTGATTGCTGATAATCAATCAAGGTCGATTATCGATCGATTTGATTGTTGTGGCCGATTGCCAATTAGCAATTGAGGCCAATTATCATGGCCGATTTACCAATTTTCGATTGTCGTGGCCCATTTGATGTATATGAGCCGAGTATCGAGGCCGATTTCGAGTGTCGATTCTAATTGCTAAGGCCGATTTCGAATCCTAAGGCCGATTGTCGAGACTTATATGATATATACGCGACCCATAGTTAAGGCCTATTATGATGTGTATTCAGCCCGTGTTTAAGGCCTAATGTGAATAGGAGGTCTATGTAATAAGGCCCATTGTGATGTATTTAAGGCCAATGGGCAAGGCCCATTGTGATGTGTATTAAGCCCATGATGCATGGCTATTTGATGTATTCGAGATTCATGTGTAGGGCCCATATGTCATGTATTTGAGGCCCATGAGCAGGGCCCACCTATTGTGTATATGTGGCCCTTGAGTAATGCTCATTGTGTTATATATTAGGCCTTTGTGTGAGGCCGTGGGCCTAATATATGTTTGGCTCTATGTGGGCCATTCCTTGGAGGCGATGTTGGTTAAATGTCCACATTGTCGAGGCCGATTGTTGATGCCGGTTGATGATATCGATTATGAGTATATGACAACATAACATCATGATACATGCCCATATACATCATCTGCATGTTTGTTTGAGATGTGGTTGACTATTGCATATGACATTGGGCAGGTAAGGTTATCTCACATGAGCGCACGGTATGCGCAGGCTTGATGTATGACTAGATTGTATGGCTCATGCATCTTGAATTGTGATTACTGTACGCTCTAGCGATATCAGGGCCATAGCATCCATAAGCATATCGTGGATGGCCAGATGGGACACCAAAAATCTATTACTAGTATCGGGTTGCCATAGATGGCCTTGGGTGAAAATCCCTAAACCCTCTTAGTACCAGAGGATGCCCTAACGTCGAGATCGAGTGGATACATGAGTGCCCGTGTGCCGAATACCAGGAGGCTGCATCTCCCACTGTGTCGTGGTCGATTGGGAGGGGGTGTGACCTTACCTACCCGAGCATAAGGGGTATTGATAGGCTGAGTTTGACCAGCTTGTGAATGGGTCTGTTATCGACGTATCGAATAGGTATTGGCAGACTATCGGCCAGGCGGATAGTGAGGTTTCTTACACTCACTTAGACTATGCGGCTGGGAGAGCAGCGGTGCCATTTGGAGTGTATTAAACCCCGGTGATGATCTCAGAGATGAACAGTACTGATATGTGGACTTATTGAGTAGGAGTTGCATACTCATTCATTCATTCTTTCACTATCCACTCGGGCTGGTGGTGCGCAAGTATTTGTTACAAGTACTTTCGCAATGGCCAGGATTTCGGTTGGGGCGCGCGACTAACCTAAGATCAAGAGTTTACCACATTGAGTCTGACTATCCAAATTAGGTATGGGACTAGTTTAGATAGAAGTTCCTTGTGATGGACCCCATAGCCTATGATACTACGTACTATCATCTCGACTTCACACTCCAGCATGGTCATTCCATTTGCATCGCATATTGCATTACATTCGCAGCATATGGCATTTTGGGTTACCTGTGTTTCTGCATTTATATGGTTTAGATACTGCATCTGATATTTGACTCTTTATGACTCCTCATTTGTATAGTTGATCTGTATCACATATTCTGATATTGTTCCTCATTTGTATAGTTGATCTATATCGTGTATTCTGATATTGTTCCTCATTTATATAGTTAATTTTTATCACGTATTCTAATATTTTCCTCATTTGATAGTTGATCTGTATCACGTATTCTAATATGGTTCCTCATTTGTATAGTTGATTTGTATTGCGTATTCTGATATTATTTGACTCATGGACCTGTCAGTATTTTTGCTTACTCTGATAACGTATAATTCATGACCTTACGCCTATTTCGACATTGTATGATTATGACATTGCGTTGAACACTTGACACTTACCTTGTGCCCACACTTTCACCACCCACTAAGCTTTCTATAAGCTTATGCACGATAGATGCGTGTAAGTGGCGTTAGGTTGCAGCAACGTTGAACTTGGAGCGTGCAGCGGACCTTTGGAGCTTTGATTTTCGATTTATATATTTCCCTTTCAGCACTGTATTCAGATGTATTATATTAGTGGATATGTGATGATGATGTTGCCTTTGTGATTTGGGTAAACTTGTGGTTACGCTTGTTACGAGTTAAATGTACAAAAAAAATCCTCCTTGTAGGATCCCAGGATTCAAATCTGGCGTATGAGCACTGGAAGCCGAGAATGGGGTACTACGGAGACTGTCGGCACCGGATTCGGCGACCGGGATTCCTGTGAGTCCGATCTTCGGGTTTGGGGCATGACAAATCCTGTGAGTGTTATATTATGTGGTTCAAGTGGGCAAAGAGCCGCTGCAAAATTGTCATGGTTGAGGCTGAGTTTATGCAATTGGCGCAAGACAGACTGGAATATAAACTCTGTAAGAAATTCATAGGTATAGAGTTTGTTGATCTATATGACCTGATTAAAAAGGTCTCCTGTTATGAGAAGCTCCTGCAAGAAGAGTCTAGGTAGAAAAACTCATCATTGGGAATGCATTACAACGGCCCTAATTATGAGATCGCAATTGCCAAAGTAGTGGCTAAGAAGCCATTAGTATGCTTAGCATTGATCAAAGTGTAGTCGAACACACCAACCACACAAAAGACTAAGAAGGTGTACACCTTCGATATCACCCGAGCCGAAGAGATATTTAATATTTTGTTGGCTAGAAAATTTATTAAAATTCTGTTAGCCGATGAATTATAGAAGATCGAGTACTGCAAGTGACATGGAACTCGGTCCCACTCAACTAGCAAGTGTGTTATGTTCAAGAACGTCATTCAAGACCACATCAACTGTGGGTTGTTGAAATTCTTGGAAAAAGGTGAAGATGTGATGTTGATTGACACTGACTCGTTCCCGACCAATATTGAGGTGAACATGGTCACTGCCCATCTCAGGAACTAGCCGCGACCGAAAATCGATCTTGGCTCGGATGGTTCGCGAAGAATGTGAAATTGCCGTGGAACTGCTATTATTGAAGTATGGAAGTATGTCCAAGTGTCCTAGAGGGGGGTGAATAGGACTTTTAAAAAATTATTTTCCTATAAGAACAATCAATGCGTAACTTTAAACAAAAGAGTAAGGCAAAGTAACTCTATGGCTTCCAAGCCAATAGAGGGTCCAAATCACATAGGCTTACACAAGATTTACATGTAAATAATAAGCCTATAAGGATAGCGTATGTGATAGTGTGTGGGATGTGATTCCTATCGATACTTATACATTAACTAAATCATGTATCATAATGATCATTTGATAGACATAAGCATAACTAGATCAATGTACATAAAGCAATCCCAAACACAGTCACATATAGTGGTTCGGCTACTTGCCTACTCCACTCCTGGCGGACGCAATCTCTCTTAGAGTGTACCGGATTTCACTATCCAATAGTCTTAAATCATGTTAACCATAAACCTTTATAACCTACACAAGGTTAACTAAGGGACCTACACAAAGTTGCCTTAGGTGCCTACACAAGGCAACAAGTCCTACACAAGGACACAACTGGGAGCATACACAAGGCAACACGTCTGTTCACAACCCCAAGTATAGGGTCGTGATGTAATAAATTTGGTAAGACCGAGGTCGAATCCATAGGGACTGAACCTTGTATGTACTCTGAAAGCAACCAGAACTAGAACTAGAAGAAGATGTAATCTAAATTAGAAGAATGTAGGAGAATAATGGTGAATTATTAAACTAAAACTTGTAAAATTCAAAGGTGGGAAACTAGGGTTTCCAAGAATCCACTTGTAGAGATCAGGGAGATCTGTGCTTGATTCACAAACGTAACTGGAATCAGAGTCCCATCTTCATCCAATTGGAAGATAATTCATTAAAAACCAATTCTGAACTTCCTTTGATCTAGTTCTCAATGGATGAGAGGTATGAGAATTGGAATTGATTCCATCATAAAACCATGCCCATGAGACAAAGCAAACACTAGAATTTACCAATTCACAACCAATCTGAGAGAATTGTAAACATTAGGAAGAATTCTATCATCCAACCATGCCCATGGGACGATGGTGAACAACAGGATTTCTTAAATTTACAATCTTAATAATGAAAAGAACATACTCAAAGCTATTACAAATTTACTGTAATTTAAGTCACAACAAACCATTAAAAACTAAAATTATTTCTTACAATCAAACTAAAATCAAAGATAGTTAAACTTAAACATGAATCGAAGCCATAGAAAAGATCTCATCACGTTACAAGCTTCACCTCTTATCCCTAGCTAAGTGGTTTAGCCAGCCATAGATATGATTGATTAGAATCTCTTAAGAAAACGTTAAAAAAATAGGGGAAGGAAAGAAAAACTCTTGGGTAGGCCGTCCGCTCCCTCTTTGCTCCCATCCTCTCTCTCATGCGTTTTCTCCTTTTTTCTTACGTCCCATCCTCCACCTGTCGGACGAAGGGTTTTATAGGCATAAGAGTCTCTAGACTCTTCCTACGATCAGATACACAGCACCGAGCGTAGGTCCTACGAATGGAAACCTCGGGTAGTGATGTGTTCAGCGCAAGAAGAATCGACTCCCTATTTTCTTACTTTTCTTCTAGTCTTCTTGGTTAAGATCGGACCCTTTTTTGTTCGGTTTTGAATGGCCCAAATTAGCAAGCATTGTTGTGGTGAAGTCTGGGAGATTTTTGATCTCAACCATCATTCTTATGCGGAGCTTAATTTGGGTCGAATGGTAGGTTGATTTCTGATTTTCCCTTGATGTCAAGAGACGAGTTTCTGGTTCATCGGTGAGAGTCGCGTTCGATGAACGATTTGGATCTATCCGTTTCGTAGTGATGGTGGGCCCCACTTCATTCGAAATTCCTTATTTTATTTAACGTTCGGAGGTGGACGCATGAAGGAGGGATAATTTGGAAATTTTCTACATAGACCTGATTCTCAGACTAGATAGATTATTCATGGGTTATAGTCGGATTCTCCTTTGATGAGGATCAGATGGTTCAGATCTCATAAGAAGGTGGAGCCGAAAGCTTTGGTGAGGAAATCTCAAAACCGTGTTTCGTTCGGATTCTTTCACAGCAGCGATTGTAAGGCTCGACTTAAGGAGACAATATTGTCTGCTTTGCCCACAGGGCTCACGACTTTATTCTTAAGATTATCCCCAAAATGCGTTGTATCCTTAAGAAAGGAATCCCAACTTATAGCCACCACAACTTTGGACAGTGCTTCTGATGTGGGACAAAGTTTCACCTTCACTGTGTACACAGTAGATTGCCAGCCACAAAGTAGCCTGCCAACCACCTTTTGGGGTCTGCCCACATGCGCACTCGCCTACGTGTGCATGCTCGCCCACGTGTGCTCGCTCACATGTGATCACAGTGAAGGGGTGTCATGCCCCAAACTCGAAAAATGGGCTCACAAAATTCCCGATCGTCGAATCTGGTGTCGACATCCTCTGTAGTACCCCATTCTCGCATCCCGGCACTCATATGCTCGATTCCGATCCTGGGATCCCGCAAAGAGGATTTCCAATGTACTTTCGTCTCGTAATAAGCATAACCACAAGTTTATCGAAATCATAAAGGCAACATCATCATCACATATCCACTAATATAATAATTTGAATACAATGTTGAAAGGGAAATACATATATCGTAATCAAAGCTCCAGAGTACAGCTGCACGCTCCAAGCTCAACGCTACTGCAACCTAACGCCACCTGCATGCATCTATCGTGCATAAGCTTACAAAAGCTTAGAGGATGGTGAAAGTGTGTGCCTAAGATAAGTGTCAAGCATACAATATCGCCCATAAATCATACATCATCGGAATAAGCGAAATACTGAGACGATCATGAATCATATGATATCAGAGTAAGCGAAAACATACTGGTAAGTCCATGAGTGCTATCAGCCGTACCAAGGCTACGTTATGCAAAATATAATAAGATAATAATAGATGCTGAGGATGCAATGTAATATGCAAATCCTGGCGAGCCATGAATACCATCAACCTCATATGGGCCATATAAATGCAAAAACATAGTAACCCAAGATGCTAAGTACTGCGGATGTAATGAAATATGCAGTGCGAATGAAATGACCATGCTGGAATGTGAAGTCGGGATGATAGTATATAGTATCGCAGGCTACGGGGTCCACCACAAGGGACTTCTTTCCAAACTAGTACCATACAATTCTACTCAATGTTGTAAACTCCTGATCTCAGGTTAGTCACGCGCCCAACCGAAATCTTGGCCATGCGAAGGTACACATAACAAATAGTTACGCACCACCAACCCGAGTGGATAGTGAATGAATAAATGAATGAATATACAATTTCTGCTCAATAAGTCCACATATCAGTACGATCGCTCTCTGGAGAAATCACCGGGGTCTATTACACTCCACACCAACTGCCTCCTCCATAGCTGCATAGCTCTGCGAGTGGAAGAGACCTCACTATCCGCCTAACCAGCAGTCTGCCAATACCTACTTGGCTCGTCGATAGCGGACCCATTTACGAGCTGGTTATACTCAGCTTAGCTTATAGCCCCCTTACTTGGGCGGATAAGGCCACACCCGCTTCCAACCGACCACGACATAGTGGGAGACACAGCCTCATGGTATAGACACCGACGCTCATATTCCACTTGGTCTAGACGTTTTAGCATCTCTTGGTACCAAGGAGGTTCTGGGATTTTCACCCAAGGACATCCTACGTGCCCACAATGCTAGAACCAAGCATTTCTGGTGTCCCATCTGGCCATCCACGATGTGTCTATGGAGGCCACGATCCAGATGTCACTAGGGCATATAATGATCAAGTCACATATATGCGAGATGCATGAGTCACACTATCCAGTCATGCTGCAATCCTCTATGTACATATGATGCATATGGGCATGAATCATGGAGTCCCGTAAATGGTCTGCCTAATGGCGTATGCTATGATTAAACATTCCTCATATCAAGCATACATATGATGTGTATGGGCATAAATCATGGAGTTATACTAAGTATTTTATATGGTGATGAATTATCCTCTCAACGAAGATGGACCTTGATGGCCTACACACAACAAGTATGGGCCTATCAATGGGCCCTAGGGAGAGTTATAATGCGGACATTCAACTAACATTATTCTTACAATGTGGACGTTAAACCAACATTGCTCCCAAGGCATGGCCTGCCGTAAATGTCATTACATAATCCACGGTCGAATGACACAATGCAATAGGCCTTGTATACCTCCCAGTGGGCCTCGACCCATGGGCCTCAAATACATCAAATGGACTCAACCCACGTGCCCTAATACATCACAATGGGCCTTAACCCATGGGCTCCAAATACAGCACAATGGGCCTCAACCCACGGGCTTAATACATCACAATGGGCCTCAACCCATGGGCATCATATACATTAAGGTGGCCTCAATAATGGGCCTCGTACACATCAAGGTGTCCTCAACAATGGGTCTCAAACACATCAAGGTGGCCCCAACAATGGGCCTCATACACATCAAGGTGGGCCAAACAGGTGGATGGTGTGAATAAAGCACATACATCAATGGTGAGTCCCACGTATATATATATATATATATATATATATATATATATATATATATATATATATATATATATATATATATTATATCACGTGTGCCCCACCGTCCCATGCTATTTGGACGGTGAGGATGTAACACGTTCATCAGGTGGATCCCACCGTCCCATATGTCTGGATGGTGGAGATCAAATATATAAATTGGGGTGGGGTCCACTTGAACTTTGGATCTAACTTATTATTAGTCTTAAGCCTGTAAGATAGCTTGCCAAATGGTGGATGGTTGGGATGCAACCAATACATCATGGTGGTTCACATACCTCATGGTAGGGTCCACATGTGTGGCCCACCAGATAGAAGGACGGTTGGATATAACACAGACATGGTGGGGCCTACTGGCTGTCCAGCGACTGCCTGGATGGCATTGCTAAAACACATACATGTGGGTTCCACTGTCCACAGCCATGAACGGTTTGAATAAAACACATACATCATTGCGGGTCCCATGTGGGGCCCACCATAACGTTTATATACCATCCAATTCGTTGATAAGGTCACACGGACCCAAATGAAGTGGGAAAACAAATTTCACGCTGATCCAAAACTTCTGGGATACCCAAAGGGGTTTCAAAGGCAGACGTTCAATCACACTATTTCCTATGACGTGGGCCACCTGAGCTTCCAATATGGCTGATTCTTGGGGTGGCTCACTGCCCTGAGGGGGCCCACAAAATGGATGGTGTGGATATACAAAACACACATCATGGTGGGGCCCACGGCTGGGACCATGGGTCCTGCTGACCGTTTGCCAAAATGCTGTAACGTTTTGCTGCTGCTTAGCGCTGCCTGTATTATATATTTTTTTCTTTCCTTTGAAAAATTGATTTCTTGAGGATTTTTGTATGTGTGACCTATATAAGCTGAATCCAGTTCAGCCAATGGATTTTACAGTCCATAACAAATACATCAAGCCCAATATTGGGCATCTTTCGGCGTGTAGAAAAATTAAGGTGAATTTAAATGGTGAAAATCACTGTTTACTAAGGTATGACCCACCAGAAAGTTGGATCAGCTTCATTTTTTGGCTCAACGCCTAAAATGAGTTGGTAAATAGGATGGACGATGTGGATTGAATCCATACATCCATGTGGGGCCTATACAAGTGGCTCACCCAAATGCTTATGAATCAAGCTAATATTTGTGTTTTCCCAGTTCACGTCCAGACGTTGGACGGTTTTGGGCAAGAAAAATACATTTAAGGTGGGCCCTGCTTAGGTGGGCCACCATATGGCTGGGTGGTGTGGAACAACATATATATAAAGTGGGCCCCACCTACAAATGACTTTGGATCAAATACATGCTTCATGGTGGGGTCCATCCAAGTGGGCCACACGGCCACATTATCACACATAATAAAAAAATAAAGAGTGTGGAGAGAAAGAGAGAAAGGAAGACTGAGTGATGGAGGGACCCCGACACTATGGGCCCTCCCTTTCATGATCTATAACATACATCAAGTGGGTCCCATTACATGTGGGCCCACCGATCAAAATCAACGGTGAAGATCCTTTCTACACTGAAATACAAGGTCTAGATGACCCTATTTGTGCAAGGAAAATAAACATCATGATGGGGTCCATGGAGAATGGCCCCATTATGGAATGATCGTGAGGATCAAGGTGGGCCATCGGCCACACCTAGGGTCCAAAGTGAGATCCATACCATCAAACGGTAGGCCTCACTTGGCCCATCATAAAAAATGAAATCTAAGCCTATAGAAGCACCCACCGTTCGATCTTCTTGGTCCATTGGAAAGTCGATCTCCTTGTGTCTCACTTTGATGGTGGAAGATGAGAAATGAATGGCTAGGATGAAGGTTTTTGGGATGAAAAGTGGGCCACACACACTCATTTTTCTCTCATGGAAGAGCTTGGACGTGAGCCTTTTCTCTTGCTTGGGAAAATGTGATGAGAAATGAGAGAGAGAGAGAGAGAGAGAGAGAGAGAGAGAGAGAGAGAGAGAGAGAGGGTTATAAGGAGTGTAACACCCCGGATTTTTCCCAACCTGGAGTTAGACGTCCTTAGGCGATGGGTTGATCCTAACACTTGATTAACTTCTCAAACACTCAATTCAAAAGTCTTAAATCCCTTTTCAAACCATTTTCTTCAAAACCTCACATTTCCTTCAAAAATCTCACCTTTCACTACCTTATCCTTCAAAATTTTCTAAGTGCTTTTATATTAGACATAAATCTTAAAGTTTAGGTGATGTTGATCAATACTTAATCTAAAAATTACTATGAATAGTAAATAAATACATAAAAGGGGTTTTTAACCATTAACATTTTGAAATCTCATGAAATAAGTAGGATATTTTGATAGATCAGCTTCTCCTACCCCAAAAACATGTATTGCACGTCAAATAATTCATCATGGGTTGTAAAATGCACCTATTTCGAATACCGGATGGCGAAATTACCCCAAACAGGACAACGAACGGCGAGGGCCTTGCCGAGTTGGCGAGGCCTCGCCAAAATGAAGGGCCTGGTAGAGCCGCAGTGGGCCAGCGGCCCGTTTTCGACAGAAAAATTCTGCACTATTCATTCAACTTTGAAAAATCATATCTCCCTCGTTATAACTCCGATTTAGGTGATTCAAAAACCAGATTGAATCTTAATAAGTCTAGTTTCATATAAAAATAATAAAAAAATATAATAAAAATTTTAATATAGTTAAATATAGGTCATTGTGACAACTATCTGAAAAGTATTAGTTTGGACAGCTGCCGCTTCTAGAATTTTTAGAATTTTTCTACACCACGAAACCTAATGAAATTTGGTAGAGATGAAGTAGACGTGATGAAAAACTATTAAAAAAATAATTAAAATGATATGGTATCTAAAAGCACCAGAAAAGGGCGTAGAACTGCCTTAGGATCATATTCTTTCGTGATTAGGGCATAATTTAGTTAAGTATTAAACTGAATGCTCAGCAGAATTAGCTTGAATCACTTTAAACACGATCTGTAAGACCCAAAACTTGTGAAATCATTGACACTACATTACCCTATAATCTCTCATTACCCAGTTGCTCTCGAGAGCATCACGAAACTCCGCATTGGACCTGGACTATATGTCGAAGTCCGATTAACGCGAAGCTAAACGATTAGGACCGCCTTGCTAGGCTTGACAACCATCTCAGAAATCAAATCCAGATAGTGTCCCGGGGCTATTCGCTTAAGCCCGGAGTGAAGAGTGTGAGAAACATGAAAATAATTAGAAATAAATTTTGAATTTAAGTAATCTGAGACTTGTCGCTTCGGGCCGAATATAAGGATTCAAGCCATCGAAATCTAGCCCAAATACACCTTCGGATCAGGGAACATTTCCCATACATGTCCGTGTACTTGTAACCCTGATCGAGTTTCAGTGACCGTTGAACTGAAACTGGTCCGTCACGTGTGATCTGGGAACCTGACTAGAAGGGAAACTTAACTCAACCTAGATCCAAGGTCAGTGAGCTTAAGTTCGACCTTTGGCTCAAGGGGGGGCTTCAGAAGTGCTCCGTTGAGATGGAACAATCTCACTTTGGTTATAACCTAGGGATACCATGACCCTAGGTCTAACTTGGTGAGTTTTTAGCCTATATAAGGACCTTAAACCCTCTCTCATTCAGCCCATACGAATTTGAGAGAAACCCTAGGAGAGAGAAAAGAGAAAAGAGAGAGGAAGTGTGAGAAGAGCGAGAGATTCTTCCTGATACTCTACCTTGTTATCCTACGTGCTTAACCATCACGATCTAATCACTTTTCTGGCGATTCCGGCTTCATTTCCAGGTAAGAAAACCCTAACCCTAACTTGTTTTAGGGTTTCAATTGCTACAAGTAGCGAAGTAGCTGACTTAAATCGTGCTATAGGTTGATAGACCGTCATAGACGAAGGCTTAGAGATTCTAGTGTATTTGTGACACTTCTACGGCGTAAGGTGCTGACTATAGATGCTTAGGTTATGATTTTCAATGCTTTCAATGTCAGATAATGATAGATTCATAATTTGGGTGTTATTTCACATGCTAAATGCGATGTTCCGTTTGCGATTCAGTTACGTATGCAAATTATGGCGTATAATGTATTCTGTATATTTGTAGAAAATACCATATACGTATAAATTTTGAAAGTGTATTTGCCATGATAAATTATTGTATGTACATGCTATATATAAGCGTAGTACTTGGTGAAAGAATTCGCCCTAATACATGTTTTGGCTAATGTACTTTATGTATGTTAATAAGTGTATTTTAAGTGTTTGTGAAAATGCTTGTATGAGTAAGTACTGAGATGATTGTGCTTTAGGTAGGTGTTGAGATAGGATTCTCAACTACTTTAGAGATGTATATGATTTCCTTCATGATAGTTGTTTAATTTAATCGCTTACTCATGAAATGTATGTGTCTATATTTCCTGTTTATATTGTGCTTCATAACATGCCTGTTAACATGTTTGAATTACTTTATTAGCTCTGCTTAGACTACTATACATGCTTGCTAGTTAAGGATTTAATGTGATTGGGGCTATGTGATAGTCCAGGCAATCGGTAACAGGCTTGAAGTCATGGCTGAGATTCATTCACCACGTAGGACGTGTTTGACAAACTCGAGTCGTGTGTTGGTCGTGGGCAGTGGTTAGGCCACACGAAGTGCTTATGCACTTCATGTCAATCGATGCAATGTGCGCTCGTGCTAGTCGAGCCCGTCAAGTAAACAGATTGGCCCATTGTATGTTCACCATGTATGGACGCTACTGCTTGTACCTAAGGTACCAAACTCACCAGTGAATCTTGTTTAACCTTGGTACCTCGATCCACTAAGACTCATGAGCCGGACATGATGGTATGGGACACCGTGGTTAAGCTGTCGGCCTACGCTGGGGCCACGAGCCTCCCCGTAGTGACCAGTGAGCAACCTAGACTCATGAGCCGAATATGGTGGTATGGGACACTGTATTCGAGCTGTCAACCTACACTGATAAGGTGATGGGGGAGTGGTGCAACGAGTGCGTGTAACAGCCCTGACAGCCCTTTGTAGTGACCTCGAGCATACTCTGAATTTGCGAAGAGGCGATGAGCCTTCCCGTAGTAAACAAAGTATAAACTAGGCTTGTATTGATAAGGTGATGGGAGAGCGGTGCAACAAGTGCATGTAACAGCCCTATCAGCCCTTTACAGCGACCTAGAACTGCATCATCGTATGAGATTATCTAGGACTGACGACCTTAGAATGGATCATTGTTTGGGAATGATATAAGGGAGGTACCTTAGTTTTCCAATATTGTTGTATGAAATGAACTAATAACAACTTGGTAATCACGCTCACAACATAGCACTGCATGTGTCTGCCGTTGTGGAGCACTGAGGGATGAACGCATGCTGCGGACGTAAGATGGTGTCGCACGAGGGTGGTTTGGCAAGGGTATGCATCATGACTGCATTCCATACTTACATTAATAAGAAGTATTTAGGAGTGTTTGATTGTACTACTTTATCATTATTGCTTGATTGAATTGATAACATGTTAACCTATGCTTTATTATTCCACTGAGTTAGCTACTCACTCCCACGTTACGGGACGATGTTCTGGACACCCACCGGACTCTGTCTTAGATACAGGTATCGATGAGACGCAGGAGGCTGAACCTGATTACTATAATGATCAGGATGAGTTCTCCTACATGCAGTTCTCTGAAGGCTTCGCTTAGAACATTCAGATGACGAGACTATAGGGTTTACCATTATAGTTATACCACTTTTTTTGGCATTTTGATTTTGAAACTAATACATGTATATGGTGACTCAGTAAGGTGTTCATACTCTGGAGACCGATTGTGACCGTTTCTAGCTTTATATGTATTTATATACATCTTTCAGTCTTCCGCTTGCGTTTTATAACTTAATCTGGAGTATGAATTAATGTTTTGGTATAATCCCACTCATGATTAATGCACTAACACAGACAACATTCAATCATAAGCATTTATGTTGCATAAGTGATGTTTTGGAACTCGAGCGTTGAGTTGCTACTCGACCCCCAATTTTTAGGGCGTTACAAGTTGGTATCAGAGCATAATTTGGATTAAATCGGACCTGGGTTATAGTCACATGACGTACGCTGTCGCCCTTCGACTTAGGTGGGTGTGAGAAATACGTAGAAACAATCATAGGTATCCCGATTTCGCCAATTGACGAAGTTCACCGAAATCGGTTGTTTTGTTTAAGTCTATACTTAACCGTGATCACATGAGTCGACCACAAAACACTTCTAGACCGTCAAACGATGGGTTTAGATCACAACTCACTCCATGCCAGCCGTTAGAAATCAGTAAAGACAACTATGTATCAGAAACCACCTGAAAGGACCCAAAATGAAGTAAATCAGAGTCGTGGGCCTACCCACGCTAATCCAGAGGGACCCAGGGTGGGACCTAGACCTTTTTGGGGCCTAGAGGGCACGAGGACCTCGTCCAAGTGGCGAGGCATCACCACTTTTTCCAGAGAGTGGCGAGGCCCTAGCCGAGTCGGTGAGGCCTCGCCGGTGTGCGGGCTCGGCCGGGCGGGCCGGTCGAGCCGATCGTATTTGGCGCCTAGTATGGCCCACTGAATCACGATTACTCAGTTAAAACCCTCCAAACACATAACTCCTTCACAAACCACCACTCTAAGCTTTCCTTTCTCCACAAAACTTCTAATTTTTCACAAAAATTACCCCTCCAACCTCTTCCTCCTTCATTTTTGTGCACCATACCTATCACCCTGTCAAGACCCTCCTCCATTGGTATCTACACTCTTCATCCCCTCTCATTTGAACTCTCAAATCCCCATATTGTGTCTTAGAATCGTGGGAACTTCATATCCCACCTCATTCTTCTTAGAAAATTAGTGTTTTCTTCATTTTATGCTCCCAACTGCCCTCTACAGTTACATGCATCTCCCATCTCCTTCTTTTCCTTGTTTTGAGTCCACAAACCCCCTTTTGTGACTCATTACTTCACAAATCCACCATCCATCTCAATCCCAGACTTTGTTCCTCTCCAATGGCCTTCTTCGAGCTAGTTACGGCCATATTTTCGATTTCCACCTTTCTTTCTCTCATGGGAAAGAGAAAGGGTGCCCTCCTCCGTCGCCAGACTCGGATGCCTAGTCATCCATGCTGTCGCTCTGTATCTTGTTCGTTGCTATTTTAGGATGTTTGTGTTTAAATGATTCCTGTGCTTAGTAGTGTAGTAGGTAGAAAGTGTATTTGTGCTTGGTGGTTAGGGCTTAGTATAGCCGCATGCGTTCTTATCATAATTCATGTAGAACTTTATTCCATGTATTGTGACAAATTTTGTTAAATGAAATGCATGAAACTCCTTTTGTTATCAAATGTGTAGAACGTTAGACAAGTTGGAGTTGTACTTGACAATTCCGAACTCCTTCCACCCTCCACCATTACACCTCTAAACCTATCTCTCACTCCTCTTGGCCTCACCATCTCACACCCATATGAGCACAAAATCCACATTTTTGTGCTCCATACCTTTCATAACACCCACATGTTAGGACATTTAGGGCCCGTTTGGCCAACTGCATTAGGCGAGTTTAAGGTGGATGAAATTGTAAAAGTAACAATAAATGCATGTGTAAGGTATGGTCCCTAGATTGGGTGTATCTCATGGTTATTAACACCATGTTTGGAATGTATGCAATTACAAGTAAATCCCGGGATTTCCTTTTAAATTACACTTAGAAATTCATCACTATGGGATTTAGAAATCCCATCTCACACTCTCCAACACAAGGCTCATTTTCCAAAGCCTATAAAATTAATTTTAATCCCCTCCCACCCACCTACCAAACATGCCACTCCAAATCCCAAGGTAAGATTAGCAATGCAGCCCCATTTAATACAACTTAAGACTACTGGCCAAATAGGCCCATAGAGTTTTGGACCTAGAGTGGTGCTCCTAGATTTCGAAAGACCTAACAGTATGGGAAATCTAATAAATTGATAACGTGAACCCTAGAACCTCTTAGTTGGTATGAGCATATGTGAAATGCTCGAGCGTAGTTAAATTCAAGTGTAGGCAACTCAATTCCAATCAGACAACGTTTGACCCTAAGTGATAAACAATTTCTTGTATTAGAAAGGGTATGAAATCACCTAGCGTATAAGCATAGACTTTGGATTACAACTATTGGTTGGTTATACTAATGAATGTAAAACACTGATTATGCTAAGACAATTGAAAGATAGATTTAGTTAGTTGACTTAATTAGGTTGGAGCGAGACCCCATTCCTTCGTTGAATCCCGTTAGTACTCACAGGCTCCTTTAATAACTCTTAGGAAGGTTGTTTGACGTAGAAACTCAATCTCATAGAAAACTTATATATCCCTTGGATTTAATGTTAGGTCAAATTAATACAACCCTTAGAATTTCCTTCCCAAAGACTTATTACAATCGGGAACACGGAGTAGAGGACTATATAGAAGCGAGGTATTCGCGGTTTGAATTGAATTCTCAATCATGGTAGTAACCAATGAACTCTATGCTCTGATCAAGCAGAAGGTCGGGATCAACTAGGATTAAGAACTGAGACGATAAATTTTTTGTCCTAGTTAGGCAAAAGGTCCATGTATCCGACTCAGACCCACTACATAACTTTCCTTCTGTGTTGGCCCGACCACTTGCAACTCAAAGTTTATTATGTCATCCTTGAGAAGTGTTAGGAATATATAGCCGATAGAGACCATGTCTTTTTAGGGCTAAGAAATTTCTCAAATGGGCAACAGACAGTTAAGAATTAGGCCTCGAACCATAGACCATTCTGGCATGCATAACATGCATATGAACTTAGAAGGATAGTCTGCCGTTAACCTATTTTGTCCAAATTCCTTATGTACTAATAATGTATAGATTATCTTACAGTATAAAACTAGGCATGATTAAAGAGAGTAAGTCGGGACCATGGCAAAGGTCCTTCCCTGGTATAGTTAGGCACCTTACCACAAAATCACACTTGTCCCTGGAATCAACCACAACACTCATCATTTTTGCTCCTTTCTATGACCATAGGTACCAATGCCATAATACACATCATCAGTGAAAAGGAGACCAATGTATTGATAGATCGCTTCCCATTTCATACCAAAGATAGGTCTCAAATTTCAACTTGTTCTAACATACAGATCGATGTACAAATTCTTGAACCCTAAGAGTAGAAATAATTTTAAGGGGGGTAGAGAGGTTACGAATGCGATCAAGTTAGGTAGGTATACTCGTCTACCCACTCATAGGTGCAGCGAAAACTTGTTGGGCTGATAGCCCATTGGCCCAGGATCGAATGGAATTGATCTAGACTATACGTAAAGATAGGTCACTAAATAGGATTTGAATTTCCCTTAGAATGTCAATAATGAAGTCATCGAAGGAAATCAATTAGGGTTCATGTATTAAACCAATTCGTATTAAAGAAAGGGCCCAACAATGAGTACGAGTTTAACTACTACTATGGACGTGAATTAAGATGAGGACTCTCCTAGACTAAGACCCAACGAGCAACCTTATAACTAGGAAATTTAAACCTTTCATTGATGGACATTCCCTAAGCTTTGTGAGTGATCAGACTATGGAGTTACTGAAATATACAATTGCAAAGTATTCGTGGCTTAACCCAATTCTCAATCCTGGGTGACTACCAATGGACTCACTGCTTGACTGAGCAGAAGATTAGGAGCCACCAGGACTAGGAAGGGATACGATGAGCCTTCTACCCTGGTCAGGTAGATGATTGATGTATCGGGATCAAGCCTACTATAACCGTCTCTCCGTGTTGGTTAAACATAAAAAACAACTATCTTACTCTAAATAGATGGGAATCGTCGTCAAGACTCCAAATAGGGAAAGAAATCCATTGTAGCAAACCATCAGGATATAAGTAAGAGATAAAGAAATAAGTTTTTAAGGGGGGTAGAGACTAAATTGTACCAGACTAGCGTTGTATCCTTAAGGAAGGAATCTCAACTTATAGCCCCACAACTTAGGACAACGCTTCTGATGTGGGATAAAGTTTCACCTTCACTGTGTGCACAGTAGCTTGTCAGCCACACAGTAGCCTACCAACCACCTTTAGGGGTCCACCCACATGGGCGCCCGCCTACGTGTGCTCGCCCACATGTGACCACAGTGATGGGGCGTCACCACGATGAAGCAGAGAAGTGCCATTTTTGGTTCGGTTGTTGATTCGGTGTGGTCTATTTATAGTAATGTAACGACCTGAAATTTTCCGTACATTGGGTCGAGTACCACCTCGACCAGAAATCACGTAGGATTAAATCCTTTAGAAATTTAACAAAGTTAACTAAGTATTAAACTCGATTTGTCGTGAAATCCGTTAGGATCGCTTTAAATACGATCTGCAAGACCCAAAAGTTGCAGAATCATTGACGCTAGGTTACCCTAAAGTTTAGAACCAAACTCATTTCCCGTTTGCTCTCGGGAATGAAACGAAACTTCGTATTAGGTCTAGATCGCACATCGGGAGTCCGATTAACACGAAGCTAAGGAACTAGGACCGTCCCACTAGGCTTAACAATCCTCTCAAAAATCAGCTCCATCCGATGTCCCACGGTCATTCGTTTCGATTCGGAGCGAGGGAGTGTGAAAAACACTATTCCCATCCAAAAATAAATATATGGAATAGTGATCTGGCATCATTCGTTGACGCGTCAGTATTAAGCAACCTGACCGTCAGAATCAGACCAAATTACACCCTCGGATTAAGAAAAATTTCAGGAACATTTACATGTACTTGGAATTTCTGATCGTGGCTCACTGACCGTCGAACTGAAAGTGGTCCGCCACGTGCGATCTGGGTATCCGATCGAGTCAAAAACGTAATCCCACGTAGATCTATCGATGGTGAGCTTAAGTCTGACATTTGGTTCAAGGAGGGCCACCAGAACTTCCCTTTTGAGCTGGAAAAGCAACGAAAATCCTATATTAGCAGTACCCCTTGAACCTGAGTCTAATTTCGTAATGTTTGTGGCTATAAAAGGAGCTTAGAACAGCCCCTCTCACAGCCATACTAATTTTGGAGAAAACCCTAGAGGGAGAGAGAGAAAAGAAAGAGAAAGACTTGGAGATTGTTGCCGATTTCCCTCCTCCTGCTTTGGCTTGTTACACGGCCTACACCGCCCTATTCTAGGCGTTTTTCCGGCGTTTTCCGTCCCATTTGAAGGTAAGAAACCCTAACCCTAGGTCTGATTTGAGGTGGGATCGATGTGGGTTGCGTAACAACTAACCGATTCCGCTCTTTAGGCTAGAAATCTCCCGTATACGGAAGTTCTACTACCCTTGCTGATTCGTTTCGTTTCAAAAGGCAAAGGTGAGGACTTTAAGTGTATAAGTTACGGTTTTCAACGCTTTTAATGACAGATAATGGTAGATTCATGATCTGCTTGCAATTGCACATGTACAAAGTGCTTTCCGTTTCCTGTTTCGATTAACGTTGTGAAATATGGAATTTCACATATTCTAGGTATACGTAGAAATACCATATACGTATTTTTTTTGGATAAATGTTTGACATGTTTATTTAATGTATGATTATATAATATATGAATAAAATACTAGTTTGGCGAAAGGAACCGCCAAAATATATGTTCACTTGTAAATGTGACGTATGTTAAAATTACGTATTTTAGAAATACCGTATACGTATTTCTTTTGGAATAATGTTTGACATATTTATTTAATGTATGATTATACAATACATGATTAAAATACTAGTTTGGCGAAAGGAATCGCCGCAATCTATGTTCCTTTGTAAACACTATGTATGTCGAAATTGGGTATACGAGGGAGTACCCTATACGTATAAAATTTGCTGATGTGATTGCCATGTTTAATTTCTGTATGAATATGATGTATATGTATAAAATACTAGTTTGGTAAAGGGACAATCCTAGTACACATTTCTCTAGCATACGTCATGTATGTTGAAATAGTGCATTCCAAGTGTTGGTGAAATCACTTGTGAGTGTAAGTGCTTAAGTGTTAGAATCTTAGGTAGGTGCTGAGATGGGATTCTCAGCTACCTTAGAGTCACATATGACACTCTCCATGTGGTTGTTCACTCTAACCACTCACCTATGAAATATAAGTATTTGTATCCTTATTTGCATAAATGCTTTATAACATGCTTTTGAACATGCTTTGTAATTTGTTTATTACCATGTTTCATGATATGCTTTGTAACATGATTACTAGTGTCCTTGAATTACCATGTTATCATGCCGTATTTCACATGCTATGGGTAGGATTTGACTGAGCTTGGGACTATGTTCATAGTCCAGGCATCCGGTATCAGACTTGAAGATGTGGTTGGAATTCGTTCCGCCACGCATGATGTGTTGGCGAACCCGTGTAGTACTTCGGTTGGCGATAGTGGTTGGCCACACGAGGTGCTTCTGCGCTTCATATCGCCCAACTTGTTGTGCGCTCGAGCCAGCCGAACACGTCAAGTAAACCGTGTGTCTTATGTGTGTTCACCATGTTTGGTCGCTAATGCTTGAACCTAGGGTACCAAACTTACCAGTGATAATCCCGTTAACTATGGTACCTCGATCCGCTAAGACTCATGAGCCGGGCATGGTGGTATGGGATACCGTGGTCGAGCTGTCGGCCTACGCTGGGGCTACGTGCCTCCCCGTAGTGACCAGTGAGCAACTCAACTCGTGAGCCGATTATGGTGGTATGGGACACTATATTCGCGCTGTCGGCCTACATTGATAAGGTGATGGGGAGTGGTGTAACCTTTGTGCGTAACTGACCACAATGGCCCTTTGTAGTGACCGCGAGCATATTACGAAGTTGCGGTGCGCCTTAGGGTTCGTTGCGATATATAGAGTATGAACTAGGCTCGTTTCTGTATAGTGATGAATCGTTTAAGGGGTGATGGGGAGTGGTGTAACCTTTGTGCGTAACACCACAGCGACCTCTCGCAGATGACCTAGAAAACACACCATCGTCTCGATATTAACTAGGACTGACGACCCTAGATTGGATCATGTTTGGAAATGATACAAGGGAGGTACCTTAGTTTTCCAATCCTGCTGTTTGAAACGAACTAATTAAAAACTCGGTAATCATGCTCATCATGCATCGCATGTGCCTGGAAGATGTGGAGCACTGTGGGATGTAAGCATGCGCGAACGTGAGATGGTGTCGCATGAGGGAGTATGTCGGTGAGGGCATCCATCATACCCGCATTCATACTTGCATTAATCAGAGTAACTAGGAGTGTTTGATTTACTGCTTTATCATTACTGCTTGACCGTATTGATAACATGATAACTTATGCCTTATCATTCCACTGAGTTAGCTACTCACTCCCACGTTACGGGACAGTGTTGCGCACACCAACCAGACTCTGTCTCAGGTTTAGGCGATCCGACTACTCTGGAGGCGGAGCCTGATTATGACGAGGACCAGGAGGAGTTCTCATATATGCAGTTCGCTGGCGGCTTCGACTAGGCTGCCGGGACCGATGGGATTTACAGGGATTGTACCTAGTTTAATTTTGACTTTTTGATTATAAACAGAAATGTATATGGATTCACATGGATTCATACTCTGGAGAATGAATCGTTTATTTTTGTTTCTTTACATACATTATATACAGTTCAGTCTTCCGCTTGCTTTTATACAGTTGATCTGGAGTATGAATTACTGCTTTGGTATAATCTCATTCATGTTTACTGCTCTAACACAGACAACATTCAAATATCATTAAACATGTTGCATAAGTGATGCGTTGGAACTCGGGTGTTGAGTTACACTCGACCCTCGATTTTCAGGGCGTTACAAGTAATCTTTCGATGGATCTGTGCGTTTTGCAGAAATCATCGGGTCATATTAGGCCATAGGCTAAAATATGGAGTGGATCCAAGTTTTGGATGGACCACACGATCAGTTAGGGTGCCGAGTGGTGCTCACTGCTTAAAATTACTACTTACACTTATGTTGGATTGTTCAAATTGCATGGGGTCCACTTTGATGAATTTTTGGGAAATCCATTTCATTCGTCAGTCTAGTCAGGTCATGTTGGCCCATGAGTCCAAATTAAACCCAGGGTCATGGTATACCTAGGTTATAACCAAAGTGAGGTTGTTCCATCTCAACGGAGCACTTTCGGAGCCTCCCTTGAGGCAAAGGTCGGACTTAAGCTTACTGACCTTGGATCTAGGTCGAGTTAAGTTTTCGTTCCAGTCGGGTTCCCAGATCACACATGGCAGACCAGTTTCAGTTCAACGGTCACTGAAACTCGATCAGGGTTACAAGTACACGGACATGTATGGGAAATGTTCCCTGATTCGAGGGTGTATTTAGGTAAGATTCCGACGGTCTGAATCCTTATATTTGGCCCGCAAGCGACAAGTCTCAGATTACTTAAATTCAGAATTTATTTCTTATTATTTTCATGTTTCTCACTCTCTTTACTCCGGGCTCAAGCAAATAGCCCCAGGACACTATCTGGATTTGATTTCTGAGATGGTTGTCAAACCCAGCAAGGCGATCCTAATCGTTTAGCTTCGCGTTAATCGAACTTTCAACGTGCGGTCCAGATCCGATGCGGAGTTTCGTGATGCTCTCGAGAGCAACCAGGTAATGAGATTGATCCTAGATTATAGGGTAATGTAGTGTTAATGATTCCACAAGTTTTGGGTCTTACAGATTGTATTTAAAGTGATTCAAGCTAATACTACTGAGCACTCAGTTTAATACTTAACTAAATCACTATGCTAAAACAGTGAAAAAATGACGGTCCAAAACCGTCTCAAATGACCAAAAAGGACGGTCATGGACCGTCGCATAGGCCGTCAAATTTTAACGTGTCTTATTTTTTAAAGGACGGTTGAAAACTATCATTCTTATTGACGAAAAAAAGACGGTCATGGACAGTCCTTAAAAAGGACGGTCATGGACCGTCCTTAAAATGGACTGTCATAGACTGTCTCTTATGATCCTAAAAAGGACGGCCATAGACCGTCTTTTAAAAGGACTATTATGGACCGTCCTTAAAAAGGACTGTCATGGACAGTCTCTTATGAGCCTTTAAAGGACGGCCATGGACTGTCCTTTAAACGGACGGTCATAGACCGTCCTTAAAAAGGACTGTCATGGACCGTCTCTTATGAACCTTCAAAGGACGGTCATGGATCGTCCTTTAAAAGGACTGCTATGGGCCGTCTCTTATGACCCTTAAAGGACATTCTCAAATTTGACCTGTTATAGTATTCTTCCTGATATACACCTGTTATACAAACTACGTAAATCCAAACTGTTTCATCACATTCACATTCACCTGTTTCATCCAAACAGGACTGATATACACCTGTTTCATCCAAACAGGACTGATATACACCTGTTTCATTCACATTCACCTGTTTCATCCAAATAGGACTGATATACACCTGTTTTATTCACATACACCTGTTTCATCTAAACAGGACTGATATACACCTGTTTCATCCAAACAAGACTGACATACACCTGATATACACTTGTTTCATCCAAACGGGACTGATATACACCTGTTTTATCCAAACAGGACTGATATACACCTGTTTCATTCACATACGTAAATCTAAACTGTTTCATCACATTCACATTCACCTGTTCATCCAAACAGGAATGATATACACCTGTTTCATTCACATTCACCTGTTTCATCCAAACATGACTGATATACACCTATTTCATTCACATTCACCTGTTTCATCCAAACAGGACTGATATACACCTGTTTCATTCACATACACCTGTTTCATCCAAACAGGACTAATATACACCTGTTTCATCCAAACAGAACGACATACACCTGTTTCATCCAAACAGGACTGACATACACCTATTTCATCCAAACAGGACTGACATACACCTGTTTCATTCACATTCACCTGTTTCATCCAAACAGGACTGATATACCAAACAGGACTGATATACACTTGTTTCATTCACATACGTAAATCCAAACTGTTTCATCACATTCACATTCACCTGTTTCATCCAAACAGGAATGATATACACCTGTTTCATTCACATTCACTGTTTCATCCAAACATGACCGATATACACCTATTTCATTCACATTCACTGTTTCATCCAAACAGATCGATATACACTGTTTCATTCACATACACTGTTTCATCCAAACAGGACTGACATACACCTGTTTCATCCAAACAGGACTGACATACACCTATTTCATCCAAACAGGACTGACATACACCTGTTTCATTCACATTCACCTGTTTCATCCAAACAGGACTGATATACCAAACAGGACTGATATACACCTATTTCATTCACATTCACCTGTTTCATCCAAACAGGACTGATATACACCTGTTTCATCACATTCACATTCGCATTCACATTCACATCCATCTAAACCCAAACTACGTAAATCCATCCAAACATAAACTACATCCATCCAAACATAAACAATCTTATCCACAATACATTATTCATCTACGCATAATACATATAAAGTTTAACTTTATAAGTAAAAAAAAAAAGAAAAAAATCAGCAACAATTTTCTTTTTGTCTTTCATCTAATAAAAAAATATTCAACCAACAAAACATTATAATTCAGAATTATGAAAAATTGCAGAAACTTCATCCAAAAAAGTGGGCACTTTTTAAAAATAAAACTGATCATTAAAATAAACCTAATATGAGCAAATAATGCAAAAAAGTGTTTCAATTAATAGAAACAACAACAAAAATTAAAGCTTTGTAAAAAGGGGCATGTGTTAAAGGGATACATTCTTGTTTGTTGCCTTATGATTGGGCGACATTATTACAGCAATCGGGTTTAGGTTCGGTATCGGGTTTAGGTTTGGGTTTTCAAGTTTAGGTTTAGGATTAGGTGTAGGTCTAAGTTTAAGGATTTGAGAATATATTCAGGTTTTAGGTTTTAAGTTTAGGTTAAGGTTTAGGTTTAGGTTTAGGTTAAGGTTTAGGTTTAGGGAATTGAGAATAGGTTAAGGTTTAGGTTTAGGAAATCGGGTTCGGGTTCGGGATCGGGTTTAGGTTTGGGTTTTCAAGTTTAGGTTTTGGTTAGGGAGTTGAGATTAGGATTAGGTGTAGGTTTAGGTTTAGGGATTTGAGAATACATTTATGTTTTAGGTTTATTTTTAGGTTTTAGGTATTGTTAAGGTTTAGGTTTTAGGTTTAGGTTAAGGTTAGGTTAAGTTTTAGGACAAGTTTTGGTTTTAAGGTTATATGTTTAGGTAAAGGTTAAGGTTTTAAGGTCTTATAAGCTATAGGTTTAGGGAATTGAGAATATGTTAAGGTTTAGGTTTAGGAAATCGGGTTCGGGTTCGGGATCGGGTTTAGGTTTGGGTTTTCAAGTTTAGGTTCGGGTTTAGGTTAGAGAGTCGAGATTAGGATTAGGTGTAGGTTTAGGTTTAGGGATTTGAAAATAGGTTAAGGTTTAGATTTAGGAATTTGGGTTCGGGTTCGGGATTGGGTTTAGGTTTGGGTTTTCAAGTTTAGGTTTAGGTTTAGGTTAGGGAGTTTAGATTAGGATTAGGTGTAGGTTTAAGTTTAGGGATTTGAGAATAGGTTAAGGTTTAGGTTTAGGTTTAGAAAATCGGGTTCGGGTTCGGGATCGGGTTTTAGGTTTGGGTTTTCAAGTTTAGGTTTAGGTTTAGGTTAGGGAGTTGAGATTAGGATTAGGTGTAGGTTTAGGTTTAGAGATTTGAGAATACATTTAGGTTTTAGGTCATAAGTTTTGGTTTAGGTTAAGGTTGTAGGTTTAGGTTTAGGTTTATGTTTAGGTTATAAGCTATAGGTTTAGGGAATTGAGAATAGGTTAAGGTTTACGTTTAGGAAATCGGGTTCGGGTTCGGTTTCGGGATTGGGTTTAGGTTTAGGTTAGGGAGTTGAGATTAGGATTAGGTGTAGGTTTAGGTTTAGGGATTTGAGAATACATTTAGGTTTTAGGTTTATTTTTAGGTTTTAGGTATTGGTTAAGGTTTAGGTTTTAAGTTTAGGTTAAGGTTAGGTTAAAGGTTAAAAGTTTAGGTTTTAGGACATAGGTTTTGGTTTTAAGGTTATAGGTTTAGGTTAAGGTTAAGGTTTCAAGGTCTTATAAGCTATAGGTTTAGGGAATTGAGAATATGTTAAGGTTTAGGTTTAGGAAATCGGGTTCGGGTTCGGGATCGGGTTTAGGTTTGGGTTTTCAAGTTTAGGTTCAGGTTTAGGTTAGGGAGTCGAGATTAGGATTAGGTGTAGGTTTAGGTTTAGGGATTTGAAAATAGGTTAAGGTTTAGGTTTAGGAATTCGGGTTCGGTAGGTTAAGGTTTAGGTTTAGGAATTCGGGTTCGGGTTCGGGATTGGGTTTAGGTTTGGGTTTTCACGTTTAGGTTTAGGTTTAGGTTAGGGAGTTTAGATTAGGATTAGGTGTAGGTTTAAGTTTAGGGATTTGAGAATAGGTTAAGGTTTAGGTTTAGGAAATCGGGTTTGGCTTCGGGATCGGGTTTTAGTCCGGGTTTTCAAGTTTAGGTTTAGGTTTAGGTTAAGGAGTTGAGATTAAGATTAGGTGTAGGTTTAGGTTTAGAGATTTGAGAATGCATTTAGGTTTTAGGATATAAGTTTTGGTTTAGGTTAAGGTTATAGGTTTAGGTTTAGGTTTAGGTTTAGGTTATAAGCTATAGGTTTAGGGAATTGAGAATAGGTTAAGGTTTAGGTTTAGGAAATCGGGTTCGGGTTCGGTTTCGGGATCGGGTTTAGGTTTAGGTTAGGGAGTTGAGATTAGGATTAGGTGTAGGTTTAGGTTTAGGGATTTGAGAATACATTTAGGTTTTAGGTATTGGTTAAGGTTAGGTTTTAGGTTTAGGTTAAGGTTAGGTTATAGGTTAAAAGTTTAGGTTTTAGGACATAGGTTTTGGTTTTAAGGTTATAGGTTTAGGTTGAGGTTAAGGTTTTAAGGTCTTATAAGCTATAGGTTTAGGGAATTGAGAATATGTTAAGGTTTAGGTTTAGGAAATCGGGTTCGGGTTCGTGGATCGGGTTTAGGTTTGGGTTTTCAAGTTTAGGTTCGATTTAGGTTAGGGAGTTGAGATTAGGATTAGGTGTAGGTTTAGGTTTAGGGATTTGAAAATAGGTTAAGGTTTAGGTTTAGGAATTCGGGTTCGGGATTGGGTTTAGGTTTGGGTTTTCAAGTTTAGGTTTAGGTTTAGGTTAGGGAGTTGAGATTAGGATTAGGTGTAGGTTTAGGTTTAGGGATTTGAAAATAGGTTAAGGTTTAGGTTTAGGAATTCGGGTTCGGGATTGGGTTTAGGTTTAGGTTTTCAAGTTTAGGTTTAGGTTTAGGTTAGGGAGTTTAGATTAGGATTAGGTGTAGGTTTAAGTTTAGGGATTTGAGAATAGGTTAAGGTTTAGGTTTAGGAAATCGGGTTAGGGTTCGGATCGGGTTTTAGGTTTGGGTTTTCAAGTTTAGGTTTAGGTTTAAGTTAGGGAGTTGAGATTACGATTAGGTGTAGGTTTAGGTTTAGAGATTTGAGAATACATTTAGGTTTTAGGTCATAAGTTTTGGTTTAGGTTAAGGTTAAAGGTTTAGGTTAAGGTTTAGGTTTAGGTTTAAGTTACAAGCTATAGGTTTAGGGAATTGGGAATAGGTTAAGGTTTACGTTTAGGGAATCGGGTTCAGGTTCAAGTTCGGGATCGGGTTTAGGTTTGGTTTTTAAATTTAGGTTTAGGTTTAGGTTAGGGAGTTGAGATTAGGATTAGGTGTAGGTTTACGTTTAGGGATTTGAGAATACATTTAGGTTTTAGGTTTAGGTTTAGGTTTTAGGTTATTGGTTAAGGTTTAGGTTTTAGGTTTAGATTAAGGTTAGGTTATAGGTTATAAGTTTAGGTTATAGGTTAAGGTTTTTGGTCATAGGTTTTGGTTTTAAGGTTATAGGTTTAGGTTAAGGTTAAGGTTTTAGGACTTATAAGCTATAGGTTTAGAGAATTGAGAATATGTTAAGGTTTAGGTTTAGGAAATCGGGTTCGGGTTCGGGATCGGGTTTAAGTTTGGGTTTTCAAGTTTAGGTTTAGGTTTAGGTTAGGGAGTCGAGATTAGGATTAGGTGTAGGTTTAGGTTTAGGAATTGAGTTCGGGTTTAGGATTGGGTTTAGGTTTGGGTTTTCAAGTTTAGGTTTAGGTTTAGGTTAGGGAGTTTAGATTAGGATTAGGTGTAGGTTTAAGTTTAGGGATTAAAGAATAGGTTAAGGTTTAGGTTTAAGAAATCGGGTTCGGGTTCGAGATCGGGTTTAGGCTTGGGTTTTCAAGTTTAGGTTTAGGTTTAGGTTTGGGAGTTGAGATTAGGATTAGGTATAGGTTTAGGTTTAGAGACTTGAGAATACATTTAGGTTTTAGGTCATAAGTTTTGGTTTAGGTTAAGGTTATAGGTTTAGGTTAAGGTTTAGGTTTAGGTTTAGGTTATAAGCTATAGGTTTAGGGAATTGAGAATAGGTTAAGGTTTAGGTTTAGAGAATCGGGTTTGGGTTTGGGATCGGGTTTAGGTTTGTGTTTTCAAGTTTAGGTTTAGGTTTAGGTTAGGGAGTTGAGATTAGGATTAGGTGTAAGTTTAAGTTTAGGGATTTGAGAATACATTTAGGTTTTAGGTTTAGGTTTAGGTTGTAGGTTATTGGTTAAGGTTTAGGTTTTAGGTTTAGGTTAAGGTTAGGTTATAGGTTATAGGTTATAGGTTAAGGTTTTAGGTCATAGGTTTTGGTTTTAAGGTTATAGGTTTAGATTAATGTTAAGGTTTTAGGTCTTATAAGCTATCGGTTTAGGGAATTGAGAATATGTTAAGGTTTAGGTTTAGAAATCGGGTTCGGGTTCGGGATTGGGTTTAGGTTTGGGTTTTCAAGTTTAGGTTTAGGTTTAGGTTAGGGAGTTGAGATTAGGATTAGGTGTAGGTTTAGGTTTAGAGATTTGAGAATACATTTAGGTTTTAGGTCATAGGTTTTGGTTTAGGTTAAGGTTATAGGTTTAAGTTAAGGTTTAAGTTTAGGTTAAGGTTTAGGTTATAAGCTATAGGTTTAGGGAATTGAGAATAGGTTAAGGTTTAGGTTTAGGGAATCGGGTTCGGGTTTGGGATCGGGTTTAGGTTTGGGTTTTCTAGTTTAGGTTTAGGTTTAGGTTAGGGAGTTGTGATTAGGATTATGTGTAGGTTTAAGTTTACGGATTTGAGAATACATTTAGGTTTTAAGTTTAGGTTTAGGTTGTAGGTTATTGGTTAAGGTTTAGGTTTTAGGTTTAGGTTACGGTTAGGTTATATGTTATAGGTTATAGGTTAAGGTTTTAGGTCATAGGTTTTGGTTTTAAGGTTATAGGTTTAGGTTAATGTTAAGGTTTTAGGTCTTATAAGCTATCGGTTTAGGGAATTGAGAATATGTTAAGGTTTAGGTTTAGGAAATCGGGTTCGGGTTCGGGATTGGGTTTAGGTTTGGGTTTTCAAGTTTAGGTTTAGGTTTAGGTTAGGGAGTTGAGATTAGGATTAGGTGTAGGTTTAGGTTTAGAGATTTGAGAATACATTTAGGTTTTAGGTCATAGGTTTTGGTTTAGGTTAAGGTTATAGGTTTAGGTTAAGGTTTAAGTTTAGGTTAAGGTTTAAGTTATAAGCTATAGGTTTAGGGAATTGAGAATAGGTTAAGGTTTAGGTTTAGGGATGTAACGCCCCGGATTTTTGCCAACCTGGGATTAGACGTCCTTAGGCAATGGATCAATCCTAACACAGGTTTAACTTCTTAAACGCTCAATTAAAGCCTCAAATCGCTCCTTGAACCATTTTCTTCACAAATCCCACCCTTCCCTACCTTGTGCTTTCAACTTTTCAAAGCACCTTCGCCCTAGACACTATCTTAAACTAGCTAAGTAGTATAACTTGGATCACTTTATATACAAACTACAATGGACTAAGTTCCACCTCAGACGAAAATCACTTAGGATTAAATTCTTTAGAAATTTAACAAAGTTAACTAAGTACTAAACTCGATTAGCCATGAAATCCATTAGGATCACTTTAAATACGATCTGCAAGACCCAAAAGTTGTAGAATCATTGGCGCTAGGTTACCCTAAAGTTTAGAACCAAACTCATTTCCCATCTGCTCTCGGGAATGAAACGAAATTTCGTATTAGGTCTAGACCGCACATCGGAAGTCCGATTAACACGAAGCTAAGGAACTAGGACCGCCCCACTGGGCTTGACAATCATTTCAAAAATCAGCTCCGACCGATGTCCCACGGTCATTTATTTCGATCCGGAGCGGGGGAGTGTGAAAAACACTATTCCCATCCTAATAAAAATATCAGGAATAGTGATCTGGCATCATTCGTTGACGCGTCAGTATTAAGCAACCTGACCATCAGAATCAGACCAAATTACACCCTCGGATTAAGAAAAATTTTGGGAACATTTACATGTACTTGGAATTTCTGATCGCGGCCCACCGACCGTCGAACTGAAAGTGGTCCGCCACGTGCGATCTGGTTATCCGATCGAGTCAAAAACGTAATCCCACGTAGATCCATCGGTGGTGAGCTTAAGTCTGACGTTTGGCTCAAGGAGGGCTACCAGAACCTCTCTTTTGAGCTGGAAAAGTGACGAATATCCTATATTAGCAGTAACCCTTGAACCTAAGCCTATTTTGAGAAGATTTAAGACTATATAAGGAGCTTAGAGCACCCTCTCTTCCAGCCATACGAATTTGGGTTTTGGGAGAGAGAAAAGAGAGAGAAAGTGAGGAAGAAGTGAGAGAATCTCCCTGCCGTCTTTCCCTGCCATCCAACGGGCTGCACCACCACTTCCTTGACGTTTTTCCGGCGTCACCGACTCCGTTTTAAGGTAATAAACCCTAACCCTAGGTCTGAATTTTGGTAGGATCGTTGTAGGCTATGTAACAACTAACCGATTCCGCTCTTTAGGCTAGAAAACTCCCGTATACGGAGGTTCTTCCGTCCTTGCTGATTCGTTGAGTTTCAAAAGGCAAAGGTGAGGACTTTAAGTGTATAAGTTGCGGTTTTCAACGCTTTCAATGTCAGATAATGGTAGATTCATGATCTGCATGCAATTGCACATGTACAAAGTGCTTTCCGTTTCCTGTTTCGATTAACGTTGTAGAATTTGGAATTTCACATACTCTTGGTATTCGTATAAATACCGTATACGTATTTTTTTGGGATAAATGTTTGACATGTTTATTTAATGTATGATTATATAATATATGAATAAAATACTAGTTTGGCGAAAGGAATCGCCAAAATACATGTTCACTTGTAAATGTGACGTATGTTGAAATTGTGTATGTTAGAAATACCGTATACGTATTTCTTTTGGAATAATGTTTGACATACTTATTTAATATATGATTATACAATATATGAATAAAATATTAGCTTGGCGAAAAGAATCGCCGTATTACAAGTTCCCTTGTAAACACTATGTATGTTGAAATTGGGTATCCTGGAAAATACCCTATACGTATAAAATTTGCTGATGCAATTGTCATGATTATTTGCTGTAGTAATATATTATACATGGATAAAATACTCACTTGGCTAAAGGATAGCCCTAATACATGTTTTGCTAACATACACCATGTATGTTGAAATAGTGTATTCTAAGTGTTGTGAAAATGATTGAATGAGTATAGAATTATCATTCGTGTTCGCCATGACTAAATGTCATGGATAATTGATTGTTGTATTGGCAATACCCCTTTGACAAAAGGATTTACCCTAAATCACGCCACGGCCAATACACACTATATATGCTAAAATGTGTGGCCCAAGTGTTTGTGGAAATGACTGAATGAATATGGAACTTGGTTTCCTGCTTGCCATGACTATCCGTCATGGGTGTATGCGCGTTATGATTGGTGTAACTCCCTAGTGAAAGGATTTGGCCTTATACCTTTGTGATCAACATATGTCATGTATGTTGATTCCTGTATTTTAAAGTGTTTGTTGAAATGTCTGAATAAGTAGTAGTTAGTAAATTGTAATGTTTAAGGGTGTTGAGATTGGATTCTCAACTATCCTAGCGACGTGTATGATTACCTCCATGAGGTTGATCATCTAAACCACTTACTTACAATACATGTGTTTGTATTCCTATTAATGTAGTGTTTTACAACATGCTTTATATCATGCTTTATAATATGCTTATAACATGCCTCCTAGCATGTTTGAATTACTTTATTTATCATGCTTGAATTCCTTGTTTATCATGCTTTACTCCACATGCTATGGATGACAATTGATTGTGCTTGGGGCTATGATTGTAGTCCAGACAATCGGTACTAGATTGGAGATCGTGGTTGAGTTTCATGTCACCACGTGAGATGTGTTCGACGAACTCGAGTCGTACTTCGGTTGGCGATAGTGGTTGGCCACGCGAAGTGCTTATGCACTTCATGTTGTTCAACTTGTTGTGCGCTCGAGCTAGCCGAGCTCGTCATGTAACCCGTTTTGTCTAATGTATGTTCACCATGTTTGGTCGCTACTGCTTGAACCTAGGGTACTAAACTTACCAATGAAAACCCTTTTAACCATGGTACCTCGATCTGCTAAGACTCATGAGCCGGGCATGGTGGTATGGGACACCGTGGTCGAGCTGTCGGCCTACGCTGGGGCTACGTGCCTCCCCGTAGTGACCAGTGAGCAACTCAACTCGTGAGCCGATTATGGTGGTATGGGACACTATATTCGCGCTGTCGGCCTACATTGATAAGGTGATGGGGGAGTGGTGCAACCTTTTGTGCGTAATACCCCTGGCAACCCTTTGTAGTGACCGCGAGCATACTCGAAGTTGCGGCGTGCCTTAGGGTTCGCCGCGATATATAGAGTATGAACTAGGCTGTTTACGTATAGTTGTATCGTGATGAATCGTTTAAGGGGTGATGGGGGAGTGGTGCAACCTTTTGTGCGTAATGACCACAGCGACCTCTGCGGTGACCTAGAAAACACACCATCGTCGATATTAACTAGACCGTGACGACCCTAGAATGGATCATGTTTGGGAATGATACAAGGGAGGTACCTTAGTTTCCCAATCCTGCTGTTTGAAATGGATTAATTAAAAACTCGGTAATCATGCTCATCATGCATCGCATGTGCCTGGAAGATGTGGAGCACTGTGGGATGTAAGCATGCACGAATGTGAGATGGTGTCGCATGAGGGAGTATGTCGGAGAGGACATCCATCATACCTGCATTCATACTTGCATTAATCAGAGTAACTAGGAGTGTTTGATTTACTGCTTTATCATTACTGCTTGACTGTATTGATAACATGTTAACTTATGCCTTATTGTTCCACTGAGTTAGCTACTCACTCCCACGTTACGGGACGGTGTTGTACACACCAAACAGATTTGTTGAGTTTCAGGTGATGGCGATGCTTGTGAAGCAGAGCCGGACTATTTCTATGGTGATGAGGAGGAGTTCTCCTATCTATATCTCTCTGACAGGTCTATGAAGACCTGGTATTGTACTGACGGGGTTATGGTATTTGGGATAGGAGACTTTACACGTCATCACATTAGGTATATTTTAGAACTGTCCTTGTAATTATTTAACCTGGAAATCTTATCACACTCTGGAGACTCATCATAGTTTATATATTTTGTCTACCTATTACAGTCTTCCGCTTGCAACTTTAACTGTCTCTGGAGTATGATATGTTGTTTTGGCTTAATCTCACTCATGTTCACTACTCTAATATAGTCAACATTCAATCATCATTCATTTTGTTGCATAAGTGATGTTCTGGAACTCGAGAGTTGAGTTACTACTCGACCCCCGATTTTCAGGGCGTTACAAGGGAATCGGGTTCGGGTTTGGGATCGGGTTTAGGTTTGGGTTTTCTAGTTTAGGTTTAGGTTTAGGTTAGGGAGTTGAGATTAGGATTAGGTGTAGGTTTAAGTTTAGGGATTTGAGAATACATTTAGGTTTTAGGTTTAGGTTTAGGTTGTAGGTTATAGGTTAAGGTTTAGGTTTTAGGTTTAGGTTAAGGTTAGGTTATATGTTATAGGTTATAGGTTAAGGTTTTAGGTCATAGGTTTTGGTTTTAAGGTTATAGGTTTAGATTAAGGTTAAGGTTTTAGGTCTTATAAGCTATAGGTTTAGGGAATTGAGAATATGTTAAGGTTTAGGTTTAGGAAATCGGGTTCGGGATTGGGATCGGAGTTTAGGTTTGGGTTTTCAAGTTTAGGTTTAGGTTTAGGTTAGGGAGTTGAGATTAGGATTAAGTGTAGGTTTAGGTTTAGGGATTTGAAAATAGGTTAAGGTTTAGGTTTAGGGAATCGTGTTTGGGTTCGGATCGGGTTTAGGTTTGTGTTTTCAAGTTTAGGTTTAGGTTTAGGTTAGGGAGTTGAGATTAGGATTAGGTGTAGGTTTAAGTTTAGGGGTTTGAGAATACATTTAGGTTTTAGGTTTAGGTTTAGGTTGTAGGTTATTGGTTAAAGTTTAGGTTTTAGGTTTAGTTTAGGTTAAGGTTAGGTTATAGGTTATAGGTTAAGGTTTTAGGTCATAGGTTTTGGTTTTAAGGTTAAAGGTTTAGGTTAATGTTAAGGTTTTAGGTCTTATTAGCTATAGGTTTAGGGAATTGAGAATATGTTAAGGTTTAGGTTTAGGAAATCGAGTTCGGGTTCGGGATTGGGTTTAGGTTTGGGTTTTCAAGTTTAGGTTTAGGTTTAGGTTTAGGTTAGGGAGTTGAGATTAGGATTAGGTGTAGGTTTAGGTTTAGAGATTTGAGAATACATTTAGGTTTTAGGTCATAGGTTTTGGTTTAGGTTAAGGTTATAGGTTTAGGTTAAGGTTTAAGTTTAGGTTAAGGTTTAGGTTATAAGCTATAGGTTTAGGGAATTGAGAATAGGTTAAGGTTTAGGTTTAGGAATCGGGTTCGGGTTTGGGATCGGGTTTAGGTTTGGATTTTCTAGTTTAGGTTTAGGTTTTAGGTTTAGGTTTAGGTTGTAGGTTATTGGTTAAGGTTTAGGTTTTAGGTTTAGGTTAAGGTTAGGTTATAGGTTATAGGTTATAGGTTATAGGTTAAGGTTTTAGGTCATAGGTTTTGGTTTTAAGGTTATAGGTTTAGGATAAGGTTAAGGTTTTAGGTCTTATAAGCTATAAGTTTAGGGAATTGAGAATATGTTAAGGTTTAAGTTTAGGAAATCGGGTTCGGGATCGGGATCGGGTTTAGGTTTGGGTTTTCAAGTTTAGGTTTAGGTTTAGGTTAGGGAGTTGAGATTAGGATTAGGTGTAGTTTTAGGTTTAGGGATTTGAAAATAGGTTAAGGTTTAGGTTTAGGGAATCGGGTTTGGGTTCGGGATCGGGTTTAGGTTTGTGTTTTCAAGTTTAGGTTTAGGTTTAGGTTAGGGAGTTGAGATTAGGAATAGGTGTAGGTTTAAGTTTAGGGATTTGAGAATAGGTTATGGTTTAGGTTTAGGAAATCGGGTTAGGGTTCGGGATCGGGTTTTAGGTTTGGGTTTTCAAGTTTAGGTTTAGGTTTATGTTAGGGAGTTTAGATTAGATTAGGTGTAGGTTTAAGTTTAGGGATTTGAGAATAGGTTAAGGTTTAGGTTTAAGATATCGGTTTTAGGTTCGGATCGGGTTTTAGGTTTGGGTTTTCAAGTTTAGGTTTAGGTTTAGGTTAGGGAGTTGAGATTAGGATTAGGTGTAGGTTTAGGTTTAGGGATTTGAAAATAGGTTAAGGTTTATGTTTAGGAATTCGTGTTCGGGTTCGGGATTGGGTTTAGGTTTGGGTTTTCAAGTTTAGGTTTAGGTTTAGGTTAGGGAGTTTAGATTAGGATTAGGTGTAGGTTTAAGGTTAGGGATTTGAGAATAGGTTAAGGTTTAGGTTTAGGAAATCGGGTTTGGGTTCGGATCGGGTTTTAGGTTTGGGTTTTCGAGTTTAGGTTTAGGTTTAGGTTAAGGAGTTGAGATTAGGATTAGGTGTAGGTTTAAGTTTAGGGATTTGAGAATACCTTAAGCTTTAGGTATAGGAAATCAGGTTCGGGTTCAAGATCGGGTTTACGTTTGGCTTTTAGGTTTAGGTTTAGGTTATAGGTTATAAGTGTAGGTTTAGGTTTATGTTTTTGGTTTTGGTATAGGTTTAGGTTTAGGTTATAGGTTAGGGAGTTGAGATTAGGATTAGGTGTAGGTTTAGGTTTAGGGATTTGAGAATACATTTAGGTTTTAGGTTTTAGGCTTAGGTTTTGGTTTAGGTTTTAAGTGTAGGTTATATGTTAGGTTATAGGTTTAGGTTTGGGTTTTCAAGTTTAGGTTTACGTTAGGGAGTTGAGATTAGGATTAGGTGTAGGTTTAGGGTTATAGGTTATAAGTTTAAGTTTAGGTTGTAGGTTTAGGTTATGGTTTATGGATTTGAGTTTAGGTTTAAGTTATAGGTTTAGCTTTAGCTTTAGGTTTTAGGTTTAGGTATAGGCTTAGGTTATAGGCTATAGGTTATATGTTTAGGTTAAGGTTTAGGAATTCGGGTTCAGGTTTGGATTCGGGTTTAGGTTATAGGTTTTGGGATTTGAGAATAGTTTTAGGTTATAAGTATAGGTTTAGGTTTGGATTCAGGTTAAGGAGTAGATTAGGTTTAGGTTTAGGGATTTTCTAGTATTATCTACTATTGAACCTAGTATTATCTACTACATACTAGTAACATACAACCAATATGGGGCACCATACCATAAGCTACAAGAATTTCATGTCCCCCTAAACAAGGTATCCTCCATTAATAACATATATATATATATTATATGTTTTTTATTTTCATTCACATTCTCAAATACATTCATCATCCATCCAAGAAAATTGAAACAAGTATTGTCAATCTATGACTAACAATTGAAAAGGAAAATCATGTATCTTATCTTACCGACCGACTTATGTTTCTTTTCACCTTTGTAACTCTCATATTTGTTGCAGCTGCTAGTTCACCATCAGTAGTCTCTCTAACCAAATCTTTGTGCAGTCCCTCCATTTGAAGCAATAATGGTGAAGTTACAAGAAGTAGGACTGATTAGTCTTTTTATGTTTTGAAAAAAATCAAATTCTTTATTTTTGGCTGCAAGTCTACTTATAATTATTATTGGCTCTTAATCTATTTATAATGAAAATCTTAAATATCACCCAATAGTGCTCCTTTGATAATCTATTTATGATCCATCCATCCATGATCTAACAATCCATCCATCTATCCATGCATGCATACACACATACACACACATGAGTGATGATCCATCCATCTAGTCTTCCATCCATGCATGCATACATACATACATATACACACATAAATCCATCCATGCATGTATGCATGCATACACACACATGCATAATCTGTCCATCCATGCATGCATGCATGCATACGTTTCATCCATCCATGCGTGCATGCATACATATACACACATACATGTGTTTTATCATAAAAGCATGCATAATGCATCCATACAAAAAAAAAATATCCATGCGTGCATGCATACATATAGGGGAATTGAACACATTTATACCAATTTGTAGTTTAATCATAACCATCGTGTTTGAGGGAGAAGAAGATTCCTAAAGAATACCTGAATGACAACAACACCACCAGAGAGTTTTGCTATTCTTTCATTAAGCTTCTCTCTTTCATAATCTTATTTAGTAACCTGCAAAAACCCAAAATATATATGCTACTAAGGATGCTCAATAGCTGAAAGATGATGGAGAAGGAAAGGCTAAGAACAATTTAATTACAATTGAAAATTGAAAAATGAAAAAACAAAACACCTCAACAAAAAATGTAATTTACTCTTCTAAAACTTCACCTAAAAGTTAAAACGCTACGTAATTGATGGAATATACTCTTCTCAAAGTGGTTAATCTCCATTTGAAAATATAAGTATTTAATTGAAAATTTAAGTAAAAGGACAGGTTCAAATGGCTATCTAGCACCTTTTTTTCTAAAAATTAAAATAAAATCAGATATATAACAAAAAAAAAACAGGGAATATGCAAGTTCTAGTGTTCCTATTGTTAAAGCCTTATGCAATTTGAGATGAGATGTGTAGTTATATAATGATTTCATTTCCTCAAATATGAAAGTGAATCATCGTAATAACGGACAACCAAAGGATGTTTCCATCATCTTCATCTTTTTAAATTTTATAGTGCATTGACTAAGAAAAAGAATGCCATCATTCATACACATGCACATCAAAGACGCTTACATATACACATCGTATACATAGGCAATTAGACATCACATATTTTAGCTAATTCATGCATTAGTGGATGCTTGACCGGATATATGTAGATGCAACAAAGAATTCATAAACAAAGGAAATAAGCTCGCCAAATTGTCGGATATGATGGACCTCACCATCAAGGGCTGTTCATAAAAAATTCTAGAATATCCTAGCTAGAGAACATCTTGGTATTTTTCTCTTTTCTTTTTCTTTTCTTTTCTTTTTTTAATGTTTTGGTTGTCTTTTGTTTCTTCACCTGTTTTTTGGCAGCCTAATGAAAGGTTAGGATTTTAGAGATTGGAAAAATATGTGGATGCATGTAGCCATCACTTCTACACTATTTGGTGCCAAGTAAAATACCCCGAGTCTGGCGATTTTAGAGATTGAGAAAAGTGTATACATAAGTTGGGTCCAACATTCTTCTACATCCTGTCAAATATTGGAAAAGAAGGTATGCTAGGCTCCATTAGCAAAACAACTAATCTCTAATTTGAGTGCTTAGACAACAAAATACCTGTTGCATGAAGAAACCATTGTGCTGCTGGGAAAATTGGGGATAGATACCTATGTAAGATCTGCCCAAATGAATGAGACAATTAATAGAGAAAGAAAGATGGAAGGAAAAAATATTGCTTTGATACCAGCGGATGTCTTTTTCTACTAGCAGGTTGATGAGCCAAAAAAGGGTGTATATATATATATATATATATATATATATATATATATATATATATATATATATATAATCCATGTACACTGTTAACTACTTGATAGTTGATTAGTCAATATTCACATTATTACATCACCATTGGATTTTTTTTACAATTGGGGCCTGATAGATTTAGAAGGGAAAAGCCAACAAAATCTTATATTGTAACAAGAGCAACATGAAGAACTAACCATCCAAAAGTGCAATGGGGCAACAGGCTTAACATTGCGATCAAGCTTGCAAAACACATCTCGGGTGGCAACAGTCAAAAGATGTGAGGAATGATTTAATTCATTGCTCCTTCCAGAATCTGTATCTGTTTAGGAAAAAAAAAAGTTAAAAGGCAAATTCAGCCAAGCAAAGATAAATGCATCAACAAATGTTATTTTTAGTAGTGTATACAGTTGGTCACAGCTCTATATTTTACTAACGGGAAGGATCCTAATGCATTGAATAATGGATACCTGTTTATTCTGTAATTCATTATTCTCCTCTTTAAGTTTTGCAACTTCAGCCTCCAGTTCCATGGTATAAGCCTAGCAGAAAAATTAAATTAGATAAAACACAAGCATGCATACTAGGATATGAAATATTGTAAACTCTGAGGTGGTTACATAAAATTTTTTTAAATCAATGCAGCATCAAGTGTGCTTTGGTCTCCATATCCCCATGGTAGCCGACAACTATGCAGTATTATCGATGTCTAAGAGATTCTCTTGCTCTTACATTTATGGATGTCATTGTATCAAACACATCATATGCACTTAGGTTTCAAGCCATTCATGCACAATACTAGAGGATCTGTTGCGTCATCCCCTACAACAATAACATCACCATAACAAATTTGCAAAGAAAGAAAAACTAGATAGTCAGAATACCACTTCTCATGACGTAAAAGGCATGCCACAAAACAGAAATAACAGGACAATAACATTGAATAGGCATGCATAAAACTTTAAATTGGTTAGAAATTTCAAAAGCCGTGTATCATGTACCCCAAATGTTTTGCTGCATCTGCTACAGAACCATCAACAGCATAAATCAGATCCAATAATGCTCTCATTTCCTACATAAGAAAAAGAACCAATATAAAATGAGGATCCTGTTTCCCAAAACTAAGGCAGACCACACCATATGAAACAATGCTGATTGAATGCCCACCAGTAAAAAATTCTTTAGGCTAAAGAGTTTTGGATCAAGTTGACATTTGGGTTTTCCCTTCATCCAGGTCTGTGTGACTAATCAACAGGCTGGATGGCAAACGAACATTACAGTGGGCCTTAGGAAGTTTTTAATGGTCAGCGTTCAATCGCTACTGTCTCCTGTGGTGTGGTCTACCTTGACATGATGGAGGGAGAAAGAGAGAGAGGAAGTGAGAGACGGAGAGTGTGGTCTACCTTGACATGATGGAGGGAGAAAGAGAGAGAGGAAGTGAGAGACGGAGAGAGAGGGAGAGGGTACGAGAGAGACGGACAGAGAGAGAGTCAGGGAGAGAGGGAGACGGTGCGAGAGAGACAACCATACAGAGAGAGAGAGAGAGGCGAGAGGGACAACCATACAGAGAGGGAGAGAGAGAGAGAGAGAGAGGGTACGAATCGCATACCTTCCGATGCAGAATCACGCCCGATAGAAAATGGAATCACGCGTGAAATGGAGATCGAGTTTTGGGGTTTCTTGAATCTGAAAATGAGAGCAAGAGAGGGGGAAATGAGAGCTGGAATCGCGTTTTATGGCTTCTGGAATCCGAAAATGAGAGGGAGAAAAGGGGGAAGAAATGAGAGGCGCCGGACCGGGTGTCTGAATTTGGGGATTTCAGACATGCACGGTGTGCGTTTTACACCGTTTGGCCATTGATGCTGGTCAGTGCTTGGTGGCCCCACTATGATGTACGTGTTATATCCATACCGTACATCCATTTTGAAATATCATTTTAAGTCATCAGCCAAAGAATGAGCTATATAAAAATCTGTAGTGGACCCCACCACAAAAAATAGCAGGGAGAGTGATTCCCACCATTGAAACTATCCTAATGCCCATCCATTATCTTTTGGGCCCACCGAGATGTGGTTCACAAATTCAACCCATACATTATGTGTGTGCCACTTGGATGAGGGGTCATACTAAGTTTCAGACGCATCCAAATTTCAGGTGGGACCCACCAAGTGATTTTATATATTTTAGGCATGTCTTCACATGATTTTAGATGGTACGTACGTGGTCGGTGCTTTGTGGGCCCCACCATGATGTATGTGTTTCATCCCTCCCGTCCATCTATTTTTTCCTTTCATTTTATGGTATGAGATAAAAAATGAGGTATATCCCAATCTCAACTGGACCACATCCCAATCTCAACTGGACCACATTATAGGAAACAATGTTGAATGAGTGTCGACCATTAAAAACCTTTTAGGGGCCATATAAAGTTTTGGATCAATCTGATATTTTTTTTTTCCTTCATATGGACCTGTATGACCTAATCAACAAATTGGATGTCAAATAAAAAGTACAGTGGGCCTTAAGAGGGTTTTAATGGTGGATATCCAATCACTATTGTTTTAATGAGGCAGATAAAAATCTGTAGTGGACCCCACCACAGAAATCTCAGGTGCACCACACCACATGAAATCAATAGTAATCGTATATCCATCATTAAAATCCCCCATAAGGCTTACTGTACTGTTTATTTGACATCCAATATGTTGATTAGGTCTAGAGCTATACACGAGTCGAGCTGAGTCGAGTATCACACTACTTGTACTCGGCTCTTAATGCCCGAGTCCTACTCGTACTCGGCTCTACTCAGGCATCGAGCATGGATTCGCTGCTCGTGCTCTACTCGACCAAGTACGAGTCGAGTACGAGCAGAAATCGAGTTTAGTTGAGTCCAAATTTTCGGTGGATTTCAAAGGTTGGGGTGAACCAGAATTTATAGCATTTGGGTTAGCGTGGCGATCAAGTTAGGACTTTTTGGATGGAGTTCTCTTTACGTCCATCGTGAATGTAATCCAATGTTTGTTGCCACCCACTGGGGCTCACATTCTGAAATGGTCCAGTGATTTGAATTGTCTGTATCACTGCTACTACTACATATAAGGTATTCTACAGTTTCTTGACAATGACCTTTGATTTTTAGATTTCAATGAGAGCCGTTGAAAGTTTCTTTTGATTGTTCTAAATTCATCTCCAAAAGATGATAGTTAGAATCAGTGTCTCAGAGAAATTTTCTTAAAGTAGCCCATGTAGCATAGTCAAATTTTATAACCGACCATGTAACGAGTACCCGAGCTTACTCTGCTCGTGTGCAACTCTAATTAGGTCATACAGGGCCAGATGAAGGGAAAAAACAAAAATCAGCTTAATCCAAAACTTTTATGGTGATAAAAATGGTATGTCATCCAATATTGTACTGTTTATATTTTTTAGATGTTTTCACATAGTTTTAGATGGTATGGCCCACCTGAGTTTCGTAACGAATGATTTTTTAGATATCTCATTAGCTAAAGGGGAGACATCAAATGCACGGTGTTGATGTTCGACACACATCGTGATGGGCCCATTTTACATGTCTGGTCCATTCACTCTATTCTACTAATCATTACCCTCAATTTGATTAGTTACTCGCCTCGATCATACTGTATATGAGAAAGATATTGGGTAAATAAGATTGATCAACAATTTGAGTGAATTTTGATTTAAACATCTGAAGTTATTTACTCTTTAATCTGATCTGATCAGATTGTCCAAAAATGGATAAAGGTTGTTCATAATATCAAAAATATATGAATGAATAGAAAACACAAACATCACCTTGATCCAAAACTTCTATGGCCTCCAAGAAATTTTGAATGGTATAGGTTCAATCACACTATTTCCCGTGGTGTGGTCCACTTGAGCTTTGGATATGCTTCCTTTCTGTTCTTTAGACTTCAAATTATCTGTTAACATGGATGAATGGAGTGGATAAAATAAATAAATAACGGTGGACCCCACAGAGTTTACTCTGGTAAAGGTAACGAGTAACTCAAATGTAGTGGAGAAAGGTTTCCTTACAACATTTGTAATTATATATTGGGCCTGCCTAAATGTAATTCACATATCCAACCCACTCATTATGTGTGTCGCACTTGGATGAGGGGTCAGACCAAGTTTCAACCACATCCAAAACTCATGTGGGCCCCACCAAGTGTTTTTATATTTTTTAGGATGTCTTCACATAGTTTTAAATAGTATGGCCCACTTGAGTTTCGTTTACCGATGATTTTTGAGATATCTCATAACCTAAAGGGGACACATCAAATCCATGGTGTTGATGTTCGACACACATCATGATGGGGCCCACAAAACTTACTAACATCAATTCTTAGGTTCTCACGAGGTCAGTAAGTTGGGTCACAATTTTAACTAGAATATTTGGCCCATTTTACATGTTTGGTCCATTCACTCTATTTTAATGATCAATATTCTCAATTTGACTAGTTACTCGCCTCAATCAAGCTACATATGAGAAAGATATTGGGCATATAAGATTGATCAACAATTTCAGTGAAATTTGATTTAAACATCTGAAGTTATTTACTCTTCAATTTGAACTGATTAGATTATCCAAAAACGATTAAAGGTTCAATTAGTGGATGTGCCCGATAATTTAGTAATTTTATTTTTCACAAATAAATTTAACAATTTTTTTTTTCAAAATGTATATTTTTTTTACTCTTTTAACTAAATATCATTTTTATTATAAAATATTTCAAAAATATTTAAAATACAAATTTTGAATTTTTATTTTCAAAATCTCAAAAAATTTCTCATATTTTTAATTCTTTCTCAAAAATTTCAAAATGCCGATTTTTTTTCTTCAAAAGCATTATTTTGTTCTCAAAATTTTTCTTAAACATAGTTAAAATTTCTAAACTTTTCAATATTCTTTTTCATGTGATATTACAAATCATTTAAATATTACCTTTTAATTAATTATATATATATAAAATTTCATTCATATGATATAAAAACTATATATATATATATATATATATATATATATATATATATTACTGACAAATTTTTTTAAAAATTAAAACATTTTTACATTATTACCTGGCCCAAAAATGGGTTGGAAAAACATAGGGGCGGCGAGAATATACAACACATCATCAAAATCTCACTTTTATTATCTAACTTTTCAATTTTTATTGTCAAAATACAAAATTTAGTTTTCTTTTTAAAAAAATATATATATATTTTTTACAATTTGTCAATTTTTTCACAATTTTGTTTAATATTTTAAATTTTCTTTTTAAAAATATCATTTTTTTAATCTCACTTTTGTTATGTAACTTTTAAATTTTTCTTGTCAAAATACAAAATCTAGTTTTCTTTTTTAAAATATATATTTTTTTACAATTTGTCAATTTTTTCACAATTTTATTTAATTTTTTAAATTTTCCGTTTCAAAATATCATTTTTTTATCGAAACTTTTTTTCTCAAAATTATCAACATTATTTCTTAAATTTTTCTTAAACATAGGTAATTATTTTTCTAAGCTTCTCAACTATTTTTTTTCGAAATTCATAAATTTTTTGAACCTGAGCAGAGACGGTCTTAAATAGGGCTATAAGACGGTTTAGGACCGTCTTTATTAGAGACGGTCCTAAACCGTCTCTATTAGAGACGGTCCTAAACCGTCTCTATTAGAGACTGTCAAAGACCGTCTCTAATAGAGACGGTCTTTGACAGTCTCTAATAGAGGCGGTCTTCAACAGGCTTATAAGACGGCTAAGGCCGTCTCAAATGGAGACGGTCTTTGACAGTCTCAGATTACAAGTAAAAGATAGTCAATGACCGTCTCTAATGCAGACGACCAATGACCGTCTCTAATGCAGACGACCAATGACCGTCTCAGATGACCACATATAAGACGGTCAAAGACCGTCTCTATTAGAGACGGTTTAGGACCGTCTCATATGGCCGCATATAAGACGGTCAACGACCGTCCTAAACGATTTGTGGACGTTCAACTTTGTAAGACAATATTAAGGACGGTCAGGGGCCGTCTAAAATTTTAGAGACGGTTTATGACCATCTCTAAAGCGTCTTTAAACCAAGCAATTTTAGAGACGGTCCAGAACCGTCTCAAAATCTGTCCTTTTTTTCCATTTTTGACGTAGTGAATTATGCCCTAATCACGAAAGAATATGATCTTAAGGTAGTTCTACGCTCCTTTCTGGTGCTTTTAGGTAGTATATCATTTTAATTATTTTTTTAGTAGTTTTTCATCACGTGTACTTCAACTCTACCAAATTTTATTAGGTTTTGTGGTGTAAAAAATTTTTAAAAATTCTAGAAGCAACAGTTGTCCAAACTAATACTTTCCGGATAGTTGTCACCACGACCTATATTTAACTATATTAAAATTTTTATTATATTTTTCTATTATTTTTATATAAAACTAGACTTATTAAATATGGTTTTTAAATCACCTAAATCGGAGTTATAACGAGGGAGAAATAATTTTTCAAAGTCGAATAAATAGTGCAAATTTTTTCTGTCGAAAACGGACCGCTGGCCCACTGCGGCTCTGCCAGGCCCGCATTTTGGCGAGGCCTCGCCAACTCGGCGAGTCCCTCACCGCTCGCTATGCTGTTTGGGGTGATTTCACCACCCAGTATTCAAAATAGGTGTATTTTACAACTTAGGATGAGTTATTTGATGTGCAATACATGTTTTTGGGGTAGGAGAAGCTGATCTATCCAAATAACCTACTTATTTCATGAGATTCCAAAAGGTTAATGGTTAAAAACACCTTTTATATATTTATTTACTATGTATAGTAATTTTTAGGTTAAGTATTGATCAACATCACCTAAACTTTAAGATTTGTGTCTAATATGAAAGCACTTAGAAAAGTTTGAAGGATAAGGTAGTGAAAGGTGAGATTTTTGAAGGAAATGTGAGGTTTTGAAGAAAATGGCTTGAAAAGGGATTTGAGACTTTTGAATTAAGTATTTGAGAAGTTAATCTGGTGTTAGGATCGACCCATCACCTAAGGACGTCTAACTCCAGGTTGGGAAAAATCCAGGGTGTTACAAGGAGAGAGAGTGAGAGATGGGCGATGGATGTGAGTGATGGTGAGGTGATGGTGTACTTAACATGAGAGTTAACTTGTGGAGAAAGAAAGCATGGGTGTGTGCACTTGAATGAGGTGATTGATTGATGGATTGATTAATTGATTGATGAGACATGTTGTAGAGATTCTCTTGGGATTGCAAATATGCGGTGTTTTTCTTAAACGGAACGCGAGCCCACATCTCCCTGCCAGGGTATCGGATAGGTATGCAAGATGTGACGTTGGAATCACGGCGATGGTGCAGTCGTAATGGTACAAGTCTCAAATTAAGCCAACTCAAATTTATAGGATATGATATAGGGTTGCGTGTAAACATCAATTATCGATCTCGGGTTGCCGGACTTCGACGGGAAGGATCGCGGGAGTCGACGGAATAGTACGGACTAGGATACAGGTCTTACACGGGGCATTACAATATCCCCCACCGAGGGCAAAGCCGTCCTTAGCTCTGATACCATTTGTAAGGCCCGACCTAAGGACACAATATTGTCCGCTCTGCCCACAGGGCTCATGGCTTTGTTCTCGGTATTACCCCTAAAAAGTGTTGTATCCTTAAGGAAGGAATCCCAACTTATAGCCCCACAACTTAGGACAACGCTTCTGATGTGGGACAAAGTTTCACCTTCACTGTGTGAACAGTAGTTTGCCAGCCACATAGTAGCCTACCAACCACCTTTAGGGGTCCGCCCACATGCACGCCCGCCTACGTGTGCCCGCCCACATGTGACCACAGTGACGGGGTGTCACTGCGATGAAGCGGAGAAGTGCTGTTTTTGATTCAGTTGTTGATTTGGTGTGGTCCATTTGTAGTAATCTTTCGATGGATCTGTGCCCTTTACAGAAATCATCGGGTCATATTAGGCCATAGGCCAAAATATGGAGTGGATCCAAGTTTTGGATATACCACAGGATCAGTCAGGGTGCCGAGTGTTGCTCACCACTTAAAATTACTACTTTCACTTACGTTGGATTGTTCAAATTGCATGGGGTCCACTTTGATGAATTTTTGGAAAATCCATTTCATTCATCAGTCTAGTCAGGTCATGTTGGTCCATGAGTCCAAATATGAGGCAGATCCGGGCTTCGGATGGGCCACAACACATGTGATGAATGGGTGTTTCACAATGGTTAAACGTTATTGAAAATAACGTAATGGAGTTACGTGATTGATGTGATTGGTTGTGGTATTGTGTGGGGCCCACATAATTATTTCCTTCAAGGATCTGCTCTGTTTATTCGAGTTGTTACACTAATTTAGGACATGAGGTCAAAAATGAAATGATTCCAGTAATTAGGTAGGCCACACTAACTGATAGAGCATCGAGAACATTCACTATTGAAACTCAGTTGAAATTCTCGTCCGCACAGTGCCCTACACATGGTATCATCTTATTTACAAATTTACCTTATCTTTTGTCAAATCTTCTGCCGTCTGTAACTCACGACTGCACTGTTCAAATGTGATGAGATTTGACGGGTGGTCTTTATTTTTCGCGCTCTTTACGTCGCCCAAATTTGAACCTTGATCTCTTAAGGATGAGTAAGATGCTCTTTTAATGGTATGCTCTTTTAATGGTTAATATGTTTCAAATTTTTACAATAACATTTGTAATCACCTAATTGATGAGTTACCAAGTGGTTTGGGCCTATACCTTGAGATCTTCATAATGAACAGTTTATCATGAATTTGTGTGGCCCGTTTGACGGATCCAAACACGATGGAGGGTCAGATGCCTTGCTAAAATAAGGGAACTTGATGGTTAATACTCTGACCACATATGTAGGTGGATGTATTTTCTGGAGTGATTAGGGGTTGAGTCCAAAATTAAGGCCTATCCAAAGATCAGGTGGGCCCCAAATCAGTGATTATCGACTGATTGGATGATCTGTCTACTGGCTTTGGTGATTCTTGAGTGTTAAATCCATGCTTTTAGCATCCTTTTCAACCCAAGCTCTTGAATTCACCTTGCAACACGAACATGATTAAAATAGAACATTAAGCATTATCATGTGCATAAAACCAAGTAATAACTGTCATGCCCCAAACCCGGAAATTGGATTCACAGGAATCTCGATCGCCTAATCTGATGTCGACAACCTCCGTAGTACCTCATTCTTGGCTCCCAGCGTCCATACGCCGGATTCCGATCCTGGGATCCTGCAAGGAGGATTTTTCAACTTACATTTAACTCATAATAAGCATAACCACAAGTTTACCCAAATCACAAAGGAAACATCATAATCACATATCCACTAATATAAACATTTGAATACAATGTAAAAAGGGAAATACATATGTCAAAATCAAAGCTTCAGAAGTCAGCTACATGCTCCAAGCTCCATGCTGCTACAATCTAACATCACCTACACGCATCTATTGTATATAAGCTTATAGAAAGCTTAGAGGGTGGTGTGAGTGTGTGCGCAAGGTAAGTGCTAAGCACACAAATACAACATCATAATAATGTCAGAAATACTGGTGAGATCATAAATCTTACGATATCAGAGTAAGTGGAAATACTGACAAGTCCATGAGTCAAACAATATCAGAGTACTTAATACAGATCAACTATGTAAATAAGGAGTTATAAAGAGCTAAATATTAGGAGCCGAGGATGCAATATAATATACAATTCGGAAGAGCTGACGAATAGCGTTAGCCGTATCTAGACCATATAAATGCAGAAACACAGTGACCCAAAATGCCATATGCCGCGGATGTAATGCAATATGCGGTGTAAATGGAATGACAGTGCTAAAGTGTGAAGTCGGGATGATAGTACATAGTATCGCAAACTATGGGGCCTATCACAAAGACTTCCATCCAAACCAGTCCCATACCTAAATTTGGATAGATAAACTCAATGTGGTAAGCTCCTGATCTCAGGTTAGTCGCGCACCCCAACCGAAACCTAGCCATTGTGAAACTACACGTAACAAATAGTTGTGCACCACTAGCCCGAGTGGATAGTGAATTTTGCATATTGTTTACTTCTTAAACCGTTTGTGATTAGATCCTCTACCAGGCTTGGAAGCCAGTAGAGTTATTTTTGAGTAATCCTAATATGTGTCTATTGTTAGGATTAGTGTAATAGGATTTTAAATAAATCATAAAAAACTTTTAAAAGTCCTATTCACCCTCCTCTAGGACATATTGGCATATTCCTTCTTCAACTAGTGCAGTATTCACTGCCATTTCAATTAGTATCAAAGTGGGTCTCTCTTTAAGGGCTTCACCACATAGAGAGTGATCTTGACTGAAGTTGGGAATATGGTCAAAGGAAAGGGCTCATCAGTCACTAGACCTCCAGTATTTGATGGCTCAAATTATGCATACTAGAAGGCTAGGATGCACTACTTTTTGAGATATTTGGATCATGATGTTTGGGATATAGTTGAAAAATATACGTGCCACCAACTGAACAAATTATACTTGATATGGCACAACCATCATAAAACCCAAATCTAAAGAAAAGTGGATGGCATTCGACAAAGAAAAACATACTGCTGAAGCTAAAGCTATGAACGCCATCTACCGTGCCGTGTCCTAAGATATATTCAATCAAATAAGTATGTGTGGGACATCCAAGGAAGCATGGAATCTATTAGAAATAACCCATGAAGGCACAAGCACTGTGAAGAGGTCTAAACTTCAACTTTTGACTTCACAGTTCGAAAGTCTCAGAATGGAATAGCATGAGACGTTTATGAAGTTTTTCACAAAGTTGAATATCATCTGTAACTTCATTGGTGGCTTCAGAGAACAAATTTCGGCACCAAAAATTTACAGGAAAATCTTAAGATCCCTTTTGGAATGGTTTAATCCCAAAGTAACAACAATTGAAGAGTGTAGGAACATAGATGAGATGAAAGTAGAAAAATTAGTAGGTTCCCTACAAACTTTCGAACTACACTTCAAACAAACCCAAAAATCCAAAACAACTATCCTAAAAACTTCTAAGAAAATATTACATGAAGACAGTGAGAGCAAAAATGAAAATGAAGATGAGGAAGTGGCTTTGCTGGCCCAACGATTCAGGAAATTCTTTCAAAAGAATTGTGGTCGTCCTTCCAAGGGAAGAAAGGTGAATTATAAACCTTCTGCAGGTAAATTTGGTAAAAGAACCAACGAACCACATTGTTATGCTTGTCCGAAGTATGGACACCTGTTTATTGAATGCCCAAATAGAAAAACTAAGGGCAAGGCGATGGCTTCCACATGGGATGATACTGAGGAGTCAAATTCAGAATCTAGTGACTCGGAAAGCGATGGAGATCAGAAATCATTGAAAATATTCATGGTCTCCACTGCTTCAATCATTCCCACTGAATCTGAGAATGAGAAAGAACAGCAAGCCATTGAATCATTTCCATCTCATAATGAGGAAACTGAAGAAGAAGAAGAAGAAGAAAAGGATAAACTACAAGATGCTTATAATTAACTCTATGTTCATAGCATAAATATCCTTAAAAGACTCAGAATTGCAGAAAACAAAAGTAAGTTGCTGCAAAAATATTTAGATAAAACATTGGAAATCAACACACAATTAATAAATGATCTGCAGCAATATCATACGGATAATGATAGACTTGAACGAATTAATATCCTTCTCAAAAACGAGTCTAAGAAATTGAACAAACAGGTCGAGATCTTAAAAGATAAAATTGTACTTCTTCAAAATGAAAATCATACGATCCTGTTTGATCTAGAAGAATCCAAAAAGATTGCCAAGATAAACTACAAGTTTTCACAAAGTGGCGAAAAACCTAAAAAACTGTTAGGAATGGGAAGACTTGAAAAGGACAAAAGCGGTGTAGGAAATGAAAAATTTAATCCAAAGGTTGGAAATGCAGCACATAAAATTGAAAAATCTGCTGCTTCTGGAAGTGAAACCAGAACAACTCCAGTATGTTATTTGTATGGTGATTCAGGTCATTATAATTTTGAATGCATAACACTTAGGAGGACTCAACCTAACTCTGGTCAGAATCATGTTAACAAATTTTCAACCAGAGAAATACAAAACTTCAAAAGTCCTCTTAAGGTTATGAATAGAAGCAATGCCCTTGTACCACACCCAAATCAGTTAATAAGATGAAATAGATAAGGAAGAATTAGTTCAGATTGAGCATCAAAGATCTGAACATGTGCTAAAATAAGAATTCTTTTTGCTGAGCTTAAAATGATATATCTGAGGTTCCTTGCCTCAATATTTTGTATAAACATTCAAATGTTTATAATTTTGTTGTGTACAGTGTGTGTACATAGTTTTTTTTGTTGAGCCTACTGTTGATAGAAATACGAAAAGTATACTTAAAGAGTCATCTGAATGCTAAAAATTGAAAATCTTCATCTTCGATATGACATTCTCGATTTATCGATACAAGGTTGATATCATCGACGGCCCTTTAGAATATGAATAGTCGTATGACCAAGAATGATATCGAAGACAGACTCGATAGAATTGACCAACAACTTCTCGATGATATCGAAACAATGATCAATAATATTGACAAATGCCGCCCGATAAAAGTCAGAGAAGAAAAATTCAATATCATTATCCACTTTCGAGGCCGAATACATTGTTGCTGGGAGTTGCTGTGCACAACTCATTTGGATGAAGCAGATGTTGTTGGACTACGGGATTGAACAACCCACGATGAGTCTTTTCTGTGATAACACAAGTGCAATCAACATTTCAAATAATCTTGTTCAACATTCTCGAACTAAACACATTGACATCTGTCATCACTTTATTCGAGAACTTTTTGATAACAAGATTATCACATTGGACTATGTTTCCACAAAAAAGCAACTCGCAGACATCCTCACCAAACTTCTTGATACAAATAGGTTTAGTGACCTTCAAAAATCCATTGGGGTCTGCATTCACTAAATCTCAGTAAACTTGAGCCACACAGGTAAATCTTCACACTGGGACATTCATGGTTACATGATAGCCACAAGTCTAAACTCTTTGTATTAACCATGTTAGTTTTGGGATGAAAGGTTATGACAATCTCGATGATATCTGAACAGCGTCAATAACAGATCAATGATACTGATATTTAACATCGATCAAATTGAAGAAACTTGGAAATGCACGATGATAACCGGTGGTTCTTTCAATTGGTTGGATGGCTTGGCTCTGTTGGGACATACTGCTTAGTTATTGCTATCCGGGGCAGTAAACATTTTGGATAATTGTGAAAATGGCTGAGTATAATTCTTATTTTTATTGCCATAATTATGTTTAAAATCCCCTGGTTTATCATATGACTGCTATGGATTGCATGTGATGTCTTAAAAGAATATTTTAACTGCTATATAACTACTCTATTTTATCTAATATGCATCCATAGGTTCCGCAATTGATGTCTGCTTAAACTGAGTTAATTATTATACATCAATTGATCTGCTTCTGCCTGGTCGGTTCTCCCACATAATTCAATCTTCAGTCAATATCACCTGATATATGTTTGTCAATGACTGACAAAAAGGGGGAGAACATTTGCAAACACCCCGAATGGAAAATTGTGTATCTGCTTGAATGGTTGTGCAGGTGTTTAGGGGGAGCAGCTGTAACAAGCAAGAGGGAGTTTACAAGTTAGGGGGAGCAGTTACTAGTTGTGTACATGGGCTAGAAATTGTAAAATTGTGTAAAAGCATGTACACACAATTTAGGATGTGGTAGCCTAGAGGATTCTAGGGTGTGTTTGGGATTTTGTCACGTAATTAACAAAGGGAGAGATTGAAAGTGCCCTGGTTTATTAAGTTACGTGAGTGTTGAGTCAGACTGTCTACAGAGCCTGATAGGAAGATCAATTTAAGCATTTGCCTCAACAGGATGTGTGCAAGTTCGGATGTGTGCAAGCTCGCCATGGGTAAATCTAAAGCCTCACATCCCTTGTCCCAAAACACCAGGTGAATAAAACCCTTAAAAACACGTTAGAAAATCATAGGGTTTTAAGGTAAGAAATCTTTTTCCAAAACAGGAAAATCTCTAAGTTTTTCTTGCCTTGTCGATTTTATCGAAACACCTTTGATATGATCGACCTGCTCTGTTGATGTCCTCGATGCTTTAACGATATCATCGAAAAGAGGATAAACATGTCCAACAACCACATATATATCTTGACTGATTTATCGATGTATCGATCCACATATTGATATCATTAATACTTGAATTTGGAGACCATCGATAATGGCTCGATAAGATAGACAGGCAGGTTTCCGGTGCCCCTGTTTTTTAAAGAAAATTTCAAAATCCTTTGATATATCGATGCTCCTTTTGATATGATCTAAAATCAAATATCGATTATATCGGAAGTCCATCGATGATATCGATCGTGGGTGCGCATGTCTTCCAGCAAATATTTCAGGTTGGTTTTCACGTTGATCGGGGGCCATTCGAGGAAATCGATATTCATATGTCGATGATATCGAGGCCGAGTTGATTGCATCGAAACTGGACACAAACTGTCCAGCGAGCTTATTGGTAAATTTATAGGATTTATCGATGCATCGACACTGCCTTCGATATTATTGATATACAAATTCCGATGACATCGGCCGACCCTCGATCATATCTTAAAAACCAAAAATATTTCTAGTCAAGTCTCTCTCATTTTTTTAAGTGTCGATGGATCGAACCTATCATCAATGGAATCGGAGTTCGAAATCCGATAACATTGACAATTATTTCGATTCATCGATCAAATGGCTAAAGGTTTCAAAAGCGTATGACTTTGAGTTCGAGTCATCGAGCAGACCATCAATGTTATCGAGAGTATACAGTCAATAATATCGAACTCAGTCATAAATGTGACCATTTTATATCCGTTGGAACCTTTTACTTATTTATAGAGAACTTGTCTATTGTTGCTGGGAGAGAAAGTAGAGAGAGCTTTTGAGTGTTTAAACCTTAGATTATATACCGAAAGCCCTTTCTCTCAAGGAAGTTCATCCTCCAATCCACCCTCACCATTGATATTCAATAGAGTGGATTAGGGAATGAACTTCTGCATTCAAGGATCCTCCAGCTACTACCTTAATGGCAAATCATTAAGCTGGGATGCCTTGAATGCCTAGAAGATTGGAATCACTCTATCTTCCTGATACAAAAACATTTTGAGAGTAGGATTCCATCTTGACCTTGACCTAACCCAAAGCCGAGTATTGGTACATTAGTTTGTTGTGGATCAAGGGAGGAGAAGACTCTTCGTTAACAAGGAGGAGGAGATCTTCGACATTGTGCTTATCAGGACTCATCAACTTATTTGTAAGTATCTAGAGTCCAAGAGGGCACTTGTGATCATTCCTCTGTAGGATTGGGTCTTAAGCGGTTCTCACCCTTTGAAGTCCTTAAGGAGGCCTCCAGCGGGAGTGTACGTGGTGGGTGCATTGTGTTGACTCTTGATCGTGAGAGCATAAACAGTTTGCTTCAGTGTAGGTTGTAAAGGTTGAAGGTGAACCCAATTTAAAACCTTAGGTTTGAGGTGAACCGCTCTGAAACCTCCTTAGTGAAATCCGGTACACTCAAGGGTTAAGTGTGGTTACCAGGAGTGGAGTACACAAGTTGTCGAGCCACTATAAAAATGACTGTATTTGAGATTGCTATTCTTTTGATTGTGTGATTTACTTTAATATGTACACATCTGAATATCTAAGATCACACCTCGCACACTTACGCAATCATATCCATCATAAACTAGTTTGCATGTTAGTTACTTCTTAAACAGTTTGTGATTGGATCCTCTACCGGGCTTGGAAGCTAATAGAGTTATTTTTGAGTAATCCTAATATGTGCCTATTGTTAGGATTAGTGTAATAGGATTTTAAATAAATCACAAAAAACTTTTAAAAGTCCTACTCATCCCCTCTAGGATATATTGGCATATTCCTTCTTCAACTAGTGTGGTCTTCACCGCCATTTTACACAGGAGAGCCTTTAAGGTGCGAGACATCTCCTTAAATTTCTGTTTCACATTAGCCTGATTCTCTTCAAGCCTTTGCTTCTGTTCAACCTGGGTCTCCTTGACCTCTTGTCTCAGGGCGGCCAGGTTTTCTTCAATCTGAGCCAGGCGGGCTTCTAAGGCGGCTTGATCATGGCGGTGCTCAAGTGTAGCAATAGGAGGTCCCCCATTAGAGTCTTGGGCTTCCTCCTCTTCTTCCTCACTTCCTTGTTCCTCACTTCCTTCTTTTATATCATGTTCCTCCTTTTCTTCACTACTCTCTTCTATCTCGTCCCCACTCTATCGAATCGGGCTTGGCGTTGTCGTGGCCCGATACCCATGTTGTTGAGTGTAGTGTCATTTATGAAATGAATTGGGGCAAGCTCATCCATGTTAAGTCTGTAGCCAAACTCAAGAGTAATCTTACATATAAGTCAACTAAATGGGAGTGAAATATCTGTCCTAACAGAGTGTGTGGTCTGAACTATTTGTATATGGCGTATGTAGGCAGATATAGCTTGTCTCCCTGCCCAGCTCTGTACAGGAAGTCCACCATCAAGCCAGTGCATTCGGTATGATTGCTCCACCTAGGATACATATTATACATAAAGATGTGGTGGAGTAGGCAGAAGTCTACCTCATCTTGGTCGCTGGTAGACAATTTCTTCACTTTCAATGAACCAGTCGGCTACAAAGAAACTGCGTGCGGTGATCCCTTTCTCGTACACTCCTGATGTGAGATTCACTAGCATGTACCTCACCACGTACAATCCTCATAATTTGGGCCATCACATCGACATCGACTGTTGCTTCTCACCTTCCCATGAGGATAGTGAACTGTAAAGGCTCCAGTAGTGGATCCCATATGCATGCATAAAAGGCGCGGACAGTGCTTTCATACGTATGGGACTTACCTTCAAATATGGGACCCCACCCGGAATCCAACAGGTGGTTCATTACTGGATATAGCCCAAATAGCCTTTCGTCCACATGTGCTTTAAACCCAACTTTACGGCCACGAAACTTACTGTGTCCGATGTCCAACGGTAGAACCCTTTCGAATGGAATCTGGGGATCGAGATCCCGCTTCGTCCTTCACTCTCTCTTGGCGCTGGTGCTTACTTCGTTGCCCGATTTGTATATCCTAGACTATACCGTTCCGTAGGCTTTCATGGTTCTCCTGGTCAAGTTCCTGCAACCCTCGACTTGTATCCGACGTTTGTGCGCAATCCTAAGCTGAGTCCTGTATATTAAAGTCGATTTAATTCAAAACTTGTATCATTGTGATACCGTCGTGGCTGCGGTTCCGACGCCATGTGTTGTGCGCGGAGGCGATACCCTTGCCAGGAGATGTGAGCCCGCGCTCAGTTCAAGGAAATGCCACGCGTTGTGAATTCTGAGAGAATCTCTACCACCCATCAAATCAATCAATCAAATTAAATCAATCAAGTACAAAGCAACCTAACCCATCCCTCTCTTACCCAACCTTATCCAAAGTCAACTCTCTCTCTCTCTCCACTCATCCCTCTTTCACCCAAAATTCAACCAAGCCCATCCCTCTTCTTACACACCCATCACTCTCTCCTGCATCACTCATCTCTCTCTCATTCCAAGTAATTTCTCAAGCAACCCACATTGAAGCAAGCTCCATGAGAGAGCTTTGTGTGGCTCACTTCCTATCTCCCAATCCCACCCTCCAAGCCTCATCTCAACCGTTGGATCACATTCTTTGGAGTTATAGAATGCGTTGATGGAAGAATGAAGAAGAGATCTTGAGGTGGGTGATTTTATTTATTGATTTTGATGATTAGAGGGCCCACTTATGGTGATGTACTATTTGTATCAAAGAGGGACCCATAGTGGCGGGGTCCCTCCGCTACTCACGTCTCTCTATCCCTCCCTCTCTCTCTCTCTCTTTCTTTTATTTTTGATGTTGTTGATGATCGTATGGCCCACTTGATCCACGCCTTCCATCTTTAGGCCCACCATGTTGGGTGTGTTTCATCCTGATTGCCCAGATGTGGGCCTGGACAAAGGAGAACACAAATATCAGTTTGGTCCAAACTATGGTGGGCCACTACGTGGACCCACCTTGATGTAGCAGTTATGCCTCCACTGTCCAAAGGCAGGATAGTGGGGCTAGATGGCATGTGTGTGCTGTCCACACTACCCAACATGGGACGGTGCTAGACGCACTGACCAGACCTATGGGACTGCTTGTGATGTTTGTGTTGTATATCTATGCTGTCCACACATGTGGACCCTACCTTGATGTATGTATCCAATCCACATTGTCTACTCTATTTCCCAGCCCATTTTAGGCATTGAGCCGAAAAATGAAGCTAATCTGAAGCTCTAGCGGCCCACATCATAGAAAATAATGATATTTATTGTTAAAACATGTTAGGACCCACTGTAACATTTCTGTATGTCAAAACATGCTGGATATTGGGCTTGATGGGTTTGTCATGAGCCATGGAATCCAATTAATAGATTAGATCCTCCTGATGTGGGCCCCACCTACGAAAATCTTTAGAAAAATAAAAAAATATCAAACAGCGGACGCTACTGTTGTCGGCATCCAAAGGACGCTACAGCAAGAGCATCCGCACCTTAGTTGGACGCTGGGTCAGTGGGCCCCACTACGGGCCCCACCTTGATGCGTGTTGAACATCAACACCGTACATTTGATGGGTCCCCTTTATTAATGGGTCACCCCCAAAAATTAGTAGTACACGGAGCTCAGGTGGCCCATGCTACAAGTAGTAGGTGGTTGAACATCTGCCATTGAAACCTTTTTGGGTCCCAGAAGTTTTGGATAAATATGAAAATTGTTTAGGTCTTCGTGACCTTAACAACAGATTGGATGAAATAAACGTTATGGTGGGCCCCATGTGGGACCCACCTTGGAGTGTGTATTGTATATCCACTCCACTCCGTTCATCTGTCCAGTTGGGACATGGACGCCCCACAGTGATGTATGGGTTGCATCCCACCCTCCAAAGGTAAGGATGGTGGGTAGCTGTGATGTATGTGTTTTATTCATGCTACTTTGCAGCTGTGGGACCCACTCACATGTGGACTCCACATAATGCATGTGTTTAATCTGGGCCGTCCATCTGGATGGCTAGCAGACTACATCTACTGAATTGACGCAGTAAGTTCTGTAGGTCCACCTCGATGTATGTACTTCATGCCGTCCTACCATCCCTCCATTTGGTAGCTGTCGGCCCACCCCACACATGCTGCATGTGTGAGGGGTGGGGCCCACCTTGTCTGCATATGTGTTATGTCCAGACCGTCCAGATGTTTGGACGTGGTCTTGGACCACCTTGATGTACGTGTTTTATCCACGATCGTCCATCCATGTTACTGGTGGGTCCCACACGTGTGGACCCACCTGCCACGTGGGACCCCTCCATGATGTATCTATTAACCATGCCGTCCATCTATGTTTTGGACAGGTAGGGCCCACTTTGATGACGTGTTCTATATTTACATGTCCATCCATTTTTCCCTGTCAGTGGGTGGGACCCACCCTGATGAATTTATTTTATATTATCCACATCGTCCATATTGTGCTGGACGGTGCTGGATAATGTTTGAATGGTGCTAGATAATGTTTGGGTAGTGTTGATCATCATTAGGGTGCCATGTGCCCCATAGAATGATGTGTACAATGATACACATGTTGCACCTGTAACTATTGAAATGATTTTAGATGTAATCCAAGCTCCCACCATCCATCAGGATGTAGGACCCACCATGATATATATGTTATATATTCACACCGTCCATTCATGTGGCCCCCACGTGATGTACCTGTTTGATCCGAGCTGTCCATGTCATGCGGCTCACTTTGATGTACATAAAGCCCATGAATAAGGCCCATTGTGATATATCTGAGGCCCATGAGTTGTGGCCCATCATGATGTATTTGAGGCCCAGTTATGAGGCCCATAATGATGTATATGCGGCACAGATATGAGGCTCATTATGATGTATTTGTGGCCCATTTGGCAAGTCCCACATTGATGTATATATGGCCCACGTGAGGAGGCCCACTGTGATGTGTTCATGGCCTTTGGCGAGGCCCAACGTGATGTATATGAGAGGCCCATGTGATGTATTTGAGGCACAGGTGCAGGGCCCACCTGTTGTGTATTTGAGGCCCGACGTGATGTGTGATTTTGCCATGATGTATGTAATGATGTTTGTGTGGGCCACTCCTTGGGAGCAATGTTGGTTAAATGGCCACATTGTTGGGCAATGATGGTTTAATGTCCACATTGTGACCTTCCCTTAGGCCTTCTTCGGCCGACTCCGATTGTCGAGGCTGATTGTCAAGGACCAATCCTCATTTACGGATTAGGTCTACTGTCCTTCTATGGACCTCGCCATATTTAGGTCGATTATTGGCTACGACTAAGTTGGTATATGCACTGTGTATGAGCTAGCGTAGAGTTGTGATTATATGCGACCTGCTGTGATTGTAAGAGGCCCATTATAACCATGTGAGGCCCATGTGACCATGTGGGACCCATTGTGATTGTAGGAGGCTCATTGTGATGGTATGAGGCCCATGGTGATTGTATGAGACCCATTGTGCGAGGCCCGTTGTGATTGTATGAGGCCTATGGTGATTGTATGAGACCCATTGTGCGAGGCCCGTTGTGATTGTATGAGGCCCGTTGTGACCGGATGAGGCCCATTGCGATGTGTGAGGCTCATTGTGATTGTGTGAGGTTAAGCGTTGTTATGATTGATGATCATGCATGACATACACCATGATTCATGCCCATACGCATCATTTACATATTTGTTATGAGATGTGGTTGACTATTGCATATGTTATTGGGCAGGTTGTTATGAGACTCCCTTATACATGGAGATTGTCTCACATGAGCGCACGGTATGTGCCGGATTGATATATGACCGGATTGTGTGTTGTGATTATTGTATGCCCTATCAACATCAGGGCTATAGCTTCCACAGGCATGTCATAGATGGCTAGATGGGACACCAGAAATGTTTGGTTCGAGCATCTGGACACTTTAGATGTCCATGGGTGGAAGTCCCTAAACCTCTAAGGCCAGGAGACGCTCCAACGTCGAGACCAAGTGGATACATGAGTGTTAGAGTGCCGAATACTAGGAGGCCGTGTCTCCCACTCTGTCATGGTCAGTTAGGAGGAGGTGTGGCCTTAGCCGCCCGAGAGTAGGGGGCATAACTAGGCTAAGTTTGACTAGCTCGTGAATGGGTTCACCATCGACTTTCCTAGTAGATATTGGCTGACTACTGGCCAGGTGGATAGTGAGGTTTCTTCCACTTGCATGGTTGTTCATCAGTGGGTAGCGATTTGCATGTAGAGTGTACTAGACCCCGGTGATGGTCCCAGAGATGTACAATACTGATTTGTGAAGCAGGAGTTGCATATTTGTTCATTCATTCACTATTCACTCAGGCTGATGGTGCGTAACAATTTGTTATGTGTACTTTCATAATGGATAGGATTTCGGTTGGGGCGCGCGACTAACTTAAGATCAGGAGCTTACTACATTGAGTTTATTTATCTAAACTTAGGTAGGAGACTAGTTTGGATAGAAGTCCTTTGTGATAGGCCCCATAGCCTGCGATATCTCATACTATCATCCGGACTTCACACTGCAGCTTGGTCATTTCATTCACACCACATATTGTATATTGCATCACATCCTTGACATATGGTATTTCGGGTTACTATGTTTCTATATTCATATGACTTAGATGAGACTGATGATATTCGTAGTTCTTCAGAATTGCATATGGAATTGTATCATCGGTATCTGATATTTGACTCATTATGTCTCCGACCTACATTACTTTCTCAGTATATGACATTAGCTTATTATGTCTTTTCATCGCATATCCTGAACTAGGTTGATGATATTTTTATAGACTTGTCAGTACTTCTGCTTACTCTGATATTGTATGGTTTGTAGACTTACCAGTATTTTCGTTTACTCTAATATTACATTCTGAGCACGCATATACTGCTCACACACTTACAGCACCCTCTAAGCTTTTTATAAGCTTATGCACGATAGATGCATGCAGGTAATGCTAGGACATAGTCGTAGCTAAGTAGGAGCAGGAGCTTATAGTTGAGCCTTGTGAAGATTTTATTATATGCATGTATTTTTTCTCTTTCAGCATTGTACTCAAATGATTATATTAATAGATGTGTAGTGATGACGTTGTTCTTGTGATTTGGGTATACTTGTGGTTATGCTTCTTACGAGACAAATTCATATTCAAAATCCTCCTTGTAGGATCCCAGGATTGAAAACTGGCGTATAGGCGCTGGAAACTGATAATGGGTTGCTATGGACGCTGTCACCACCGGATTCAGCGATCGAGAATTTTGTGAGCCCAATTTCCGAGTTTGGGGTGTGACACGATTTCTTCCTTAGACGGGTTGGGCAGCTAGGCCTGACTTCATCTATGGACTTCCTTCTCTTTCCCAAGAGAGAAAGGAGCATTAGCAACTAGTTCAAAGAGGGCTATGGGTGGAAAAATCTTGAGAATAGGATGGATTTGGGAAGTTGAGAGTTATGAGACACAAAGATGTAAGCTTTGTGCTCAAATAGGTGAGAAGTAGGGAAGATGAAGAGTTATATGGGATGAGTTTGAGGAAAATGGTGGAGGTAATGAAAGATATGGAAGAAGATGAAGCTTTTGTGTATGGAGGAGTTTGGAGAAGAAAATCAGGTTTTTGGAAGGGTTTGAGAGCTAGGAGAGGGGTGAAATGAACAAAGGGGAGCAAATAGGGGTAAAATAAGGTGGGCCCACACAAAAATGGGGCCCACAAGTGTGTGTGGAGGGCGGCGGGCCGCCGGACCCGTGGGCTGACCGCGGCCGCTAGACCCAGGCGCGATGCATCGAGGTAGGCGCGGCGGTGTCGTGCTCCACTGGACCTAGGGTGGTGGTCTCCCCCTCATGGCGAGCTAGAAAAGTGCAGGGGACCCCCTGGGTCCCACCGAAAAATGCGTTTTAGGTCCCCGTGTCTATTTGAGGTGATTTCGGGTTCCATCTTGCACATATTCACACTTTCTGGGTCATTTGAGTATGGAATACGCTAAATCATCGTCTAAACCCATCGATTGATGGTCTAGAAAGGAATTAGGATCATTTCTCATGATTGCAGATGCATACGGGTCACACTTCAATGGTCAGTTTCGCCCGCCGATAAAACATGAAATCTTATGACCATTTCTACGTTTTATTGCTCCCTCCTAAGTCAAAGTACATCAGTGTGCATCGTGTTACTATAACCCAGGTCCAGTTTAATCCAAATCATGCTTTGTTACCAACTTGTAATGCCCTGAAATTCGGGGGTCGAGCATAACTCAACTCTCGAGTTCTAACGCATCACTTATGTAACATAGATAATGATATTTAAATATTGTCCATGTTAGCGCATTAGACATGAGTGGGATTACACTAAATCAACATATTATACTCTAGAGATAATTAAATTAAGCAAGCGAAAGACTAAGATATATAAGGTATATACACATTTTACAACCTCCAAAGTATGATCATATAACCGGGCTGAAATTTATACATGTATTATTTCAAAAGTTACAAAATATCAAAATGTAAATGTCCAACTAATCCATGTATCCCTGTAATCCCATTGAAGCTGCGCAAGGTCTACGTAGACCAGCTCGAGAGCTGCATGTAGGAGAATTCCTCCTCTTCATCCTAGAAGTCCGGCTCTGTCACGAAAGCCTCGACATAACCTGCATCTAAATCAGGGTCTGGCTGGTGTTTGAAAACATCATCCTAGAGTGGGAGTGAGTGATCAACTCAATGGTACTATAAGGTAAAAGTTAACATGTTATCAATTTAGTCAAGCAGTAATGATAAAGCAGTACAATAATCATTTCTTAACTACTTTGGTTAATGTAGGAATGATATGCTTAATGATATATGCCCTCACCTACACTCCCTCAGCGACATCATCTAACGATCGCGCATGGAAAACTCCCTAAACGTACGCTTCCTCACCAAAGCACATGCAATGTGGTGTATGATCATGTTAGCCAAGTAATTATTTAGGCTTATTTATATAGCAGATTCGAGAAGCTAAGGTACCTTCCTTTATATTATCTGCCCAGACGATGATCCATCCAGGGTCATTAATCCTACTTAATCACATATGATAAGCAAGTTATAGGGTAACATCACCCCTGACTTAAAAGCAGTGGATAAGCAAGTTCGCGAGTTTACACTCGAGGCCACTACGGAGAGGTTCATCACCTCAGCGTAGGCCTAATTTATACTAGAGGACACTACGAGAGGCTCGTCACCTGATCGTAGGCCGACAGATCGAATACAGTTCCCATACCACCGTATTCGGCTCACGAGTTTGGGTTGCTCACTGGACACTACGGGGAGGCTCGTCACCCCAGTGTAGGCTGACAGCTCATCAACGGTGTCCCATACCACCATGCCTGGTTCATGATTCTTAGCGGATCTTGGTACCATAGTTTAAACGGGCTTTACATTGGTAAGTGGTACCTTAGATTCAAACAGTATTGTCCATACATGGTAAACAACACATTAGGCCAATCGGGTTATCTGACAGGTACGATTAGTACGAGCGTATGTTGAATTGATCGACATAGAGCGTGTAAGCACTTCGCGTGGCCTAACCACTGTCGACAAGCACCGTATGACTCAGATTCTTCGAACGTATCTAGCGTGGCGAATCTAGTTCGGCCACTCAATCAGGTGCCATTACCGATTGCCTGGACTCTGTGGTAGTCTTAAACATACACTAATGCGATAGGGAATCACATATGTTAATCATAACAACATTTTACAAACAATTCAAAAACAATAGTCATTTGGGCATTTTATCAAACACATAGAACATGTTTTTATACCTAGGTAAGTTATACATAAATCACATAGTAATAGTTTACATTATATGTAGGAAACTATTCATATGACTAAGGAATTTGAGAATCCTGTCTTAATACACTCAACGAGTACAATCCATTAACAAAATCTCATTCAGACATTTTAACAAAAACTTAGGCTACGCATTTCTAAGTATATAGGCCAGACTCGCTATGGCATGAATCATAGTGATTCATTCAACACATCGGTTATAAAGTATATAACATACATGCATCTAAGATTAAAAATCATAATAAGTACAAATCAGGATTTTTGGCATTTATTCAAACATTTCAACAAACACAGAATGCATTTTATATTCACATAACCCATACACATATATATCATCGAATACATCGTAACTAAGGTAGTATGATAGCAATCAAGTCAAACATAAATCATTGCCGACATTAAAAGCCTTGAAAACCATAACCTAAACATTTATAGTCCGCACCTTTCGTCGGTACGCTCGTTACGAACTCGGTTCGTACACTACGCTTCCGTCTATAGCACAACGGCTACTTAAATTATGAAATAGGTTAGCTACTTCATCGTTTCCTCTATTTGGATTCCTTCCTACAATAAGATTAGATTTAGGATTTCTTACCCAAATAGTATCTGAAATCGTCGGTGTAGCGATGGTGGGGAGGTGATTCAGTACGTGGAGTCGTGGGAGTGAATCTCAGCAACGATCTCCCTCCCTCTCTCTCTCTCTCTTCTCCTTACTCTTTCCTCCTCTTTTCTCTCTTCTCTCTCCTAGGGTTAGAGAATTCGTATGGAATGAGAGAGGGGTGCTTTAAGGGCATTATATAGGCCCAGAACTGATGTCAATGGCCCCAGGGCCATTGTATACTTAGGGTATAGGCAAAGGGCGTCTGTTTCAGGCAAACATGACTCATCTGGAGGCCCCTTTCTCACCTAAGTCATGGAGTAAATTCCCTGACAATGGATCTACGATAAGACTGTGTTTATGGTGTGATCTGACAAACAGATCGACCTTGGAGGACTTGAATCAGATCAACTGTTGTCGTTCCTCGATCAGAGCCATAAGTATACGGATATGATCAACGAAATTTCCCTGACCTGTAGGTGTATTTGGGTCAGAATCTGAACGTCCGAAGTCTTCAATTTCACCCACAAACGAATGACCTAAATCACTTAAGTTTGAGTTCATTTTCCAAAGATATTCGCGTTTCTCACACACTTTACTCAGGGCTCTAGTTGTACGTTTCTGGATACTATTCGGGATTGATTCCCACGATGGTTGTCAAGCCCAGTAAGGCGGTCATAACTGTACAGTTTTGCGGTAGTCGGACTTTTGACATGCGGTCCAGGTCCAACACGAAGTTCCAATGTGCTCCCGAGAGTAACCGGGTTTTGAGATTGCTCCTAGGTTCTTGGGTAATGTTGAGTTATCGATTCTAGTGGTTTTGGGTCTTGCAGTTCATATAGATAGTGGTTCCGGCTAATCCCACTGATTATCTAGTTTAGTACTTAATTAATTTTCTTCTAATTTCTAAAGGATTCGGTCCTTAGTGATTTCTGCCTCAGGTGGTACTTGGGTCTTTGTACAAATTTTTCTAAGACGTTACAATCTACTCCCCTTTAAGAAAAATTTTATCCTCGAAATTAATACCTTTTCGTACTTATCAAGAATCTAAGGGTAGTTCTTATGGACCTCAGCTTCTGTTTCCCAAGTAGCATCTTTCTCAGTGTGGTGAGTCCACAATACTTTCATAAGCGGAATCACTTTGCTGCATAGCACTTGTTCATTCCTATCAAGGATACGTGTTGGTCGCAGTACATATGTAGCATCTTCACTCAACTTTAACCCCCATTATTTCCTAGATTTGAGTCCAGAAGATAGACGTAAATCACATGTCTCGATCTGACACTATCTCCATAGGCACTCCATGCAGCCGTACGATCTCCTTGATGTACATCCTAGCCAAATCATCTGTGGAGTTTGAAACTTTAATAGGGAGAAAATGAGCCGACTTCGTCAATCGGTCCACAATCACCCAAATGGAGTCGTGTCCCTTCCTCATCTTCAGTAACCTGAAAATGAAATCCATAAATATGAAATCCCATTTCCATTTAGCTATGGGCATGGGCTGAAGCAATCCAGGAGGTTGGCGATGCTCGGTCTTGACCTGTTGGCACATGAGACAACGGGACACATAATCTGCTATGTGGGCCTTTATGTTGTCCCACCAGTATGAATGCTTCATGTCTCAGTACATCTTTATACTGCCAGGATGCATTGCCACCCTCGAATTGTGAGTGGCTCCTAGAGCTTCCTTTCTCAAGTCTGAAGATTCGGGACGCATAAGCAGCCACGATAACATAAACCCCCATTCGAACCAACTCTCTACTCAAACTCTTCGTTGTCAGCTACTTGCTCTCTCATCTTCATCAACCATTCATCTTCTCTCTGAGCCACAATGATTCGGTCATCAATAAGTGGCTGTAAGCGCATGTGTGTGTCGCTCACGAATGACTCCTATACCGTAAGCTTCTGTTCAAAGTCTCTAACAAATTCTACCATGTCCCATTCTTCGATCATTAGTGGAGCAGCAAATTCTATTGTCTTATTACGGCTCAACACATCTACCACAAGGTTAGCCTTACCAGGATGGTAGGAGACCTCAAACTTGAAGTCTTTCAAGGTTTTCATCTATTGTCACTACCTCATATTCAAGTCTCTTTACGTGAATATGTACCTGATGCTCTTGTGGTCGCAAAAGACCTCGAAGTTCTCTCCGTAGAGGTAATGCTTCCGGGGCTTTAATGCAAAGATAACTACTGTCAATTCCAGGTCATGCGTAGGGTAGTTTTCTTCGTGTTTCCTCAACTGTTGCAAGGTATAGGCAATCACTCTATCCTTCTGCATAAGAATCCATCCCAAACCAACACGAGACGCGTCGGTGTATATCGTATATTTGACCCCTTGATCTGACAAGGCTAGCACAAGGGCGAACGTTAGCTTGTCCTTCAATTCCTAAAAGGCTGCTTCTGCCTTCTCATTCTAGGCAAACTTAAGATCCTTTCGTGTGAGCTGCGATAATGGCCTGACTATCTTGGAAAAGGCCTTAATAAACCGGCGGTAGTAGCCAGCAAGTCCCAGTAAGTTCCTCACTTCAGTGACCGAACCAGGTTGCTCCCAGTCCTGAACTGCGGTCACCTTAGCGAGGTCCATAGCGATACTCTCCTTAGACACAACATGTCCCAGGAACTTGATTTCTTCCTTTCAGAAGTCACATTTCTTGTACTAAGCAAATAACTAGTTTTTTCTTGAGAGTATCGAAACTGTTCGCAGGTTCTCTTCGTGATCCTTTCGGATCTTGGAGTATATCAAAATGTCATATATAAATATGATGATGAACCTGTATAGGTACAGCCAAAACACCCGGTTCATGAGGTCCATGAACACTGTCGGTGCATTTGTGAGTCCAAACGACATCACAAAAAATTCTTAGTGCCCAAAATTGGTTCTGAATGCTGTTTTCTGCACATCTTCATCCCTGACACGTAACTGATGGTATCTAAATTGTAAGTCAATCTTCGAGAAATATTGTGCCCCCTTTAACTAGTCAAACAAAACATCTATCCTAGGCAACGAATACTTGTTTTTCACTGTCACTTGATTCAACCTGCGATAATCAATGCACAATCACAACAATCCATCCTTCTTCTTCACAAATAACATAGGCGCTCTGCACGGAGATACACTCGGTCATATGAAACCTGTATCTAACAGATCATCGATCTGTCTCCTCAGCTCCTCTATTATATATGGAGGCATGATGTACGTTGATAGAGAAATGGGTGTCGCACCATGCACAAGGTCGATAGTAAAGTCGATCTCGCGCCGAGGAGGTAGTCCATGTATAGTCCTAAATACATCTGTGAAACTTAGACTACAGGTGTGTCCCCAAGTGTGGGCCATTAACATTCTCCAACAAGGAAGCGTAACAACTAACGCGATAGTACCAACTAACCTAAACTGGGAAAGTAAAGGTCGTTCCCTCAAGTCCATGGGTTGTCACCACTCTGGTATCGCAATCGATCTCTACATTCATCTCGGTGAGCTAGTCCATACTGAAAATGACATCATAATGACATAGTGGGGCAACAATCAGGTCAACGAGAACTGTTCTGCTTCCTAAGTCTATCGAGCAACCCTTACAAATCTTGGTAGAGTCTGAGAAGGTCCTTGTGGTGGTAAGGAGTCTCACCCCAATCATAGGAGTAGTTTCCAATACTAGTTGGTTGACTGCTGCACATGATACTATTGAAATAGTGGACTCGGTGTCCACCAATAGGAAGATTTATGTACATTAGATGTGTGTTGTGACTTCGAAAGCCAATGGTGCTGTAGTTGCTGTCTTGGATGCCTCAACTATAAGAGAGTGCACACAAGCCTGCTAAGGATGATTCGGTTGCGGTGCCATGAGGTGGCCTATTTCGAGGTACATTTGGCCTATAGAAAGGCTGTGCTGGCAGTGCCGATTGTAGAGGTGGAGCTGAAATGGCTTGTGGTAACTGACGGTTGATCTGCTGAGGTGGTGTAAAGCCTTTATTCCTCATCTTGGTAAAGTAGAAAGTATCTGTATGGCCCATCCTCTTACAGTGGGTGCAACAAATCTGATTGCCTAGGCTGTGTCGGTGGAGCAGTAAGCCTAGAAGGTGAATCGGTGCGTGGCCTCTTGCTGAGGAACAGTTGGTTTGGCAAGTCCAGTCGAGGCCTCAGGCCCATGGGTAGACGTGTACAGGACAATATGTCCCCATCCTGCTCAGCTCGCAGGGACATGGTCACTAGCTCAACATAATTTGGAATGCCAGCGCAACACATCTTTGTACGAATTTTAGGCCACAGACCATCTGAGAAACACCGCATCTTCATCGGCTAGTTTGCTAGGATCAAAGGAGTGTATCTGGCCAGCTCCGTAAACTTGTTCTCATATTCGGCAACGGTCATCTCTCCCCGTCGGAGGTGAAGGAACTCACCCTCCTTTTCATTACGGTAAGTGAGGGGGAAGTATTTTCCATGGAAGCGGGTCTCAAAAGCTTTTCACATCCACACGTGTCCTACCGGAACTATCTGTAGGATGCTGTCCCACCATAGACTAGCCTCCTTCTCTAACATGTATGTAACCAACTCAACCTTCTCTACCTCAGTGCAGTGCAGCGGCTTTAGCATCTTAGAGATACGGTCGAGCCAGTATTCGGTCTTGTCGGGCCTATGAGTGCCTGCGAAGGTGGGAGGTCAGAAACGCTGAAAGCGTTTGAATAAACCGCAGACATTCATATTCCCTACAGGCTGCACAGGTGGTGCAGGCGGGAGCATATTCATGTTTTGGGGAAGGGCTCCCCCAATTGTGGTCCAAACATGCTGCTGCTGCTGCATTAGGAGCATCATCTACTCTAGTCTATCAGGAGGAGGAGCTGCCTGAGGCATAAGGAGTGTCAAGGTAGATGCATGGTTCTGTTCTGAAACCGCTAGTGCACTAGGTGTTGGCCCATTGGTGGGGCCAATGACCGACTATGAATCCAGCATGGTGTCACTATCAGGGCCCAACATAGGGTCCGTGTGCTATCGCTTAGGGGAGGTGCCACGTCACTCGATTCACCAAGTGCAAGACGTGCCGTGCTCCGAGTGTTCTTAGGTGGCATTCCCTACATACAACATAGGGTGCAACACGTGTGAGATTTTTTTGACAACATTCAAATTTTTCCAAGCATTCTACACATTCCAATTCAAAAGAAGCTTCATGCATTTCATTTAACCAAAATTGTCACAATACATGAGATGCAGTCTTATATCGATCATAACAGAAGATGCATGTGAGCTAACCTAACAAAAGCTTTAAAACTAACTACTAATATCCAACTAAGCCAACATGGGCTATTACATAGAAAGCAAGGAAACAACCAAACCAAAAGATGACTAGAACATATGACTAGTCGTCTGACTCTGGTGAAGGTGGAGGAGCACCCTTGTCCTGCATACAACACAGGAGAGCCTTCAAGGTGTGAGACATCTCCTTAAATTTCTGTTTCAGATAAGCTTGATTCTCTTCGAGCCTTTTCTTCAGTTCAGTCTGGGTCTCCTTAACCTTTTGTCTCAGGGTGACCAAGTTTTCTTCAATCTGGGCCAAGCGGGCTTCTAAGGCGGCCCGATCATGGCTTGGCATTGTCATGGCCCGATACCCATGTTATTGTGTGTAGTGTCATTTATGAAATGAATTGGGGCAAGCTCATCCATGTTAAGTTTATAGCCGAACTCGCGAGCAATCTTACATATAAGTCGGCCGAATGGGAGTGAAATATCTGTCCTAACAGAGGGTGTGGTCTGAATTATCTGTAGTAGGGCATATGTAGGCAGACACAGCTTGTCTCCCTGCCCAACTTTGTATAGGAAGTCCACCATCAAGCAGGTGCATTTGGTATGATTGCTCCACCTAGGATACATATTGTATGTAAAGATGTGGTGGAGTAGGCGAAAGTCTACCACTATCTCGATCGCTGGGAGGCAATTGCCTCGCTTCCAGTGAACCAATCAGCCATAAAGAAACCATGTACGGCGATCTCTTTCTCGTGCACTCTTGAGGCGAGATTCACTAGCATGTACCTCACCACGTGCAATTCCCATAATTCGGGCCATCACATCGACATCGACTATTACTTCCCGCCTTCCCATGGGGATAGTGAACTGTAGAGGCCCCAGTAGTGGATCCCGTATGTAGGCATAGAAGGCGCGGACAGTGCTTTCACATGCATGAGACTTGCCTTCAAATATGGGACCCCATCGGGAATCCAACAAGAGATCCATTACCAGATATAGCCTAAATAGCCTTTCATCCACATGTGCTTCAAACACAACTTTACGACCATAAAACTTACCTTGTCCGATGTCTAACAGTAGAGCCCTTTCGAATAGAATCTGGGGATCGACATCCCGCTATATCCTTCACTCTCTCTCGGCGCTGGTGCTTGCTTCGGCGCTCGATTTCTTCCTTGGATGAGCTGGGCAGCTAGGCCCGACTTCATCTGTGGACTTCCTTCTCTTTCCCATGAGAGAAAAGAGTGTGAAGAGTGAGAAGATTGTAGTAACTAGTTCAAAGAGGGTCATGGGGTGGAAAAAGCTTGAGAATAGGATGGATTTGGGAAGTTGAGAGTTATGAGACACAAAGATGTAAGCTTTGTTCTCAAATAGGTGAGAAGTAGGGAAGATGGGGAGTTATATAGGATGGGTTTAAGGAAAATGGTGGAGGTAATGGAAGATATGGAAGAAGATGAAGCTTGTGTGTATGGAGGAGGGATTTGGAGAAGAAAATTAGGTTTTTGGATGGGTTTGAGAGCTAGGGGAGGGGTGAAATGAACAAAGGGGAGCAAATAGGGGTAAAATAAGGTGGTCCCACACAAAAATGGGGCCCACTCGTGGTGTGGAGGGCGACAGGCCGCCGGACCCGTGGGCCCTCCGCGGCCCACTGCACCCAAGCGCGATGCGTCATGGTAAGCGCGGCGGTGCCGCAGTCCACTGAACCTAGGGCAATGGCCTCCCCCTCCCAAGGTGCTAGAAATGTGCGGGGGACCCCCTAGGTCCCACCAAAAAATGTGTTTTGGGCCCCCCGTGTCCGTTTGGGGTGATTTCGGGTTCCATCTTACACATATTCACGCTTTTAGGTCATTTCAGTGTGGAATACGCTAAATCATCGTCTAAACCCATCGATTGACGGTCTAGAAAGGAATTGGGATCATTTCTCATGATCGTAGATGCATATGGGCACACTTCAACGGTTAGTTTCGCCTGCCGATGAAACATGGAATCCTACAATCATTTTTACGTTTTATCACCCCCTCCTAAGTTAAAGTACGTCAGTGTATGTCGTGTTACCATAGCCCTGGTCCAGTTAAATCTAATTCATACCAACTTGTAACGCCCTAAAAATTAGGAGTCAAGCATAGCTCAACTCCCGAGTTTCAACGCATCACTTAGGCAACATAGATAATGATGTTTAAATGTTGTCCATGTTAGTGCATTAGACATGAGTGGGATTAGCCAAAGGGCCATTGTATACTTAGAGTATAGCTAAAGGGCATCTGTTTCAGGCAAACATGACTCATCTGGAGGCCCCTTTCTCACCTAAGTCATGGAGTAAATTCCCTGACAATGGATCTATGACAGGACTGTGTTTATGGTGTGATCTGACAAACAGATCGGACGTGGAGGACCCGAATCAGATCAACGGTTGTCATTCCTCGATCAGGGCCACAAGTATACAGATATGAGCAACGAAATTTCCCTGACCTGTGGGTGTATTTGGGTCAGAATCTGACGGTCCGAAGTCTTCAATTTCGATCGCAAACGAATGTCCCAAATCACTTAAGTTTGAGTTCATTTTTCAAAAATATTCACGTTTCTCACACACTTTACTCAGGGTTCTAGTTGTGCATTTCTGGATATTATTCGGGCTTGATTCCGGCAATGGTTGTCAAGCCCAGTAAGGCAGTCATAACCGTATAGTTTTCTGGTAGTCGGACTTTTGACGTCCGGTCCAAGTTCAATACGGAGTTCCAATGTACTCCCGAGAGCAACTGGGTTTTGAGATTGCTCCTGGGTTCTTAGGTAATGTTGAGTTAGCGATTCTAGTGGTTTTGGGTCTTGCAGTTCGTATAGATAGTGGTTCAGGCTAATCCCACTGATTATCTAGTTAGTACTTAATTAATTTTTGTCTAATTTCTAAAGGATTCGGTCCTCAGTGATTTCTGCCTGAGGTGGTACTCGGGTCTTTGTATAGATTTTTTCGAGATGTTACAACATATGATTTTCTTATTTTGTTTCTTTCTTCTAACAATACTCAATGTCCAGTTAACTCAAACTTATTAAAAGATGTTTTGAAGTAGTTTTTAGGGTAAGTTGGGTTTTTATGGGGGCATATACCTGTCAGGGTTTGTTGTGGGTTGATGAGGCTTTAGTTTACCTATTAAGCATGATCGTATGCCTTCATCTTTTGAAGAGTCTTGGTCTTGATGTCTTCATCTCAGGGCTCACTTGATTAATGAACTCAATCCTCACGTATATTGACAAACAAGGGCCCTCTTAGAATGCTCAACCGACCTATGCGAGGATGCCATTGGTTTCCTCCTCCTAGAGATGATCGGTCGATCGCCATCAGAAGAAGACACCATAGTCCTTGAATTTGCAACTGGTGCGCTCGGGAGATTACATCCTGGACAAGAGATTCTCCTAAGAGAGGGAGGGAAGATTGCAATAATGGTCTCGACTGTTACCAGCCGCCACAACCAGCCTCTGAATGATGTTTGCGATGGGGGCCACCTTTACAAAGGATGGTCAAACCCCCTATTACACTTGAAGGAGTATGGAAATGAGTCACCCGTCCAAAGTTTCCAACAATACTAGAAGCCTTGATAAGGACCCAGAAGCACCGATGGCAAAGACATCGAGCTGCCGTTAGAAAGGAAACGGAAGAGGAAAGAAATTTCCTTGACCAGAAGCTAAAATGCCCCCTCCTTTTTGGAAAATCCCTATTTCTGACGAATAGTTGGCCATAAACACGGTTGAAGCAATCCTTCCAACTAGAGTGCAAGATGGTCTAGATGCCCTTGACAATTTAGGTCAGTCGGGGGATCTTAAAGAAGGAGATAGTAGCGGGAATCTGTTAGATTACCTCAGCGAAGATTGCTCTCCAATAGAGGAATGACTAGCCAATGAACTCTCATCGATCACCGACACTCTGAAGATTTCTTCACTCGTTGACCTATCAGCCAGACTTACGACTGATGAATACCCTAATCAGATCAAGTAGGTCAAATCTAAAACACTAGGGGGCCAAGGTTCAAGTGGTAAAATTGTGTTTGGTTTATTACTGCCAGTCACGTTCCATTGCACTATGGTTCTCACATTGCCATTCAGCTTTCAAGCGAGGCCCCATCCAACCAAGCACAATGGCTAGTGATGTAGACAAATACGCTCCTCCAGTGATCACACAATACACTTCTTTCCCATTTGATGAAAATAAGGAAAGTGAAGTCGGAGTCGACAAAGCACCACATGTCGACATAGTTACCATCGCGGTTGGGAGCGCATCTAAAAGGGTGATTATCGACAAACCCACCAATGAAATGACACAACACCTTAAGCCATTATACATATTGGCTCATCTAGATGGATGCCCTATTACCCAAATTCTAGTGGATAATGGAGTTGCTGTAAATGAAAGTGCCCTGGTTTGTCAATTAGTGTGAGTGTTGAGTCAGCTAGACTATAGAGCCTAATAGGAAGATCAATTCAAAGTGTCTGCCTCAACCAGATATGTGTAAGCTCACCATAGGTAAATCTAAGCCTCACTTCCCATGTCCTAAAACACTAGGTATATAAAACCCTTAAAACAAACTAGAACATCATAGGGTTTTTAAGTTAAGAAAACTTTTTTCAAAATAGGAAAATTCTCTAAGTTTTCTTGCTTTGTCGATTTTATCGATGCACATCTCGATATGATCGACCTACGCTATCGATGCCTCGATACTTAAATAATATCATTGATATGAGGACAAAGTACGTCCAACAACCACATACTCGTCTGGACGAAATTATCGATGCATCGATATACTATCAATATCATCGATATTCAAATCTTGAGTCCATCGAAAGTGACTCGATAATATCAACAGGCAGATCTCCGGTGCCTCTATTTTTTCTTAAGAATATCATATGTGCATCGATATATCGAAGCCTCCTTGATACCATCGAAATTTCAATCTCGATGATATCGGAAGGCTCTCGATGATCTCTGTCATGGGCGACAAGTTTTCCAGCAAAATATTTCAGGATTGTTTATCTATGATCGAGGGTCACTCGATAGAATCGATATTCAAATATCGATGATATTGGTACTGTTTTGATGGCATCGAACAAGGACATAGACTGTCTAACAAGCTTAATGAGAAATCCGTTGGATTTATCGATGCCTTGACACAGTTATCGATATCATCGACATTCAAATTTTGATGATTTCGAAGGTCCCTCGATTATTCTTGTAAACCTAAAATATTTCAAGCCAAGTCTCTCTCATTTTCCAATGTTGATGAATCGACACTAGTATTGATAGAATCGGAGTTCGAAATTCGATGACATCAACATCGGTTTCAATTTTATCGACCAGCTGGCAAGAGGTTTCAAAAGTGCATGACATTTGAGTTTGTGTCATCGAGAGGACCATCGATACTATCGAGAGTATACGCTCGATGAATTCGAACCTACTCTATGATATCGAACTCTGTCATAAGTGTGACTGTTTTATATCCGTTGGAACCTTTTTCCTATATAAAGAGGACTTGTCTATTGTTGCTTGCAGAGAAAGAAGAGAGTGCTTTTGAGTATTTTACCTTAGATCATATACCCAAAGCCCTTTCTCAGAGGAAAGTTCATCCTCCAATCCACCCTCATCATTGATATTCAATAGAGTGGATTGGGGAATGAACTTCCGCATTCAAGGATCCTCCAGCTACTACCTTAATTGGAAATCATTAAGCTGGGATGCCTTGATGCATAGATGACTAGAATCACTCTATCTTCCTTATAGGAAAACATTTTATAGAGTAGGATTCCGTCTTAACCTTGACCCAACCCGAAGCCTCATATTGGTATATTATCTGTGTTGCGGATCAAGGAAGCCAAAGATTCTTCATCAACACGGAGGAGATCTTCATTAATGTGTTAAATGAGACTCATCCACTTATTTGTAAGTTAATAAAGTCCAGAGGGCACTTGTGATCATTCTTTTTAAGGATTGGGTCTTAGGTGTTTCTCACCCTTGCAAGCCCTCATAGGAGGCCTCCGGTAGGAGTGTACATGGTGGGTACATAATTTTGATCCTTGCTCTGTGTAGAGCATAAACTTCCAATTGAAGGTGAACCTGTCTAAAACCTTAGGTTCGAGGTGAACCGTGTGAAACCTCAGTTAGGGTCTTATGGAAGATCCTTGGCTAGTATGCCTAAAGGTGGGTGCTTTGTGTTGACCCTTGCTCATGAGAGCATAGACAGTCAGCCTCAGTGTAGGTTGTAAAGGTTGAAGGTGAACCTGATTTAAAACCTTAGGTTTGAGGTGAATCGCTGTGAAACCTCCTTAGTGAAATCCGGTACACTTAAGGGTTGAGTGCGGTTACGGGGAGTGGAGTAGACAAATAGTCGAACCATTATAAAAATGACTGTGTTTGAGATTGCTATTCTTTTGTTTGTGTGATTTACTTTAATATAATATCTGAGATCACACCTCACACACATACACAGTCATATCCATCATAAACTAGTTTGCATATTATTCACTTCTTAAATAGTTTGTGATTGGATCCTCTACTGGGCTTGGAAGCCAGTAGAGTTACTTTTGAGTAATCCTAATATGTGCTCGTTGTTAGGATTAGTGTAATGGGATTTTAAATAAACCATAAAAACTTCAAAAAGTCCTATTCACCCCCCTCTAGGACATATTGGCATATTCCTACTTTGAGTGAAGCGGTCTCCACTGCTATTTTAATTGGTATCAGAGCAGGTCTCTCTTAAGGGCTTCACCACCTAGAGAGTGATCTTGACTGAAGTTGGGAATATGGCCAAAGGAGAGGGCTCATCGGTTACTAGGGCTCTAGTATTTGGTGGCTCAAATTATGCATACTGGAAGGCTAGGATGCAATACTTTCTGAGATCTTTAGATTAAGATGTTTGGGATATAGTTGAAAGTGGATATGTGCCACCAATTGAACAAATTGTACTTGACAGTGGCACAACCATCATAAAACCCAAACCTAAAGAGAAGTGGATGATGTTCGATAAAGAAAGATAAACAGTTGAAGCTAAAGCTATGAACGCCATTTACTGTGCCGTGTCCTAAGATATTTTCAATCAAATAAGTTGTGTGGGGCATCCAAAGAATCATGGGATCTATTGGAAACTACCCATGAAGGCACAAGCACTGTGAAGAGATCTAAACTTCAACTCCTGACTTCACAGTTCAAAAGTCTCAGAATGGAAGAGCATGAGACTTTCATGGAGTTCTACACTAAGTTGAATATCATTTGCAATTCCATGGGTAGATTGGGAGAAAAAGTTCCTGTTCCAAAAATCTATAGGAAAATACTTAGATCACTATCGGAATGGTTGAATCCCAAAGTTACAACTATTGAAGAGTGTAGGAATATTGATGAAATGAAAGTAGAAGAACTGGTAGGTTCCCTACAAACTTTTGAACTACACTTCAAACAAACCCAAAAATCTAAAACAACTATCCTAAAAACTTCAAAGAAAATAATGAATGAGGACAATGGAAGTGAAAAGGAAGATGAAGATGAGGATGTGGCTTTACTAGCACAAAGATTCAGGAAATTCTTCCAGAAGAATTGTGGCCATCGTACTAGAGGAAGAAAGATGGACAACAGACCTTTTACAGGCAAATTTGGTAAAAAGACCAAAGAACCACAATGTTATGCTTGTCAGAAGTATGAACACCTATCTACTGAATGCCCAAACAGAAAAACTAAGGGCAAGGCTATGGCTACCACATGGGATGAAACAGATGAGTCAAACTTAGAATTTAGTGACTCAGAGAGTGATGGAGACTAGAAATCCTTGAAAATTCTTATGGTCTCCACTACTCTAATCATTTCCAGTGAATCTGAGAACGAGAAAGAACAACAAGCCACTGAATCATTTCTGTCAGATAATGAGGAAAAGAAGAAGAACAAAATAAGCTACAAGATGCTTACAATCAACTTATATCCATAGCATCAAAGTGGTTGAAAGACTTGGAATATCTGAGAACAAAAAAGAATTGCCATAAAAAGATTTGGATAAAATTCTAGAAATTAATATACATCTAATCAATGATTTACAACAATATCACTCAGATAATGATAAACTCAAGAGAATTAACTCCTTCCTTAAATCCGAGTTTGAAAAACTAAATAAACAAGTTGAGTAATTAAAAGACAAAAATATGCTCCTTCAAAATGAAAATCACACACTCCTATTTGATCTAGAAGAGTCCAGAAGAATGACCAAGCTAAACTATAAGTTTTCCCAGAATGGTGAGAAGTTAGAAAAACTTTTAGGTATGGGAAAATCTAAAAAGGACAAAAATGGCTTAGGATATGAACAAGTTAAAGCAAAAACTGGATATAGAACACAAATAGAAAAATCTGGTGCTTCCAAAAGAAATACAAGAACTAACAGGATGAAGGAACTATTAAATCAAGTGGGTGAATCAAATGCGAAAGCTAAAACTACCACAACAAAAAACTCTGCTACAAAATGGGTAATTAAAGAAAAGAAAAATTGCCTTGCTACTTACTCAAATCTTTTAACAGGTAAAAATACTAAGTGGTACTTAGACAGTGGTTGCTCAAGACATGTCACAGGTGACAAATCCCTTCTTTCAAACTATACAGATCTTTATAATGGAATAGTCACCTACGGAGACGGAACCATCGCCAAAGTAATTGGGTAAGGAATCATAAGAGGAATTAATTCACTCAAAAATGAGAATGCTTTCTGCATAAAAGGATTGGCACATAATCTACTAAGCATATCTCAAATTTGTGATAATAAGCATGTGGTTACATTCAACAAAGACGAATGCGAAATCTTAGACCTATCAGGAAAAACAGTTATGAAGGGTTATCGCACAAATAACCACTGTTATGTCATCAAGGGCAAAGATAGGGCTGATTCCTATGCCTAGCAATGTCGAGCATGCAAAGACATGTCCAGGTCTTGCATCAAAATTTGGATATTTGCAGAAACGATACAATTTTGCTGAGCTCTCAATATTATATTTGAGGTTCCTCACCTTAACCTTTTTGTTTATAAGTGTTGGGTTGTACAAAACTTGTACAAAATTTTGCTGTGTATACTTTTCAACTCAAAGATATAATTCACTACACATGAAAGTTTGTCGAAATGAAGAAAAACTGAAAAATATATATACCTTTGATATGTCCATCAATTGGTCACATGGATTCTCGATTAAATCGATAAAGGTCGATACCATCGACATCTCTTCGGAAGTTGAAAATGTTTTCGAAGTCAACTTCGATAAAATTGAATAGAGCATCTCAATAACATTGGAACACTGGTCGATGAGATCGAAGATCACCTCTCGATAAAAGGTTGATGAGCGGGAAAAATTACTTTTTATGGCTACTGGTCTTGCTTTATTTTCCTGCTCATTTTCTTTAATCTACCTGCTCGGAGCCTCGTCGGGAAGATCCCAAATACCAACTGGAGCAAGTAAGATGGTTAAAGGGAAGGGTAAGGATCTCTCTTTCAAGGCTAAGAAAGGGAAAAATGTTAGATTACCTCAAAACAAATTTGATTGGGAACAAGTTGCAATCGTCGATTGTATTGTTCTCAATAGTGCTGTTAAGCCCTATGGGGTAGATCTCTTATTAGAGACTATTGGCTGGCAGAATATGCTTAACATGGACAGTCCATACCAGTTTGAAATGATTCAGCAGTTCTTCAATTGTTGCCACATTATTCGGGATTATCCACCATGTATTCATTTGGAATTCATGCAACACAGCAAACAAATTACTCCAACAATCCTTGGTCATGTTAAAAACATTGGTGTGACTTAGATCCCAGTCACTGGTAGAAGTCTAAATGAATTAGGAAGGTGGGGGGAAATCACTCGAGCACTGTGCCAGGGTGCAACAATTCCTAGAACTGATGACAATGTCCTTCCGGTAAAACATCTAGGAATCTTGTTCAAAATCCTCCACAGTATCTTCAATACAAATGTATACCCATGTGACACCGACGACACGGACCTGAGTCCCTTTGTACTAAATGTCTTGTATGATGTATATCAAGAGGTCCCTATGTATCTGTCAACTCTTATTCTGGATTAACTAATTAGGGTAGTCAAGGGAAACCATCTTAAAATACTTCCATTTCCGTCCCTTATCTACAAGCTCGCACACTGGGTAGGACTGCCGGAAACAATAGACAAGGTATATCCCGAAGTATGGTTCGACCATGATGCAGTTCAACAAGTATATGCCTCAGTCTCATCTCATACTAAGAATCCTCCACCGGTTGGAGAGAGCAGTCAGCAGCCTAATGAAGAAACACCTTGGGGATCTAATCAGACACCCCTCTGTAGTCTTGGTTCTGTCACTAATCGTCGACGTTATATACTTGAATGTCAACTGCTGAACAGTCTCGCTGGAATTGACGAGCGGCTTCATAACTACGAACAACGATTATCAGAGATAGAGGACAAGATGGAAGCTCTCCAACCCTCGGTGCAACAGATTCTGGAGCTACTATGTAACGCCCTGAAAATCAGGGGTCGAGCATAAACTCAACTCCCAAGTTCCAACGCATCACTTATGCAACAAAATGAATGATGGTTGTCTGTATTAGTGCATTGATCATGATTAAGATTAAGCCAAAACAGCATATCATACTCCAGAGACAGTTAAATTGTAAGCGGAAGACTGATAAAATATATAAACTATAGTAAGTCTCCAGAGTGTGATAAGGTTACCAGGTTAATGAATTACAAGTACAGTTTCAAATTATACCAAAGGTGTAGTGTCACCTAGACATCTCTGTAATTCCATCGATCAAGACACGGCTCACATGAAGTCGTCATAAAAATAGCATACACGAGAAGACATCCTCCACGTCACAAAAGTTTAGCTCCTCCCCAAAAGTAGCGTTGCCATCTGCAATCAGACAATGTCTGGTGGGTGTTTGGAACACCGTCCCGTAACGTGGGAGTGAGTAGCTAACTCAGTGGAACAATAAAGCATAGGCTAACATGTTATCAATTCAGTTAAGCAGTAATGATAAAGAAGTATAATCAAACACTCCTAACTACTCTTATTAATGCAAGTATGAATGCAGTCAGGATGGATGCCCTCACCACACACTCCCTCGTACGACACCATCTTACATTCGCAGCATGCTTGCATTCCTCAGTGCTCCATATCTTCCAGGCACATGCAATGCATGATGAGCATGATTACCGAGTTGTTATTAGTCCATTTCAAACAGAAGGATTGGGAAACTAAGGTACCTCCCTTCTATCATTCCCAAACATGATCCATTCTAGGGCCGTCAGTCCTAGTTAATCTCAAACGATAATGTGTTTCTAGGTCGCTGCAGAGGCTGCCAGGGCTATTACGCACAAAGGTTACACCACTCCCCCATCACCTCTTTAAAGATTCATCACTATACAGATACAAGCCTAGTTCATACTCTATACACCGTGGTAAAACTCGTCGCCTCACCGCAAATTTAGAGTATGCTCGAGGTCACTACAAAGGGCTGTCAGGGCTATTACGCACAAAGGTTACACCACTCCCCCATCACCTTATCAATGTAGGCCGATAGCACGAATATAGTGTCCCATACCACCATAATCGTCTCACGAGCCTGGTTGCTCACTGGTCACTACGGGGAGGCACGTGGCCCCAGCGTAGGCCGACAGCTCGACCACGGTGTCCCATACTACCATGCTCGGCTCATGAGTCTTAGCAGATCGAGGTACCATGGTTAATGGGATTTCACTGGTAAGTTTGGTACCCTAGGTTCAAGCAGTAGCGTCCAAACATGGTGAACATATATTAGGCAGATCGGGTTACTTGACGAGCTCGGCTAGCTCGAACGCACAACAAGTTGAATGATATGAAGCGCATAAGCACTTCGTGTGGCTAACCACTATTGCCAACCAAAGTACGACTCGGGTTCGTCGAACACATCTCATGTGACAATTGAATCACAGCCACGAATTTAATCCCGTTACCGATTGCCTGGACTATAATCAGCCCCAAACACAATCAATTACAGAACAATTAAAGCAGTAATGGATCAAGATTTTAAATTATACAATCAAATATCCAATATTGTCCGCTTAGGGCTGTCAGGGCTGTTACTCGGAAACGTTGCACCACTCCCTCATCACCCTTCACGGATATCATGGAAGACAACATAAACATGTGAAGTAATCAGAGCAGAATTAAATAAACAAGTAATTCAAACATATTAACAAGCATGTTATAAAATATAATGCAAACAGGAAATCCAAACACATACGTTTCATAAAACAGTAAGCGATTAAACTAAATAACCTACATGAAGGAAATTATACACATCACAAAGGTAGTTAAGAATCCTATCTCAACACCTTCATACATTACAATTTACTAACTACTACTCATCCAGACATTTCAACAAACACTTTAGACTACATACATCAACATACACGACGTATGTTGATCACATAGGTAATAGGCCAAATCCTTTCACTAGGGAGCTATCTCATGGATAACACGCGTGCACCTATGACGGATAGTCATGGCAAGCAGGAATCCAAGTTCCATGTCCATTCAGTCATTTCCACAAACACTTGGGCTACACGTTTTAGCATATATAGTGTATATTGGTCGTGGCGTGATTTAGGGCAAATCCTTTCGTCAAAGGGGGTATCGCTAATACAACAATCATATATCCATGATAATTAGTCATGGAGAGCACGAATGAGAATTCTATACTCATTTAGTCATTTTCACAAACACTTAGAATACACCATTTCAATATACATAGTGTATGTTAGCAAATCGTGTATTAGGGCGAATCCTTTCACCAAACAAGTATTTTATCCATATATATTATATTCATATAGCAAATAATCATTGCAAACACATCTCTAAAATTTATACGTATATGGTATTTTCTAGAATACACTATTTCAACATACATAGTGTATATTAGCAAAACATGTATTAGGGCGAGTCCATTCGCCAAATAAGTATTTTATCCACATATAATATATTCATACAATAAATAATCATGGCAAACACATTTCTAAAATTTACACGTATACGGTACTTTCTACAAATACCTAGAGTATGTAAAATTCCATATTCTACGTCCTTTATCGAAACGGAAAACAGACAACACTTTGTACATATGCAATTGCATGTAGATCATGAATCTATCATTATCTGACACTGAAAGCATTGAAAACCATAACCTATACACCTAAAGTCCGCACCTTTTATCGTAGAATCGTAACGAATCAGGTAGGTTTGCTAAGCTTCCGTATTTGGCAGATTGGTAACCTATAGAACGAAATAGGTTAGCTATTTCATAACCTACAACTATCAACACCCCAAATTAGATTAGGGTTAGGGTTTCTTACCTAGAAATAGAGCTGGAATCGCTGGGAAAACGACGAGAATGGGGTGGTGAAGCTTGTGTATTGGTAGTGAAAGAGGGTAGGAAGGTTCTCCCACAACTCTCCAACCTTCTCTCTCCTTTCTCTCTTCTCTCTCTAGGGTTTCTCTCAAATTCGTATGGCTGTGAGAGAGAGAGTTCTAAGGTCATTATATAGCCTAAAAATGCACTAAACTAGACTTATGGATAAGGTATACTTAAGTTATAACCAAAGTGAGCATTTTCCAGCTCAACGGAGGACTTCTGGCGGGCCACCTTGAGCCAAAGGTCAGACTTAAGCTCACAACACCGGATCAAGGTGAAGTTAAGTTTTTGTTTCAGCTGGATTCCCAGATTACGCGTGGCGGACCAGTTTCAGTTCAACGGTCAGCGGATCTCGATCGGAGATTCTAAGTACATAGATATGTTTATGAAATTTTTCCTGATCCGAGGGTGTATTCGGGTCAGATTCTGATGGTCTGGTTGCTTACAAAATGTCTGCAAGTAACAAGTCTCAGATTACTATTTGAGATATTTATTTTGTAAAGAAAACAAGTGTTCTCACCCTCTCACGCTCCGGACTCAAGCGAACAGCCGTGGGACACTGACTGGATTTGATTTACGAGATAGTTGTCAAGCCCAGCGAGGTGATCTTAAGTCCTTAACCTCGTATTATTCGGACTCTCGATGTGCGGTCCAGACCTGATACGGAGTTTCAACGCGCTCCCGAGAGCAGTCGGGTAATGAGTTTGATCCTAGATTTTAAGGTAACCTAGCGTCAATGATTCTACAAGTTTTGAGTCTTGCAGATCGTATTTAAAGCAATTCTAGCGGATTTCATGGCTAATCTAGTTTAACACTTAATTAACTTTGTCAAATTTCTAAAGGATTTAGTCTTGTAAGATTTCTGTCTGAGGTGGTACTTCGGCCTTTGTAGTTTGTATATAAAGTGATCCAAGTTATACTACCTAGCTAGTTTAAAATAGTATCTAGGGTGAAAGTACTTAGAAAAATTGAAAGATCAAGGTAGTGAAGGGTGGGATTTGTGAAGGAAATGGGTTCAAAAGCGTTTTAGACTTTGGGATTGAGTTCTGATAAGTTAATAAGGTGTTAAGATCGACCCATTGCCTAAGGACGTCTAATTCCAGATTGGCAAAAATCCAGGATGTTACAATCTACCCCCCTTAAAACAAAATTTCATCCCCGAAATTGCCTGAGGGTAATAAGTAAGAATTTTATTATTTCATTTGCCTAAGTCTTATTGATATCAAGTTTCTACGCGTGGTAGGGTATATATTAGCCTGGTTCATTTCAGTCTACCCCCCTTAAAACCTATTTATTTATCCATTTCTCACACCCGGATGGTTTACTACAACTTATTTCTTTGCCTATTTGGAGTCTTGATGACAATTCCCAACAATTTAGAGTAAGATAGTTGTTTTCATTGTTTGACCAACACGGAGAGACGGTTATAGTGGGCTTGATCCCGATACATCGATCATCTACTGGGCCAGGGTAGAAAGCTCATCGTATCCCTTCCGAATCCTGGTGAATCCTGGTCTTTTGCTCGGCCAACCAGTGAGTCCATTGGTAGTCACCCAGGATTGAGAATTGGGTCAAGCCGCGAATGCTTCGCAGTTTATATTTCAGTATCTTCGTAGACCGACCACTCTACAAACGTAGGGAATGTCCATCATTGAAAGGCTCAAATTGTCAATTTCTAAGGTTACCCTTTAGGTCTTAGTCTAAGAGAGTCCTTGTTATTATCTATGTCCAAGGAAATGATGAATCAAATCCTACTAGATCATCCTAAAATGGTTTCTCATAGTAGAACTTGCTAGGGCTTCTATAATGTTCGTATTTAACGAGCTCAGTTTCGATCCTGGGCCAGTGGGGTAGGGTCCACCACGCTTTTGCTGCGCCACCTAGGTCAAAGAGGTGTATTAATTTGACCTACCTACATCTATCGGTCTCTGGCATTCTCTAATGTAACCGGGAGTCTAGTCTTAATTTAGGAGTAGTGGATCCATAGGTATAGTCCAAAGTCTATGCTCATACGCTAGATGATTTCACATCATTTCTAATACAAGGGTTCTATCACTTAGGGTCAAAGTTGTCTAACTAGAACTGAGTTGTCTGTACTTGACGCTCAAGCATTTCACACATGCTCATTCCAACTAAGAGGGTCCTAAGGTTCATATTATAAATTTGTTGGATTTCCTACATGGTCAGGTCTGTCGAAATCTATGAGCACCGTTCTAGGTCCAAAACTCCAAGGGCCTATTGTCTTAAATGGGACTGCTTTGCTAATCTCACTTTGGGATTGGGAATGGCATGCTTGGTAGGAGGGTGGGTGGGATAAAAATTAATTTTATAGGCTTTGGAAAAAGAGCCTTGTGTTGGAAGGTGTGAGAGGGGATTTCCAAATCTTAGGATAACGAATCTCTAAGTGTACTTGGAAAGGAAAATTTCAGGATTTACTTTTAATTACATACACTCCAAACATGGTATTAGAAAACATAGGATACACCCAATCTAAGGACAATACCTAACACATGCATTTATTGTTACTTTTACAATTCTATCCACCGTAAACTCACCTAATGCAATTTGGCTGAACGGGCCCTAAACGTTCTCAAACATCTAAAACATTCTACCAACTACTACACCTATTAACATGAGAACATAACCACCCTAAGACAGTAGCGCATGCAAACTACAAGATAACGGTATGGATGACTAGACATCCGAGAAGATGGCCGTACTAGGCTTGGATAAAGCCATGGTAAGTGAAAGAAAGGATAAGAGGAAAGGGGTTTGATGGGCTGTTGAGTTGTGAGAAAATGAGCCACAAAGAGGGGTTTGTGAACTCAAGGCAAGTGAAAGGAAGAAGATGGGAGATGTATGCAACTGTAGAGGGCAGTTGGAAGCATAAAATGATGAAGGAAATCAATTTCCTAGGAAGGAGAAGATAGGATTTGAGGTTTGCATGATTTTGAGACCAAAAAGGGAGTGTAAAGGCTCAAATGAAAGGGAAATGAGAGAGACCGCAGCTGTAGGAGGGAGTTTTCGAATGGGTTACGACGGTAGTGCACTAACAAGGAAGAAGGAGTGATTGGAGGGGCATTTTCTATGAAAAATCAGAAACTTTGCGAAGAAAGGAGAGCTTGGAGGGGTGCGTTGTGAAGGAAGTATGCTATAGGGGGGTTTTCGATGGACGGGACACACATCAGGGGGGTCCCACAACCCCCAAACTTAATCGGCCTGAGCCGCGGGCCCAGCCCAGCCCAAATTCTGGCTAGGCCTCGCCGACCGGGTGAGGGCCTCGCCGACCAATGGTCCAGATTTCGAGGTCCCGCCCCATGGGCGAGACCTGCCCCCTAGGCCCCAAAATGCCCTAGGTCCCACTGGAATGGTGTGGATAGGCCCCCGACTCTATTTTGAGTCGTACAGGGGCCAAATTGCATATCGAAATGATTTTATGTGACGTGTAGCATATAATTTTAGGGTAGGAGGAGCTAATCTATCCAACTAACCCATTTATTTCACGAGATTCCATAATTTGAATGGTCAAAAGTCCAATTTCTATATATATTTACTATTTATAGTAAATTTTTTGTTTAAGTATTATTCTTCATCATTTATACATTAGGATTTATGTCTAGTATGAAAGGACTTAAAAAAAGTTGAAGACTGAGGTGGTGAAAGAAGAGAATTTGAAGGAATTGGATAAAAGGGGTTTTAGGCTTCGAGATGAAGTGTAAGGTGTTGTGGTTAACCCACAACCTAAAGGCATTCGTTTCTAGGGAATGACTCAAACCCATCAACTGAAGGCCTAGAAGTGATTCGGGATCGTTTCACATGATGTACGGGCCCAATCTCAGCGGTTTCGCCGTTCGACGAATTTGAAAAATCCTAAGTCGGTTTCTACATTCCGTCGCTCCCTCCTAAGTCAGAGTGCATCGGAGTGCATCGTGTGACCATAACCCAGGTCCGGTTTAATCCAAATCATGCTCTAATACCATCTTGTAATGCCCTAAAAATTAGGGGTCGATCATAAACTCAACTCCCGAGTTCCAATGCATCACTTATGCAACAAAATGAATGATGATTGAATGTTGTTTGTATTAGTGCATTGAACATGATTAAGATTAAGCTAAAACAGTATATCATACTCCAGAGACAGTTAAATTGTAAGCGGAAGACTGATAAAATATATAAACTATAATAAGTCTCCAGAGTGTGATAAGGTTACCAGGTTAATGAATTACAAGTACAGTTTCAAATTATACAAAAGGTATAGTGTCATCTAGACATCTCTGTAATCCCGTCAATCAAGACACGGCTCACATGAAGCCGTCAGAAAAATCACATACACGAGAAGGCATCCTCGTCGTCACAGAAGTTCGGCTCCGCCCCAAAAGTAGCGTCACCATCTACAATCAGATAATATCTGGTGGGTGTTCGGAACACCGTCCCGTAACATGGGAGTGAGTAGCTAACTCAGTGGAACAATAAAGCAAGGCTAACATGTTATCAATTCAGTCAAGCAGTAATGATAAAACGGTATAATCAAACACTCCTAACTACTCTTATTAATGCAAGTATGAATGCAGTCAGGATGGATGCCCTCACTACACACTCCCTCGTGCGACACCATCTTACGTTCATGGCATGCTTGCATTCCTCAGTGCTCCACATCTTCCAGGCACATGCAATGCATGATGAGCATGATTACCGAGTTGTTATTAGTCCATTTCAAACAGAAGGATTGGGAAACTAAGGTACCTCCCTTGTATCATTCCCAAACATGATCCATTCTAGGGTTGTCAGTCCTAGTTAATCTCATACGATAATGTGTTTCTAGGTCACTGCAGAGGCTGCCAGGGCTGTTACGCACAAAGGTTACACCACTCCCCCATCACCTCTTTAATGATTCATCACTATACAGATACAGGCCTAGTTCATACTTTATACACCGCGGTAAAACTCATCGCCTCACTGCAAATTCAGAGTATGCTCGAGGTCACTACAAAGGGCTGCCAGGGCTATTACGCACAAAGGTTACACCACTCCCCTATCACCTTATCAATGTAGACCGACAACACGAATATACTGTCCCATACCACCATAATCGGCTCGCGAGTCTGGTTGCTCACTGGTGACTACGGGGAGGCATGTGGCCCCAGCGTAGGCCGACAGCTCGACCACGGTGTCCCATACCACCATGCCCAGCTCATGAGTCTTAGCGGATTGAGCTACCCTAGTTAACGGGATTTCACTGGTAAGTTTGGTACCCTAGGTTCAAGCAGTAGCGTCCAAACATGGTGAACATACATTAGACAGATCGGGTTACTTGACGAGATCGGCTAGCTCAAGCGCACAACAAGTTGAACGATATGAAGTGCAAAAGCACTTCATGTGGCCAACCACTATCGCCAACTGAAGTGCGACTCGGGTTCGTCGAACACATCTCACGTGGCAATTGAATCACAGCCACGAATTCAATCCCGTTACCGATTACCTAGACTATAATTATAGCCCCAAACACAATCAATTACAGAACAGTTAAAGCAGTAATGGATCAAGATTTTAAATTATACAATCAAATATCCAATATTGTCCGCTTAGGGCTGCCAGGGCTATTGCTCGGAAACGTTGCACCACTCCCTCATCACCCTTCACGGATATCATGGAATACAACATAAACATGTGAAGTAATTATAACAGAATTAAATAAACAAGTAATTCAAACATATTAACAAGCATGTTATAAAACATAATGCAAACAGGAAATCCAAACACATACGTTTCATAAAATAATAAGCGATTAAACTAAATAACCTACGTGAAGGAAATCATACACATCACAAAGGTAGTTGAGAATCCTATCTCAACACCTTTATACATTACAATTTACTAACTACTACTCATCCAGACATTTCAACAAACACTGTAGACTACATACATCAACATACACGACATATGTTGATCACAAAGGTAATAGGCCAAATCCTTTCACTAGGGAGCTGCCCCATGGATAACACGCGTGCACCCATGACGGATAGTTGTGGCAAGCAGGAATCCAAGTTTCATGTTCATTCAATCATTTCCACAAACACTTGGGCTACACGTTTTAGCATATATAGTGTATATTGGCCGTGGCATGATTTAGGGCAAATCCTTTTGTCAAAGGGGGTATCGCCAATACACCAATCATATATCCATGACAATTAGTCATGGTGAGCACGAATGAGAATTTTATACTCATTTAGTCATTTTCACAAACACTTAGAATACACCATTTCAACATACATAGTGTATGTTAGCAAATCATGTATTAGGGCGAATCCTTTCGCCAAATAACTATTTTATCCATATATATTATATTCATACAACAAATAATCATGGCAAGCACATCTCTAAAATTTATACATATACGGTATTTTCTAGAATACACTATTTCAACATACATAGTGTATATTAGCAAAACATGTATTAGGGCGAGTCCTTTCGCCAAATAAGTATTTTATCCACATATAATATATTCATATAACAAATAATCATGGCAAACACATTTCCAAAATTTATACATATACGGTACTTTCTACAAATACCTAGAGTATGTAAAATTCCATATTCTACGTTCTTAATCGAAACGGAAGACAGACAACACTTTGTACATGTGCAATTGTATGCAGATCATGAATCTATCATTATCTGACATTGAAAGCATTGAAAATCATAACCTATACACCTAAAGTCCGCACCTTTTATCGTAGAATCGTAACGAATCAGGTAGGTTTGCTAAGCTTCCGTATTCGACAGATTGGTAACCTATAGAACGAAATAGGTTAGCTATTTCATAACCTACAACTATCAACACCCCAAATTAGATTAGGGTTAGGGTTTCTTACCTAGAAACAGAGCTGGAATCACCGGAAAAGTAACGAGAATGGGGTGGTGAAGCTTGTGTAGTGGCAGGGAAAGAGGGTAGGAAGGATCTCCCACAACTTTCCAACTTTCTCTCTCATTTCTCTCTTCTCTTCTAAGGTTTCTCTCAAATTTGTATGGCTGTGAGAAGAGAGTTCTAAGGTCCTTATATAGCCTAAAAATTCACTAAACTAGACTTATGGATAAGGTATACTTAAGTTATAACCAAAGTGAGCCTTTTCCAACTCAACGGAGGACTTCTGGCGGGCCTCCTTGAGCTAAAGGTCAGACTTAAGCTCACAGACACCAGATCAAGGTGAAGTTAAGTTTTTGTTTCAGTCGAATTTCCAGATCACGCGTGGTGGACCAGTTTCAGTTCAACGGTCAGCGGATCTTGATCGGAGATTCTAAGTACATGGATATGTTTATGAAATTTTTCCTGATCCGAGGGTATATTTGGGTTAGATTCTGATGGTCTGGTTACTTACAAAATGTCCGCAAGTAACAAGTCTCAGAGTACTATTTGAGATATTTATTTTGTAAAGAAAACAAGTGTTCTCACCCTCTCACACTCCGGACTCAAGCGAACAGCCTGGGACACTAACTGGATTTGATTTTCAAGATGGTTGTCAAGCCCAGCGAGGCGGTCTAAGTCCTTAACCTCGTATTATTCGGACTCTTGATGTGCCGTCTAGACCTGATATGGAGTTTCAACGTGCTCCCGAGAGCAGTCGGGTAATGAATTTGATCCTAGATTTTAGGGTAACCTAGCATCAATGATTCTACAAGTTTTGAGTCTTGCAGATTGTATTTAAAGCTATTCTAGTGGATTTCATGGCTAATCTAGTTTAACACTTAGTTAACTTTGTCAAATTTCTAAAGGATTTAGTCCTGTAAGATTTCTATCTGAGGTGGTACTTAGGCCTTTGTAGCTTGTATATAAAGTGATCCAAGTCATACTACCTAGCTAGTTTAATATAGTATCTAGGGTGAAAGTACTTAGAAAAATTGAAAGATCAAGGTGGTGAAGGGTGGGATTTGTGAAGGAAATGGGTTCAATTAGACTTTGGGATTGAGTTCTGATAAGTTAATAAGGTGTTAGGATCGACCCATTGCCTAAGGACGTCTAATTCCACATTGGCAAAAATCCAGGATGTTACATGCTAACGACTGGCGGATCTACTATACTTTTAAAAGATGACAACTTCGGAGGATAAGTGTGTCTGGTCATGAACATTGTGATTGCTTTTTGAAAAATTCTCCCCATGCCTTAACTGGCACACTCTAGCATCTGATCATTCATTTTTATATATACCTATGAGTGGGTTTGTTACTATTTTTTTTTTGTACCCTTAAATGGGCTTGGTGATTTTTTGTTGGGATAATTGTTAATCTACTGCTGTATGTGGTAGTATGTATTTTTGGATATTGTTGCACATGGCTAGATATAATTCACACTTTTACTGCCATGATTATGTCTCATAAATCCCCTGGTTTATCTGATATGAAATGCATGTGATGTTTTTACTAATGATTCTATCTGCTTTTATCACTGTTTTATCTAATCTGATATGCATCCATACTGTCTGAAAATGATGTATGCTTAAAACTGGTTTAATCTTTATACATCTATATCTATTGATTCTCCAAAATATTTCAAACTTTAGTTAATATCAACTACTATATCTTTGCCAATGACTGATAAAAAGGGGGAGAAGAGTTCAAACATGTAACGACTCAGAAAATTTCGTACAATGGCCTGAGTACCACCTCAGGCAGAAATCACTTAGGATCAAATCCTTTAGAAATTAGACAAAGTTAACTAAGTGATAAACTAGATTAGCCATGAAATCTGCTTGAATCACTTTAAATATGATCTGCAAGACCCAAAACTAGTAGAATCATTGACGTTAGGTTACCCTAAAATCTAGGATCAAACTCATTACCCGATTGTTCTCGGGAGCACATTGAAACTCCGTATTAGATCTGGACCGTACATCGAAAGTCCGAATAATACGAAGTTATAGACTTAGGACCGCTTCGCTGGGCTTGACAACCATCTCGGAGATCAGATCCAGATAGTGTCCCACGGCTATTCGCTTGAGCTCGGAGCGAGGAGTGTGAGAAAACTAGGTTTTCTTTAGAAATTAAATCAAAATTAAGTAATTTGAGACTTGTCACTTGCGCGCCAAATATAAGCTATCAGACCGTCAGAATCAGACCTAAATACACCCTTGGATCAGGGATATTTCCTAGCACATGTCCGTGTACTGGTAACCCTGATCGAGATTTGGTGACCGTTGAATTGAAACTGGTCTGCCACGCGTGATCTGAGAATCTGGCTAGAACGAAAACTTAACTCCACCTAGATCCAGAGTCTGTGAGCTTAAGTCCGACTTTTTGGCTCAAGGGGGGCCGCTAGAAGTCCTCCGTTGAGCTAAAACAGGTCCACTTTGGATATAACCTAAGCATACGTTGACCTTAGGTCTATTTCAGTGAGATTTTAGGCTATATAAAGACCTTAAACCCTCTCTCATTCAACCATACGAATTTGAGAAAACCCTAGGAGAGAGAAGTGAGAAAAGAGAGAGAAAGAGTGAGTGAAGTGGGAGAATCTCCCTGCTACCTTACCCCGTCACTCTACAAGCTCAACCACCCTATTCTAATTGCTTTCCCAGTGATTTCGACTTCGTTTCTAGGTAAGAAACCCTAACCCTAATCTGTTTTGGGGTTTTGATAGTTGTAAGTTATGAAATAACTAACCTAAAACATGTTATAGGTTGCCACATCACTATATACCAAAGCTTAGCAAACCTATCGAATTCGTTACGATTCTACGACAAAAGGTGCAGACTTTAGACGTATAGGTTATAGTTTTCAATGCTTTCAATGTCAGATAATGATAGATTCATGATTTGTATGTCATTGCACATGTATAAAGTGCTGTCCGTTTCGTTTTTCGATTATACGTTAACTATGTTGAATACACTGTATTCTTCGTATTTGTAGAAAGTACCGTATACGTATAAATTTTGAAAATGTGTTTGCCATGATTATTTACTGTATGAACATATTATATATGTGTATAATACTTACTTGGTGAAAGAGTTCGCCCTAATACATGTTTTTGCTAATATACACTATGTATGTCAAAATAGTGTATTCTACGTGCTTGTGAAAATGCTTGTAAGAGTAAGTGCTTAGATAATCATGCTTTAGGTGGGTGCTAAGATGGGATTCTTAACTACCTTAGAAACGTATATGATTTCCTCCAAGTTGGTTATTTAATTTAATCGCTTACTATGAAATATATGTGCTTGTATTTCTTGTTCATATTGTGCTTTGTAACATGCTTTATGACATGTTTGTTAACATGCTTGAATTACCTTGTTTATATGCTTTACTCCACATGCTCTGAATAAGGATTGATTGTGATTGGGACTATGATTATAGTCCAGACAATCGGTAACAGACTTGAGTTCGTGGTTGAGATTCATTTCGCCACATAAGATGTGTCTGACGAACCCGAGTCGTACTTCGATTGGCGGCAGTAGTTAGGCCACGTAAAGTGCTTATGCACTTCATGTCGTTCAGTTGGTTGTGCGCTCGGGCTAGTCTGGCTCATTAAGTAACCCAATCTGTCTAATGTATGTTCACCATGTTTGGATGCCACTGTTTGAACCTAGGATACCAAACTTACCAGTGTAACCCCGTTAACCTTGTTACCTCGATCCGCTAAGACTCATGAGCAGGGCATGGTGGTATGGGACACCGTGGTCGAGCTGTCAGCCTACGCTGGGGCCACGTGCCTCTCCGTAGTGACCAGTGAGTAACCCTAACTCGTGAGGTGAATACGGTGGTATGGGACACTGTATTTGAGCTGTCGGCCTACACTGATTGGTGGCGAGCCCTTTGTAGTGACCTTGAGAATACTCTGAAATTGCAGAGAGGCGACTAGCCTTCCCGTAGTAACAGAGTATAAACTAGGCCTGTATTGATAAGGTGATAGGGGAGTGGTGTAACGATTCTGTGTAACAGCCCTGGCAGCCCTTGCAGCGACCTAGAAACACACCATCGTATGGGATTATCTAGGACTGACGACCCTAGAATGGATCATTGTTTGAGAATGATATAAGGAAGGTACCTTAGTTTCCCAATGCTGCTGTTTGAAATGGACTAATAATAACTCGATAATCATGTTCATCATCGCATTGCATGTGCCTGGAAGATGTGGAGCACTGAGGGTGCCAGCATGTTGCGGACGTAAGATGGTGCCGCACGAGGGAGTATGTTGGCGAGGGCACGCATCATAATCCCATCTCATCCTTGTATTAATTACAATACTTAGGAATGTTGTTTGTACTGCTTTATCATTACTGCTTGAATGATTTGATAACATGTTAACTTATGCTCTATTGTTCCACTGAGTTAGTTACTCACTCCCATGTTAGGGGACGGTGTTCTGGACACCCACCAGACTCTGTCTTAGACACAGGTACCGACGATTCATAGGAGACTGACCCTGAGTATTGTGAAGATCAGGATGAGTTTTCCTACATGCAGTTCGCTAGAGGCTTCGCGTAGGCTGTCCAGATTTACAGGATTACAGGGTTCATGATCATAGTTGTACCATTTTGACATTTTGATTTGGAAACAAATATATGTATATGGTGACTCAGTTGATATTCATACTCTTGAGATCGGGATGGTTTTATTTTATATACATCTATATACATCTTTCAGTCTTCCGCTTGCATTTATACGTGGATCTAGAGTATGAACTACTGTTTTGGTATAATCTCACTCATGTTTATTGCACTAACACAGACAACATTCAATCATAAGCATTTGTGTTACATAAGTGATGTTTTGGAACTCGGGTGTTGAGTTGCTACTCGATCCCTGATTTTTAAGGCGTTACAAAACACCTTGAACGGAAAATTGTATATCTGCCTAAATGATGTTGCAGGTGTTAGGGACAACAGCTGCACCAAGCAAGGGTTAGTTTGAAGTCAGGGAGAGTAAATACTAGGTTGTGTACATGGTTTCACTAGAAATTGTAAAATTATGTAAAAATACATGTACACACAATTTAGGATATGTTTGTCTGGATATTATTCTAGGGTGTTTTGGTATTTTGTCATGTAATTGACAAAGGGGGAGATTGAAAGTGCCCTGGTTTGTCAATTAGCGTGACTGTTGAGTTAACTAGACTGCATAGCCTCATAGGAAGATCAATTCAAAGCATCTGCCTCAACCGGATGTGTGCAAGCTCGCCACAGGTAAATCTAAGCCTCACATCCCATGTCCCAAAACACCAGGTATATAAAACCCTTAAAACAAACTAGAACATCATGGGGTTTTTAAGTTAAGAAAACTTTTTTTCAAAATAGGAAAATTCTCTAAGTTTTCTTGCTTTGTCGATTTTATCGATATACATCTTAATATGATTGACCTGCACTGTCGATGTCCTCGATACCTAAACGATATCATCGATATGAGGACAAAATACATCCAGCAGCCACATACTCATCTGGACGAAATTATCGATGCATCGATATACTATCGATATCATCGATATTCAAATCTTGAGTCCATCGGAGGTGACTCGATAATATCGACGGGAAGATCTCCGGTGCCCCTATTTTTTCTTAAGAATATTATATATGCATCGATATATCGAAGCCCCCTCGATACCATTGAAATTCAAATCTCGATGATATCGGAAGGCTCTCGATGATATCGGTCATGGGCGCCAAATTTTTTAGCAAAATATTTCAGGATTGTTTATTTATGATCGAGGGTCACTCGATAGAATCAATATTCAAATATTGATGATATCTGTACTATTTCGATGACATTGAACAAGGACAGACTATCCAGCAAGCTTAATGAGAAATCTTGTAAACTTGAAATATCGATGCCTCGACACAGTTATCGATATCATCGACATACAAATTCTGATGATCTCGAAGGTCCCCCGATTATTCTTATAAACTTGAAATATTTCAAGTCAAGTCTTCTCATTTTCAAATGTTGATGAATCGACACTAGTATCGATAGAATCGGAGTTCAAAATTCGTTGACATCAACACCTATTTCGATTTCATCGACCAACTGGCAAGAGGTTTCAAAAGCGTATGACATTTGAGTTTGTGTCATCGAGCGGAACATCAATGCTATCAAGAGTATATGCTCGATGATATCGAACTCTGTTATAAATGTGACCGTTTTATATCCGTTGGAACGTTTTGCCTATATAAAGAGGACTTGTCTATTGTTGCTAGCAGAGAAAGAAGAGAGTGCTTTTAAGTGTTTTACCTTAGATCATATACCCAAAGCCCTTTCTCTCAGGGAAATTCATCCTCTAATCCACCCTCATCATTGATATTCAATAGAGTGGATTGGGGAATGAAGTTCCGCATTCAAGGATCCTCCAGCTACTACCTTAATGGCAAATCATTAAGCTGAGATGCCTTGAATGTATAGATGATCAGAATCACTCTATCTTCCTTATAGGAAAACATTTTGTAAAGTAGGATTTCGTCTTAACCTTGACCTAACCTGAAGCCTCATATTGGTACACTATCTGTGTTGCGGATCAAGGAAGCCAAAGATTCTTCCTCAACAAGGAGGAGATCTTCATCAATGTGCTGAATGAGACTCATTCACTTATTTGTAAGTTATTAGAGTCCAGAGGACACTTGTGATCATTCCTTTTTAGGATTTGGTCTTTGGTGTTTCTCACCCTTGCAAGCCCTCATAGGAGGCCTCTCGCGGGAGTGTATGTGGTGGGTACGTAGTGTTGACCCTTGCTCTATGGAGAGCATAAATTTCCGGTTGAAGGTGAACCTGTCTAAAATCTTAGGTTCAAGGTGAACCATGTGAAACCTCTGTTAGGGTCTTATGGAAGATCCTTAGCCAGTGTGCCTAAAAGTGGGTGCGTTCTGTTGACCCTTGCTCGTGAGAGCATAAATAGTCAGCCTCAGTATAGGTTGTAAAGGTTGAAGGTGAACCTAATTTAAAACCTTAGGTTTGAGGTGAACCATTGTGAAACTTCCTTAGTGAAATCCGGTACACTTAAGGGTTGAGTGCGGTTACTGAGAGTGGAGTAGACAACTAGTCGAACCGCTATAAAAATGACTGTGTTTGAGATTGCTATTCTTCTGTTTGTGTGATTTACTTTAATATTTTCATAACTGAATATCTAAGATCACACCTCACAGACATACACAATCATATCCATCATAAAGTAGCTTTCATATTATTCACTTAAATAGTTTGTGATTGGATCCTCTACTGGGCTTGGAAGCCAATAGAGTTACTTTTGAGTAATCCTAATATGTGCTTGTTGTTAGGATTAGTGTAATAGGATTTTAAATAAACCATAAAAACCTCAAAAAGTCCTATTCACCCCCCTCTAGGACATATTGGCATATTCCTACTTTGACTAAAGCGGTCTCCACCGCTATTTCAGTAAGTTTGTTGCCATGGAGAATGATGGCCAAGTTAGGAAAAACTACAGTTGATCTTATACCATCAGAAGTGAACGTTAGAAAATTTGCTGGCCATGTTATAAATACATACAGTGTCTTGCAGGTCAATCTGACCATAGGCACCGAAATAGTTATGGCACCAATTTTTGTGGTGGACTCTTCGTTAAGTTATAATGCGTTATTGGAGAGCGATTGGATCCATTTTTTTGCATGCATCCCATCCTCTCTCCACCAGTTTATGATTTTTTTGGAACTAGAATAAGGTGGAGCTAATCTTGGTTGACAATAAACCTTTCTTAGCTACGTCGAATGCCAACGAGGCTTATTACTATGGTGAAGAAGTAAGACCCATTAGGATTCATCAGGAGAAATATGTTCGGCCGCCCTACTGGGATTACAGTAAAAAAGAACCCAAATAGCATTGTGCAGGCTACTCTGGAGGTCACTCGAACCAATGATGTCCGGTCGAAGGTCATCGTCCTATAACGACCGGCTTCCCACTACACCATTGAAGAGATCCCATGATCGGGACGCTAAAGAATGAAGCAAATTGCGTCAACTTCACGGCCAGTATAAAAAGGCTTGAAGAAAGCCTAGGAGAAGCCGATGAAGGCTATCTTGTAAATTTGGCCAAGTTGGAAGAATCGATCAAGGAAGGCAGTATTGAGTTTGAAGAAACATTAGAAGAAAAAAAAGATGCTCGATCACAAGTCTAGGATCTATTGGTCGAGATAAATCTGGGTACGGAATAGGATCCAAAGTCAACATTTATAAGTGACATGTTGCAACCTCCTGAGAAAGAGGAGTTCATAAAGCTGCTCTCTAAGTTCATTGATTGCTTTGTGTGGGATTACCATGAAATGTCGGGGTTTGATCGATCCCTGATTGAGCATAGATTACCCATGAAAGAAGGTTATCTGCCGTACAAGCAACCGCCTAGGCAGATGAGGGCCGAAATTAAGATAAAAGAAGAGATATAGCAACTCCTGAAGGGTGGTTTTATTAGGCCAATTGAATGTGGAATGGATGTCAAACGTGGTCCCAGTGATGAAAAAGAATGGTAAGTTAAGGGTATGTATTAATTTTAGAAATCTTAACTTGGTTACCCTGAAGGATGAATATCCCAGGCTGATTGTCAAGCCCCAAACCCAAAAATCGTGCTCACAAAATTCCCTATTGCCGAATTCGGTGTCGACAGCCTCTATAGTACCCCACTCTCAGCTCCTAGCGCCCACATGCCAGATTTCAATCCTGGGATCCTACGAGGAGGATTTTCCAATGCACATTTCTCTCATAAGAAGCATAACCACAAGTTTACCCAAATCACAAAGGTAACATCATCATCACATATCCACTAATATAAACATTTAAATATAGTGTAGAAAAGGGAAATATACATATATTAAAAATCAAAGCTCTAGAAGACTGTTACACGTTCCAAACTCAACACTACAACAACCTAACACCACTTGCACGCATCTATCATGCATAAGCTTATAAAAAGCTTAGAGGGTGGTGTAAGTGCGTGCACAGGATAAGTGCCAAGTATTCAATACAATGCCATAATCATACAATATCAGAAATACTGGTAAGATGTCACGCCCCAAACTTAGAAATCGGGCTGACAAAATTCTCGATCGTCGAATCTGGCGCCGACAGCCTTCATAGAACCCCATACTCAGCTCCTGGCGTCCATTCGCCAGGTTCCAATCCTGGGATGCTATGAGGAGGATTTCCAATATCAGTTTAATTCATAATAAGCATAACCAAAGGCATAACCCACAAACAACAACAAAAAACTCCATCACATTTCCACTATGTTAAAAAACATTACAAGTACAATGAGCATAAGGGGAAATACAATGATAAAGGATAAAAGCTCCAAGACGATCTGCCACGCGCTCTAGCCTCAACGCTACTATGGTCCGACGTCACCTGCATGCAACGGTCGTGCATAAGCTTATAGAAAGCTTAGAGGGCGGTGAAAGTGTGTGCGCAAGGTAGTAATGAAGTATCAGAGTAATGCGAAACATGCTGATGAATCCATAAATACTGTTAGCCGTACTAAGGCTATGCGATGTAAGGCATGAATGATGTAGGCCTTACCAAGGCCATGTAATGCGAAGCATGAATGATGTCAGCCATACCACACCTAACTGTGGTGATGATGATGATTTCCACGGTTAAAATTTAGAGGGTCCACCATAGCTTTTATTCTCCATCCAATCAGTTCATAAGGTCATAAAGGCCTGAACTGGGAGAAAAATAAATATTATATTGACCCAAAACTCGTTTAACCCAAGGGGCTTCCATGGTGGACGTTCTTCCCATTGTTTCCTGCAATGTGGTCCACTTGATATTAGATCTACTTCATTTCTGGTCTCAAGCCTTAAATAAAGCTCGCCATTGGGTGGATGGTTTGGGTGTAACACATACACCTAGGGTGGGTCCCACCGTTAGAACAGGGCTCTGGACGCTTAAGAGAGAGAGAGAGAGATAGAGAGAGAGTGAGAGATAAAGAGAGCAGCATGTGCTGCCTCTTTCCTTTTTCTTTTTTTTTTCTTTTTGTTTTCTTTTTCTTCTCTAACATAACTAGAGGTGAGTCCCACGTAGGGCCCACCACAATATCATATATGATATATGGTATATATATAATATAATATAATATATAATATAATATAATATCTATTATATGCTTAACGTCCAGGCCGTCCAGGGCTTGGACGATCATACAAATCAAGGAGGGCCCCACATGAGGGGGGTGGGTCCCACTGTCCAAGGATGGTGGACACCACACGTGATGGTGTGGCCCACCAAAATGGATTGACGGCATGGATGGGGCGAGTCCTGCGGACCCACCGTTAGTTGACACTTCTCTGTTAGCCACCCTTAGTAGGGAGCAGTACTAAGGCCTTAAGTGTTGAAACGAGGTACCTCCATGCAGTCTGCCAGTTGAGCTATATATCAGGGTGTGTCAGGGAGGGTCCCATATGGACGGAGGGCTCCATACGGACGTGGTTCCACCGTCCAGAGATGGTGGACGGTTCAGATAGAACACCTTCAGTGGTGTGGCCCACCATTATGGATGGATGATGTGGGTGGGTCCCATGGACCCCACCATCACTCCACCCTCATGTCAGCACACACTCATGTGAGTACACACTCATGTTAGCACACACTCCATGTTAGCCACCTTTGCGGAGATCATTACCAAGACCTCAAATGTTGAAACGAGGCATCTTTCACTCCTGTCACCTGAGCCAGGCGATTGGGTGGGCCCACACCTGATCACACTTCACTGGCAGCTACCTCGACTAATAGCCACCTCAAGGTGGGTCCCCTATGGATGGTTGAGATGGCATGTAAACATCATGGTGTGTCCCACATGGATGGGGTCCACCGGTAGATGGCATGGATGATAAACACACATTAGGTGGGTCACAAACATAGAAAGAGAGTGGAAGAGAAAGACACCGACAAAGATGGTGGGACCCCGCCACTATGGGCCCCTCTTTGATACAAAGCCTACATCAATGTTGGTCTCACTACATGTGGCCCTTAAATCAAACAAATGAATGAAAACAAGATTCCAAAAATCACCCACCGTTCCTTCTTACTCCTTAGGCTTCCTTTGCTCCTTATCTTCGATTCCAACGGAGGAGATGGGGTTTGGATGGTTGAGATGGGAGATGAGGGGGTAAGAAGTGGGCCACACACAAAACTCTCTTTTCTCTCTTGGGATGCTTGGACGTGGGATGCTTCTCTTGCTTGGGAATGTGTTTGAAAATGAGAGAGAGAGAGTTGTAAAGGGAGAGAGAGACAGGTGATGGATGTATTGATGTGGTGAGTGATGGGTGTAAGAGCCTCTTTTTGACCTTTGGGGTAAAAGGTGTAAGAAAAGTATGGCTTGTGTAAGAGCTTTTTGACTTTAGGGGTTACTTGGGGAAGGGTGAGAGGTGATGTGTACTTGACATGATGGGATTGATTGATTGATTGATGTGACTTATCATAGAGATTCTCTCGAAATTCGCATGCGTGACATTTTTCTCGCACCGAACACTGGCCCACATCTCCTGACCAGGGTATTAGATTGGCACGCGAGTCGCGGCATCGGAACTGCGGCGACGGCGTAGTCGCAAGGATACAAGTCTCGGTTTGAGTCGTTTCAGGTTGACGGCATGTGAATCATGGTCGCGTGTAAATATCGGTTAAGGGTCGAAGGTTTCCAGAATTCGACCGGGAAGACCGCAAAAGTCTACAGAATGGTACGGTCTAGGATACGGGTCTTACAGCTCTCCCCTCCTAATAAAAATTTTATCCTCAAAATTTACACAATCATCGCAACTAGTCATAACTCATGAGGTAGAAGAAACATAACATCACTATATAAAATCATAGACAACATACAAAATACAACACGTGATCAATCATCAAAGATATGGGGATAACGCTCTCGAATCTCAGCCTCGCGCTCCGAGGAAGCCTCCTCAATAGAATGGTGACCCCACTGAACCTTCGCCAACGGAATGACCTTGGTCTGGAGGACCTGCTCCTTCCGATCAAGGATACGAACTGGCTGCTCAATATAGGAAACATCCTCTCGAACCTCTAACGGCTGCCAATCGATAACAGGAACGATATCTGACCCACACTTCCTCAACATAGAGACATGGAAAACGTTGTGGATGCTAGACAACTGAGATGACAAGTCGAGCTGATAGGCCACTGCGCCAATGCGCCCAGTGATCTCAAAAGGTCCTATGAATCTCGGGTCAAACTTACCCTTCACTCCAAATCGAACTATGCCCTTCATGGGCGAGGCCTTGAGATACACATGGTCCCCTACATCAAACTCCAAGGGACGACACCGACGATCAGTAAAACTCTTTTGTCGGCTGTGAGCTGTGCGCATCCTCTACCTGATGATATCGATAGCTTTTGACATCTCTTGCACAAGCTCGGGACCTAGGAGACAATGCTCTCCAACCTCAGTCCAACAACTTGGTGATCTGCATGGTCTGTCATATAGTGCCTCAAAAGGAACCATGCCAATGGTCGCCTGATAGCTATTATTGTATGCAAACTCAGCCAATCGCAGATGCTCATCCCATCTACCCCCAAAATCAATCGTGCAGGCCTGAAGCATATCCTAAAGGATCTGGTTGACCCTCTTGGTCTGGCCATCGGTCTGTGGATGGTATGCGATGCTGAGCTGCAACTCAGTCCCTATCGTTCTCTAAAAGCTCCCCCAAAACTAAGACGTGAACCTTGGGTCTCGTTCAGAAACGATCGAGACTAGAATTCCATGCAGTCTCACAATCTCCTCAACGAATAACCTCACAAGCCGGTCCAAAGGCCAAGTCGCACGAGTCGGAAGAAAATGCACTGACTTCATCAGACGATCCACAACAACCCAGATGGTGTCATGACCGCCCTAAGTCCTCGGCAAGCCCATAATAAAATTTATCGACACGTGCTCCCACTTCCACATCGGGACACTCAACGGCTGCAATAGACCAGGGGGTCTCTGATGATCGGCCTTGACATACTGGCACGTGTCACACTCGGCCACAAAAATGGCATTCTGACGCTTCATCCCCGCCCAAAAATACTGTCGCCTCATGTCAGGATGGATAGAAAACCACGATCGATGTGTCTCGGTCATAAGATCTCTAAGTAACTCAGGACTATTCAGGACACATAATCGACCTCTGAAGCGAAGTCCACCATCTGTACCAATCTGCTAATCTGCCTGACTCTCAGATGCCACCTCTACCATGTAACTCTATAATGACTCATTAGCCTGATGAGCCTCGATCACCGTTGCGACAAGAGAGGGTTGAATTGAGAGGCTCGATAACTAGACGATAGAAGACCGCAGGTCGAACTCAAAATCATACTCTGCTACATCCTCAAGCATCCACCACTCCTGAATCATTATATGTGCCACTAGGCCTCGTGGCTGACGGCTGAGGGCATTTGCCATGTTCGCTTTGCCCGGGTGGTATTGAAGATCAAAGTCATAGTCCTTCAGGTGCTCCATCCAGTGCCTCTGCCTCATGTTCAACTCAGATTATGAGAAGAGGTACTTCAAGCTCTTGTGGTCGGAGAAGAGCTCGAACTTAACCCCATAGAGATAGTGCCTCCACACCTTCAATGCGAAGATAATTGCAGCCAGTTCCAAATCATGCGTGGGGTAGTTCAGCTCATGAATCTTGGGCTGACGAGATGCGAAGGCGACTGGTCTCCCATGCTGCATCAGGATAGCACCCAAACCAATATGCGAGGCATCGGTGAATACAATAAATTCGTCACTCCTAAAGGGAAGAGTGAGGACAGGAGCGGACATGAGGCGGTCCTTTAACTCCATAAATGCTCGCTCGCAAGGGTCACTCCAAATAAACTCGGCACCCTTCCAAGTCAACCTGGTCAGCGGGGCTCCAATATAGGAGAAACCCTCAATGAAACGTTGGTAATAGCTCACTAAACCAAGGAAACTGCGGATCTCAGATGCAGTCATGGGCTAGCCCCACTGACGCACTGCCTCAACCTTCGAGGGGTCCACTACGACACCCTCCCTCGTCACCACGTGACCGAGGAACTTCACCTCCTCCTGCCAGAACTCGCACTTCTCCCGCTTCATATAGAGCTAGTGTGCGCGGAGGTTCTGTAACATAACCTCTAAATGCTGCTCGTGCTCCTCACGAGTCCTCGAATAGATCAGAATGTCGTCAATGAAGACTACAACAAACTGATCGAGATAAGGGCGGAAGACCTCATTCATCAACTGCATGAAAACCACGGGTGCATTGGTCAGTCTGAAGGACATGACCTGAAACTCAAAATGACCGTAACGCATCCTGAAAGCCGTCTTTGAAATGTCCTCCTCTCGGACCTGAATCTGATGTTAACCAGAACGTAAGTCAATCTTTGAAAAGAACTGTGCACCCTGCAGTTAATCAAACAAATCATCGATCCTCAGGAGCGGGTACTCGTTCTTGACCGTGACCTTGTTGAGCTCGTTGTAGTCTACGCAGAGCATCAACGAGCCATCCTTCTTCTTCACGAAGAGTACCGGTGCTCCCCACGGTGAACTGCTCGAACGGATAAAGCCCAACTCGCTCAACTCGTCCAACTACTTCTGCAGTTCCCGCAACTCCAACGATGCCATACGATACGGGGCCTTCGAAATAGGTGTGGTACCGGGCACGAGATTAATCTGAAACTCTGTGAGTCAGCGAGGCGGTAATCCCGAAATCTCCTGAAACACGTCGAAAAAATCACAAACAATCGGCATCTGATCAATATGAGCAGCAACAGGCTCCTCAATGGCGTAGGACATCAAGCAAGACAATGGCTCTCCTCGGGGCTCTGCAACGAACTGAAACTGCGCAAGCCTGGTATACAGAATGTGATTGTCCTCGCAGAGCAGTCCAAGATGGCATGGAACTCGGTAAGCTAATCCATGCCCAAGATAACGTCAAAATCTGACATTGGCAGCACGTACAAGTTGGCGGGCAAGAAAATCTCTCCCACTAGCATGGGGCAAGATGAACAGAAGCGGCCTAATACTGTAGTCTTCCCTAAGGGTGTCGATACGGTCAACCCCTCTTGAGCGGACTCTATCGGTAATCCAGTCAAATGATAGAATCCCTTGGACATAAACTAGTGCGAAGCACCAAAATCAAACAAAACCCAAGCGATGCATGCAGGACTGGAAGTATACCCTTAACGACTCCTCTAGACAACTGAGGGTCCTGTTGGGCCACGTATAACCTAGCCTGAGCCAGCTGGGGAGGTGCCTATCCCCTCTGTTCGTGCTACTGCTGCTGGGGTCACTGAGGCGGTCGAAACTGCTGCTTCTGCTGCTACGGCCTCGGAGGCTGGTGCTGATACTGCTCCTGAGGTGGCCTCCGTGGTGGGGGCAACTATTGCTGCTGCTGTGGGGGTCTCTGCTGCTATGGTGGTGGAGGTTGTTGTGGACCTCTTGGCTGCTGCTGCTGCTGATGGGGCGGAGACACTCTCATATACAGTGCCCGGTCGCACCGCACCCAAAACATGTACAGGTGAACTGCCTCGGAGGTGGTGCTGGAGGTGCTGCTAGTGCTCGGAAGGCTGGGCGACCTGTGCGCCTCTACTGCTGTGGTCGACGCTGCTGCGGTCATTGGAAGGAACCCACCTCTTACGATCTCTCCTCTGACCACGATCAGACTGAGAACCGGCCCACTTAGCCTTAAAAATCTGGGCCTTTTGTACCATCCCCTCAAAAGTCTGGAGCTCATGCCTAATAACATGGCCTCGAAGACAGTAATGCAAACTGTCCTCGAATCGGCCAGCTCTCTACTCCTCATCGTCTACTAAGTAAGGTGCAAATCTAGACAACGCTACGAAACGAGCCGCGTACTGAGCCACTGTCATATCACCCAGCACCAGGGCCTCGAATTTCAACGCTCTCTGTCGTAGGATGTGATTAGGAAAATACTGTCGGGTCAAACCGATCCACAAAATCCTCCTAGGTCCATACAAAATCTGTGCTTGCTACTCGGGAGATTGATGTCCACCAATGCTCAGCCTCGCCATGGAGAAGAAATACTTCTAATCGGACTCACTGCTCAGTCATGCATCCCATCGTATCAAATATCTTCTCCACATCGGAGCACCATCTCTCAGCTGCCGTCGGGTCTGGGTCATCCTGGAAACGTGGGGGATCGAGTTGTCAGAACTCTCGAAGAAGGGCACTCACGCAATCCTGCTTAGCCTAATCCAATGAAACAACGGGGTGTCTGTCCTGCCCCTGAACTGCAGCCATCATAGCCTGTAACATTTATTGTAACTGGGAGGCACTTACAGATATTGTCGAATCCGCACCAGTCTCTGGTGGAGGAGCTGCATCCATAGGCTTGGCAGTAGGAATCTCTGGGGTGGAGTGGGGATTATAGGTGGTAAGGCGGGAGCCGCATGTAGTGGAGTGGGGGTCTTGGGTGGTGGAGCAGGAGTCGATCGGGTCACTCTCTAGCGCGGCATGTCCTACAGGAAAGAGCGAAGGTGCCTATCAACTTGGAAACTCTCGAAGGCAGGCACGTTAAGGGCCGGTAATAAAAGATCGCTAAGCTATCCGACTAAGGACTCAATCATTCTTACTCATAACAAACATGTAATGTTGTTCTTGGTTATTCCCGAGTTATGATCTGATACCAACTTCTGTCATGCCCCAAACTTGGAAATCAGGCTCACAAAATTTTTGATCACCGAATCTGATGCTTACAGCCTCCGTAGAACCTCATTCTCGGCTCTCGACGCCCATTCGCCAGGTTCCGATCCTGGGATGCAACAAGGAGGATTTCTAATATCACTTTAATTCGTAATAAGCATAAACAAAAGCATAACCCACAAACAACAACCAAAAACTCCATCACATTTTCTCTATGATAAAAAACTTTACAAGTACAATGAGCAAAGGGGAAATACAATGATAAGGGGAAATACAATGAGCATAATCCATGCGCTCTAGCCTTAACACTACCGCACGAACAGTCACCACGTCACTTGCACGCAACGGTCGTGCATAAGCTTATAAAGAGCTTAGAGGAAGGTGAAAGTGTATGCGCAAGGTAGTAATGAAGTATCGGAGTAATGCGGAACATGTTGATGAATCCATGAATATCGTTAGTCATACCAAGGCTATGCGATGCAAGGCATGAATGATGTCGGCCGTACCAAGGCCATACAATGCGAAGCATGAACGATGTCGGCCATATCACACCTAATTGTGGTGATGATGATTTCCACGGTTAAAATTTAAAGGGTTCACCATAGCATTTATTCTCCATCCAATCAGTTCATAAGGTCACAAAGGCCTGAACCGAGAGGAAAACAAATATCATATTGACCCAAAACTCATATAACCCAAGGGGCTACGATGGTGGATGTTCTTCCCACTGTTTCCTGCAGTGTGGTCCACTTGATATTAGATCTACCTCATTTCTGGTCTCAAGCCTTAAATAAAGCTCGCCATTGGGTTGATGGTTTGGGTGTAACACATACACCTAGGGTGGGTGCCACCATCAGAACAGGGCTCTAGACGTTTAGGAGAGAGAGAGAGAGAGATCGAGAGAGATAGAGAGAGAGAGATAAAGAGAGCAGCACGTGCTGCCTCTTTCCCTTTTCTTTTTTTTTTCTTTTTTTTTCTTTTTCTTCTATGACACAACCAGAGGTGGGTCCCACGTAGGGCCCACCACAATATCATATATGATATATGGTATATATATTATATAATATAATATATCATATATATAATATAATATAATATAATATTTACTATATGCTTAATGTCCGGGCTGTCTAGGGCCTGGACGATCGTACAAATCAAGGAGGGCCCCATACAAGGGGGGTGGGTCCCACCGTCTAAGGACGGTAGACACCACACGTAATGGTGTGGCCCACCAAAATGGATGGATGGCATGGATGGGTGGGTCCCACAGACCCACCGTCAGTTGACACTTCTTTGTTAGCCACCCTCAGTAGGGAGCAATACTAAGGCCTCAAGTGTTGAAACGAGGTACCTCTATGCACTATGTCAGTTGAGCTATGTATCAGGGTGTGTCAGGGAGGGCCCCACACGGACGGAGGGCCCCACATGGACATGGTTCCACCGTCCAGAGATGGTGGACGGTTCGGATAGAACACCTACATGAGTGTGGCCCACCATCATGGATGGATGACGTGGGTGGGTCCCATGGACCCCACCGTCACTCCACCCTCATGTCAGCACACACTACATGTTAGCCACCTCCACATAGATCATTATCAAGACCTCAAATGTTGAAACGAGACATCTTTCACTCCTGTCACCTGAGCCATGCAGCTGGGTGGGCCTACACCAGATCACACTTCACTGCCAGCCACCCCCAGTTATAGCCACTTGAAGGTGGGTCCCCTATGGACGGTTGGGATGACATGTAAACATCATGGTGTGTCCCACATGGATGGGGTCCACTGGTAGATGGCATGGATGATAAACACACATTAGGTGGGTCACAAACATAGAAAGAGAGAGGAAGAGAAAGACACCGGCAAAGATGGAGGGACCCCGCCACTATGGGCCCCTCTTTGATACAAAGCCTGCGTCAAGGTGGGTCTCACTACATGTGGCCCTTAAATTAAACAAATGAATGAAAACAAGATTCCAAAAATCACCCATTGTTCCTTCTTGCTCCTTAGGCTTCCTTTGCTCCTTAGCTTCGATTCCAACGGAGGAGATGGGGTTTGGATGGTTAAGATGGGAGATGAGGGGTTAGGAAGTGGGCCACACACAAAGCTCTCTTTTCTCTCTTGGGATGCTTGGACGTGGGATGCTTCTCTTGCTTGGAAATGTGTTTGAAAATGAGAGAGAGAGAGAGAGTTGTAAAGGGAGAGAGAGAGATGGGTGATGGATGTATTGATGTGGGGAGTGATAGGTGTAAGAGCCTCTTTTTGACCTTTGGGCTAAAAGGTGTAAGAAAAGTAAAGCTTGTGTAAGAGCTTTTTGACTTTAGGGGTTGCTTGTGGAAGGGTGAGAGGTGATGTGTACTTAGCATGATGGGATTGATTGATTGATGTGACCTATCGTTGAGATTCTCTTGAAATTCATACGCGCGGCATTTTCCTCACACCGAACGTTGGCCCACATCTCCTGACCAGGGTATCAGATTGGCGCGCGAGTCATGGCATCGGAACCGCGGTGACGGCGTGGTCGCAAGGGTACAAGTCTCGGTTTGAGTCATTTAAAGTTGACGACGTGTGAATTGGGGTTGCGCACAAATACTGGTTAAGGGTCAAAGGTTGCGGGAATTCGACCGGGAAGACTGCGAAAGTCTACGGAACGGTACGGTCTAGGATATGGGTCTTACACAAGATCATGAATCTATGATATCAGAGTAAGCAGAAATACTGACAAGTTAGTCTATAAATCATTCAACAATGCGATTGGCTATGCAATGTGGAATCATAGAGATCCAAATATCAAATACTGCGGATGTCGATGATGCAATGTAATATGTAAATCCTGCTAAGTCCGTCTAGGCGACATAAGTGCAGAAACATAGGAACCCAAAATCGGTCTCGATAATCAGTGAAAATGGGCCTAACAAAGCCTAAGGGAAGGTCATAATGTGGACATTTAACCATCGTTGCCCATCAATGTAGACATTTAACCAACATTGCTCCCAAAGAGTGGTCCACATAGAGCCAAAGGTATAGTGGGCCCATGGCCTCACACAAGGGCCTAATATACATCCAATGGGCCTCATACAAGGGCTACAGTGCGGTGCTCTACAAGGACGACCATATAGGGCCTCATATGGCGCCATACGAATAGTCACCTGGAAGCTGTTGTTGTAGGCGAATTCTGCATACGGAAGACAGTCATCCCAGCTGTCCTTGAAGTCCAACACACATGCCCACAACATATCCTCCAGAATCTGATTCACCCGCTCTGTCTGCCCATCAGTCTGAGGATGAAACGCCGTACTGAACTTCAACTTCACACCCATTGCTTCCTAGATACGAGTCCAGAAGATAGATGTGAACTGAGTGTCTCTGTCCGACACGATCTCTAATGAAACTCCATGCAGACGGACTATCTCCCTGATGTATAATCTAGCCAGCTCGTCTGCAGAGTTCGTAACTCTGATAGGGAGGAAATGGGCCGATTTGGTCAACTGGTCCACAATCACCCAAATGGAATCGTGTCCCTTCCTCGTCTTCGGCAGCCCTGATATGAAATCCATGGAGATGAAGTCTCACTTCCACTCTGCTATGGGCATGGGCTGAAGCAGTCCAGGAGGTCGGCGATGTTCTGCCTTGACCTGCTGGCACGTCAGACATCGAGACACATACTCAGCGATGTGGGCCTTCATGTTATCCCACCAATACGTCCGTCTCATATCCCGGTACATCTTCGTGCTACTAGGGTGCATTGCAAGCTTCGAGTTATGAGCAGACTCGAGAAGCTCGCGTCGCAAGTCAGGCACATCAGGAACGCATAGGCGGCCACGGAATCGTAGACCCCCATCAGAACTAACTCTCCACTCGGAGTCCTCGGTGTCTCTAGCTTGCTCTCGAAGCTCAGACAGCCGCATATCACCCTCTTGGGCCTCAACAATCCTGTCGTCAATAAGTGGTCGTGCCCGAACGTGCGTAACACACTCAAATGGCTCCTCCACAGTGAGTCTCTGCTCGAAGTCCCGTACGAACTCGACCATGTCCCACTCAGCTATCATCAATGGTGCTGCAAATGCTATCACCTTCTTGCGGCTCAACGCGTCTGCCACAAGGTTCGCCTTGCCAGGATGGTAGGAAACCTCAAACTTGAAGTCCTTCAAAGTCTCCATCCATCGGCATTGTCTCATATTTAAGTCTCACTGTGTGAATATGTACTTAAGGTTCTTGTGGTCGCAGAAAAGCTCGAACTCCTCTCCGTAGAGGTAATGTCTCCAGAGCTTCAATGCAAAGATGACGGCTGCCAACTCCAGGTCATGTGTAGGGTAATTCTCCTCGTGCTTCCTTAATTGTCTCGAGGCATACGAAATCACCCTATCCTTCTGCATCAGGACACAACCCAAACCAACGCGAGACGCGTCAGTATATATCATGTATTTCTCCTCTTGCTCTGGCAATACTAGCACAGGGGTGGACGTCAACTTGTCCTTCAGCTCCTTAAAAGCTGTCTCCGCCTTCTCATTCCAGGCGAACTTCAAGTCCTTCCGGGTCAACTGAGATAATGGCCTGGCAATCTTCGAGAAGTCCCGAATGAAGCGCCTGTAATACCCAGCCAGACCAAGGAAACTCCTTACCTCGGTAACCGATTCAGGCTGCTGCCAATCCTGAACCACGGCTACCTTAGCAAGGTCCATTGCTATCCCATCCTTAGACACTACATGTCCGAGGAACTTGACTTCCTCCTGCCAGAAGTCGCACTTCTTGTACTGTGCGAACAACTGATTTTTCTCCAGCGTACCCAACACCGCTCTCAAGTGCTCCTCATGCTCCTCCTGACTCGTAGAGTATATCAAAATGTCATCAATAAAGACAATGACGAATCGGTACAGGAAGGGCCGAAATACCCGGTTCATCAGATCATGAACACGGCTGGTGCGTTCGTAAGGCCGAACGACATCACTAGAAACTCATAGTGACCAAAGCACGTCCTGAAGGCTGTCTTCTGTACGTCCTCATCTCTCACGCGCAACTGGTGGTACCCCGACTAAAGATCAATCTTCGAGAAATACTTCGCCCCTCTCAACTGATCGAACAGATCATCTATCCTGGGCAAAGGATACTTGTTCTTCACCGTGACCTGGTTCAACCTACGGTAATCAATACATAACCGTAGCGACCCGTCCTTCTTCTTCACAAATAGCACAGGTGCTCCCCAAGGAGACACACTAGGACATATAAAACCCTTCTCTACAAGCTCGTCAATCTGTTTCCGCAGCTCCTCCATCTCACATGGAGGCATACAGTAAGTCGGCAATGAGATGAGCGTCGCACCAGGCGTAAGATCAATCGTAAAATCAATCTCGCACCGAGGAGGTAAACCAGGGATAGTCTTAAACACACCAACAAATTCCCGAACCACCTGCGTACCCTCCAATGTCGGACCATCAATCGGCACAAGTAAAGTAGCATAACAATCAACACGGCAGGGCCAACTGACCTGCACTGGAAACGTGAAAGCTGTGCCATCAGGTCCATAGGCAGTCACGATCCAAGTATCGCAATCTATCTCCGCCCTCATCTTGGCGAGCCAATCCATACCAAGGATAACGTCGTAGTGCCATAGTGGAGCAACAATGAGGTCGACGAGCACTGTGCTGCTACCCAAAACTATCAAACAACCCTCGCATAACCGTGTGACATCCGAGAAGGTCCCAGTGGCCGTAGTGAGTCTCGTTCCCTTAGTGGGAATAATATGTAAAGATAGACGTTTAACCGCCCCATAAGAAACAATAGAAGTAGTGGACCCAGTGTCCACCAATAAGGAAACGGAAGTACCATGAATGTAAGCCGTACCCTCAAAAGCTGTCGGGGCCGCAAGTGACGTCTCAGGTGCCTCAGCCACAAGCGTATGCACGCGCGCCTACTGCTGACGGTTCGGCTGAGGAGCCAAGGGGTGTTGTGGCGGCCTGAAGCGCGACACAAGAGGTCGGAAGGAAGGATGTACAGGAGCAGTCTGTAGCGGTGGAGTTGATATGGCCTGTGGGTAAGGGCAATCCAACCTCTGCGGTGGTGCAAATCCGCTAGCTCTCATACGCGAGAAGCAACTCTCAGCAGGATGTCCCAGTTTTCTGCAATACGTGCAAGTCACAATCGGGCATCTCACAGGAACTACTGGTGCCACGGCCCTAGGAGGCGAATCAGCACGAGGCCTCTTGCCTAGAATAAGCCTGCTCTGTAAATCCTGGCGTGGCCTCGCAACTATAGCACCACGCGATCTGGCCAATCGGTCCACATCCTGCTCGGCCGTCATAGACATGTGGACCAGTGCTGCGTAGGTAAGTATACTGAGGCAACATATCTTCGACCGTATCTCCGGTCGCAAACCCAAGGAAAAACGACGCATCCGCATCTGCTCATCCACCAGTATAGTCGGGACAAAGCGGCCCAACTCTGTGAAGCGGTGCTCATACTCCGTAATCGTCATGCCTCCCTGCCTGAGGCATAGGAACTCATCCTCCCGCTCATGTCGATAAGTCTGTGGGTAGTATTTCTCGTGAAACCGGAACTCGAAAGCCTCCCAAGTCCACATGTAATCTGCTGCGATAGACCGCAGCACGCTATCCCACCATAAACCGGCCTCCCTCTCAAACATGAAAGCGGCCAGCTCAACCTGCTCTGCCTCTGAACAATGCAGCATCCGAAGCATCTTAGAGATGCGGTCAAGCCAAAACTCTGTCTCCTCGGGTCTATGAGTGCCCACGAATGAAGGAGGTCTCAAGCGCTGAAATCGCTCGAGTAAACCGCGGGTACTAACATCTCCAGTAGGAGGCCCAATGGGTGAGGGCAGAGGCACATCCTCACACTGAGCAGGAGGCTCCGAGTGCTCAGCAGGACGAGCAGATGTCGTAGGTGGAGTCGCACTACCACCCCGGGATAAGGCCTCAGCAATAGTGGCCATAAGCTGCTGGTGCTGCTGCTGCTGTATCTGCTGCTGCTGCTGCTGCATCATCAACATCAACTGCTCGATCCTATTAGTAGGTGGAGCAGGCTATGAATAGTGTTGCGCAGATGATGATGCCCGGTACTGCTCACGAACCGGGGGCGTGTAAGGTGGCAATCCACCGGTAGGACCAGCACGAGGCTGATCAGAACCTAACCCACGGTCCGCAGGACCGCCACTACCAGAAGGTGTCTGGTCCATAGAGCCACTAAGGCAGAGGTGTACCGTGTTCCGCGTGTATTGTCGCGGCATGCCCAATACAATATAGGGTACAACACTGGTGAGATAAAGCATAACACGCATCATAAAGCACTTTAAGCATTCCGCACATCATCATAACAAAGAGGCTACATGCCTTTCATTTACCCAAAATTGTCATAATACATGGAATACAGAGTTACATGAATCATGACAGAAATCACATGATAGCCAATACATCCACAACATCAAACACTTAAAACATGCTACTATCTACTGCATCATCTTCATGAAAACATAAACCGCCTATCGCGGCAACCAAAATAAACAACCACACACAACAACGTGGATGCCTAGGCATCCGAGTCAGGCGATGGATGAGGAGCATTCTTGTCCTGCACATAGCACAGAATGGCCTTCAACGTACGAGACACCTTCTTAAAGCTACTCTTCATGTAGGCTTCGGTCTCTTCAAGCTTGGCTCGGGTCTCACCAAGCTCAGCCTGAACTTGTCCAGCCTCTTGCAGCAGGGCGGCCTGGTTCTCCTCAATGCGATCCATATGAGCCTCTCTCGCTGCCTGAGCAACGTCCGACTCAAGTGCACCAGGAGGAGAGCTCTCCTCAGTATCCTGAGCCTCCTCCTCCTCTTCTTGTATGTCATCACCGCCCTCCTCATCACTTTCTGTGTCAAGGTCAACACTCTCCTCACCGACACTATCCGACTCATCTCCAGACTCGTCGAGTCGTGCTTGCTGCTATTGAGGGCCGATCTTCATATTCTTAAGTGTCGCCTCGCTTATGACTCGGACTGGTGCAAGGTCCTCCATGTTCAACCGATAGCCGACACTACGAGCCATCCTGCAGATCAGACGGCCAAATGGGAGCGAAAGATCGTTCCTGGCCGATCGAACAACCTGAACTATCTGAGATAGGATGAATGTGGGCAGGCATATGTTGTCCCCATGTCCCATCTTGTACAAAAAGTCCACCATCAACCGAGTACACTCCGTGCGGTTACCCCACCGTGGGTATACATTGTATGTGAAAATGTGATGGAGTAAACGGAAGTCTTCAGCCATCTTTGTCGCCGCAATACAATTTCCTCGCTTCCAAGTAACTCGGCGACCATAAAGGTATCGCGTTCGGCGATCCCTTTCCAGCGCACTTCTGGAGAAGTCGTCACTAGGAAGCACTTGACCACGTGAAATCTTCGTGATCCGAACCACCTCATCCACAGTGATTGTGTGCCTTATGCCCCTCACAGAGACAATGAACTGAGGAGGCTCTAATGAGGAGTCCACGATGTGGGCGTAGAAAGCACGAACCGTGTTCTCACACGCAGGGGACTCACCGTCAAACACAGAGTTCCATCCGATATCCACCAGGTGATCCATCATTGGGTGTAGCCCGAACATCCTTTCATCCACATGAGCTTCAAACACGACTTTACGGCTCGCAAAGCGCCCATATTCAACGCCTATCGGATAGGCATTTCTGACGGGATGGTGAGGATTCAGGTCTCCCTTCGACCTAAACTCCCAAACGGTGCTAGTGCCGGCCCCATCGTCAGATCTTCTTCGGGAATGGGCTGGCCTACTTGGGCCAACATCATCAGCTGCTGTCTTCCTCTTTCCCATGAGAGATGGGATGGAGGAAATGGAGAAAATAGCTGCCACCACACCAAAGAGGGCCATGAAAAAATGACAAAATAGTGGAAAAGGGGCTGATTGCTTCGATCTTCCACAAGCAACAGTTCCAATAGGTGTAGAAGAGACACTAGGGGTAGGAAATGGATGAGGAACAAAAAGAAAATGGAATAGGTTAGGAGAATACCCGATTTTGAGCTCCAAATGAGGGATATGAGAGCTCCAACATGAGAAAAAGGAAAAAAGAGGAGGCTAGGGCTGTTGTGGATGATTGGAATGGGTGGTTTATAGAAGAAAATGGAGGATTTGCAAGATTTGGGGGAATGGGTTGAGGGAGAAAATGAAAATGGGGGTTTGGGCGTTTGGAAGGGGTGAAATGAGAGAGAGGGATGCTCCAGCCCCTAAAATCCCAAACCCCAGCCCATTTCGCACGTGCCAGGGGGTAGGGGAGGTCGGGCCGACCAATCCCATGCCTGGCCCCACTTCAGATGGGCCACCGAACCGCGGTCTGCCGCCGTGACCGCGGCTCCGCCGGGATCCACCTTGACCGGCGCCGCACCGCGGTGGTGGGACCCTGTTTGCCACATTCCCAAGGTGCTAAATGCACCTTGGTTCGACCCTGGGTCTTAGTATATTTAGGTGGGGAGGCCCCCGACTCATTTCAATTCCAGAACGGGTGGTTCCGAAAAATTTCTGATCTGGACTGATTTTTCTGATTTCCTAGCAACTGGATTGGGTGGATAGGAATCTAGACACGTCAATAGACGGTCTAGAAGTGATTTGGGATCCATAAGTGCGGTCGGGATCGAGTACGAACTCGATCAAAATGTCCATTTTCAATGAACTTCGTCGAACGGCGAAATCGGGAGACCCTAAGACTGTTTCTATATTTTTACGCACCCTCCTAGGTTGTAATGCGTCAGCATATATAGTGGGGAATAACTCAGGTCCAGTTTAATCAAAATCATGCTCTGATACGAACTTGTAACGCCCTGGAATTCGGGGGTTGAGTATGAACTCAACTCCCGAGTTCCAACGCATCACTTATGCAACATACACAATGATGGTTAAATGTTGTCTGAGTTAGAGCAATAAACATGAATGAGATTATACCAAAACAGTATTTCATACTCTAGTTCAATTGTATAAAGGCAAGCAGAAGACTGAAATTATATATTTAAAGTATGTAAAGAACAAAATTTTCTTTATGAACACCAGAGTATGAACACTAACTGAGTACCCATATACATGTACTATTTCCGAGTCAAAAATTAAAATACAATCTAAAAGATGAGTCCTGAAGTCCCCGCGATGCAGTCGGCCTAAGCATAGCCATCAGAGTACTGCATAAATGAGAACTCATCCTGGTCCTCGTCGAAATCGGGCTCCGGCTCCTGAACTGACGCGCCGCCTATACCTGTGACAGAGTCTGGTTGGTGTTGCAAACACCGTCCCGTAACGTGGGAGTGAGTAGCTAACTCAGTGGAACAATAAAGCATAGGTTGACATGTTATCAATTCAATCAAGCAGTAATGATAAAGCAGTACAAATCAAACAAGTTTAACTACTCTTGATAAATGCAAGAATGAAATGACATGATGATGTATGCCCTTGCCAAACCACCCTCATGCGACAACATCTTACGTTCGCGAATGCATAACTCCCTCAGTGCTCCACATCTACTAGGCACATGCGGTGCGATGATGAGCATGATTACCGAGTTATTATTAGTCCATTTCAAACAATAGTATTGGGAAACTAAGGTACCTCCCTTGTATCATTCCCAAACATGATCCATTCTAGGTCGTCAGTCCTTGTTAATCTCATACGATATTATGGTTTGAGAGGCGTAGCGAAGGCATCACAAAGGGCTCATCACCTGTCAACACGGATATAGATCTCACCGTATGCGGCTCAATTATTGACCGTCAGCTCGAGTATAAGTCTCACCATATTCGGCTCAATCTCTAGCCGTCAGATCGAGTACAGGTCTCACCATTCTCGGCTCAACTCACACTCTAGTTACTGTGAAAGACTCGTCGCCAATCACAGACCTTGGAGTATACTCGAAGATACTACAGAGGACTCGTCGCCCGTCAGCACGAGTACAGGTCTCACCGTACTCGGCTCTCGCCGTAAGTATCGATAGCTCGAATACAGTGTTCCATACCACCGTATTCGGCTCACGAGTTTGGGTTGCTCAATGGTCACTACGGGGAGGCACATGGCCCCAGCATAGGCCGACAGCTCGGCCACGGTGTCCCATACCACCATGTCCGGCTCATGAGTCTTAGCGGATTGAGGTACCATGGTTAATGGGATTGCCACTGGTAAGTTTGGTACCCTAGGTTCAAACAGTAATGACCAAACATGGTGAACACACATTCGACATATCGGGTTAATTGACGAGCCTGACTAGCTCCAGCGCACAACAAGTTGGGCGATATGAAGCACAAAAGCACTCTGTGTGGCCAACCACTATCGCCAACCGAAGTACGACTCGGGTTCATCTGACACATCCCTTGTGGCGACAATGAATCTCAGCCACAATCTCAAGTCTGGTACCGAATGTTTGGACTATAGACATAGTCCCAAACTCAAACAGTTCTCATCAATAGCATGTGGAGTTAAGCATGACAAACAAAGTAATACAAACATGCTAGGAGGCATTTCATAAAGCATGTTATAAAGCATGTTATAAAGCATGTTGTAAAACATGTAATAGAGCACTATACAGATAGGGATACAAACACATATACATCGTATGTGAGTGGTTGAAGTAAACAACCACATGGAGGGAATCCTACATGTCTCGAAGGTAGTCACAAATTTCATCTCAGCACCAACCTACGGTGCTAACATCCAAGCATTTACTCTCACAAGCATTTACACAAACACTTGGAGTACACTATTCCAACATATATGACGTATGTTAGTAAAATACGTATTAGGGCTATCCATTCGCCAAGCGGGTATTTTATCCATGTATATCATAATCATACAGCAAATAATCATGACAATTGCATTTCCAAAATTCACACATATACGGTAGTTTTAGTATACACAATTTCAACATACATAGTATTTACAAGGGAACTTGTAATACGGCGATTCCTTTCGCCAAGCAATTAATTTATACGTACATAATATATTTATACAACAATTAATCATGACAAACACATCGCTAAAATATACATGTATACGGTCTTCTTACAATACTGTATATCTACATACATGATGTATATTAATAAACATGTATTTAGGCGAACCCTTTCCCCAAATGAGTATTTTATCCATACATCATATACCCATACGACAAATAAACATGTCAAACACATTTCCATAAAAAATACGTATACGGTATTTCATACGAATACCTAGAGTATGTGAAATTCCAAATTCTACAATTCTAATCGAAACAGAAAACGAAAAGCACTTTGTACATGTGCAATTGCATGCAGATCATGAATCTACCATTAACTGACATTAAAAGCATTGAAAACCGCTACCTATACACTTAAAGTCCTCACCTTGTCTCTTGGAATCTCAACGAATCAGCAAGGTTGGATGAGCTTCCGTATTCAGGAGTTTTCTAGCCTAAGGAGTGAAATCGGTTAGCTATTTCACTACCTATAGCCTATACACTTCAAATCAGACCTAGGGTTAGGGTTTCTCACCTTAAAATGGAGTTGATATCACTGGGAAAGCACCTGGAAAGAGGCGGTGCAGGCCGTGCGATGATTGAAAGCAGTAGGAGGAAGGTGCTCCCACAAATCCCAAGTCTTCTCTCTCTTCTCTCTCTCTCTCACTAGGGTTTTATCCCAAATTCGGATGACTGTGAGAGGGGCTGTTCTAAGGCCTTTTTATAGCCTAAAACCTCCCCAAAATAGACTCAGGTTTAAGGGTTACTGCTATTATAAGCATTTCGGCGATGTTCCAGCTCAAAAGAGTGTTTCTGGTGGCCCCCCTTGAGCCAAACGTCAGACTTAAGCTCACCACTCATGGATCCACGTGGGATTATGTTTTCAACTCGATCGGATTCTCAGATCACACATGGCGGACCACTTTCAGTTCAAAGGTCAGTGGGCCACGATCCGAAATTCCAAGTACATGTAAATGTTCCTGAAATTTTTCCTGATCCGAGGGTGTAATTTGGTCTGATTCTGACGGTCTGGTTGCTTAATACTGATCCGCAACCGAATGGTGCCAGATCACTATTCCAGATATTTATTTTGTAAAGGAAAGAGTGATTTTCACACTCCCTCACTTCGGACTCAAGCGAATAGCCGTGGGACATCGACTGGACCTGATTTCCGAGGTGGTTGTCAAGCCCAGTGAGGCGGTCCCAATTCCTTAACTTCGTGTGAATCGGACTTCCGATGCGCGGTCTAGACCTAATACGAAGTTTCATTTCATTCCCGAGAGCAGCCGAGAAATGAGTTTGATCCTAAACTTTAGGGTAACCTAGAGTCAATGATTTGCCAAGTTTTAGGTCTTGCAGATCGTATTTAAAGCGATCCCAACGGATTTCATGGCTAATCGAGTTTTGCACTTAGTTAACTTTGTTAAATTTCTAAAGGATTTAATCCTAATTGATTTCTGGTCGAGGTGATACTCGAGCCAAAGTACGGAAATTTACGGGTCGTTACAGGACGGCTTGGATGTAACATATACATCCTGTGGGACTCATAGAACCTGTTGATATCAATGACACCAGTTGATTGGTGGTGTGATGTACACCAACCAATCCGTTACCATAATCAAGGTGAGTCCCACGTGGGGTTATCACCAAATGATACGCAATATATGTTATATTATTATATACAATATTTAAAACAATCCAGCGTCAGGACGAACGGTGTGGATTACAAAACATATATCATGGTGGGGTCCTCACTGATGAATGGACGGTGTGGATTTAAATCCATATGTTAGTGGGTCCCACGGGACTTGGGATGTCAAGACAACAACTATATAAGTGGGTCCCACATGGGGCCCACCATAATATAATATTATATTATAATATTATATATACATATAACAAGTATGAGGTATAAAACATATACATTCGGTGGTCCCCACCTTCCAGACCACTGGACGATGTGGATTGAAAACAGATACATCACGTGTGGGTCCCACCATCCCATCTGCTAGATGGTGTAGACACTACATGTACCAGGGGTCCCATGTCTAGCATGGTTGGACGGCTGGGATATGAATCATATACATGAAGGTGGAATCCCACGTGTGAGGTGTACCAGCCAATCCACATCCCTAGATGGTGATAAGGTACATACATTTGGTGGGTCCCACTATCCAAGATCTGGATGGTGAGTATACCACACATACACTACGTGGGGACCCCACGTCCAGGGACTGGACGTCTTGGATAACACGTTACATCTGGTGGGTCCACATGGTGGCCCACCAGCTGAATAGAAGCTGACATTAGCATCTCACTGCTGGACATCTTATGGTTGGATGGTCAGCAAGCTAGCCCACTTAGTGGACAACTAGGATAAAATATGTGTATCATGGGGGCCATCAATAGGAGAGAGAGAGAGAGAGAGAGAGAGAGTGAGAGACGAGTGATGGAGGGGAGGGACCCCGCCACTATGGGCCCTCCCTTACTTACAATACATACATCAAATGGTTCCCATCGAATGTAGACCCTCAAATCATGAAATCAACGGTAGAAACCCAAAGATCACCCACCTTTGGATCTTCTCTTCTTTTTTCCGCCAATGCATGTTAGAGCTCCAAGGAAAGAATTTCAACAATAGAGATTGATCATGGAGGGTGGGATTGGATGGTAGGAAGGTGGGCCACACTATCTTCTCTCCAATGAAAGCCATGGACCGTTGCTTGGTGAATGAGGGAGAGAGAGATGAGAGAGAGAGGTTGTAAGAGAGAGAGAGAGAGATGGGTGAGTGATGGGTGAGTGAGAGAGAGTTGACTTTAAGGATGGGTGTTGTGCTTAGGGATGGGTGTGAGTGATGGGAGTGTACTTGACATTTGATGTGATGGATTCTCTTGGGATTTGCAACGCGTGGCATTTTCCTCAAACAAAATGCGGGCCCACATCTCCTGGCCCGGGTATTGCCTCGGTGTGCAAGTCGCGGCATCGGAACTGCGGCGATGGCGCGGTTGCTAAGGTATAAGTCTCAAGTCGAGCCGACTCTGGAATGCGAGACATGACTCAAGATCACGTACAAACACCGATAATAAATCGCGGTTTCATCGAAATCCGACCGGGAGGACCATGAAAGCCTATGGAATGGTACGATCTAGGATACGGGTCTTACACTGATAGCCGATTTGCTTATCGATCGGGTGGCCGGACATAGGATTGTCTCCTTTATGGTGTAACGGAGAATCTGGTCCATTTGTGTAGGTCCTTTAAGCGGATAAGTCTCCATAAAAGGAAGATGAACCCCCTTGAAATGTGCCTTTGGGGTCTTGGCTAAAATTTTTGTAGGATTCCTCATGCATCAAAGAGGGATCAAAGTTGACTAAAACAAGGCTTAGGCCATGATTAATGCTCGGTCATCAAGGAGCAAGACTGAATTACAAAAATTCTTAGGCCATATCAATTTCTTGAGGAGATTCATTTATAACTATGCAAGTAAAACTAACATTTTTCCTCGTTGATAAAATTCAAGTAGGGGTTTGAATTTGTTTGGGAAGAGGAACACCATCTCACTTTTGACAAGATTAAAGAATATTTAATAAAGTCGCCCCTGTTGATGTCGTCGATCAAAGATCGACCGCTCAAGCTATATGTTGCAACTTCAACAGAGTCGATCGGAGCTCTTTTTGTGCAGGATGATGATAATAGAAAGGAGTGTGTGATCTACTACCTGAGTAGAACTTTGATCGATGCTGAAAGATGGTATTCGACTATGGAAAAATTATGCTTATCATTGTACTTCATGGCCACCATGTTAAGGCATTACTTGTTGGCCGAGAGAGTAAATGTAATTGCAGTCACTGATTTAGTGAAATATATGCTAAACTGGCCGATTTTAAGCAATCAAATTGGTAAATGGGTGTTGGCTTTGTCTGAATTTGATCTTCATTACATCCCGCAGAAAGCAGTAAAGGGTCACGTCGTAGCTGATTTTCTAACCGATCACCCTTTAGACTTAGAGAAACAAATTCCCCCAAGCATGCTTGATCTATATTGCGTATAACTCACACCATGGAAACTGATCTTTGATGGATCACGAATAGATGATGCATCTAGGGTTACGGTAATTTTGGTTGCTCCTAATCGGAATCGGTAAGAGTTTACCTTCCATTAGAGTTTGATTGTACCAATAATTGACCGAATATGAGGCTATGATAATCATCCTGGAGCCGTTATTGGAATTGGACACAAAAAATGTGACCGTTATTGGAGATTCATAGTTAGTGATAAATCAAATGTTAGGATTGTTTAAATGCACTAGCCCATCGTTACTGTCATATTATGCCTTAGTGGTCTAGTTGCTCGACCTATTTGAAGCGGTCCAGTTAATGCATGTTACTAGGGAGCATAATGCGGATGCCAATGTAATGACATAGTTAAATGTAGGACTTGACGCCTAGGATGGTTGACCAAGCGGTTGATCACAGTACAAAGGAGATCCTTGCCTTCTGTTTTTCAGAGAGAAAGTACAATGGAAGTCTGCTAGGCAGAAATATAGGTGGATGATTGGAGGGCACCTCTTATGGGTTATTTGCAGAGTCCTCGTACCAGGATTGATAGAAACATGCATAGATCTACCACGAATTACGTAATGGTTGACAATGAACTGTATCGAAAAGGGGCTGATGGAGTTTTACTTCTATCCTTGTCAAAGAAAGAAGCTATGCTAGCTATGGAAGAAGTCCACGAAGGGATTCGTGGGGCCCACCAAGTTGGGAGAAAGATGAAACTTATACTAAGATATTATGGATATTTCTGGCCAAAGATGATGGCCGATTGCATCCAGTATACAAAGGGTTGTGAAGCTTGCCATAAGAATGGACTAGTTCAGCATGTGTTTGCGACTGAAATCCATCCCATAATATAGCCATGGCTGTTTCAAAGATGGGCGATCGATTTGATCAGACAGATTCACCGACCTTCGACTCGCATGGATTCATTTATCATCGTAGAGATTAATTACTTTACCAAGTGGGTAGAAGTAAAGTCTATGAGGGGAATTGGCTACCGAGAGATTATTGGATTTATTGAGACCAACATTATCCACTATTTTAGGATACCAAAATCCATTACCATGAACCAAGGTGCGGCTGTCGTAGCCAAGGAAGTGCGAGCAATGGCAAAAAAATACATAATAAAGATTTTACATTCGACCTCGTATTATGCCCAGACCAATGGGCAGGCTAAGGCCAGCAATAAAGTATGCAAGAACATCCTGAGGAAAATGATATGAGAAAATGCACAAGGATGGCATAGCAAGCTATCTGAGGATCTTTGGGCCTACAGAACATTGCCTTGTACTGGTATTGGGGTGAGCTTGTGCACATTGACTTATGGACATGATGCGGTCGTGCCCCTAGAAATCATGGTGCCATCTCTTCGGACCGTGTATCAGTCTAAGTTAACCCCTCCCAAGTTTACAGAGGCAATGTTGGCCAAGCTCAAGGAGTTAGATGAGGTCTGCCTGAGAGCTTTGGATTCGATCATTGCCATTAAAACGGCCGTGGCACATGCATATAACAAAAGGGTAAAAGGAAAGTCTTTCGAGGTACGTGATACAGTCTAGAAAATGGTGCTACCAATCAGTCAGAAGGATCGATCCCCTCGATAAAAAGTGGTGGCCCACTTGGTAAGGGCCATATGTCATCATGCAAGTCCTCAAGGGAGGAGCCTATTTCTTGAAAGACATGAATGAGAAGGTTACAAAGGCTCCCATAAACGGTTGATTCTTAAAACTTTGCTTCCCTTCACTGTGGGAAGTCATCAAAAATCAAATCGAAAAAAGCTAGCAAAACAAGTAGCTCATTTGAATAAAAGCCCTGGAATAAGGCCAGTTAATTACAAGATAAATACAAAAAGAAATAGAAAAGGTTTAGTAGACATAGCGGTTGAGCTATGAGTGGGTCGATTTGAGCTTTTTGAATCTCTTAGTGGTCAATGGCTTGCCCTTCACCACCATCTTTCATCTTTCGCTCCATGAGGCGTGCTGGCTCATGCGCGATTCGGAGGAGCGAGCGAGTGATTGGCGCGAGACATCAGTCTACAGTGGTACACTCTAAATCAGCCGACTTCTTATATATATTTATATATGATTAAAACTCAAAAATTGAACGACAAGAGACATTGTAATGATTCTTTTGCTGCCCCCTTTTGGCCCTTCGCTGGCGAATCATCGGTGAACATGGTCACAACTGAGCAGTTACCAGAAGAAGATCCTAAAATAGTCGAGCATCTTGAAATGGCTCCAAAGCAAATGGAAGATGGGGGTAGCCAACGATAGACAATTTGAAATAAACTTGGGTACGGAGGAAGAACCGAGGAACACATTCATCGGCGCCGGTCTTTCTGTATAGTTGTCCGAGAACTACGTTCAACTTCTCAAAGAAAATAGAGATGTCTTCACTTGGACGTATGTAGAGATGCCGGGTTTGGAGCCTTCCGTAGTAATGCACCGATTAAATATTTCTAAGGAGAAAAGACCAATTAAACAAGTGCAAAGGTGATTTTATCCAGACTTGGTTCCCCTAATACAGGAAGAAGTGAATAAGTTGATAAAAGTTGAGTTTATCAAGGAGGTCAAATATCCCAAGTGGATATCGAACATTGTCCCAGTGAAAAAGAAAAACAGACAAGTCAGGGTGTGCATTGACTTCAGAGATTTGAATGAAGCTTATCCGAAAGATGATTTTCCTCTCTCAATAACCGAATTACTAATTGACAGTACATCTTAATATGTTATCATGTCCTTCATGGACGACTATGTAGGGTATAATCAAATTAGAATGGCACCTGAAGATGAACAAGCAACATCGTTTAGAACTTCGCTGGGATTTATTATTATAAAGTTATGCCATTTGGTCTAAAAAATGCCAGGGAGACATATCAGAGGCCAATGTAGAATATCTTCCAATTCATGATGCACAAACATGTCGAGTGTTATGTTGACGACTTGGAGTCAGGTTAGGAGATCATCAAGAGCATCGCGAACATTTGGCATCGATTTTCCATCGACTCAGAAAGAAACAGATGAAGATGAATGCAGCTAAATGCACATTTGGGGTGTCTTCAGGTAAATTCCTTGGTTTCGTTATCCGAGATAGGGGCATCTAGATCGATCCAGGGAAAGTTAAAGCCATTCAAAATATGCCGCCACCAAAGACATTAAAAGAATTGAAAAGTTTGTAAGGAAAATTGGTGTACATTCTCCGTTTCATTTCAAATCTGGCAGGGAGATGTCAGCCATTTTCTCATCTGATGAAAAAAGGCACAAAGTTTATGTGGGACCAAGCCTGTCAGAATGTGTTTGATTTAATAAAGGAATTGCTGAAACAACCATCAGTATTGGCAGCGCCAATAAAAGGGAAGCCGCTTATTTTGTATATATCTGCAGCCGAGAATTCTTTAGGAGCCTTATTGGCACAGATGAATGAATCTAGGAATGAGACTGTTCTTTATTATTATTTAAGTAGAACTCAGATGGGTGCGGATGCAAATACTTTCCAATCGAGAAAGAATGTCTGGCGTTGATCTTCATGGTACAAAAATTGATACATTATTGTCTCTCCCATGACATAACTTTGATCTCAAGAGAAGATCTGATAAAGTTCTTGATGATAAGACCGATGTTATCTGAGAGATTGTCTAAATGGATGTTATTACTTTCAGAATATACTATTACATATGAGCCGATAAAAGCAGTAAAAGGGCAAGTAGTGGCGGACTTCCTTGTAACACACCTATAGCAGAGTGTGAGACCATCAGTGATGATTTTCCCGATGAACAAGTTATGTTGGCCGAGTCACAAAGCCCATGATACATGTATTTTGACGGTGCTTCTCGAGCATCAGGAGCGGGGGCAAGAGTGATATTCATTACTCCTTGAGGTGACTTGTTACCTTACTCCTTCACATTGGGAACTACATGCACAAATAATGAGGCAAAATACAGAACCCTTATCATCAGAATGGAAATGGCTCAAGAAATGAAGATAAAAACACTGTATATCATCGGGGATTTGAAATTGATCATAAATCAATTGACGACTGAGTTCGAGGTAAGAAAGCAAGAGCTTTTGCCATACTGCCGAAAAGCATAGCAGTTACTAGAGCAGTTCTGCCATGTTGAAATCAAGCACATACTGCGGTTTGAAAATGCAAGAGCAGATGCTTTGGCCAGCTTGGCAGCGGCTCTGTCTTGCCCAAATCGAAGCCCTCTCCAAGTGACTATAGAAGAAAGAAGATTTTTACCATCTTCAGAGGTCATCGATGAAATTGTTGAGACACTTCCTATATCATGTTTAGAGGTAACGACAGATGGTTGGTGTCAGCGTTTCATAGATTATCTCAAATATGATATCTTGTCAGAAGATTCAGCGCAGAGATAACAAATTAAGCAAAGATCGAGCAGATTCATCATATGTAGCGAAGTGTTATATAGAAAATCTTATAATGGAATGTTGTTACGTTGCCTAGACAAACAAAAAGCAAGCCAGATGTTGCGAGAAGTGTACTATGGAGAATGTGGGGCACATCAAGCTGGCCGAAATTTATTCCATCGAATACATCAAATGGGGTATTATCGGCCCACCATGTTTAAAGATGCAATAGATTATGCGAAGCGGTGTCATGAATGTCAAATTCATGGAGATATTATACACGTTCCTCCCAAAGACCTGCAATAGTCAGTCGCCTCTCGACCCTTCTCTGCATGGGGACTGACATTATTGGTACTATAAATCTACCTTCGTCCAAAGGAAAATAATATATTTTGGTAGTGGTAGATTATTTCTCCAAGTGGACAGAAGCAATTACACTGCGCAGTGTTAAGGAGAAAGATGTGGTTAATTTTATCCGACATGCAATAATATACCGCCATGGTATTCCAAAGAAAATTATTACAAATAATCACACTCCTTTAAAAAACAAGGGCATTGAGAAGCTATGTCAGAAATTCAACACCTTACTATCAACCAGCCAATGGATTAGCAGAGGCATTTAATAAAATGATAGTTAAGATACTGAAGAAAACAGTGACAAGAAACAAGCGAGATTGGGATGAAAGGTTGCTAGAAGCATCGTGGGCATATAGAACTACCCACCGGACAACAACAAGAGCAACACCGTACTCGCTGGTTTATGGTGTAGAAGCAGTGATCCCGATCTATCCATCAGTCCATTACAGATGATGAAAATGCAAAATAAGGCTGGAGGAACTAGATTTGCTTAATGAGAAACACCCGACAGCCCAATAACGATTGCAATCATATCAGGCATGGATATCAGCCGCCTTTGATAAACGAGTTAAGTATCGCTCTTTTAAAAAAGGGGATATGGTACTGATGTTGAAAATACCTATAGTGATCACCCACAGAACAACGATTGTAAGAAACAAGCGAGATTGGGATGAAAGGTTGCAAGAAACAAGAAACAAGCGAGATTGGGATGAAAGGTTGCAAGAAGCATCATGAGCATATAGAACTACCCACCGGACAACAACAAGAGCAACACCATACTCGCTGGTTTATGGTGTAGAAGTAGTGATCCCGATTTGTCCATCAGTCTATTACAGATGATGAAAATGTAAAATAAGGCTGGAGGAATTGGATTTGCTTGATGAGAAACACCTGTCAGCCCAACAACGATTGCAATCGTATCTGGCATGGATATCTGTCGCCTTTAATAAACGAGTTAAGTATCACTCTTTCAAAAAAGGGGATATGGTACTAATGTTGAAAATACCTATAGTGATCACCCACAGAACAGGGGGTAAATTCGAGCCGAAATGGGACGGGTCGTACATAATAAATGAAGTATACTCCAATGGAGTATATAGAGTCATAGATGAAGATGGACAAGGTATCAGTATACCGGTCAATGCTCGCTTCATCAAAAGATATTGTCCCTGAAGTACTAGTGATTTTGATCTAGAATATTATCAGAATAATGATTCTATATCAAAAGGGGGCAAGAATAAACAAGACCACGGCTATGTACTGTCAGATGAATGAATAAAGAAAAAATTTACAAGTGCATCAAGACTATATACCAACAAGTGTTATAAAAAGAAAGTAACCATCATTATCATCATCAAGCAAGCTCTACAAAATTTTCTTGAAATTGGTATTGTCACCAAGCTGATGTATTGTGAACAACACACATGAATATCGTTAAAGATATTAACAAAAGTGGTGACGTATCAATCTTAGCCAGAGATGTCTATCATTCTCGCGACAACGATGGCCATCTACTATTATCTTTTAAGGCAGCCTAGTCAAGCCTTAAAAAGTGGCCAGCTACGCGTAAGGCCAATCACTTTCGCCATTCGGGCAACAGTGAGAAGCCAGTGGCCCTAAAAACCCCCTGAAGTCCATCATATGCATACCCATGCAGGCAGCGGATGGAGCCAACGACTAAACGCCCTAAGAGGCCAAAAAGTCCTCAACGACTAGTCAAGCGTGAGACCAATGCAGTCTATATAGTTTTTTGACAGCGTCACGTGGAACGGATGAAAATGCCCTCCCATGAATGGGTCCGACCTTGCAGGTGAAGAAAACACGGGCTGCAGTGTGAAATCTTTGGCCATGTCCATAGATAAGCCAACCATGCGTAAGACCCCCTAGATATCTGGTTTGATTTCAGTATTAACTCATGAGGAAAGGCCGAAACCTACTCATTGATGGACTGATGACCCTGGATTTGGTACCCTAAAGGTCACCTTGCGAGCCCCGTGAACTCTAGAGAGCAGCCAACCTTGTGTGTTAAACCAACTGAGTTCACGGCCCCGGTAGCTTCACTGGGCCCCTCTGATGGATCGCGGTTTGTGAACTCACCAGGTTGTGAGAAGTCCATTGAACTCCTAAGAGTTATAGAGGCCATCACATGAGACCCGACTCTACTACTCAAGAGTCTAAAAAACTGTGTGGCTCCACTACTTAAGAGGGTAAACCGTGTGTGACTATCTGACTAAATTAAAACTTAGCACCACCAATTAAGACAAGAATCATACAGGAAATCTCTTACTAACAAGTATAAGTGGATATAAAAAAAAAAAGGGAAGAGGCATAACACATCAATCAAAACATCATGTAAATAAAACAAGAGCATCATTATAAAAAATATCATGAGATACTTGTATAACTTGCAATTCTGAAAGTACTTATAGTAACAAAAGAGTAAATATCAAAGTTTTACATCTCATAGTTCTTCTATAATGCCTAATGCTGCTAAGTATTGTTGCAAATTTTCTTAGAGATTAACTCGAGCAGTCGTATGTTTTAGTCTGGCGTTTAAAATTATTCTGGCAGGATCCAGGATACCAGCCAACTTTTCTTCCAAAGAGGCAATTAGTTCCTCATTCTTAGTCAATTCAGATCTTTTAGAGTCCACAAATGAATGTTGCATTGTATCTTCTCTTGTACTCTTTCAATGTTCAGATCCTCTTCCAGACTTTACTTCTCCAACTGAGCAATTTCTTGCTTCAAAAGATTAATACGATTTTGAATAGCCATCTTGTTATCAACAAAAGTCTTCAGTTGCTCTCGCGGTGATAGTTGTTCTTGGTCATGGCAAGAGACAATGGGAGCAATCTGAGAAACTTTCTCCTTGGAGTACGCAAGTTGCTTCCTATACTCCAAAATTTCGGGCAGGACGCTCGTAGTTTCAATGATGATAGAACAGTTATTGAATTATGGAATCTTAGAAGAGCATCGCATAAAGAAGAAACATTGACTTTAGCCATCTGTGAAGCACCGTCCAGGACATCTAAAGCAGCAGCCAAATCTGACCATTGATTAGGATCTTTAAACATCTCGACAATAGCTAATATGGAATTCCTGATCATTACCAGTTTATACACGGAAATTTCTCAAGGGATAGAACATTTAATGAAGTCCCAATAGAACTAGAACTTGCCATGCCACTTTGAGGTAAGTTCCCTATTAAGAAATAAGAAATGTAAAGTTATAGCAAAACTGTAAGTGCAGGTAATATGGAAAGTATGAATGAAGAAAAAGGATGCACCTTCTACTAGTACCGAAACAGTGAGAGGTTGTGCCTCTTTAACAAGAAGGGGGTTAGGTTCCATCATCTCAACAAAAGATGGAGCCCCAGCTTCAGTACTCGAATTAATAGTGGTGGGGGTTGGCAGATTAGTTGATTCCATCGGAAAAGCAATTTCACGTATCACTGCCTATGGAGGCATTGAGAATCTTGGTGAAGCCATCGGTATGACAGGAGGTAAATCTATGGGGGAAGCGCTATCTGCCTCTGTATTGATGACATGATCACTTGAAATAAAATACGTAAGATGAGAAAGGAGAAAAGAGTAAGAGCAAAAAAAATATAGCAAGATTTTCTTAAATGGTGAATAACCATATTCCCCGTCGTCTAGGGGTTTGTCTTCTTCTTCCCCTACAATGGGTGAAGTCTTTGTAGGAACAACTTCGAACGTCGGGATGATATGTCCTTCATCGACAGGAACATCTTCTACAATGATATCCTCTTCGCCGCTAATATCAACCTCCCCTTCCTCATAGTCCTCGTCTTGATTCTCTCCTTCCGCCTCATTTTCATCAGAAATAGTATTTTCAGATGAAGAAATTGAGCCTTCAATGTCCAAATCTCCTTCGCTAGATTCTTCAATAATAACTTGTTTCCCTTTAGAAGAGAGAGACTGGTTGCTTTCCGGTTGAGGATACGCACTGGCTAAAACCGTAGAAGCAGAAGCAATGGTCCCTTCTTAGGGAGAAGCTTGAGCACGCATTTGAGATCATGTCATTGGTGAAGGACTAGGGTGGACAGTCTTGGGGGTAGAAGGAGAGGTCGATTGATGTTGAGGATGAGTAGAAGAGGTTGGCTAGTTTGGAAGACACAATCTTCTGGAATTGCTTGATCGAAGCCTAATTGGCTAGCAAAGCGGCTGGGATATTAGGGTTCTCTCCAGAATTCTCTGCCCTCTCTCAATGGGAGACTGCATGATCTAATTAATAGAAAGAATCCCCTTTCTCCTGCAGTGAGTGATTTTGTGTCTGACTTGTCTGTGTCTGTTGTGCAACAGGGCAGATAGAAATGAAAGTAATTAATCTTAGCATCAGAGGAGATGACATCTTTTGCCCAGTCATAAGACCTTTTCGCCATGGCTCTCCTTTGAAAAAACTAGAGAGGGATATGAGAAGGATGGACATAAGATTTTTCTAGCACTTCAAAGGTCCAAGAGAAATAGACACCAAGCCAGCCAAGGTAAGTAATGCCATGGCATATAGGTAGAAGCAGAGCTGACAGAGGGACTTTTTACATGAGAAGGAATCTCTCCGAAACCTCTATAAATTGAGCATAGAGTGGGAGGAGTAAGAGAATATTTGATTCCCTCAGCCATGGCACCCGCTACTACAAACAACGAAGGGTGGATGGCGTCTGCTAACTTAAAGCTTGGGAAGACCACTATGCTTAGCCAGTAAGCAATGAATGTTGTAAGCTCCCTATAAACAGAGTACTTAGTGCGATCTTTCATACCCTTATGAAGACATTTAAGCTCTCGTGAGTGGTTACCATTAAACCTGGAAGAAAAAGAGAGAAGTAAGTGAAATCGAAATTATGTATTAGGATGCAATAGAAGCGTTAATTTGAGAAGAAGGAAAATTACTGAAGAGCTCTGCTGAAGTGAGTCGGCCATTGCATAGGTTGAATCTTGTGGATGTTCGGAAACTTAGACATCTCCTTAAAGAGTTTAGTGGTTGATTATGAGATAGAGGGAATGCGGTCAGGCGAAGACACAAAGGCTAGCTTCTCATTGGTGGGGACAAATTCATCAAAGAATTTTTTTGGTTATTAGCAGACCGACGATCCTGTGAATGTCCCAGAGCGTAATGCTCATTTTTCCTTTGGGAAGGTGGAAAGAATTGGTAGAAGGGCACCAATAGTTGAGAAAAGCCTTCAGAATGGAGGCCTCCTTGTAAAAAGGATGTGATGTTGCTTTATTCGCGGTGAAGATGTCAATCTTGGATAAAGTCCCTATATGTTTCGCTAGAATTGTTGTGGCCCATTCAAAATAATAATTACAGGGAGTTAGGAGACCTCTTGTTCTAAATTCCTCTGGGCTTTAAATGAGGTGACGATCGCTGAAACATTACTGGAGTGTCTCGTAAAAACAAGTTGGATATAGGTTATGAAGATCATAGGATGGGACAAGGAAAATCATAGAGTGAATGCCACCAATCTGTTGTCTTGGTTTCAGTGGTTGTAAAATGCCTTCCAATAATTTTGGTTCCCTGAATGACCAAGACTCCGTGTAAGCTAATCTTTCTGCATTTAGATGATCCTTAGGCTCACAAATTAGCATGGGGTGGTGGCGATGGATGCTGACTGGGATCACTATAATACCTTGATTATAGGGGTTGTCAAAATTTATGACACCCTTAATTACACGAATTGATTCCCAAGAATTGTGAAGTTTCTTCCTATTGTGTTCCTTGGTTTTCTCTTGAAACTCTTGAGCCTTGTTTCGACGATTCTTCTTTGATCGAGAGGGGGGAGGAGTATCTTCTCTGGTGGGAGGCTTTTGGTTGATCTTCTAATGATGCACTTTCGTCTTCAGCCATTCTTCCCATTCGTATTCACGACCATGTTTGGGAGGTCTTTCGAGATCGCTCATTGCGATAGCTCTGTGGATGGGGGATGGTGGTGTTTTGATATGTTGAGTGAAGTCAGAGGTGAGGACTACTGGCTCTTTTATATAGGTAGGGCGCGTAACGGTTGTTTTAAATTGCTTGTGCCAGGGTTGGACTGGAGACGATGGAGATTCTATCGCTTGAGATTCCACGGCTTGAAAAGACGTGGTAGGGTTTGGCAATTCTTGGTGGGAAGGTTGATCAGTGGGAGGATTGACAAGGGTATAGGTTCTTTCTATGTGAGCCATGTTGAAATGAAGCAGTTTGAAAATTAGGCTAAGTCTGAGAAATTGGCCAAGTGTCAGTTGCGCGGGTCGTGCAACTGATCCTAAGTTGCACTGGCAGCGCAACACAAAATTCCTTGTGCGAATGTAAAGACATTGCGCGGTCGCGCAACTGATGTTGGTTGCACGGGGAGGAATCAGAGAAGCAGAGTCTCACCGTAGAGTGAAAAGTGAGAAAATGAAATCTAACCGACTATTTATAGAGGATAGGGTGGAGTACGGTACTCGGGCGACTGTTGTGCTGGTCGCGCAACAACTTCAAAAAGTTTAAGAAATTTAAAGGTTGATCTTAATTCTTTGATTTTGATAAACAAAGAAAGGATCAAGGGGGCATCTATTAGAGCATAAAATAATGAAAGAAGATTGAAAAGGAGGAGATCAAAAGGGAGTTAGAAAAATAAGGAAAAAAAGAAGAAGATCAAGCATCATGTTCAGTAGTTGCGCGAGTCGCGCAACCAGTAATTGGTTGCGCGGACCGCGCAACCAACTTCATTTATTATACAACCGCACAATGGATTTTCTCCATTGCATAGACCATGCAACTAATTTTCCTATTGCGCAGGTCACGCAATCAAGATCAGATAGTAATTATTTTAGACAGCTAAGATTTGATGCAAAGTGGGTCCCATGGCACAAAGATCGAGGGTTAGCATGGTGGAGGCCAATAAATACCCTGCTCCCCTTCTTATTTTAGAGAGAAGAATTTTGGAAGAGGAGCAGAGCCCTGAAGGAAGACTGAAGGTGAGAAGGGAAGTCAGAGATTGGTTGTGAGGGCCGCGTAACCAACGGATCAGTTGCACGGGCTGCGCAACCAACAACTTGTTGCGTTGGTCGTGCAACCAGGTCACCATGTGGCTAGTTGTAAAAGGGGTCGAGATGTTGCCGAAATCGTCCAGTTCGACCTTTATTGCTCCAAGCTCTCCTTTTATATAAAGGACAAGCTCAAAAGGGGAGAAATTGAATGATCAAATCGGCACAACATTCCTCCTAAGGAGATGACCGAAGCAACTATCGAAATGCTACCGAATTCAAGATTTGACATTTGAACTTTATTAATCTCAATTTATGTATTTCAAATGATCTATCTTATAATCAAGGGATACTAAAGGATGTAAATGAACTCAGTATTAATAATATGATGATTGTTCTTCATATACTCTCTTTGTTATTCTTGAATACGATAATTTCCCCCAAATCAAATGCTTTTGTTTCTTGTTCGAAACAAGTGCAAACTCCTTCCTGGCCGCCTATTGAGAGAGTTGATCATTATCCGTTGTTTGAGAATGCACAATAGATGTCAACTAGATGACCTTCTCCTTGCCCTAAAGATGTTCTTTGTGTTTGACTTCAAACTCCTGCTTCAACATTGTTAGTTCCACCTCCAATGCCATTATTCGGACCTCGAGGTTATCTAGCTTGGCTTGAGAATTCTTCAGCTCGGCATGCTTGTTCTCGAGCTCTTGAGTGATGGTGTGTGCGGAGGCCCTCTTGGACTCAATCACACCCTGTTCCGCCTCAATTTGGTTAACAATAACACCGACATGGATGCAAGTCTTGAGTAGCCCCTGAAGTTCCTAGACGAATAGTACATTGTCGACTAGGGTCGGATCTAACCAAGAAAAGATGTGATATGCTTCAACCAATTGATCGAGCTTGTCGACCGATTCAGCGTCAAGCCACCCCCTCTAAACCCTTCTACAGAAGGTCATGGAGCTCGGCTCACTTGTCCGACAAATTGCTCGAAAGAGAGGGAGACTTGGCCATAATATTCTCACCAGTGAAGGCCCTCTGAAATGAAGAAGTAATATCATCTATGGGAGCGAGGTCTTCATTAATGCAGGAAGGGGCGCCATATGTAGTTGTAGGTTCTAATGTAGATGGCAAATGGGAGCTGGGCCTGGTTTCCTCGACTGAGATAGGCTCCATGGCTTTGACCATAGTGGTCTTGAGCAATCTTGTCCACAGTCATTTCTCTAGCTTCGACCATAGTAATCTCCTCGGCCTCGACCGTTGCCTCGGCTACTTCTTTGATGACAGTGGCCTCAGGCTCAACTAAAGCAGTGATCTTCTTGACCGCTATTGGAGCCGGTCCTACTCGGAGAGCATTAGAGGAGGTAGAAGATTCCTGATCAATAGCTGAGGGGGAGGCCCCCAACCCACACTCTTATTAACTTGTGTGGAAGGACCATAGGGGACTTGAATCATGTACTCTGAGTCAATAGGAAGGTTGCTGACTTCAGATGGACCATTAGTAAGGAGGCCTTTAGTGCTGACCATTGCCTTTGAATCAACGGTCAGGATCTCGGTAATGATGAGGTTAGGGACCCCTGATGTTTGCTGTTGTGATGTTTGTGGTGGTGGTGGCTATAGTTGTTGAGCTTAAGCCACGACTAACTATTTCTCGATAGCTGTCAACTCTTGAGTAACTACAAGAAGAACAGAAAAGGGTCAATTGATGCAAAAGTAGGAAAATTAATACAGACAGATATATGAGCGAGCAATCTCCACCTAGGTTAGATCGAACAACGTAGACGATAGGTTGATCTCTAATGGCTTGATGATTTTTTATTACAGTCACCAGTGGTCGGGTAGACGTAGGGAATGGTGGCGGATTAGGATGATAAGGAGTAAGGTACTTCTCATCGAAAGTAAGATCAGGATTGTTCAATCTCTCTCTATCTGGCTACCATTTATTCCAACACTTATTAAAATGGACTTCCTGATGACGTTTCAGGCCCTCTTCAATCTCTTTTGAGTAGTCATCAATAGAGAGATCATGCTAGTACTTGATTTTGAAGTAGGTTTCGAAAGAAGACACGACCTCGGTCGAAGAAGTACCTGATAGTCGATGTGGCACTGCGGAGGCTGGTAACGGCCAATTCTCTATTATTGAATAAGGCTTGAGAGGACTGACATGCTGATGAGTAGGGACTGGCACTTTCGAGGGTGGATCGGGTAGAGGTCCCAAATCAGAGATCTTCTTTGGGGTTGTCGATGGCTGTGGAGCAGGCACTAGAGCATCAAAATCCTAGGATAGCAGCCTCAGTCATCGGAACTTGAGTAGGGGAAGTGGCAGATATGGTCTTCGGCTGGCTTGTTACCTTCTTGGCAAGTGGAGGTGGTCGGGGGAATGGTTGTTCTCTTCTTACTCTTCGCCTCTAACTGGGAGACGAATTGGCTAATGAGCTCGACAAAATCCTTATTGTTCAGTAATTTGGTGTGGTGATGCTCCCACCAATTGAAAAACCTATCCATGACCCGTGGTAGGTTTGGGTAGCTGGTAAGTACAAGAGCATTCACCTCTTGGCAGTATGAAGTATTGAGAGAGGCGTAGAGATCCGAATTGGTCACCATAAGGTGACCGTAAGGTAGTTGGTTGCATGAATTGTGAGTGAGAGGGTAAAGGAAGCATTGGATGTGGCTAAATTGTCGAGTGAACAGTGAAGGATAGTATTGCTTGACCTTGCCTTGGCGTTCTTGCCTTGCTCAATCGTGCCTCCTTAGGGAAGGTCATGGCGAAGGAGATAACTTCCCCATGCATGATGTGACCGACTGGCCGAATATTCATTTTTTGGCTCAAACTAACCAGTGAACCAGCCTGGCCCATATATTTCTCTCCTAGAGATGGGCACGAAAGTCATGTTCTTCTCAGTCTTGTCCAAGATAAAGAAGGCCTGAAGATAGAGCTCACGCGAGATATTCTCCTTTAGGGAATGTAAAATCCGATCGCCAAATGAAGAGTAGGGTTTCCCTTCATGCACAATATGATAAAATAGAGAAGGGTGAAAGTAGGTGTAAAACGACATTTGTAGAAGCCACAATGTCCTCCTGCAGAGTACAGGCCATTGTGGGTTATCTTATAGATAACTCGATACAGGTGGCCAAGTATTAAAGGTGACAGAGAGACCCTGAAGCCCTGAGAAAGCTATTCGGCCAAGGCAACATACTCCGTGGTGATCTGTTGAGCGTTCACACACAGGAGGTGGTGGCAAATCCAAAGTAGGAACGTTGTGTGCTCATCCGCGTCAACCAAGCCATCAAGTTTGTGGTAGGCTGTTCACTCCCCAAGTATAGGGTTGTGATGTAGTAATAACTCGGTAAGATCGAGGTCGAATCCCACGAGGACTGATCGTCACAATTCAAATCTGTGATCCTCCTTAACTAATTCAACAAATAATGGAGCAAATTACTAACACAAATTTATGGAAAATAACTATTGAGGATAGGGAAGAAAATTCAATAAGAGAAAGAGCACTAGGACTTTCGAATCCACCCCTAATTATCCCAACCCTTGTTTTGTCTGTTAATTCACTTTAATTTAGATTGATCCAACTTATCTAGAGAAAGCACAATCTGTGTCCTTAAACGGGCATACAGATTGTCTAATTCCTTCAAGCAATGCCATGAATAACATATCCCATGTCCAAATTGGGCATATGGAATATGCGATTCAATAAAGCACCACTGTTTCTTCCTCTACAGAACCTGTTCATGATCGATACAAGCACCTAGAATAAGCATCCAGACCACATCCATCCATAGACTCTGATCAAGTTCATAGATGGAGAAGTATATAATTTAAAGCAATCAAGCACACTAGGGAAAGAAACAAACCAATCTAATTAAAATAAAATCAACATAGAAAAAGAGGTGTTCAAATTAGGGGTTTCATCTCACCCTAGTGAGAGATTAGTTACCCATAAAATCCATTAAACATATGGATAAATAAAATTCAATAACAAACATCAAACCAATTTCTCTCTTTCTTCTTTCTTCTTTTTCTTCTCTCCTTTGCTCTAGATCTGGAATTCTCCACTTTTTCCAATTTCTCGAATGCCCTTCCTCATGTTTTGCAACTCTTTTTATAGTGATGGAGTGACTGGAGTGGTGAAATTCGATTTGGGAAGTCAAGCCGCACGCCAGTGAAAATTTCTTTTCGCAGACCAAGTTCGGGACCTCAAAACACCATACTTTCCTCGTTCAAATTCCAAAAACACCGTCCCTTAGGACTTTCTTGGGTCCTCTACATGATAGACGGTTCAGATCTGCGCATATGATCAAAGATGGTGGCCCACAACCGCCTGGAAAACCGGATTTCCAAATTTGTGCAAAACTTTCGCACCCTTTCGCCGTCTGTCCGATCGGTGGGCCCCATGGAAGTATTTTCTGGGAAATCCACCGTCCATTGTATTCGGGACGAAATTTCACCAAGAATAGGTAGTTTTAAACGTCCAAGGATGCGTCCCAGAGAAGAAAACACAAAAGATCAGATTTGGACGTTGCAGGGCAGCCCTTTTGTGGCCTCTGTACCGGACACGTGTGCACGCATGGGTATAAAGTATTACCATGGTTTTGAAGTCCTCGAGCCCATCTTCAAGATGGACGGTTCGGATCATCCGTACAAGTGACAAGTGGGGCCCACTAGCGACCGTAAAACGGACCAGCGTCCGTCCGTCGTTACAGTAGAAACGGGGACGCGGTTTCCTTTTCGCTGCGAAAATGGTGGGGCCCACTCTTCTTAAATTGAAAATCCACTCCGTCCATTGGATGGAGGAGGAAATTTCTATCAGGAATGCATGTTTTCTCTTTCTGTTGATGAGACCCATCTGAATTTCTGCTCCACCGTCCGACTGCATTCGAACGGCTAGATTTTACTCCGGATGACCGTTCGCAATTCTGCCACCTAGGCAATGTTGATATGCTTCACCTGGACCTGATGGACGGCCCGGATTGATGTTTTTATGGACGTGTGGGGCCCACAACCGAAACCCATCGGTCGGCTGGAGACTCCTGTAATGGCAATTGCCATTTTTGAACTGAGAAGGCGCGGTCAGCGCTGCTGACCGCCCGACTCGTTTCGGTGCAGCTCTGGAGAATAGTGCAAATGCACATGCGCTTCTTATGGAGGGCCTGCTGTAATGTTATCGAGAAATCCAAGCCGGTCATCCTATTTCTCATATCATTTAAACCGTCTAGGTAACTTTTGAAGAAGGTCCAGATATCAGGTGGGCCCAGAATCAACAGTTTATGGACTGATCTGTCAATTGGGGCACTTTCCTAGTGATCCGAGGGCTGAAATTTGAAATGTACGGTTAATTTATGTCCCTAATCCCATGTATAAAGTTTCGAGCCAATTGAATGGAGGGAACCATGTGATCTTTCATTCTGTACCAATTTCAGGCCTCTTTAAACGTGAACGGCCTGATTTCCTCGGGTCCCAGGTATGTAAATTCTTCAATATTGGTCCTCTGAGGTTCATCCCATGCTCTGGTAATTTCGGAGAGTCAAATTCATGCTTTTAACATCATTTTTCAATACACGCTCCTAATTTCATCCTGTAATAAAAACACAATTAAAATATGGCATTAAGCATTATCATGTACTTAAGATCAGGTAATAGTCGGGGTCTAATATGCAATATTCGACCCTCATCACAACCCCCAACCAGCATTTTGCTAGTCCCGAGCAAAACATGCGAAAAATAATTTCAGAAATAAAAGTCAATTCCTGTAAACTCAAGTGACGGGTGAACAGATAATTGAGATGTGAAAATCCCACAATTCATGAATGGTGAGAAGATTTTTCTCCTGAAATCAAGCTTACAGTAAACTACATAATCAAGTTTAAAAAAAATTAATCCATTAATTAGAACAATTTTAAACATTGAGTTCCATGAGTGCATAATGTAATCTCGGCTTACAACCATTAAGAGATTCAATTGTCAATTTCATGATATCATTGGTAATTAACAACAGAGCTCGTGTCACCCAAAACTGGAACCACACTTGCCTTACAGATTAACCTTTCATTCTACCATTTTTTTGAATTTCTTTATGAATAGTATGCCAAGGAGGAGAATCAAATCTGCACCTATAGGGAGCAAACCTATGGTGAAAACTTGTCGCCTAAATCTTTTCTCATGTCAACTATGAGGAATCGAATCTTCATCTATAGGGAGCAAACCTATGATGACGATTATGCGACTTAATCTTTCAAGTCTTCTTTATAGACTGATGCTAAAAATTTTGTTTTTCAGCTGGTTCCTTTCATGCTTAGTGCTTACCATGTTATCAATTAATATCGAACTGAAAACTTAATGTGTAAACGAGATCTGATATGTGAAATCATGGCTCAATCAATGTTTACAACTTCTAATCATGGATTAACCATTCAAACTTCAGTGTGAAATCTGCCAGACAACCAAATCCAAGAGTCATAAATTTCTCACATTCTGAATCTTGTAATTTCAAAATCACAACTATCCTTCAAAATCACTTTAAAGTCAACAGAAATCCAGAAAAATTTTAAAAATTTTCACAATTTTTGCTCAAGACTAAGAAAATACTGATTAGGTAACCTAATCTCCCACCCCCAACCTAAAATCTACATTGTCCTCAATGTAAAAGAAATAAGCATGCAATGCACATGAGACAACGAAAAGAAAAGAGGAGTAGGGAAAGATAGTACCTGGATGGAGAATCAAGAAGCTCTCAAAAATAGCAGCGTAAAAGCGAGTCAGAACAAGAGAGAAATCAGTAAAATAAAAGATCCTACCTATACCACTTTCGCAGGTGCTCTCGATTGCATTTAGGATATGCAACAAGCCTTTAAACCCCTAGGTTACCCCTAGTGGACGAGTTGTAGTCTCGTGAGGGTTTGCAGTAATGTTACCCACAAACATTGAAATAACTAACAAGGAAAAAGAAATCAAATGAAATGCTGGGTTGCCTCCCAGGAGCGCTAAGTTTAACGTCTTCAGCCAGACAAGAACGGACCATGAATTCATTAATCTTTAAGACCAGGGTCCGCCAAAGAACTTACCTCAACACATGGTTAACCAATCCCAGACAAGTGATGCGAGTTCCCATAAACTGTGCTATCTGAAATGAGGTAATTGACACTATCATCAAACAATTTAAGGACTTCCGCTCGAACAACTTCTTCCATGTTAAGATCATGCTTCCTTTGTATTTTACGTGACATTTCCACAGCATGATCCTTACATACAGTGGGGCACACTCCTTGTATTTCTGCTATCTTCCGTTCAATTGCTGCCTTGTATGTTCGAAGAACATTAAGCAACCCGTTCTCTATTGCCTTCTCAGAGTTAGAAACTGTGCTGTCAGGAAGAGTCTCAGAAGGATGAAGAGGTTCCACCTTCGCTCTCCAGTTTTCAGTCTCCAATATAGGAGTAGAGTCGAGCAATGCATTGACTTCATGGATGGGACTATCAATGTCAAAATCCATGCCCGATTGTACTAAGCAGGTCTCAAGAGGATCTTCAAAAGATGTACGGAAGGAGTCCTGCACAAGGCTCTCGATCATGTCCACTTCAAAAATGTCGTCCAAATCCGCGGGTTGTTGTCCTGCATTAAAAACATTAAGTTTAATATTCATGTTACCAAATGACAACTTCATAACTCCATTTCGGCAATTTATAATAGCATTAGATGTGGCCAAAAATGGACGACCCAAGATGACTGGGATCTGACTATGAGGATTCTGGACAGGCTGAGTATCTATAACTATGAAATCCACTGGAAAATAGAATTTATCAACCTGGATTAGCACATCTTCAATAACACCCCGGGGAACCTTGACAGATCTATCAGCCAGTTGTAATGTTACCTTAGTCGGTTTCAACTCACCAAGTCCTAGCTGCTCATAAACCGAATAAGGTAACAAATTAACACTCGCCCCTAAATCGAGTAATGCCTTCCCAATCTTATGGTCTCCTATGCCGCAAGAAATGGTGGGAGCTCCTGGATCCCTAAATTTAGGAGGAGTGTTATGTTGAATCATGGAGCTGAGCTGCTCTTGCCAGAAGACTTTCTTATGAACATTTTGCTTACGCTTTTGAGTGCATAAATCTTTAAGAAACTTAGCGTAAGGAGGGACTTGCTTGATGGCATCAAGTAATGGAATGTTGACTTGCACTTTTTAAACACATCCAGGATTTCATCAAAGTTATTTCTTTTCTTCATTGGTGCCGAGACGTTGAGGAAATGGTGCTTTGGGCACGTATGGTGGCACATTAGTGGTTCCCTGGAGAGTCAGAGAGCTTTTGAATTTTGGATGCATTGGTGTGTCTCTCTGCTTCATCTTGATCTTCCGCTTTAGAATCTGATTCATCCCTAGGTATCTCTATTCTGTTATCAATCTGTTTGCCTGACCTAAGGGTAGTGATCGATTTGGCTTGCTCATGATATTGTCCTTGGTTAGAATTAGAGCCAATCTCATCTCGTCCCTTTGGATTAGCCACAGAGTTGACTAGGAACTTGCCTTTCTCTCTCTCACTCAATGTGGCAGCTAGTTGACCCATTTGTACTTCCAGCTTGGCAATGGATTGCGCATTTGCATGTAAGCTTTGCTGGTTGGCTAGTAAGGTTTGTTGGGTGTCTTTTTGGAATTGGAGAGAACTCTGTATAAAAAGATGGAGTGTATCCTCAAGAGATGGTTTCCTTGATTGTGCAGGCAGTTGTTGATATTGTGGAAACTGCTGAGGTTGCATAGGAGGATTTCCAGATGGTCCTCCTTGTTGCGGTCCTTTGCCCAAGAGAAATTTGGATGCCTAGCCCAACCTGGGTTGTAAGTTTCTGCGTAAGGATTATTCTCAGGTCTTTGAAAAGTGTTCATTGCATGTACTTGTTCAGAAAGAAGTTCTGGGGATGCTGCACCAGATGGACAAGACTGCATAGGATGGGCAAGACTAGAACATATGGCACATGCCTCGACTTGAGCTGTTTGTGGAGGTCCATTATTTAATACCAGAGCATCAACTTTCTTTGTCAGGTTATCAAGCTTGGCGCACAGATCTGGCATGACTCCTATCTCATATATACCACCTCTCTTCTGTGGTTGGGGACTTCTGTCACCTCTATTTGAATAGTCCCATTGCTGGGAATTTTCACACAAGGTTTCAAAGAAGTTCCATGCTTCGGTATCGCTTTTGGTCATGAAGGACCCTCCACTGGTGGCATCAACCATGCGACGGTTCTGGGGTGTCAAACCGTCATAAAAGTATTGCACTTGTTGCCACTTCTCAAAACCGTGGTGTGGACATTTAAGAAGTAAGTCCTTCCATCTTTCCCAACATTCATGAAAGTGCTCTCCCTCTTTTTGTGTGAAATTAGTGATTTCTCTACGGAGAGCATTAGTTTTGTGAACAGGGAAGAACTTGTTTAAGAACTTTCTAGACAATTGGTCCCATGTAGTGATAGACCCAACTTCTAGAGAATTCAACCATGCCTTCGCCTTATCCTTCAAAGAAAAAGGAAACAGGTGTAGGCGGATTGAATCGTCTGAGAAGTTTTGGAATTTAAAAGTGGAGCAAATGTCTAGGAATTCTTTTACATGATGATATGGGTCCTCCTTGTCCAACCCATAAAAGGAAGGCAACAACTGTATGACCCCAGTCTTGAGTTCAAAGTGTGCTGCCGTGGTGGTTGGCAACACTATGCATGAAGGCGCATTTAATTGGACAGGAGCTGAATAATCTCTAAGAGTTTTAGTTCCATTCTCTTCTGCCATTTCAACTGGGATGTCTATCAATCTTCTATGGAATGTTCTTTCTATTTCAGGATCAAAAGGTGCTAGTTCTTTATCTAGAGATCTACGTCCTAGCATAAACTAAGTAACAACCTAAGAGAAAGAAAACTAGAACTAGAAATTATGCTATTCAAAAAAAAAAAAAAAAAAAAAAAAAGTTAAAACTATGTGAATAAGAATGGGAAGAAAGAACCAGGAAAAGGAGATGATTGATGGCAGAAGATTTAAGAAGCTCCTCCTTCACTTAGTAGCTTCCTTCCTCAATTCCTGTAAATAAAAACAAAAATAAATCAAGTTTCCTAAAATAATGATAGAAAAATCCTAAGCAACGGTTAATTTCTAAAAAAGAAAGTTTCTAAAACTAGAAAATAGAAAGTTACCAAATCCAAAGTTAGAAAGTAGAAAGTTCCTAAAAATTGAAAACTTAAATCTCAAAATAGAAAGTAGAGAGGACTGGAGAATTTAGAAAGATGTTACCAATTGGAGATCTATGTTAGAATCCTGCAAAAGAAAACAAAACAAGTTAGTTTCTAAAATAGAAAATCTAAAATTAGAAATTTCTAAAGAACTAAAAAAAAAAGAAGAGTTAGTTTCTAAGAAGGAAAGAAATCCTAGAATTAGAAAGTTACTAAAAATAAAAAGCTAAGTTAGTTTCTAAAAAGAAAAAAAAAATTCTAAAACTAGAAAATAGAAAATTACTTAAAAGAAGAATCTAAATCTAAAATTAGAAACTAAAAATTTCTAAAAAAAATAATAAAATCCTAATTCTAAAAATAGAAATTAGAAAAAGTAAGAAACTTAGAAGGGATTACCAAATTAGAAATTTATGTCAGGACCCTACAAAATAGGAAATAGGTTAATTTCTAAAATAAAGAAAAAAATTCTAAGTTAGTAAAATCCTAAGCTATGAATTATGATAAGAGAGAATCTTAAATTCAATTTGGATCGAAACAGTCCCCGGCAACGGCGCCAAAAACTTATTCACTCCCCAAGTATAGGGTTGTGATGTAGTAATAACTCGGTAAGATCAAGGTCGAATCCCACGAGGACTGATCGTCACAATTCAAATCTGTGATCCTCCTTAACTAATTCAACAAATAATGGAGCAAATTACTAACACAAATTTATGGAAAATAACTATTGAGGATAGGGAAGAAAATTTAATAAGAGAAAGAGCACTAGGACTTTCGAATCCACCCCTAATTATCCCAACCCTTGTTTTGTCTGTTAATTCACTTTAATTTAGATTGATCCAACTTATCTAGAGAAAGCACAATCTGTGTCCTTAAACGGGCATACAGATTGTCTAATTCCTTCAAGCAATGCCATGAATAACATATCCCATGTCCAAATTGGGCATATGGAATATGCAGTTCAGTAAAGCACCCTGTTTCTTCCTCTACAGGAACCTGTTCATGATCAGATACAAGCACCTAGAATAAGCATCCAGACCACATCCATCCATAGACTCTGATCAAGTTCATAGATGGAGAAGTATAGAATTTAAAGCAATCAAGCACACTAGGGAAAGAAACAAACCAATCTAATTAAAATAAAATCAACATAGAAAAAGAGGTGTCCAAATTAGGGGTTTCATCTCACCATAGCTGAGAGATTAGTTACCCATAAAATCCATTAAACATATGGATAAATAAAATTCAATAACAAACATCAAACCAATTTCTCTCTTTCTTCTTTCTTCTTTTTCTTCTCTCCTTTGCTCTAGATCCGAATTCTCCACTTTTTTCAATTTCTCGAATGCCCTTCCTCATGTTTTGCAACTCTTTTTATAGTGATGGAGTGACTGAGTGGTGAAATTCGGATTTGGGAAGTCGTCGCACGCCTGCAAAGAAAAATTCCTTTTCGCAGCCCAAGTTCGGACCTCAAAACACCATACTTTCCTCGTTCAAATTCCAAAAACACCATCCCTTAGGACTTTCTTGGGTCCTCTACATGATAGACGGTTCAGATCTGCCATATGATCAAAGATGGTGGCCCACAACCGCCTGGAAAACCGGATTTTCAAATCTGTGCAAAACTTTCGCACCCTTTCGCTGTCGTGATCGGTGGGCCCCATGGAAGTATTTTCTGGGAAATCCACCCCATCCATTGTATTCAGGACGAAATTTCAGTCAAGAATAGGTAGTTTTAAACGTCCAAGGATGCGTCCCAGAGAAGAAAACACAAAAAGATCAGATTTGGACGTTGCAGGGCAGCCCTTTTGTGGCCTCTGTACCGGACACGTGTGCACGCATGGGTATAAAGTATTACCATGGTTTTGAAGTCCTCGAGCCCATCTTCAAGATGGACGGTTCGGATCATCCGTACAAGTGACAAGTGGGGCCCACTAGCGACCGTAAAACGGACCAGCGTCCGTCCGTCGTTACAGTAGAAACGGGGACGCGGTTTCCTTTTCGCTGCGAAAATGGTGGGGCCCACTCCTCTTCTTAAATTGAAAATCCACTCCGTCCATTGGATGGAGGAGGAAATTTCTATCAGGAATGCATGTTTTCTCTTTCTGTTGATGAGACCCATCTGAATTTCTGCTCCACCGTCCGACTGCATTCGAACGGCTAGATTTTACTCCGGATGACCGTTCGCAATTCTGCCACCTAGGCAATGTTGATATGCTTCACCTGGACCTGATGGACGGCCCGGATTGATGTTTTTATGGACGTGTGGGGCCCACAACCGAAACCCATCGGTCGGCTGGAGACTCCTGTAATGGCAATTGCCATTTTTGAACTGAGAAGGCGCGGTCAGCGCTGCTGACCGCCCGACTCGTTTCGGTGCAGCTCTGGAGAATAGCGCAAATGCACATGCGCTTCTTATGGAGGGCCTGCTGTAATGTTATCGAGAAATCCAAGCCGGTCATCCTATTTCTCATATCATTTAAACCGTCTAGGTAACTTTTGAAGAAGGTCCAGATATCAGGTGGGCCCAGAATCAACAGTTTATGGACTGATCTGTCAATTGGGGCACTTTCCTAGTGATCCGAGGGCTGAAATTTGAAATGTACGGTTAATTTATGTCCCTAATCCCATGTATAAAGTTTCGAGCCAATTGAATGGAGGGAACCATGTGATCTTTCATTCTGTACCAATTTCAGGCCTCTTTAAACATGAACGGCCTGATTTCCTCGGGTCCCAGGTATGTAAATTCTTCAATATTGGTCCTCTGAGGTTCATCCCATGCTCTGGTAATTTCGGAGAGTCAAATTCATGCTTTTAACATCATTTTTCAATACACGCTCCTAATTTCATCTTGTAATAAAAACACAATTAAAATATGGCATTAAGCATTATCATGTACTTAAGATCAGGTAATAGTCGGGGTCTAATATGCAATATTCGACCCTCATCATAGGCCTTTATGAAATTGATATAGGCCTTAGTAAATTTGTTGGGGAAGTCCTTGCGCTACCCGGAAACAACACTTGAAAAGAATGCCACGCCAAAGGGCAGTAGGTCAGTCAGATGCGAGATGTCTTTTATGGTTGGGCTCATTGGACCACAACTAAAAAAGAAAGAGTTCATCGACGTGCTCCAGAACGTCGACATTGTAAGCAAAATGGCCAAATTGGCAGGATACTCTCGAATGGAGAGTTTGACGCATTCATAGATGCCAAGCCTTCTCCATGTTTCTTTGTGCTGTGAGGATAACCTAAGGAACCAAGCTTCCCAATCTGAAAGAGGCTTTGACCAGGTTTTGGGAGTTTTTAGAGCATTTGCGGGATCAGGAATGGATCCAGATCAAATTTGAATGTTTTCCCTGGGGTAGATGCAAAAAATGGATCCAGCAACGTAACTTCCTCCACCTATATCTTAGTAGAAAATGCAGGCCCCGGGCAAATGTATTCGTTGCCCAAGGGTGATCTGAACACCGTCTTCTCAGCATATTTCCCCGTAAGAATGTGCATCACAACCATGATGTTCACTTGATCGAAAGTAGGGGTGGATATAAAAGAACCTGCCATTGTAGATCGAAATAAGAAGATGAAGTTTTCAAAGAAGAAAATCAAGATCAGGAAGAGAAATGAGAGCGTAAGGATAAGAAGTTTTGAAACGGTGCTTATATCAGCGTGGAATGAGAACATTTATTAAGCCATCATTATAGTTTTGACAGGACTGATAGAGAATACACGTGTCGACACAGGGTTCTTCCGACGCCTCAATTTAATGCAACCGATGCTGACACGTTAAGAGGAGATGGCCGAAGGAGGTTATCGCCCAAGCGACGCATGTATGCATTTAATTTCGCATTAATGAGGGGTCTTATGTCACTATCGCCTTCTGCCAAAAGTACAATGACATGGGGGCAATATTTGTCCCCATTATGGTCGTACCTTACAACGACCAATCAGAGGGGAGTATGTATGATCTATACGGATGCGCATGGCACGACCATATATCTGCATGATATGTCATAAATGCCATCTTTTCATCTGCATCGAGATTTTTGCAATGCCTTCAGACGGTGACAAATGATTTACACTGACTTTTGGTTGATCGTTAATACAACATGCATTGGTACGCCATTTTCCACCGTTCTTAAAGAATTGCTATCAACACCCACTTTAAGTAATGAATGATACAAACTTGTACCAATGTTATACCGAAGAGTAGCTTTGGTGGTGGAGACTGGATTCCTTTCTTAGATTGTGGTGATCCCAACTATCAAACTGGATGACCAACAATGGTAGCAGGTGTTCATCCCTATTTTTATCTATTCACGTAAGAGCTAATTAGGAAAGGTGGTGGTGTGTTTGAAGAACTTTAGAGATATATGGAGAGAATTTTACGACAATATAGATGGTATTTATCAAGTAGTGCCACCTCATCTATTAATAAAAAGTAGTGAGTAGTCATGCTAAAGCAGTTATAAGAATAAATGGCAAGTTCAGAAGTAGGGAAAGTAAGTAGTACTAAGATGATTATTGTCATGCCCCAAACTCAGAAACCGGGCTCATAAAATTTTCGATCATCGAATCCGGTGCCGACAACCTCTGTAGCACTCCATTCTCGGCTCCCGGCACCCATATACCAGGTTTCGATCCTGGGATCCTACGAGGAGGATTTTGAACATGAATTTGATTTGTAATAAGCTTAACTATAAGCATAACCCACAAACAAAAACAAGGACACCATCACAAAAATCCAATATGATCAAAACTTGAGTACAATGCGCAAAAAGGGAAATATAATGATAATGATAACAAAAATCTAGAAGCTCTGTGGCATGCTCTTACTCCTACTTAGCTACGGCCTAGCATTACCTGTACAGATGGTCATACATAAGTTTATTGAAAGCTTAGAGGGTAGTGTAAGTGTGTGCGCAATACCAGCAGGCTCAGGATGTAATATCAGAGTAATACGAAAACTTATTGGCAAGTCCATGAATGCTATCGTCCATACCAAGGCTAAGCGATGCAGGGCCTATAAGGCTAATGTCATATGCAAGGTGCAACTCAAGCACACCAAATCTCATCCGAATCCTCATATCAATACAGTTTATCTCTGAAATGTATATATCACCAGGGTCTAGTACACTATTGTAACGCTCCAAAAATCGGGGGTCGAGCAAAGCTCAACTCCAGAGTTCCAACGCATCACTTATGCAACATAAATAATGATGTTTAAACGTTGTCCATATTAGTGCATTAAACATGAGTAGGAGTATACTAAAATAACATATCATACTCCAGAGATAATTAAATTAAGCAAATGGAAGACTGAGATAGGTATGTAAAGTATGTAAGTGTTTCTCAATCCCCTTAGTATGAGTATGATACCAGGTTAAATATATACATGTATTGTTCCAAAATTTACAAAATATTAAAATGAAAATGTTCAACTAATCCAGTATCCCTGTAATCCCAGTGACGCAGCTCTAGGTCTACACAGACCCGCCTGAAAGCTGAACGTAGGAGAACTCCTCGTCAAAGAAGTCCGGCTCCATCACGAAAGCCTCGGCATAACCTGCATGTAAATCAGGGTCTGGTTGGTGTTTTAAAACGCCGTCCCAGAGTGGGAATGAGTGATCAACTCAGTGGTACTATAAGGCAAAGGTAAACATGTTATTAATTCAATCAAGTAGTAATGATAAAGCAATACAACAATCTTATCCTAAGTACTCTTGTTAATGCATGAATGATATGCGTAATGATGCATGCCTTCACCTGCACTCCCTTAGTGACATCATCTCACGATCGTACATGGCAAACTCCCTAAACGTGAGCTTCCTTGCCAAAGCACATGCAATGTGGTGCATGGTCGTGTTATCCAAGTAATTTATTAGGCTTATTCATAAAGCAGATTCAGAAAGCTAAGGTACCTCTCTTTATATCACATACCCAAACAATGATCCATCTAGGGTCGTCAATCTTAGTTAATCACATATAATAGGCAAGTTGTATGACATCACCCCTGATGAAAAGCAGTGGATAGGTAAGTTCACGAGTTCACAATCGAGGTCACTATGGAGAGGCTCGTCACCTCAGCGTAGGCCTAGTTTATACTCGAGGTCACTACAGGAAGCTCGTCACCTGAATGTAGGCCGATAGATCGAATACGGTGTCCCATACACTACCATATTCGGCTCACGAGTTGAGGTTGGTCACTGGTCACTACAGGGAGGCTTGTCACCCTAGCGTAGGCCGATAGCTCGACCACGATGTCCCATATACCACCATGTCCGGCTCATGAGTCTTAGCGGATCTTAGTACCATAGTTAAACAAGATTTACATTGGTAAGCGGTACCTTAGATTCAAGCAGTAGTGTCCATACATGGTAAACACATAATTGGCCAATCGGGTTATTTGACGAGTGCGATTGGTACGAGTGCACGTTGAATTGATCGACGTGGAGCGTGTAAGCACTCTACATGGCCTAACCACTGTCGACAATCACCATACAGCTTAGATTCTTTGAACGTTTCTAACGTGGTGAAACGGGTTTGGCCACTCAATGAGGAACTATTACCGATTGCCTGGATTACGTAGTAGTCCCAAACATACTCAATTGCAATGGGTAGTCACATATATTGAACATAACGGAAATTAACAATCAAACTAAACATAACTCTCATTTAAGCATTTTATCAAACACATTGAACACATTAGTATACACATGCATTTCATCCGTAAATCTCATAGTAGCAATTTATATTACATGATGGAAACTATATCTGTGGACAAGATAGTTGAGAATCCTATCTCAACACCTTTGTTGGAAGCGATTTATCAAACACTTTCTCATTCAGACATTTTATCAAACACTTAGACTACATAATACTATATACACAAACTAAATTAGTTATAACATATATTTTGGCAAATCCTTTCATAAAAGAGTTGTTATACACATAACACGTATGTATTTTTGATTAATAGTCAAGACAAACATAAATCATAATTTCACTTTCATTCAGACATTTCAACAAACATATGGGATGCATTTTATATTCACATAGTTCACACACATTTATAATTTATCGAACACATCGTAACTAAGGTCATGTGGCAGCAATCAAGTCAGACCTAAATCATTGCTGACATTGAAAGCCTTGAAAACCATAACTTAAACATTTATAGTCCGCACCTTTCATCGGTTTTCTCGTTACGAACTTTATTCGTACACTACGCTCTTGTCTATAGCACAACGGTTACCCAAATCACGAAATAGGTTAGCTATTTCATCATTTCCTCCATTTAAATCCCTAAAACAAGATTAGGGTTAGGATTTCTTACCCAAATCAGAGTCGATATGACTCGTGTAGGTAGATGTAGATGCAATCTAGCACGTGTTGTCGTAAGAGAGGAACTCCGCCTCGATCTCCCAAACCGTCTCTCTTCTCCTCACTCTTTTCTCTTCTTTTCTCTCTTCTCTCTCCTAGGGTTTGGAGAAAATTCGTATGAAATGAGAGAGGGGTGGTTTAAGGGCATTATATGGCCCAAAACTGATGTCAATGGCCCCAGGGACATGGTATACTTAGGTTATAGCTAAAGGGTGTTTGTTTCGGGAAAACAGGACTCATCTGGAGGCCCCTTTCTCACCTAAGTTATGGAGTAAATTCCCTGACCATGGATCTAAGCTAGGTTAAGGTTTTGGTCTGATCGGATTTGTAGATCGATCGTAGAGGATCTGTTTCAGTTCAACGGTCATCGTTACTCGATCAGAGCCCCAAGTATACTGACATGTGTAGGGAAATTTTCCTGGTCCATGAGTAAAGTTTGGTCAGAAACTGACGGTCCGAAACCTTTAATTTCGCCCACAAGTGAATGGTCCAATTCACTTAAGTTTGAGTTCATTTTCAAAAGATATTCGCATTTCTCACACACTTTGCTCAGGGCTCAAGTTGTACGTTTCTCAAGACTATTTGGGTTCGATTCCCACGATGCTTGTCAGGCCCAGTATGGTTGTCATAACCTTATAGTTTCACAGTAATTAGACTTTCGACACACGGTCCAAGTCCAATATATACGGAGTTTTAATGTGCTCTTGGGAGCAATTGGATTTTGAGACTGCTCCTAGGTTTTTAGGTAATGTTAAGTTAGTGATTCTAATGGTTTTGAGTCTTACAGTTTATATAGAAAGTGATTGAAGTAAATCCACCAATTAATTTAGTTTAGTACTTAATTAATTTTCGTCTAATTTCTAAAGGATTCAGTCATTAAGGATTTCCGTCTGAGGTGGTACTCGGGTCTTTGTACGGATTTTTCTAAGACGTTACAATCTACCCCCCTTAATGAAAAATTTCGTCCTTGAAATTAGTACATTGTCGTACTCCTCAAGAATATGAGGGTAGTTCTTACGGACTTCGGCTTCTATTTCCCAAGTAGCCTCTTCCTCAGTGTGGTGAGTCCACAATACCTTCACAAGAGGAATCACTTTGCTACGTAGCACTTGTTCCTTCCTATCAAGGATATGTGATGGTCCCAGTATATAAGTGGCATCTTCACTCAATTGTACTTGCTCCCATTTGATAATATGGGATTAGTCAGGAACGTATTTCTTCAACATCGATACATGAAATACGTTGTGCACGCCTGCGAGTGGTATGGGCAAAGTGAGACGGTATGCCACCACACCCACTCGGACTAGTATCTGGAATGGGCCAATGAATCTTAGCGTAAACTTCCCCTTCTTGCCAAAACAAAGGACTTCCTTCATTGGAGAAACTTTAAGGAATACATGGTCCCCAACCTCAAATTCCAGCTGTCATCGTCGAGTATCGGTGTAACTCTTTTGTCTGTTCTGTGCTGCAAGAAGTCGATGCCTGATAATGTCGATCTTTTCTAAGGTCGCCTACACGAAATCTAGGCCAATCAAACTCTTCTCACCAACCTTTGACCAACAATATAGTGCTCAACATGGACGCCCATACAAGGCCTCATAGGGAGCCATGCCAATACTCGCTTGAAAGCCATTGTTATAAGCGAAATCAGCATAAGGAAGACAGTCATGTCAACTGTCTTTGAAATCGGGCCCACATGCCCGCAACATATGTTCTAACACCTGATTTACCTGTTCTGTTTACCCATCCGTCTATGAGTGGAACGCGGTACTAAACTTTAGTTGAACTCCCATTGATTCTTAGATTCAAGTCTAAAAGATAGACGTGAATCGCGTGTCTCGATCCAATACAATTTTCATAGGCACTCCATGTAGATGTACTATCTCCTTGATATACAGCTTGACCAAATCGTCTTATGAGTTTAAAACTCTAATCGGGAGGAAGTGAGTCGATTTTGTCGATCGGTCCACAATCACCCAAATGGAGTCATGCCCATTCCTCATCTTTGGTACCCCAGAAATGAAATCCATAGAGATGAAATCCCATTTCTATCAGCTATAGGCATGGGCTGAAGTAAACTAGGAGGTCAGCGATATTAGTCCTTGACCTGCTGGCACGTGAGACAATGGGACATAAAATCTGCTATGTGGGCGTTCATGTTGTCCCACCAGTACAAACACTTCATATCTTGATACATCTTTGTACTACCAAGATGCATTGCCATCTTCGAAATGTGAGCAGCCTCTAGAACTTCCATCCTCAAGTCATGGAGATTCGGGATGCATAGGTGGCCATGATAACGTAAAGCCCCATCCGAACCAACTCTTCATTCAGAGCCTTCATCGTCACTAGTTCATTTTCTCATCTTCACCAACCCTTCATCTTCTCTCTAAGCTACAATGATCCAGTCATCAATAAGTGGATGTATACCAATATGTGCGATGCTCACGAACGGCTCCTCTACCCTAAGCTTCTGTTCGAAGTCTCGCACAAACTCTACCATGTTCCATTCTTCAATTATTAGTGGGGCCGCAAATTCTATTGTCTTCTTACGGCTCAACACATCTGCTACAAGGTTAGCCTTGCCAGGATGGTAGGAGACCTCAAATTTGAAGTCTTTCAAGGTTTCCATCCATCATCGTTGCCTCATATTCAGGTCCCTCTGTGTGAATATGTACTTGAGGCTCTTGTGGTCGCAAAAGAGCTCGAACTCCTCTCCGTAGAGGTAATGTCTCAAGAGCTTTAATGAGAAATGACCGTTGCCAATTCCAGGTCATGCGTAGGGTAGTTTTCTTCGTGTTTCCTCAACTGTCGCGACGCATAGGTAATCACTCTGTCCTTCTGCATAAGAACACAACCCAAACCAACACGAGACATGTTGGTGTATATCGTATATCTGACTCATTAGTCTGGCAATACTAGCACGGGTGAGGACGTCAGCTTGTTCTTCAGTTTGTGAAAGGCTACTTCTGCCTTCTCATTCTAGGCAAACTTAAGATCCTTTCGAGTAAGCTGAGACAACAGTCTGGCTATCTTGGAAAAGTCTTTAATGAATCGGTGATAGTAGCCAGCCAATCTCAGAAAACTCCTCACTTCTATAACTAAATCGGGCTGCTCCCAGTCATGAACTGCGGTCACCTTAGTAAGGTCTACAGCGATTCCTTCCTTGGACACCACATGTTCTAGGAACTTGACTTTTTTCCAGAAGTCACATTTCTTGTACTAAGCAAATAACTAGTTCTTCCTGAGAGTATCAAAAACTGCTCGCAGGTGCTCTTCATCATCCTTTCAGCTCTTGGAGTATATCAAAATGTCGTCTATAAATATGATGACAAACCTATACAGGTACGGCCGAAACACCTGGTTCATGAGGTTCATGAATATTGTCGGTGCATTTGTGAGTCCAAACGACATCACAAGGAACTCATAGTGCCCAAAACTGGTTTTGAATGTCGTTTTCTGCACGTCTTCATCCATGACGCGCAACTGATGGTATCTAGACTGTAAGTCAATCTTTGAGAAATATTGTACCCCTTTTAACTGGTCAAACATATCATCTATCATGGGCAAAAGATACTTGTTCTTGACTGTCACTTGGTTCAACTTGCGATAATCAATACACAATCGCAGTGATCCATCCTTCTTCTTAACAAACAACATAGGTGCTCCCAAGGAGATACACTCGGTTGTATGAAACCGAAATCCAATAAATCATCAATATGTCTCCGAAATTCCTCCATTTCACATAGAGGCATACAATACATGGGTAAGGAAATGGGTGTCGCACCAGGCACATGGTCAATAGTAAAGTTGATCTTGTGCCGAGGAGGTAGTCCAGGTATAGTTCTAAATACGTCTATGAAATCTTGGACTACAGGGGTGTCCCCAAGTGTTGGGCCATCAACATTCTCCAACAAGGAAGCATAACAACTAACGCGATAGTACCAACTGACCTGAACTGGGAAAGTAAAGGTTATGCCTTCAGGTCCATGGGCTATCACCACTGTGGTATCCAATCAATCTCTGCCTTCATCTCGGTGAGCTAGTCCATACGGAGAATGACATCATAATGACATAGTGGGGCAACAATCAGGTCAACGAGCACTGTTCTGCTTCCCAAGTCTATCGAGCAACCCGTACAAATCTTGGTAGATTCTAAGAAGGTCCTTGTGGTAGTAAGGAGTCTCACCCCAATCACAGGAGTAGTTTCCAACACTAGTCACTTGACTGTTGCGCATGATACTATTGAAATAGTGGACTCGGTGTCCACCAATAAGAAGATTGGTGTACCTTGGATATGTGCTACGACTTCAAAAGCCAATGGTGCTGTTGTTGCTTTCTCGGATGCCTCAGCTGCAATTGAGTGCACCCGAGCTTGTTGAGGATGATTCGGTTGCATTGCCATACGTCGTTGAGGCACCCTACTTCAAGGTACATTCGGTTTGTAAAAAGGCTGTGTTGGCGGTGCTAATCGTAGAGGTGAAGCTGGAATGGCTTGCGGTAACTGACTGTTGATCTTCTGAGGTGCACCACAAATCTGATCGCCTAGGCTGTTATCCCTCATCATGGTAAAATAATAAATATTTGTATGGCCCATCCTCTTATAGTAGTTGCACCACAAATCTGATCGCCTAGGTTGTGTTGGTGGAGCCATAAGCCTAGGAGGCGAATCTACACGTGACCTCTTGCTGAGAAATGGTCGGTTCGACAAGTCCGGTTGAGGCCTCGAACCCTGGGCATACGCGTACGGGACAGTTTGTCCCCATCCTACTCACCTCGCAGAGACATGTTCACTAGCTCAGAATAATTAGGAATGCTAGCGCAACACATTTTCATACGTATCTCAGGCCGCAAACCCTCTGAAAATCGCCGCATTCTCATCGGCTCGTCTGCTAGTATCAAAGGAGCATATCTGGTCAGCTCCGTGAATCTGTTCTCATACTCAACAACAGTCATCTCTCCCTGTAAGAGGTGAAGAAATTCACCCTCCTTTTCATTACGGTAGGTGAGGAGGAAATACTTTTCATGGAAACGGGTCTTAAACATGTTCCAGGTCCACACGTATCCTAAAGGAACTATTCGTAGGATGCTGTCCCACCATAGACTACCCTCCTTCTCGAACATGTAGGTAACCAACTCTACCTACTCTACCTCAGTGCAGTGTGGTGGCTTCAACATCTTGAAGATGTGATCAAGCTAGTATTTGGCTTCCTCGGGCCTGTGAGTGCCCGCGAAGGTGGAAGGTCAGAAATGCTGGAAGCGTTCAAAAAGACCGCTGGTATTCATAATTCCAAAAGTCTACACAGGTGGTGTAGGCAGGACCATATTCATATTTTGAGCAAGGGCCCCTACAATCGTTGTCCAAATTTGTTGTTGCTATGCATTACGAGCATCATATACTCCAACTTATCAAGAGGAGCTACTTAAGGCATATGGGACGTCGAGGTAGACGCACAGTTTTGTTCTGAAACCGGTGGTGCACTAGATGTTAACCCATTGGTGGGACCAGTGGTCGGCTATGAATCAGGCATTATCTCAAAGTCCGGGCCCAAGCTAGGGTTCGTATGGCTATCGCTAGGGGGAGGTGCCTCATCAATCGATCCGCCAAGTGCGAGATGTGAAGTGCTCCGAGTGTTCTTAGGGGGCATTCCCTATATACAACATATGGTGTAACATGTGTGAGATTCAAAACGAGGTTACTCAATTTGCCAAAAATTTGACACATTCCATATCAAAAGAAGCATCATGCATTTCATTTAACCAAAATTATCATAATACATGAGTTGTAGACTTACATAGATCATGACAGAAGATGCATGTGAGCTAATCTAACAAAAGCTTTAAACATTAAACACACTAACAACCAACCAAGCCTACCAAGGCTATTACAAAGGAAAATAAGAAATAAGAAAAACCTAAAGACGACTACAACATATGACTAATCGTCCGATACTAATGAAGGTGGAGGAGCACCCTTGTCCTGCATATAACACATGAGAGCCTTTAAGGTACGAGATAACCTCTTAAATTTTTGTTTCACACATGCCTGATTTTCTTCAAGCCTTTACTTTAATTCAGCTTGGGTCTCCTTGACCTCTTGTCTCAGGGTGGCTTGGTTCTCTTCAATCTGAGTCAGGCGGGCTTCCAAGGCGGCCTGTTTATGGCTATCTTCCTTTGTAATAGGAGGAGGTCCTCCATCTAAATCCTGGGACTCCTCTTCATCACTCCCTTCTTCCTCACTTCCTTATTCTATTTCATTTTCTTTCTCTTCTTCATTACTTTCTTCCTCTTCACTCTCTGTCTCGCCCCCATACTCATCGAGTCAGGCTTGATGTTGTTGAGGGCCAATTCCCATGTTGTTGAGCGTAGTTGTAACACCCTAAAAAATCGAGGGTTGAGTAGTAACTCAACTCTCGAGTTCCAGAATATCACTTATGCAACATAGATAATGATGAGTAAATGTTGTTTGTGTTAGTACAATAAACATGAGTGAGATTCTACCAAAATAGTAATTCATACTCTAGATCCATGTATAAAACGTGAGCGGAAGACTGAAAGGTGTATATAGATATATATATATATATATATATATATATATAAAACAAAACATTCTCGATTTCCAGAGTATGAACACTAACTGAGTCACCGTATATATACATGTTGGTTCTGAATCAAAATGTAAAAATAGTACAACTGAAATTATCAA